>CM018096.1:3798892-4397195 GCA_008658365.1 Alca torda
CGGGACGTCCCAGCCCACCTCGGCTCGTCTTCGGCCACAGCGGCCGTCGTCACCGCAGCTCGTAGCGGAAACCTCCTTCCCCCGGCGAGGTCCGGCTGCAGGAGCGGTGCTGGCCCGCCGGCATCCGGGGACCTGCGCAGGATCCAGTGGCTCCGTTGGATGCTTTCCCCCGCTTCAGAGGAGGGTTATGGTCAGCCCTTGCTCGCCATGCGGCCTGTGTCCCGCTGTGCGGGGTGGCCACTTGCCTTCGCTTGCCTGACCCCGAGCCCGCCAGCCCCCACGCCCTCATCCGCCTGACCACCAGCGGGCTGTGGCTACCGGGATGCGTTGGAGATGAGGTCAATGGCTGGCGTCTCCCACCCCCTTCCCGAGCGAGCTCAGTCCATGATGAGCGCAGGGTTATGCGCTATGGGACTCCAGGAGCGCTCTGGAGAAGACACCCTGGGCGTGAAGGGTGGAAGAAATGTGCTCAGGCACCGGCTGAGCTCGCACCCTCCAGGTGGCCCGCTATGGCAAGCGGGTGGCAAGCAGCCCGGCGTCCCGTCGGTGTAACCAGCACGTTGCTCCCGGATCTGAAATGAGAAGAGCAGACGCTGCCCTTCCCGGTGCTGCTGCTCGCCTCCTCAGCAGCGCCCTCCCCGCAGCCTCTACGAGGAGCCAGAGAGGCTCTAATGACCAGGAGGTTTTACCCACTCCCGGCTCCTCTGGACACCGGTTTGCAGCCCCACGCGATTTCATTACGTTTTACGGCGCTGCCAGCTCTTCCCCGGAGGCTCGGTTTTGGTCCTTCCTTCCACCGCGGCAGAGGAAGCGTTTAGGCTGGGGGGAAACCGCACGGCCGGCCCGGCCGCTGACTCACGGCTTGTTTACACGCCGTGCCCGGTGAAAGTTACTCAGAGAAGGGTGTCACACGTGGAGGAGCCCGGCCACGCGAGCCCCGACACCCGGCAGCCGCTGCAGCTCCTGCGGGAACGGTTACGGAAAGCACGGCGGAGCGGGGACTCTGCCAAGGAGGTGCTGGGCACAGAGGTGATTTCCCGCTGCAGCCTCCCCAGGGATGCTCGGAGCATCATCCTCCTCTGCCCCATGGGACGAAGGACACGATTTGCTCACGGCTTTGTCCTTGCGTCTGCTGTGGGTGGCTTCCTGCAGGATGGAGGTGCCATGGCGGCTCTTCCCTCTGCCTGTGGTTACGGGGGGGCGGTTTTTTCCCCCGCATCATCTTCCTCGCGAAGGCGTCCCCTGCTTGGAGCCGAGGTGGAAGCGCTTGGTGCGGTGGGGAGAGACCCCGGCAGCAGCGTGGGGCTGGGTGGAGCGGGGAGCCCCCTCTTCTCCCTCCCCAGCCAGCGCCGCGTCCTGGGAGCAGCCGGTGCCTTCCCACCCGGCTCACGGTGCTCCCGGCTCGGGCTGGACCCGGCAGGTGTCCGGTGGCTCGTGCAGGCGCTCGGGGTTGCTGACACGAACCCGGCCGGCTGCGGCGGAGCCCTCCCGACCCCTCGCCCCGGCTCCCCCCACGGCCACCCCCCGCGAGGCTCAGCCAGCCGTGTGGGCAACACGATCGTTTTGTGAGGAACTCATTAAGGCAGCTGTAAATCCCGGTGTGCGGAGAGGAGAGATGGAAACCAGAGCCAACCGCGGGCCAGGGACAAGAGACATCTGTTCTGGGAAGGGATGGGATGAGGTGGGATGGGGTGGGAAGGGATGGAATGGGACAGGATGGGATGGGATGAGGTGGGATGCAGTGGGAAGGGATGGGATGAGGTGGGATGGGGTGGGAAGGGATGGGATGGGACAGGATGGGATGGGATGAGGTGGGATGGGATGGGACAGGATGGGATGGGATAACGTGGGATGGGAAGGAATGGGACAGGATGGGATGGGATGGGATGGGATGGGATGGGATGGGATGAGAAAGGATGGGACAGGATGGGATGAGGTGGGATGGGATGGGGTGGGATGGGATGGGATGGGACGGGATGGGATGAGGTGGGATGGGGTGGGATGGGAAGGAATGGGACAGGATGGGATGAGATGGGAAGGGATGAGGTGGGACGGGATGGGATGGGCTGGGCCAGGAATGGGATGAGGTGGCGATGGGGTGGGATGGGCAGGAATGGGACAGGATGGTGACGGGCTGGGATGGGATGAGAAGGCAACTAGGCACCGGATGGGATAAGGTGGGATGGGATAAGGTAGGATGGGACAGGATGGGATGGGACAGAATGGGATGGGACGGGATGAGACAGGACGGGATGGGACGGGACGGGACGGGACGGGACGGGACCGATGGGATGGGATGGGATGTCCCTGCTGCCTCCCAGCTCTGCTCACTGCTTTCCCACATCCCAGCCTTCCCAGTCTCTGCTCCATGCTGCTTGCACCTCCTGGCTCCACGCGCCGGCATTCCCCCAGCAAGGACAGGAGCCCAGAGCATCTTCCCCCCGACTCGGGGGCTGGGGACGCCGGGGACACCAGCTGGGGACACCAGCACCGACGATGCCTGAAGAGGAGAGGCGCTGGAAGGGGGCAGCCCTTGCTGGGGCAGCCAGAGCCCCAGAGGCCGGTGCTGGGGCGGGGAGAGGGAGCAAACCCCCCCTGGGATGATGCTTCCTGCAGCGTGCGGGGCCATGCCGGGTGCCAGCAGCAGGAAGGGGGTCTGGGGCTCCCCCCAGGCACCCCCTGAGGCCCATCCAGGACCCACCACCCCACGGGAGGGGTGCGGGGGGGGGAGAGGGCCCCGGGCAGCAGCGGCAGGAGAACAGATTTGGGCTTTAAGTAAGCCTTGGACGCAACGCCTGGTGAAATCTTACCCGAATAATGAAATCCAGTTGCCTGAGATATGGGCACTTTTACAATACACTGAAAACTGGCCCGGAGATCACCAGCAAACGGCGGGGGGGGGGGGGGTGGGTGGGGGTGTGAGGCTGGGGGGGCAGCGTCATGTCACCTCTTTCCTGCCGAGCAAAGGGCACGTTAATTATCTGCCCGGTTGACGCTGAGTTAGGGATCAGCGCCGCGAGCCCCGCGGTCGGAGGGGGAAGAAGCCGCCTCGCGCGTCCGGGTGTTCGCAGGGCGCAGGCCGGGTGGCGGAAAGGCGTTCAGCGGGAGGGACGGGAGAGTGCGATCAGGAGCCAAACAGGCCGGGTGATCAGATTTGGAGGGGCAGGTCTTGGGAAGATCGGCAAGCCGTCCCCGCGTGCCAGCGCTCCCGCCCTGCCCGCCTTCATCTGCACAAGTGGAAGTATCCCAGGAACATGAAACGATTACTCGGCGAGGAGAATCCAGCTCAGCACTTCTTGGCATTTGTTCACGGCTTTTCATCTTCAAAGCTCCTTGCAAACATTAGCTAACTAATCCCTGCAACCTCCTGTGAGATAGTGCAGGATCAAGCGGAGGAGCATTATCTCGCCGCAGCAGATGGGGAAACTGAGGCACGGAGCGGTGACGCTGCTGCCCCGGGGCGCGGGGCGAAGCTGCGTGTCAGCGCTGGGGGTGGAGTTGGGGGGGGGGGGGGGGGGCCATCGAGGTGCGGATCAGGCCACTCCGCCACTCTCTCCCCAACGCCGGTGATGCAGCCGTGAGCCATGAGCATCTCTGCGACCGACCCGGCTGGAGTCGTGCGGACACGGCGGAGAAAATCCAGCCCCGGGGTCAGAGCCGCCGGCTGCAGCTCCGCACCCCGAGGGGCAGCTCCCAACGGGGGCCGCGGGGACGCGTGCCGCGGGGACGGTGACGATGCCGCCTGCAGCGCCGCGGCCGTGCTCCGAGGGACGCTCATGGGGAGGGAAACTGCGGCTCGCGTCGAGTTCCCACGTGCTGGGAACACGCTCTGCTCTCGTGCGAACCCTCGGCAGACCTCGAGCGCGGGTCCCGTCCCTGGGGGCTTCCTGTGGTCTCACGGCTACGGCTGAGCTCGGGCAGCGCCTCGGGTGCGGGGACCCCCAGCCCCCCGCGGGCGCTGCTGGGGCTCGGGCAGCATCTCCATTGGCACAGCAGAAACGCGGGTGTCCCGCTGCGACGGGAGCGTAACGGGGCCGGGATCGGCTTCGCTCCGAGGGGAAAACGGTGACCAAAAGGCAGCCAGGGACCGGCCCGATGCCTGCCCGCAAACCCACGCCGCCAACATGAAACCTCTGCTCTTTTGCCTGTGCCCTGACCCTGGGCTCCGTGAGAACGCTTCTCAATTGAATGTCTTGTTGCAAATTGCAGCTCTAATTGGTTTAGCAGAGTTTAATTAGCCTGAACTGATGCGAGAGGCGAGATTCCCTCCTTAAAGGAGCCCAGCCGTTCAGGCGAATGAAGCAGCTCGGGTTTGGGGGGGGAGGACGGTTGGCTCTTGAGCCTCGGCCCGAAATCCTGCCGCCGGCCCAGCACAATGCCAGCACCCAGACGGAAAGGTCAGATGTGAGGCTGCCATTCACTGCGGCTCCAAAGGGCTCCTTTGTCCCTTCTCCAGCTCCTCCCGCCGCCCCCAGCCCACTGCCCAGCCCAGGGGCTCCTTTGCTTCTCCCCGGTGCCGGGGCAGGGCTGGTTTCTCCATGGTCCCAGCCCGGCTCTGCGGGTGCTGCCGGGGCTCGGCTGCCGTCAGCGGGAGCGGAGGGCAGCGGGGCGGCAGCATCGCCCCAGACTGGTTGGTGGAGTTTCGCTCCCAGCTTTGCTTGAGAACCAACCTTGGCCCTCGCCTGAGGAGAGACCGCGGGCAAGTCGCTTCCCTGCCCGCGGCGGAACGGCGCTTCCCAGGGCTGCCGGAGCCAGGGCAGGGGGTGAGCGGAGCCCCCAGCACGGCTTTGCTGGGATCAGGGTGGCCTCGGCGGGGCTCCGAGCCCCTGGGCACCCACAGGCCTTCTGGAGGCAGTGAGATACGCCAGCTTTGGGGAAGGAGCTCGAGCCGCTCCCCTCCGGCCCCCAGGCTCCTCCTGCCCCACGTCAGGCGGAGCGGGAGCCCGGCTGCTCCCTTCCAGATGCGGCAGCGCCGGCTGCTGCGGAGCGAGGTCCGACCCCTTCCCTGCCAAAGCCGGCCGTTGTGCAACGCCGCTCGCAGCCAGGGAAAATCCCTCCCTGGCCTCCTCTTGCATCCTTGGAGCATGTGAGCGAGTGCATCACCACCCGCTCGCTCATCGAAACCCAGCTCGGGGATTTGGCTCTTCTGCCCTTACATGGGCAATGGCTCCGAGGCCGGCAGAGCGAGCCAGGGGTCACGCCGGCCGGGAACAGGGACAGGGACGGGAGCAGCACTGCCCAGCCCGGGGCCAGCAGCACGCCAGGAGCCTGCGCAGCCGGGGCCGCCGGCTCTGCCCTTCCTCTCCAGGGCAGCAGAGCCTTCGCTGGCCCTCGCCGCGGGGCTCCCTGCCCCGCACACGCACTGTCCGGCCCGAGGGCTCCTCCACCAAATGCCACCTGGGGTAAAACCCCAGCCCTCCCCATCTCTGTCCCCTCCCTGGGGGTGCGAGGGGCTGTATGGGGAGAGTGGGGGGAAAATCCACCCTGGTGGAGGGCCGGCCCTTCTGCCCTTCCCTGGGACTCATCCTTAGGATGGAGGGAGGGATGGGGACACGGTGGTGCCAGCAGACACAACGGCTCTGCCTGCGCTGGCTGCTGGCATCCCATCCTGCTCCCCCCTCCCCAAGCCAAGGGACCCCGGGCTGCTCTGTGTCTCCTTGGCCCAAAGCTGCATCCAGCCCCGTCCTGCGCCAAACCGAGCGGCTCACGCTGTGCTGGCACCGGCTCGGAGCGAGGAGGCTGCCGCGGGCCGGAGGGGTGGTGCAAGGTCCCCCGGGCCCTCCGGCCGGGGCCCCTCTCCTGAAAGAGCCCGGCTCAGCTCTGCCGAAAACATGACCTCAGCTGAGGCCAGTGCAAAGGGTAAAACGTTCCTCAGCTGCGCGGCCAGGGACGGACACAGAAGTTCACGGGGCTGGAGGAGGTCCCTGGGCTGCAGCAGGCGGAGCGGGGACAGGCAGAGAGCCCTGCGTCCCCAGCACTCTGCCCGGGGAGCGGGGTGACGCATGTGGGGGGGCCCTGGATGTGCCCCTTGCAGACGGGTGGGCCGTCTCCATATGGTGGCACCAAGCAGGGAGCGAGGCTAGGCGATGTCGGCGACCCAGACCCACCTTGTCCTGGGCTCCCCGCAGCCCCCCTGCCCACCCCCATCCTGCCAGAACCCCCCCCCCCACCGAAGCCTGGCAGCGCTGGCACAGCCACGGTTGCCCAGCCCAGGACGGGCCGTGCAGGCTCCGGCACACATTCAGGAGCTGGGATGGAGCGGCCCTAGCAGCGATGGGGACATGTGGGGAGGACAGTGATAGTGTGTGCGATGGCGGGGTGCATCCCCCTCCAGCTCTTCTCCTTCCTCTCCTCACCTCGCCCGGACCAGGGCTCCCGCGGCTGGAGGCAGTGGGACTCAGCGATGCCTCAGTTTCCCGGCCGGCGCAGCGTGGGTGATGCCGGGCAGCCGGCGGAGCTGCGCCGGGGTTCAGGGAGCAAAGATGAAAGGGGCCACATGACACAGACCTTACCGTAAAGCTGCTGCCAGACGGGGCTGCTTGCGGGGAGGAGGAGGAGGAGGAGGAGGAGGGTGGGAGGAGGCAGACAGAGGGTTCACGCGAGGATGGGTGGGTGGGGAAGGAGCGGCGTGGAGAGGGACTGGGGGGGGGCGCTGCTCTGGGCAGCACCCAGGCTCCGCTAGTCCCCCACGTTCGGGGGGTCTCCCCGGTCACATCTCCGCTCCGAAGGTCACATCCCTTCCTCTGCACCCCGAGCGCGGGGGCACCCCCAGACCTTCCCCAGCCCGTCGCCATCCCAGTGCGGTCCAGCTGCGGGGTGCCAGCCCCACGGACGCGTCCCCCCCCCCCCCACCCCGACACCCGCCCCCTCACCCTCCCGGCACCCACGGGCGGTGACGAGCAGCCCCTCGCTACACCCCACACCCGCCCCCCCGCGCTCTCACCGACACTCCCCCCCGCCTTTTTGCACCCCAATTTCCACCCTCGCCCCCCTGCTCCCCTCCCTCGCCCCCCCACCTCCCACCCCCGCCCGCTGCCCCCGCCCCCGGCCGCGGCCCCCCCACCCCCCCCGCCGCCCCGCCCGGTGATTCACCGCCCCGCCGCTTTATAGCTCGGCCGGCCCCGCCGCCGCCGCACAGGCAACAGGTCGCCGGAGCGTCCCGGCTCCGTCCCGCTGCCCCGGCTCGGCCATGCCGCTGCGGCTGGCGCTCTGCCTGCTCGCCCTCTGCAGCCCCGCCGCCGCCGCGCACGGTAAGTGCCGCTGGGGGGCGGGGGGGGGTCCCGCCGGAGGGGGAAGGGGGCGGGGGGGGGCAGCACCGGAGCCGCCGCTCCCCGCCGGGGCCGCCCGGGGCCGTCGGTGCCGCCGGAATCCCGGCTCGGCCCCGCCGGCAGGTGCTTGGAGCGGCCCGGGGTCCCCGCGCCGTTACCGGGCTGTCGTCCCCCCCCCCCCCCCCCCGGGCGTTGCTGTCCCCGTTGTGCCCCCCCCCCGCCTCGGTCCCTCCCGGCGGCAGCCGCCGCCCCGGCCGGGTGGGTGCGGGCTGCGGGGCCGGGCTCTGGGCGGCAGAAACCCGTTTCCCCGGGAGGGGTTCGGGTGCCAGGTGGTGGCGGAGCGGTGCCCGGGGCTGGCAGTGCCATCGGGTGGCCCCTGTCCCCTGGCTGTCCCTCCCTGCAGGCAGCCGCCTCCATCGGGCTCGCTCCTGGGGGTGCCGCAGCGGGAGCGGGCACCGGGGGTCCTGCATGGCCCTGCTGCCACGTCCCGTATGGTGGCAGTGCTGGTGCCCGGCCCTGCCATCCCGCACCCCTGTGTGCCCTGGGGTGGGGGCAACCGGGGCAACAGCCTGACTGGTCCCACCAGCCCCCCTGCGTTGCTCCCAGGATGGCTGCCTGGGGGTGGGCAGGGGGGGGGGGGTCCCTCTCTCCGGGCTTTGGAGCTGGAGAATCCCGCTCTGGAGCTACATGAGCTGGGTGGGAAGAACTGGGCATGGCAGCCGGTTCCTGATCTGGGTGTGGATTTTGCAGCTCGAACCCCTCCCGGTTCGGCTGACGGGGCTGGCAGCTCTCCCGGGAGGTGTCCGGGCTCTTGGGAAGCTGTTTCCTCGCAGGGAAGCCATCCCGCACCCAGGCCGTCTGGGATCCCGGTGCAGGGCTCCAGCAGCCCTTCCCAGCGGAGCGGTGAGCGCTGCTGCCAGCCTCAGCTCTCCCGGAGCGGCGCTGGGGTTTCCATCTTCCCCCTCGTGCGGTCTCGTTCATCTCCATCGCTCCCGGCAGCGTGGGCCGGTGCCGCTGCCCGGTGAGCAGCGGGTCAGGATACCCCGAAGGACAGGGGAGGCTCCCGCGAGGCCCCTGGTGCCGCTGCAGCCCCCGGGATGGAGTTTGGCATCGCCCCAGCCCCCGGGATTGCCACTTGCTGCTGCCCAGGGTTGAGTACAGGTGCTGGAAGGCCCCGGGCAGGGACATGCTGTGTCTCCTCTGGCAGAGCCCGGGTGCCGCAGCCACGCTGTGTGGGAGCGCTGCACCCTTGCGGCCGAGGCACCGGGGAAACCCCGAGGATGAGGCCCCCCAAGGGCCCCACGCTGGGCCACCGTGGCCACCTTGCTCCACTCAGAGGGCAGATGGGCTCTGTCCCCCTGCCCGGGGCATGTCCCTTGGTGTCCCAGCGTGGCTTGGGAGGCGGCGTGTGCCCCACTGCTGTTGGCTGGGGCTGCACCCCCGTGGCCGGGCGTGTGGTCAGGGGGTGCGTGGGTCCGTGCCGTGGTGGGTGGGATCCCACGCGCAGCAGTTGCAGGGTGACCACGGTCCGAAGCCAGGACATGGCTCCCAGGGAGCTTGGTACCATGGGGGGGATCGGGGCCACTGGGTGTTTTAAAGGAAAAATGGGATCGAAAGAGCGATTAGACAAATCCACGGAGGAAAAACCCCCCCGAGGCAGAGATGTGTTGGCCCAGCTGATGCTTCCTGCGGTGGCCAGGCTGCTGGTTCCCGCAGCCCGAGGGTTTGCTCCATCCCCACGGGGCCGTCGCTGGCTGCAGCCAGGCTGGAACCCCACCTGCTTTTGGCCGAACCACAGTCGGGTGCATGGGAGGGACGTGGGAGGGACACCCAGGGTCCAGGGTGGGTGCTGACTCCATTTTGGGGCAGGGTGAATCCCCGCTTTGGAGGGGAGTGACTCCATCCCGGCACCAGCAGGATCTGTCCCTTCCCCCATCCCTCCCTCCCATCTTTAGCCGTTTAACAAACCAGCTCAAAAGCAGCTAATGAGAGCATAAACCCAAATACGCGTCAGAAGAGGCTGGTTTGCAGAGGCGGAAATTGCAAAGGAATCACTCACAAAAAAAAAAAAAAATTATAAACTGATTCGCTCGTGGGGTTAAGGAACAAACAGGCTTTTGACTCAGAGGGATCCGGTGCCGCTGGGCTGGCCCCATCCCAAGGGCTGTGTCCAGTGCCCTGTTCTCCAGCCGGTGCCTCAGATGCTCCTCGCTGAGGCCGTGGGGATGGTCCTTGCCGTGGGGATGGTCCCTGTCCCTCCATGGGGCCACCGGCCCATGCCAGGGGATCCAGCCCTCACGGCACGGGTGGCCCCCAGGAACTGGGCAGCGATACCGAGGGGAAAGCTGCAAGCCCAGATCCTGGCTGGGCATCTCCCAGAGCGTGGGTTGGGAGCGCTGGGATAACTGTGGTGCCTGCCAGCGCTGGGTTTGGAGCCTATTGGCTCCTCCTTGGCCAGAGGAGCTGGGGCGGCAGCGTGGGCACGGAGCTGCCGTGCTGCGCCGGGGTCCCACGGGGACACCTGCTCTGGGACAGCCCTTGTGCCGCAGGAGGGATGGGCGCCAGCACGAAGCCTCTTCAGGTTCCTGATTTCATCCCAACCGGCCCTTCCCAGGCACCGGTGCGGTCCCCGTGGCCCTGGTGACATGGCTGGGGTCTCGCTGCCATTCCTGCGGCGGCCCCTCACCCTCCGCCCTCTCCGCAGGTGGGATCTGCTGGCTGCAGCAGGGGAAGGAGGCCAAGTGCACCATGATCCTGAAGACGGGCGTGACGTGGGAGGAATGCTGTGCCAACGGCAACGTGGACGTGGCTTGGTCTAATTACACCTACCCAGGCAACAAGATCAGCCTGCTGGGCTTCCTGGGGCTGGTGACCTGCCACCCCTGCAAAGGTGAGCGCGGCCGTGGGGGCGAGTGGGCTGCTGTGGGGCTGAGCTCTTCCCCGGGGGAGGATGCTAGGAGGCTTGGGGGGGATGCTCGGAGCCCGCAGCTCCGGGTGGTGGGGCAGGGCTGCCCCACAGCAGGCCCTTCGGCTCCCTCTTGGGCTGTCTGGGGCAGCGCAGGGACCCCAGGGACCGCAGACCCCGTGCTGCTGCAGCTCTGGGATGGATGGGGGGGGGCTGGGGTTCGTGGGGCAGCCTGCATCGCCTGGCAGCTCTCATTTTGCGTCTATTTTTGTTGTTCGCCTGCGGAGTGGGATGCGTGACCTGGGTCTTGGCTGGGCAGCCCGAGTGTGAGGAGCCGAGCTGGGGCTCCCCATTCCCCGGTTAACTCTGCTGTGGCCTCCCGCCCCTGCCCTCGCCAGGCCTGCTCCGAGGGAAACTTCTTAAGTTGTGGTTTTTTTTTTTTTTTTTTTCAAGGAAAAAAAGATCTATTTCTTCCCCTCTGCTCCCCCTTCCTCCTCCCAGCGTGTGTGTGAAATGGCTTTATGTAACGGGCAGTTCCAGAAGTGGAAACTCTCCAGCTGTGAGTTCCAGCCCCGCCAGATGTTTTGGCATGCGCCGGAGGCGCGGATCCCCCAGTCGCACTTGCGTGGCCCTGTGAGAACGTGCTGGAGGACCTGCTGACCGCAGTAGGCAGGAGCAGGTCTTTGGAAGGTCACGTCGTTATTTGCCTAAAGGGGGGAAGAAAAAAAGGGTTCTTAAAACCGCTTCTTCCAGCCTCTCTGCACTGCCACGCCGGCTGCTCCTTGTCCCCGTCCTGGCACGGCTCGGGGTTGCACCCTGTGCCATGGCTGCGTGGGATCCTGGCCCTGCTTTTCTGCCCCATCTCCCCCGGGATGGTCCCGCTCGGCGGGTGCCGGCAGCACCGGGACCCTCTGCAGGGGCTGGCGGGGAGCGCGGCCTCCCCGTGCCCAAGCGCCATGGGGACAGGCAGCCCTCGTCCCAGGGGTCTGCCCTCACCTCTGTGGGGAGGCTGGGGGGCACGGGGGGCTGCCAGCGGCCACAAATCCCACTGGGGGCTGCGGATCCTGGGGATCAACGGGGTCTGGGAGCAGGACCTTTACCAAAAGCGTCGGAGAGCCCGGCTGGCACCTACCCCGCGCCTCCCCACCCTTCAGAAAGCCCCTGCCTGTCCCATCCAGATGGAGCTGGTGCTGCTCCCCACGGGGCTCCAGCGTGCTGGAGGCCTTGGAAAAGGGCGGATGAGCCGAGCCGGGCTCGCGGGGCCGGCAGAGGTTACTCCAGGGTAAAGTGGCTGCAGCCGCCAGCGCTGGGCCAGCAGCCGGGGTGGCCGAGCCCTGCGGGAAGGTGCTGGTCAGGCCCTGGGGGGCTCGGCAGCGGGTCTCCGGAGGGGAGGTGAAATTCCTGGCTCCAGCTGCTGGGGACACGGCGTTCCCCTCCGGGGACGTGGCGCAGGGGGGAGAGCCGGGTTGGGGTGACGGGGCAGATGGTCCCGCCGCCTCCCTCCTTTCGGAGACGGGATGGCCACGTCCCAGAGCGGAGGGCAACGAGGGTTCCACTTGCTCCGGCAGCCCTGGGGCTGCCCCTCTGTCCCAGGGTCTCAACCCTGCGGTTTTCCGCAGGGATGCTGCCGGGGCTCAGCCTGCCGCTCTCCCCTTCCCCAGGACAGGCCCCAGCTATGGAAATCAGGGAGCAAACCGGGAACTGTCTGTCTCCCACCAGGGAATTTCCCCTGGGGAGACCTGGGCCAAGCAGGCGGGGAATTTCCCCTTCCTCCTCCTCCTCCTCCTTCCCACCCCCCGCCCGCCGCTGTCTCCCAAAGTGACCCCTCTCCGGCAGGGAAATCCCCCTCTGTGCCTCCCAACGGCTCCCAGCACACACCCTGTCTGTGGGAATCCCTCCTGTGCGGGGTGAATCCCCGGCTCGGGAAGTTTCTCGGTCCTGCCCGACCTTCCTCCTCGCGGGTGCTGATGGAGCCGTGCTGGAGGCAGCCCCCCCCCAGCTCCGGGGGGGGGGGTGTGTGAAGGATCCCTGCGGGGTGAGGGCTCTGTGTGTGCCCGGGAAGGGGGGGCGAGGGGCTTCCAGACCCCCCATCCTTACCCTGCGGTGGGCTCTGACCCCTTTGTCTCTCCCCACGGTGGCACCAAGACTGGCCCCTCTCCGTCCCCTCGGCGTGGGCACGGCCCCGGGCGCTGGCGGGACCCTCTGAACCCGGCCCCCGTGTTGGCTGGCTGGGGGGGGGGGGGGGGGAGGTGACCCTGGGGACAAAGCGGCCGCCTGTCTGGGGATCTGCGCTCGCTGCCGCATCCCGCTCTTGTGTTCAAGTCACGGAGGCCCGGAGCGAAACAGGGCTGGGTATTGTCTGGTGGAAGCGGCGTTCTTGATTGCCCAGACAACTTGCGAAGCCCAGTTCCTTCTGGAGGAGCTGGGGCCTTGTAGAGATAGATTTATTTTTTTTTTTTTCCTTCTTTTTTTTTTTTTTTTTTCCATTGCACAAGAAAAAGAAATGTCTCCTTCCAAAAAAGAACTCCGCAGAAATGAGTTAGCTGGTGCTGAGCGGAGGCCGGGGCTCTGGCTGGATGAGCGTGCGGAGCTCCAGCCAACGACCTGCTCCTTGGCGGAGCTGAGCAGATCCAGATGCTGCTCGGGGCAGCTCGGCGTCAGCCTGTGTTTTTGGGACCCCGGGAGGGATTCGAGACCCCCGAGGGCTGATCCCGGTCGGTGCGTGCTTTGGGTTGCCAGCCGGGCTGGGCACGTGGGTCCTTCCCTGGTTGGGGGGCAGCCGGTGCCGCGTCCTCACGTGCCGGTCCCTTCTGTCCCCCCAGAGAGCTGCGAGGGGGTGGTGTGCGGCCCCGACAAGGTCTGCAAGATGAAGCACGGGCGACCCCAGTGCGCCTGCGCCCCCGACTGCTCCAGCCTGCCCCGCAAGCTGCAGGTCTGCGGCTCCGACGGCTACACCTACCGCGACGAGTGCGACCTGCTGACGGCCAAGTGCAGAGACCACCCCGACCTCGAAGTGATGTACCAGGGAAAATGCAAAAGTAGGTCCCATCCTGTCCCATCCCCTGGGACCGGTCCTGGCAGCACCCGCGTGTAGGGAGATGGACGGCAGCGCAGTCCCACGGGCTCGCCGGCTCTCCTGGCCACCATGAGCCGCTCGAGCGTGCCAAGGAGGGGTGGCCCTGCCGTGTCGTGCCAGCACGGCCGGGCACATCGTCCCCTCTCCTGCCCAGGAGGACAGGTCCCCCCGTTGTCCCCCCACCCCGTGGGCAGCGTGTCCCTGGAGGAGCCATCCTGCCCCAAGCACCGGTGGCTCCACCAGCCTGTGCCTGGCAAAGGTCTGTCCCAGCGCAGGGCTTCCCCCATGGGACATGGGGCTCTGTGCCCGGTGAGGGGCATTGCTCCGCAGCCAGCCCCGCGCTGGTGGCCACCAGTGGCCCACGGGGGGGGGTCGCATCCCTCAGCATCGCCCTTGCTGCGGCTGGCAGCCACTGGCCACCAGAGGCCCTGGTTTGGCCACCCCAATGGGGATGTGGCAACAGAGCTGCCCGTGATGCTGACCCAGCCTGTCACTGCAGCGGGGGCTTAGCCTCGCCGCCGGCTGAGGAATAACAGTCCGTAAAATGTCACTTAAAAACATCGAGCCCCCATTTTTTTTTTTTTTGTTGTTTTGTTAAAGAGCAGCAATCCTCCTTGCCCTGCCAAGAACTGTCAGAATTATTATGATTATTTTTGCCAGCCCTCCTCTCTCAAATGCTTTGCCTGTCAAGCTCTGGACTGCACAGGGAAATGTGGGGCAAGAAATGTGAGTTGGGAGTTGCAGATGCCAAATCCCCTTCCAATCGGGGGGGGGGGGGGGGTGTGAGAGGGGAGAGAGAGAGAGGGAGGGAGGAAGGAAGGCGGAGGGCCGGCGTTGCGCAGTGTTTACGGTGTCGGGGGAGCGTTGCGGGTCCCGCTGTGCCGCCACGGGGATGTGCCGGCGTGGGGGGACCGTGGGGCTGGCAGGATGCACAGATGCCGGGATGCAGGGCCGGGGGGGGCGGTCCGCGAGCCCCCCAGCTCTGCGCCAGCCCGGGAGAGCTCTGCGCGGGGCCCGATCCTGAGCGCTGGCTGCCTCTGCCCCCGCTAACCGGGCTGGGTCGGGTCCAGGTGACCCTGCCCTTTGCCGCTGGCCGGGGTGGCTGCCAGCTGGGCCGGAGCGGCTGCTGGTCCCCGTGCCAAGGCACCTGCGTGGGGCCGCTCGCCCCCGCCAGGTCCCACCACGCCGAGCCGGGCTCAGCCCCCTGCGCTCAGGCTCTGCAGATGGACCTCAGCCCCCCCCCTTCCCCACACCTTCCCCCCCGAGGCTCCGGCTGGGGCTGTGCCCAGGGGCTGCGGGGCCACGCGGTCCGTCACACCCAGGACATCATCCCTCGCACCCAGGACGTCGTCCCCTGCCAGCTCCCATCCTCGGGAGTGGTGGCGATGGAGGGAGTCAGGACCCTCCAACCCAGCTCTGTCCCCCAGTAGCTTATGGTGGGAGGGGGCCGGGCTGGCTGGGTGTCCCCGGAGCGATGCCCGCCTGGCTCGGAGGAGCCGCGGGAGGAGGACGGCCGTCTCCATCTCAGCCGCGTCCGCGTGTTCTTCTTCCCCGCAGAGTCCTGCTCCAGCGTGGTGTGCCCCGGCACCCACACCTGCGTGGTGGACCAGACGGGCAGCGCCCACTGCGTGATGTGCCGGACGGCGCCCTGCCCCGAGCCCACCAGCCTGGACCATGCCCTCTGCGGCAACAACAACGTCACCTACCCCTCGGCGTGCCACCTCCGGCGTGCCACCTGCCACCGCGGCCGCTCCATCGGCGTACGCCACTACGGCAGCTGCTCGGGTGAGCGGGGCGTCCCGGGGAGGGTTGGGGGGCAGCGGGCTGGGACCCCCCAGCACCCGGCCGCCCCTCGCACCCCCCTCACCGCTTTCCCCCCCCCCCCACACCCCTGCTTTCTCCTGCTCTATTTCCAGCTGCGGCCAGATTCTCCCCGGAGACGGACAACGCGGAGGAGAACTACGTGTGAATCCTCCCTCGCCGCGAGGCCGGACCCGGGAGACAGGGGCATTATGTGTATATTGTACAAACCATATACCTGATATTTATTAAGATAAAAAGATCCTTATTTATACCTGTCTATGTTATGCAGTCGCAGGGGGCCCAATTCTCGGTACTGCCAGCAGGGGAGGGGGCTCCCAGCCCATAGGGCCAGCGTGATGCCGAGCCATCCCCGGGAATGCCGAGCCACCCTGGGGATGCTCCGGTGCCCGGCAGAGCTCTCGGCCACCGGCGCTCGTCCAGCGCTGAGGGGGCGTCGGAGCTGCCGCACGTCGGGCCCCCTTTTCCCCCCTCAACGTGTCCTTGGCCGGCAGCCCTGGGGCTATTTATTTTTGGATTAAATTCTCGGTACTCTGCTGACGTTTCTGGCCGGGACCTCGAGGTCTAGAGGGAAATCTGCGCTTTCGCCTTCCCCGGAGGGGCTCAGCCCCAGCTGCCAGCGGCAGGAAAGGCAGCACGGGCTGCGTCAGATTGGAGACGGATAGATAGATATTTTTATATACATATATATATTAAAAAAAAAATAAATATATATATGTATGTTATTTTTCTCCTAAAGTTTTAGCACGCGTTACGTTAAAACGGATTTTAGTTTAGGCTTTTTCGGGGCCCCTTCACCCCAGGCTCCTGCCCGTCTTCGGAGGTGACGCCGGTGCCCGACGGCTGGTGCGATGGCAGCCGGGTAGCGCTGCCCACCGCGGGGCATGGCAGCCCTCCTGGGGGGGGCATGACTGTCCTGCCCCCTCCCCAACCCGCCCACCCCAGGCCCACCGAGTCCATCGCTGCAGCCAGTACCCCCACCCGGATCCCACCGCCGGGGGCCAGCCTGCCCAGAGCCCTCCCCACTTTGGAAGCAGCCGGGGGTGAGGGGGGGGGTGGTCCGCGGCCCCCGCAGCCATTCGCGGTGCCGGGCGAAGCACCCAGCTCCCGGCCCCGCTGCGGAGCCCCCGCGGGGGCACAGGGCTGGGGTGGCCACAGGGAGCACGGTGCGGTGGGAGGGGGACAAGAGGAGGGCGATGGCCCTGCCTGGCCCCCCCCACCCTGGGGACCCCCAGCCCTGCCCCCCCCCCCCCACTTCCCACCCTCCCCAGCTCTGTCGACACCCTCTGTATTTATTTTTACTACTTCTCTCGTTTTGTGTGTTGTCACCTGTGTAAATACCATCTCATCTCTCACACCGAGAAGCTATTGCCTTTATATAAATATCATATATATTATATATATATATATAAAAAAATACCCTATTTTCTATTTTTGTATGAGCGCGTTCTGATCCTTGCGGCAGGCGCTATGGGAACGTATACATTTCCTAGTCGGTGTTGTTAGGGGCGTTTTACGGCTGTGATACAATTTGGATTATAATTAAAAAGAAGAATAAACGCTGCCGCGGGTCCGGTTTTGTTGAGCGGGTTCCGGGGCCGCTGCATTTCCCGGGATTGTTTCCCGCGGGTCTCTGCTGTCCCCAGCATCGCTGCCCACCTCCCCCCCCCACCCCCCGCTGGGTCCGGGGGGAACGTGGGGACACCGGGATGGGAGAGCCCCAGGTGAGGAGCTCGGCGATGGGGTTTTTCCAACCCGGCCGAGGCCGCGTTTTGGAAAGGGGAAGAGCAAACCCCAACCGGCAAAGCAGATAAATCTGTTCCCAATATCGGGCCGTGCCATGAGGGTTTGGTATTTCACAAAACAATTCCTGCCGTTAATTGGGTCCCGATGTGCGATGCTCCCCCCCATCCCCGGCCGCCTGCGGCTTGGCGCTCCCAGCCCAACGGGAGCTGCCGGCGGTTTCCCCCCCCCTCGGCCGCGTCCCCTCTGCCGGGGGTCAGTGCAGCGCAGCCCCCGCACCCCGACGAGCATCACCTGCATCGAGCCCCCTCCCCAAGCCCATGCCCAGCTCGCGACCTCCCGCCTGGACAGGGTCTGGCATGGCCCCCACAGCGGTGGGGGGCTCCCGGGGCTGGGCTGTCTCCAGCATGGCCCCCAGAGCGGCGGGGGGGCCTCCCAGGGCTGGGCTGGCTCCGACAGAGATATCGCCCCCCGGACCTGGAGGGGGTTTACACAGGGGAAACTGAGGCATGGTGAGGGGGAAGGAGACCTTCGCTCCTGGCTGGCACCCAGCACCCTCAGCCCTCCCTGCAGACCGTGGCGGGGGGGGGGCACTGAGCATCACCCAGGGTCCGGCCAGGGCTGCAGCCGGGCTTGAACCCGAGCGACTTGTGCCCCCCGGGGCTGCGCTGAGCCCAGCCGGGCCCCACAGTGGCATTGCAACCCAGGGCGGGGGGGTCCCAGGGCTGGACTGGTTCCAGCATAGCCCCCACAGCGGCGGGGGGCTCCCGGGTCTGGGCTGGCTCTGGCATGGCCCCCACAGTGGCAGGGGGGCTCCCGGGGCTGGGCTGGCTCTGGCATAGCTCCCACAGCAGCAGGGGGCTCCCGGGGCTGGGCTGGCTCTGACAGAGATATCGCCCCCCGGACCTGGAGGGGGTTTACACAGGGGAAACTGAGGCACGGTGAGGGGGAAGGAGACCTTCGCTCCTGGCTGGCACCCAGCACCCTCAGCCCTCCCTGCAGACCGTGGGCGGGGGGGCACTGAGCATCACCCAGGGTCCAGCCAGGGCTGCAGCCGGGCTTGAACCCGGGCGACTTTTGCCCCCCGGGGCTGCGCTGAGCCCGGCCGGGCCCCACAGCGGCATCACAACCCGGGGCGGGGGGCTGCCAGGGCTGGACTGGTTCCAGCATGGCCCCCACAGCGGCGGGGGGGCTCCTGGGGCTGGGCTGGCTCCAGCATGGCCCCCACAGCAGCAGGGGGCTCCCGGGGCTGGGCTGGCTCCGACAGAGATATCGCCCCCCGGACCTGGAGGGGGTTTACACAGGGGAAACTGAGGCACGGTGAGGGGGAAGGAGACCTTCGCTCCTGGCTGGCACCCAGCACCCTCAGCCCTCCCTGCAGACCGGGGTGGGGGGGCACTGAGCATCACCCAGGGTCCGGCCAGGGCTGCAGCCGGGCTT
Organism: Alca torda; assembly: GCA_008658365.1. Classification (NCBI taxonomy): domain Eukaryota; kingdom Metazoa; phylum Chordata; class Aves; order Charadriiformes; family Alcidae; genus Alca; species Alca torda. The sequence continues at coordinate 3,817,146 of CM018096.1, forward strand.
GAACCCGGGCGACTTTTGCCCCCCAGGGCTGCGCTGAGCCCGGCCGGGCCCCACAGCAGCATCACAACCCGGGGCGGGGGGCTCTCCTGCAGCCCCCCTCTACCCGCCCAGCTCAGCGATGTCGTGTGTGTGTCCCCCCCTCCAAACCCCTCCTTTCGGGGGTGGTTGTCAAGGAGCTGCCAAAACGCTGCCCTGGACTTTCCCTGGCACCAGCGTTTGCCGCACGTGGTGGTGTGTGGCCCCGGGTTTCACTCCAGCCCTCCCGCAGAGCCTTCCTCCCCGAGGCCGCTCGCCATCCTCCGCCTGCCCCGGCCGGAGGGTTTGGCCCCCGCAGCGCCTGGCATGACGCCCTGCGCCAGCCCACGGGCACGGGCTGCGGCCGCGACGTCAGCGCCCGCCGATGAGCGGGAGATTTCGGCTTCCAAAACACGGCCGTGAGTCAGGCGCCTCCTTCCCCGCCGGTTTTTGGGTGGTCTGGGACGAGCTGGAACAGGCGCCGGCTCCCCAGGCTTCCCGGCAGCGCGCAGAAGCCCCGGGGCTGGCAGCCCTGCCCCACCATCCTGGGGGGCTCTGCCCCATGCCGCCGCCGCCGGGAGCCCACGGGGGTTTGGGGTTTCCTTGGAGGTTGGCAGCTTGGCAGGGGTCCGTCCTCTGCCGGGTGTCCCCCTGGTGTCCCCAAAGCCACCGAAGCCCGTGGCTGTGTCCCCCTGACCCCGTGCAAAGCCCCGCAGTGGGGAGCCGGGATTGGGATGGGGCGGGGGGGGGGCAGCCAGCGTGGGGACCGCGGGGACCGCAGAGGTGAGGGTGGCCTCTGGGCACGCTGGCCCAGCCCTGGCCTTCACCCTCCCCGGCAGAGCCCCCGAGGGCGGCGAGGTGGCCCGTGCCGGATGCTGCGGTCGGCTGCAGCCTCCTGCGGGACCCCCCGGCGGGGAGGGCGGCTGCGCCCCGCGGCCTGCCAGCAATTTGCAGATAAAACAAACAACCAGGAGCGGGGAATGTCTGGATCCGTCCCTGGAGACGGCCGCGACGCCGGGCAGAGCCGCGCGCTGTGTGTGCCTCTCAGCTGAGACCCAGCAGCAGCTCGGCGCATGTACCGGCGTGGGCAGCTCCCGACCCCTGCGCCCGTGGCCACCCAGATCCCCCTGGGGCAAGCGCCCGAGAGTGCTGGGGAGGCGGGCGAGGCTCACGATGGGATCCCTACGGCTCTGCCAGCGCAGCCGGGGTGGCCGGGCGCCCATCTGCCCCCGGGGGGTTTCTGTGGTTCCCTCTTTGGGGGGTCCCGTAGCGCGGTGGGGAGGGTGCGGTGTGGGATGGGACAAGATGAGACGGGATGGGATGAGACAGGGTGGGAAAGGAGAGGATGGGAAGGGGAGGGTGGGACGAGAGCGGATGGGAAGGGGAGCCGCACCCCGGTGGGAAGGCGGCTCCAACGCTGCTGGGGATGCTCCGTGGGGTGGCAGCGCCTGGATGTGGATCCCTGCTCCCCCGGGGCAGGGCCTGGTCCTGAGTGGGGGCTGCCACTTCCCTCCTGCACCCCTGCTCCATCCGTCCCCCTGGATGGACGAGCCGGGGGTCTGGCTGGGGACCGGAGCAGAAACGGGAGCAGTGGGATACGCAGAGAGAGGGGTCATGGTGGGGCAGGGGGACAGGATAGGGCAAAGCTGGGAAAAACCAGCCCCTGTTGAGATGGGCAGTGGCCACCTGGGCAGTGTGGGGTTAAAGATCGGCCCACCCAGCCCTCCTGGTGATTAAGGTGATTAAAGGGGGATAAAACCCTGCCCAGAATCTGCTGGCTCCATGGGCAGGTGGGTCTTGGTCTTTGGTCTTTAGTCCTTGGTCTTGGTCTTGGTTTTGGTTCTTGGCCTTTGGTCTTTGGTCTTGGTGTCCCCGTCAAGCCCTTGGTCTCCCCATCGCATCCCTGGGGTAGGACCAGGGTGGGCAGGGGCTGGTGTGGGGTGGGCGAGTGTCTCTGCGGCTCCTGCCTGTCCCACAGCTGGGGGCTGTGGCCCCCATGTAAGTGGGGGGGCAGGGTGGGTTGAGGAAAGGTGGAAGGCAAAGGTCTGGGAATGAGGTTTTATTGAGGATGGCAAATGCTGTGGTGCAAGAGGCTGTGTGAGGTGCTGGGGCTTCTTGTAGAGCCTGGGGGGGGGGGGGGGGGGGGGCAGGCTGCATCTCCCCTTGCCCAGAGGCAGAGCTGGTCTCCTGCCCTGCTCTGGGCTGAGGAGCCCTGAGCGTCAGCCCACAAACCCCCCGGAGCTGGGAGGACCTGGGAGCCGTGGCCCTTTTCTCCCCTCCTGGGAGCTCCCAGGCAGCCGTGATGCCCCAACCCCGCTACCTGCAGCCCGTCTGCGCCCCCCCCCGCCCACCCCCACCATCCCGGTTAGGGCTTTGGCTGCCCCTTCTGATGGCGGCGCCCTTGCACGGTGCAATGCACCCAGTCGATGTAGTTGGAGATCTTGGTGTAGATGTCAGGGTACCGGCGGTCCCCGCACCTCTCCCCGGAGAACGAGACGATGCCGTAAACTTTCCCTTTGAAAATCAGGGGGCCCCCGGAGTCGCCCTGCGAAGCAAAGGGATGGGAGGGGGGGAGATCAGCGGGTGTCCCGGGAGGGGGATGGCTGGGGATGGGGGCACGGGGCCGGGATCGCACTCACGGCGCAGACGCCCTGCAGCGTGGTGTTGCGGCTGGCCCCGCACATCATGTTGGGCGAGACTTTGCCCCTCCACAGCGTTCGGCAGAGGCTCCGCTTGATGATGGTGGTGCCGGTTTCCATCAGCTCGCTGGGCCGGTCCCCGTAGTTGGAGGTGTCCCCCCAGCCCAGCACGTAGCAGACGGTGCCGGGCTTCAGGTCGATGTCGGGCCGGGGCAGGCGGATGCGCTTCACGTATTTGTTCAGCGTGGCCGATTCGTTCAGCTGGGCGAGGAGTCAGGGGAGCCGGTGGCTTCGCTGCTGGGGTCCCCTAAGCTCCTTGACACCCCCCCAGCACCCATCACACGCCCGCCCCAGCTCCCCGCTTGTGCTGACCCCCCTCTCCCCCAGACCTGCCCTTCCCTTCCCTTTCCAGAGGCTGCACCCCGACGCCAGCCCCTCTGCACTGGTCCCAGTCTGTTCTAGAGACTGGTTGCCCAGGAGCAGCCGAGCTTGGCGTGTCCTCGTCCGCCTCCATCGCACCCCATGGTGAGGTCCCGCTTCTCCGGAGAAGCACTGACATCTAGCGTCGGCTCGGGGCGTGGGGGACCCCATCTCCCTCCTGCGCCCCGTGGGGCGCAGGAGGGAGATGGGGTCCCCCACGCCCCATGGGATGTAGGAGGGAGATGGCCAGTGATGGCCGGCGGCGTGCGGGACTCACCTTCAGCAGGCGGATGTCGTTGTCCACCGAGCTGGGGTTGTAGCGCGGGTGGGCGATGGACTCCGCGATGCCGAAGACCTGCTGGGACTCCTCGGGGTCCTCCAGCCTGTGGGCGCCCAGGACCACCCGCACCGAGGGGTTGCGCCTGCGGCAAGGTGGGGGGGCGGGGGGCTGAGTGGGTGCTGCCGGGGGGCGGTTTGGGAGGGGGAGGAGGGCTCAGGGCTAGCATGGATGGGTGGTGGTGCGGGGGGGGCGTTCTCCAGGCGTGTGTAACCCCCTGGGATGGGGGGGTATCCGTTTGATGGGGGTCGAGGTGTGTTGCGGGGGGCCAGGGCTCACCTGGGGATGGGGCAGTGGGCTGCCGTCATCACCCACTTGGGCCACACCAGGAAGCCCCCGCAGACGTGCTGCCCGTCCATCTGGATGGAGGCGATGAAGGGCCGGGAGTGGGGTGCCACCGCTTTTCCCCCGATGATCCGGCTCCCCTGGACTCCTGGTGGGTGGGTGCAGGTGGTCACCGGCTGCCGGAAGAGTCCGGGCACGGCTCTTGCCTGTCTCTATCCCGCTCCTGGCTGCACGTCCCGAACATCCCAGCTCTACCCATGGGTGCCGGGGAGCAGCCGAGCATCTGCTCTGGCCCAGGGGGGGCTGAGCGTGGCAGGGCAAAGCCTTCCCTGCCCCCTCCTCCCGGAGCCCGGGGTCTCCCCCTCCCGCCCCAGCCGTGGCGACCATCCCTGCAGCCCTCTCAGCCCCAGTTCTCCCATTACCTGCCGGGGCCAGTGCCAGGAGCAGGACAGAGCCCCCCAGGCTGAGGATGAACAGTCCAGCCACAGCCATGCTGGCGCAGAGTGGGCCACTGTCACCTCCTCTGGGGCCACACAGGGGTGGGGGTGCTTAAGTAACCCCTGAGGGCTGAGCCTCTGCCTGGGTGCCGGCGCGTTTCTTCCCCACCCCGGGGTGTTGCTGCCTTGTGCAATTGCTGTGGGGTGGGGGGCACAGGGGATGGGGGGAGACGCAGCGTTGTGGCTTCCCCTGGCGCGCAGCGGCCGCTGGCTGGGAGGAGAGCGGGTTGGGGAAGGAAGAGAGAAAGCCGAGCGGCTTCCCGACCCTGGCCTGGCTCCTCCTGGGCCCTGAAATAACCGGGATGAAACCCCCCCCCCTCCTCTTGGCAGAGCCGGGGGAGCAGTGGGGCCCCGCCACATCCCAGGCCACTTCCCAGGCAGCATCCCCAGGGCTGGCCGGCAGCCTGTGGGTGACACAGGGACCGTGCTGTGCTTGGACCCGAATCCTCTTTTGGCCCCTCCAGAGACCACCTGGCTCTGGGGTGGTGCCACAGGTGGAGGGGCAGTTTGCTCCCCCTCCTGTGCAGCCCCCGAGAAGGGCTGCGGGTGGACCAGGGTTGGAGGGGACGGGGACCCCACTGCCGGGGTGACCCCGGCTGCAGAGCTGGGCTTGGAGCACGGAGCTGCAGCCCCGGCAGCAGGCAGATTTCCCAACGACCGGGGTCGGATGCTGGCGCGGGGCTTCCTGTGTCAGTTTGCCAGCGTTTGCCCAACGCGACCGTTGTGTTGGGAAATGGAGGAGCAGTGGGGGGGGGGGAAACGCGCAACCCCTGCTCCCCCCATCCCTCCATCCTCTCCCCGGTCGCCCTTCGCGCCGTCGGGGCTGTGTGCGGGGGGACCGCGGAGTCCCAGATGCGGGGGGTGCGATGAGCGTGGGGGTGGGGTGGGGTTGGGGACCCTCCTGGGGTGGCAGGAGGAGGGGGGGGGGCCACCCCCCCACCCTGCTCGGGGCAAGGAGCTGGCAGCACTCGCAACCCCCCCCCACACCCCCCCAGCTTCGGGGGTCCCCCCTCTTTGGGGTCCCTCCGCACCCCAGAAGCAGCCGCGGCTCCGGTGGGGTGAGGGGCGGCCCCGGGGGCTCGGGCAGGGGCGGGCGGGGAGCGCCGCGCCCCGAGGCCCGGGTGAGGGGCGGCGGCAGTGGCGGGCGGCGCCCGGCAGACGGAGCTGTGCGGGAGGGAGGGAAGGAGGGAGGCGGGAGCACCGGCGCGGCCCCGACATCCCTGCGCATCCCGCAGCCCCGCCGGGGATGCCGCCGCCCGCCGGGCCCTGAGCGCCGGGACGCCGGCGGCTGCCGGCCCCGCTCCGCCGCCCTTCGCCCGGCCCGACCCCGCCGGAGCCGCCGCCGCCGCCGCCGGCCCAGCCCGCCGGGAAGATGGAGTGAGTACCGGATCCGGCCGCGCCGCCGCCGCGGGACCCCGGCACCGGGCCGCGGCCCCCCCCGGTGCCGCCGGCCGAGCACCGCAGTACCGTGGCGGGGGGGGGGGACGGTCCCCCGGGTGGCGGGGCTCGGCACACCCCCAGCGGGGCTGCGGGAACCCCACACCGCGGGCTCACGGAGCCCATACCGGGGGCTCATACCCCCCCCAGTGCCGGGGACCCCAAAACCGGGGGCTCGCATCCCCCTCATCCTGGGGGCTTAGGACCCCAAACCAGGGGCTCGCATCCCCCCAATTCCAGAGCTCCTGACCCCAAAAGGGGGGCTCGCATTCCCCCCAATACCAGGGCTTGTGACCCCTAAACTGGGGGCTCACATCCCCCCCTCCCAGATGCTGGGGCTCAGGATCCCAATACCGGGGGTTTGCATCCCCCCAATGCTGGGGCTCGGGACCCCGATACCGGGTCCTCGCGTCCCCCCGATGCTGCTGAGCAGGTGCTGCCCCTCCCCGGGTCCCTGCCCGGCTGCGGGGTGCCGCGGCGCCAGCTCGGGGTGCAGCAGTGGAGGCCCCGGAGCGGGTGTGGGGGCTGTGGGGGGGGTCAGTCTCCGCTGGTGGCGGTGCGGGGAGGGGGGGTGGGAAGGGCGTTTATTTTTGTGTTTTGAACCTGTTGTTGCTGCTGCGTGTGGGTGGCTGTGAGCCGCGGACCCCTCCCTGCGCGCACCCCAAGCTGCTGCCGAGGGACCCGGCTGTGGCGGGGGGGATCCTCCGGACGCGCTCCGGCCCCGGCCTCATCCTTTGTGTGCGGCGGCGATGGGGCCCTGCCCGGTCGGTTGGTGCCTGCGGGTGGGCTGGGAGCCGGGCAGGGGGCTTCGCAGGCGGGTGGGGGAAGGAGGGAGCAGGTGGAGGCCGTTGGGATCTGGGGACCATCCTGGTTTTGCCCCCTGGGGACACCAGCAGCTCCCACCTGCAGCATGGTGGTGCCGGGAGGGCAGGGGGCTGGTCGGCCGCTCACCCCGCCGGGTAGCAGCGACAGCAGCCGGTCGGGCTGGCCCTGTTTCTCCCAGGCCTTTCCTTCCCTCCCTCCCAGGGCTCCGGTCCCCGTCGTGGCAAACGAGGGTCCCCCTCCAGCATCTCCTGGGTTTGGCACTGGGGGCTTCCCAGGGGCACAGCCAGCCGGCCAGACCCTCCGCTCCTCCGCCTCATCTCGCACCGGTTAACTGGCCACCGACTAGCGAGATGCCGGGTGCTCAACAGGTCCCACCGGCCACCATCTGCCTCCCACCTGGGGAGCCCCATGGAGCCGTGGGACGCTGGCGAGGGATGGGGTGAGGGTTTCCTGGGGCTGGGGTGGGCTCTGGCTAGCGCAGGGCTGAGAGCGGGGCGGGAGGCTCTGGTGAGGGCCTGGGGGGACGTTTCGGAGCCTGGGGGGCAGCGTCTGTGGGGCTGGCTGGGGGCTGCCCTTGCTGCTGGAGGGGCTGGAGGCTCTGCGGTGCGAGAGCTCTCCCAGGCAGGGCCGCGGCGTCGGGCAGCGCCTCGGTGCATCGCTCCCTTCAGGAAAGTGCCTCTTTGGGGAGGAAAACGTGTGCGTGATTTGCCAAAAGGCAGCAAAGGGAAAGGGCCGAACCGAGGGGCACCGTGTGCCCTGGGGAGCGGGATGTGGAGCTGCAAGGACCGGGCGCGGGGTCTTCCCCAGGGTGGAGGCGCCGAGGGCTGGGGTGGAAGTCGGGGACGGTGCCGGGCTGGATGGCAGCTCCTGTCCCCGAGCTCTGCACGCTGCCTTTCACCCCGCTCCGCTCTCCCCTGAGCTCCTCTGGCAGCCGAGGCTCCGGACGGACCCTCCCGGTGGGCTCCATACGCTGCCGATGGCTCTTCCTTTTGAGTTGAGACCCTGCGAGTGACCCCGGGCGGGGGCTCTCCCCCTTGAGCTGTGGGTGCAGCGGCTCCTGGGGAGCGTGCTGCTGGCCTTGCCTCGGCTCCTGCTTTGCCTTGGCGCAGGCAGCGGCTGGAGGAGGGTCTTGGCTGCCGGGAGCCACTGGTGCCCGGCGAGGTTTGGCTGAAAGCTTCCAGCTCTTGGAAAGGCCGTGCTGGTCCTGCCGGGGCTGCTCCTCTCTCCTCCGCTCCCGCTGCCACCGACGCTCTCGGGCAGCCGGAGATTTTGCGTCTTCACGTCTGGCTGCTCCCGGAGTTTGTCCGGGCAGGTCGCTGCTCTCCCCTCCGGGTCTGGGGTCTCCTCGGAGCGGGGGCTCTCCTGTGCCTCCCCTCCCGACCCTGATCCGAAGGCGATCGTCGCACCCAGGGGAAGGAGGGACATTTCTGCCTGAGGGGTGACCCGGGGCACAGCCCTTCGGGAAGGGACACGGGACCCTGCTCTCCCCTTCATGTGGCTCCGCGGAGAAGCTGATGGTCCCCAGGCTGGACCGTCGCTGCCTCCCGGGGAGCTGGAAGGGGTCAGGTCTGTCCCTGTCCCTGTGCACAGCCGAGGGGACGGCACCGTCACCCTTCTCAGCTCTCCCAGAGGAAGCCATAAAGACCCACCACCGGCAGCCGCACAATGGCACCCCATCCCCAGCCGGGGCCGGTGGATCTCGGGGCTCAGAGTTCTGGCCATTGCCATGAGATGGGGCCTCTCAGCCAGGCAGGAACGGGAGCGGGTTTCCTGGGAAGCTGCCGGTGTTGGCGTTCCCGCTTCCTCGCCACAAACAGCCCCTTTCCCTGTGCGGGTTTAGTGGTTCAGGCGGTCTGTGCCGTGCCGGGAGCCGTGCCCGGAGCTGTGCCGGGGCTCAGTCTCCAGCGGTGGAGGTGGTGGCAGCAGGGAAGGGATGGAGGAAGGCCGGGGAGGCGACGTGCGCCGGGGCAGGGTTGGGCGGAGGCATCGAGCTCAGGGCTGGAGGCAGAACCCTGGCAGGAGCCCGGTTTCCCCAGTCTCTTCATCCGGAGCCGAGAGAGCCCCCGGGCCCCAGACAGAAGCTGCTGTCGGGGGCGAGGATGAGGAGAGAGGAGCCGGGCGGATCCTGCCCCAGGTGTTTCCTGGCGGAGCACGGCTGGACCCGGGCTCAGCCCAGCCCCTTGGCTCGGCGCCGAGGACCGAGCTCCCCGTGGGTGCCCCGGGGCTCACCGGGGTGTCCCTGCCGGGAATCCGGGCAGGAGCCACGTTCCTGCTGGCTCCTTGGAGCCTTGTGTGTGTTTCATGGCACTGGGGTGGGAAAGCCGCGTTGCCTGGTGTGAACGGGAGCCCAGGGACAAAGTGAGGTGGCCAGGGCCACCCCAAGGTGGCCGGGAGCCGGTGGCCAGCGTCCCAGGCCCTGTCCCAGCCGGTCGGTGCTCCCAGGCACGGGGAGAGGCCGGCTCCGCTCTCGTTCATGAGTGGTGGGAGAGTTTCCTGGTGGAGCCTTGCTCCTCTAACTGGAAGGGAGCTGGAAACCCAAGTGTTTGGAGGGCACTTGAACCATTGTTTGAAAGATCTGTAATTTTCCAATCAAACTCCCTCCCCAAGCCTCCGTTCATCAAATATTCATGGGATCCATTTTCTCCTGGCACTCCCAGCCCACGTCTCAGCCCCAAGAATCAATCAGGCAGCTCGGCTTGCTCTAATGCATCCTGCGTTTTTCGGGAGCCCTGGGGCTGCCGTCTCCTCCTCCTGCCTCCCCCCATCTCCCCCCCTCCCTGAGTCCCCCCCGTCTCCTCCCAGGGCGCCAGCGGTGGATGGGGATGGGGCTGCGCAGGCAGCGGGAGCGTGGCACGGCTCACGGGGAGGGACGAGCGGGACCGAGCGCTGGGGCGATGGGGCCGGTTGCGGGCAGGGCAGGAGTGGCCCCCGTGTCACCCAGACCCGAGCAGGCGGATGGGACCCGGCTCCCTCCTCGCCCGAGCCGCTGATTTCTTTGCCTTTGCGATCGATACGTGCCGGCCCCCCCCTCCAGCCCGGTCCCCCCAGGCTGCTGCGGCCCCCTCCCCTCCGCACCCGCCGCCAACCAGGGCGTTCGATAGCGGCCCCGCTGCTAATGGCTGCGTGACGGAGGCTTCGCAGACTCCCCGCCGGCGCGTTCCCCATGGCAGCGTCGCTCCGGCCAAGGGGCCAAGGGGCCGGGCTCTTGGCGCGGGGACAGTGGTGTAAATCAGTGTCGGTCCCTCGACAGCCCACACCGGGGCCTGTCTCCCCCAGGGTCGTGGCTGGCCAGTGTCGGTACAGGGGTCCGGGCGGTGGGGGCCCCCCCACAGGGCTCTCTCCCTGCCCTCCCCCTGGCTCGGAGCTGGGCGGGTGGAAAGGGAGCGGAGGTCAGGGGAGCGGAGGAGCCGCTCGAAACGGCTCTTCGCACATTTGGATGAGCTAATGGGAAAAAAACAGAGGAAGGCAAATAAACATTATTGTTTCATGTCAGGCGGGGAGGAGACAAAAGGTCACGGGCTTCCCTTGTGATGGTAGGAAACGGCAGCCTCAGCAGGGCTGGAAAGAGCTGGAGAGCCCAGGGGGAGCGGGTGCGAGCCCGGGGGCGCCTGCGTGCTCACGTGTGCGCGGGGTCCATCCGTGGGCCCGGGGACTGCTGCCTTTGCAGGTGGGAGTTCCCGGGACATCGTCCCCCGGTGCCACCAGCGTCCCCGGTCCCACCGGCCTCGTCCCCCGCGCCACGGACCATGGCTCTCCCTGCCATGCAGTGCACGCGGGAACGGCTCCAGGAGCTGCCCTGGGACACACGCGCCCTGGACTCCGGGTGGAAAACGATGAGCCTGTTAACGGGAACTCACGAGAGCCGGTGAAATGAGGGGGGAGGCAGGGCTCGCTGTGGGTTTCTTTCCTTGTGGGTTCTGAGAGACTTGGTGGCCCTGGGCTTGGTGGCCCTGGGACACGTGCGCCCTGGACTCCGGGCGGAAAACCATGAGCCTGTTAACGGGAACTCGCGAGAGCCGGTGAAATGAGGGGGGAGGCAGGGCTCGCCGTGGGTCTCTTTCCTGGGCTCATGGGTCCTGAGGGGCTCGGTGGCCCTGGGCTCGGTGGCCCTGGGCTGGCCTTTCCACCCCTCCCAGCACCCGGGATGGACCCGGAGCTGCCTCGGGGGGGCTCCGGTGCTGCTGTGGCCTCGGCCGGCGGGGGGTGCGGGGGGTGCTGGTCCCGGGTCGCGGCGCTCCCAGCCCCGGGGGGGGGCCCTCGGTCCCTCCGCCCGCCCCGCGCATCCCGCATCCCCCCTCCCGCCGGCTCGCCCGTTGCCATGGCGCCGTTGCCATGGAGCCGTTGCCAGGGAACCGCCTCCCGGCTCGGCGGAGCCATCAGTCACCGGGGCCGGGGGCTGCGGGGGCCCCACCGGCAACGGCCCCGGCCCGGGGGGAGGCGGGGGCCGGCACCGGCCGCTTTGCTCCATGCAGGGGCCTCCCCGCACCCCCGGGGCTCCGCTTTCCTGCCCCCCACCGGCGGCAGGGTCCCGTCGTGCTGACCCCCAGGGACAGGGTGTGGGGGGGGGCTGGGGGCATGGGACCCGTCCTTCCACCCAGTGGGCAGGGACCTGGGGACACCAGGGTTGTTCCCACCCTGTCCCCCTCCCGCCAGGGTCTGGCAGCGATGGATGAGCCCCCCCCGGGGTGGTAGCTCGGGTCGCAGCAGGGTGCAGGGTGCTGGGGCTGGGCGGGGGGCAGAGGTTGCAGCGAGGGGCATCCAGCCCATTGCACGTCTCTCCCCGGGCCAGGAAGATTCCTGGCATTCAACCCGGGAATGCGGAGGCTGTAGCAAATAATGGAAAATAAAGAGGATGGAGGAGGGAGGAAAAGCAGAAGAGAAGGTTTCAGGAATGCCGGAAAAGTTTGGATCCGTCGAACGGGGGCAAGATCCAGGAGAGAAACAGGCCATGGTCCAAAGCCTTCCCAGCTTGGGATGATGAGAGCCGGACTCGGGGGGGGGGGGGCCTGGCCCTGGGTGGCCACCAAGGGCAGCCCCGGCACTGTGGGGCTGGTGCCAGCCTGGCCCCACGGCCGCTCAGGCAGCCCTGGCTCGGGGCAGGGCATGGGTCAGGGCCGTGGGGGGGCGGCCGGTTCCTCCCTTCAACTTTTGCACACAATCTGTGTCTGCAGAGAGCCGTCCCAGCTGCCCCGAATCCCTGGGGGGGGTCGTCACTGGTTTGGGGGATGAAGGGGGGGAAGGGGGAGTTTTTACCCCTTGGGCCGGAGCGTGGGGCAGGGCGTAGGGCCGTGATGCGGATGCTGCTCCCAGCGCCCGCTCCGTGCTCCGTGCCAGGGCCCCACATCCCGCAGCCCCCACACCCACCCTGGGGTGGGGGGCACCATGTCCGTCGCCGTCCTTGTCACAGCTCCGTCCCCGGGTTGTGCCGCTGCAGGAGAACGATGCTTTGGGTCTGTCTGTCCTGAGAAAGTTCCTTCCCCTGTGTCGGGGGGGGGCAAGGTGAGACCCCAGCCGTGGGGCTGGGGAAGAGCAGACCCTCCTCACGGCCCCGGCGGGTCGGCAGAAGTTTTTCCCTTGGGAAACCCGCTGTCCCCAGCCCCGCTCCCCGCGAGGGAATGGCTCCTGCCATGGGGGGGTTTGCAGGTGTTTGGGATAGTCCCGGGGGGGGGGGGGCGGAGTCAGCCCTTCATCCCCTCCGTTGTCCCTGTGCCCCGAGCGGCAGCAGAGCAAGTAGGGATGGAGGAGGGCCTGGCGGATATTCCCCGCTCTCTCTGGGTTTGTAATTATTAAATTCCCGGCCGGAGCACGGCGTCGGGCCACGGGCTGCAGGCGTGACACCGGGAGGCCGGGTGTGCGCCTGCGCCTGCAGAGCAGCCACGGCGTCGCTGCAAAACAGCACAAAAATAACCGCTGCCAAAGCGACACCTTCCCCGGTTTGTTTTTTTTTTTTCTGGCCTGGATTTCACGCGCTGCCAGCGTCCCGGGGTGCGGGGTGAGGGGAGGACGGGCGGCTCTCAGCAGCTTTCGGTTAATCGCCGGCTTCCAGGACAGGAGGCAGCAGGCGGCGGTGGTGGTGGTGGTGGGGGGGGTCCTTTCGCCCCGACAGCCCCCGTTTTGGTTTGGTGCGAAGCCCAGCTCTCACACGGGCGCGCGCTGCCTACGCCGGCGGTGGGCTCGCGCCTGTGCGAGGGCACACGTGTGGTGAGACCCCAGCCCAGGGGGGTACCGTGGCGGGCGGGGGGGTGGGGGGGGTGTGCAGCAGCCCGCCGCCCACCCTGTGTGTAAAACCGTCTTTGGAAAAAGCCCTTAATGGCAGCGCGGAGGAGATCTGCCGCCCCCGCTGCCCCCAGCCCTGGGCCATCTGCGGAGCCCAGCCTGCAGCAGCGGGGGGAGAGGGATGGGGAGAAACCCGGGGAGCGGGGGCCGGTGCCCCCCGCTGGGGTGACCTCAGCGTGGGGGTGCCGGGCAGCACCTCGGAGTTTGTGTTGTCTTCCAGAATGGGCACCCCGAGCTGGGCAGGGGCTATGGGACACGGGGCTGCCCCCCCCCCGCGCCCCGGCTCCCGTTGGGGTCAGTGCCGTACGAAGCCGGGGATGGCTTCAACCCGTGCTGGCGGGTCCGATTCCCCCCCAGCGAGCGCGTGGCCGCGGTGAGGCCAGGCTGGGACCCGGCTCTTGGCACTCGCTCCTCGCTAATGGCTTTTCCCGCTGTGCTGGGGACACGGCGTTGCTGCCCCTCCCTGTCCCCCCCCTCCAGCCACCTCGCCTGGGCTGGGACCGCCGGTGGCCCTGGCCGCTTCGCTCCCTCCCTCCGGCCCCGCTGGGAAGGGACTGTCTGCCTCCTGCTCTAATTGCACTTTGCAAAGCCCTCGGGGACGGAGCCGGGGGGAGGCAGGGGCATCCCGCCAACCCCCCCTCCCCCCCCCCCACCCCGTGCATCAGCCATCGCTGCTCCGTGCACTTCCAGAATCACAGAATGGTTGGAAAGGACCTTAGAGATCATCCAGTTCCAACCCCCTGCCATGGATAGGGACACTCGGCCAGGGCAGGAGCTCCCGGGAGCTGCGAAAACTCGGCCAGGGCAGGAGCTCCCGGGAGCTGCGAAAATGGATGTGCACATAACCGGCGGGATAAATGAGGTCCGAGAGCTCTCCCTTCGGCCACCTTGGCACCCACCAGCTGCAGGAACAGCCATGGGCAGGGATAGGAGCCGGACCCTGCTCTGGGCAGGGGTGTGCAGACCCCCCTGCCCAGCTTCCTCCCTCCTGCTTGCCCAGGGCAGGCGGCCCCGGGTGCGAGGGAGCAGCCGGAGGAAGGGCTCGGCCGCGGGGATGGGAGCCTGGACCGGTGTCTCCACGTCGGTGTCCCCCCCAGAGCGGGTCCCGGCACAGCTGCCCCCTCGCAGCCTCTGCTGTCCCTTGGTCTGGGAAATAAGTGGCAGTGATCCATGGCCTGACGGGTACCTCCGCGCCCGCCCACCCTAATTACCGTCACAGCCAAGCACTTCATTAGCATCATCTGGCAAGCGGCCAACAGGCTCCCCCAGGCGATGCCGGAGCATCCCCAAGGCCCCCCGGCAGCCGCCCTCGGCCCCGCTCTGCGGGTCCCGGCTCCTCAACCTGCACCTGATGCTGCGCGGCGTCGCGGCTCTCGCCGGGCCCCGCGGGGCTACCACTGCTGGTGGAGCCGGTCCGGGGCAACCAGGATGCGGGAAGGTGGGTGTGTGGCCGTGGGGGGGTCAGAGCATCCCCTTCCCACAGCACCCCGGGGCCCTGCTGCACCCCGGAGAGCTGCATCGGGGCCGGCGAGGCGGCTGGCGCCGGCAGCATCCCCGGGCATGGCGCCGGCAGCATCCCCGGGCATGGCGGCGGCAGTTGGCGTTGCCGAGGCAGGTGCCGGCCACGGGAGCAGGAACCCCCAGCTGGAGCGGAGCCTGTTGCCGTATGTGCGTTTGTGCGTGTCCGTGTGTCTGTGCACGTGCGTCCGTGTGTGTCCGTGTGTGTGCGTGTGCCTGTGCGCGCAGCCCGGAAAGGTCACTGTCCAGGAAAGGTGTCGGCAGCCAAGAAATGGGCTTGGAATGGAAAGTGTGAGCCAGGTTGAACCGCAGGGACGGCCAGCACCGTCCCGCTCCAGCCTCTCCGGGGTCACCCTTTCCTTCTGCGCCGCCGGAGGAGGAGCGGCTCCGGCTGCACCGCGTCACCCCCAGGTGCCTCCCCCGGGTGGAGGACAAGGGGTGCCCGGAGGAGCCGTGCGGGCGAGGAGCTCTTGGCTCCGGGGTGGCGAGGGGAAAAGGGAAAGCAGCCGGCGGAAGGGAAGCGAGCGTTCCGCCTTTGTCCGGTTCGCTGGTGGCACAATGTCCCCATTCAGCCGCCGCTCTTCACTGCTGCTCTCCGCTCTCTTGCAGGGTTGTGGAGGCCAGCACCCTTCAGCAGGAGAGGCTGCAGGCCATCGCGGTGAGTCCCCCCCCCCACCCCCGGCGCGTGCGGCGAGTGCCTGGCGAGCACGCCGGACCTCGACCTGGGGGTCCCCGTGTCCCCGCGCTGTCACCGGGCAGCACGTGGGGCGGAGGCGAGCGGGAAGGAGGTTGCGGGCGCTGGGGCCGTGCCAGCGCCGGGGCTGCGCGGACGCATTCCCAGACCCTGCCTCCAGCCTGGAAAGCTGCTCCGGGGCTGTCGGCTTGGGCAGGAGCCAGACGTGCCCACCCCGGGCAGGGGGGTCTCTAGCAGCCAAACCAGGATCCATGTGAGCCCATGCCGAGGCATCCTGCCCTGCGGTGGCTCTTCCCAAGGATGAAGGATCCGGCAGGGCTCGGCTGCTTTGACAAAGCCGGGAGAGAGCGAGCAACGGGAGGCCGGGAGGTTTAATTAACGAAGCAGCGCCTCGATGAGCCCCAAGTGAGAGTGAAATTAGTGCTGGTTCCCCCCTTGTCCTTTCCCGGGGGAAGGGCTGGGGATCGTGCAGGATCCGTCCCTGCCCACTGTGGGCACTGGAAATTGTGGGCACTGGTAATTGTGGGCACTGGTAATTGTGGGCACTGGTAATTGGTTTTAAACCCCGCGGCTGCCCCGCAGCAGCTCCCCTGGCCCGTCCCGCTATCGGCCGATCTCCGCCACACAAAGGGCAAATTGTTCCGGGCTGGAGGAGAAAGAAAGCGGGTGACGCTTCCCGGACTGGGACGGACTCTGCTGAAAGGGTCTGGACCGGTCCCAGGGCGTGCGGTGAGGGGGGGCCGGGCTGGTCACCCCCACCCCGTGCTGGCAGCTCGCTCAGCGGGGCCGGGCGAGGGGAAGGTGACATTTTGAGATGGCCTAGACAGAGTCTAGGCTCTGCCCTGATTTCTCTGCACCCTCTGTGCCTCAGTTTCCCCCCGTGAGGGCAGGGCTGGGGAGCTCCCCGGGGGGGCTGTCCCCAAGGCCAGTTTTGCAGCTCTGGGAAGGGCTCGTGTCGCCATGTCAGACCCCACAGGAGCCCCTCACCCCCTGCTCCCCCCGGCTCGGGGGACGCTGCCCGTGCTGGGAGGGGGGTGCTCCCGCCCCGGCGGTGCCCAGCGCCGACCCCCTCCCCGCGCCGACCCCGGCTCGGCCGCTCTCCTCCCTCCAGGAGAAGCGGAAACGTCAGACGGAGATCGAGAACAAAAGGCGGCAGCTCGAGGACGACAGGCGGCAGCTGCAGCATCTCAAGGTGAGGATCCCCCGGGACCCCCGGGCTGCCGACGTGCCAGGGAACCCACCCCCCCGCCACCGCCGGCTGCGGGGGCGGCCGGACCGTCACCCTTCTCTGCTCCCCAGTCCAAGGCTCTGCGGGAGAGATGGCTGCTGGAGGGAGCCCCCACCTCAGCCTCCGAGGAGGACGAGGCCATGAAGAAGCAGATGCAGGAGGATGAGGTGAAGACCAAGGAGCTGGAGGAAACCATCCAGAGGTAACGGGGACGGCGTGGGGCCGGGGTACGCTTAGAGGGTGTCTGAGTCCCTCCGGAGCCCCCTCGACCTTCTCCCCGCCCCGGGCAGACGGGAGGCTGAGATGAAGCTCGCTCCCCGCGTGCTGGGCGCGAGGCACGAAGCATGAAGCGTGCCGCCGTGCCACGGCGCTCGCTGGGGCTCAGCCGGGAGGAGAGCACCCGCTTGGCAGCTCGGAGCTCCGCGGTGCTGCCGGGGCTCAGCCGCTCTCGCCGTGGACCCTCCGGCTGGGCTCTTGCCGGCATTTGTCCCGGCTGCATCCCGTGCCAGAGCACATCCACCCCCACGGCCCTGCTCAGAGCACGGACATCCCCCACCATGCTCCCGCCCGGGGCTGCGGGAGCCACAAACCACGTAGGGCATCAGTGGGAGCCGGGGGCCAGCGCTGGGTTGGGCTCCCCGGGGGGGGCTGCTGGGTGCCCAGCACCCATGATGAACCAGGGGGCTGGTCCCCCCAGGGATGTCCTTCCCCACTCTGGTGGCTCAGCCCCTGGGGAAGGGGCAGGGTGGGAGGTTGGGGTGGGGGGAAGCCTCAGCCCCTGCCCAGCCCCCTCATCCCTGGGCTGTCGAAGGCGGCGGGGGGGGGGCCGGGAGCCCTGGCACAGAGGTGTCCCGGCAGCCCGGCTGCCCTGCAAGAATGCAATCAGTCACGGCTGTGCCGTTAATTACCGAGCATCGGTGCAGAGAGGGGTCAGGCACGAAGGGGCCTTTGTGTCCGTCTAATGGCGCGGTGCATTCCTCCGCCGGCGCCTTGGGGGGAGACGGGAGTTAAGGGGCGGGGAGGGGGGGGCAGGGACTCTGCCGGGGGGTGCTGCCACCATGCCAACCGAGGGGCCCTAATTTACACGGGCATGGATCCGCGGGGACTCCCCCGACCTCCTGCCGCGCCACGGTGGGGCCCTGCTGCCGGCGCAGCCCTTGGCCGGGCTCGATGGCTGGGAACGGGCCGTTGTCCTCGTGGGAAGCTCAAACGGGCTTCGGGTGACACGTGCGGAAGCAGAACGGTGACGGAGAGGCGTTGCTCCGTGCCACCGAGCGAGGGCACACAGTGCGTGGCGGGCTCGGTTGTCCCCCCGTGGGGTCGGTCCGGTGCCCGCGGAGGGGTTTCTCCCATCCGCTTGGGCTGACCCCGTCGGCCGAGCGGCCACCCCCATTGCTCAGTGGCCACGGAGCTGCGATGGTGGCCCTGAGCATCGCTGGCCCCACCGAGACGGGTGGAGGCACGTGGCCGAGGAGCACCCGGGCGAGGGCAGCACCCGCTGGGGTCTGTTCCAGCCAACGCACGCTTTTCCCCTGCAAGGAGATGGTGCTGCCTGCACCGTGCTGCCTGCACCGCGGCTGCCTCCACCGCGGCTGCCTCCACCGCGGCTGCCTGCACCGTGCTGCCTCCACTGTGGCTGCCTCCACTGTGGCTGCCTCCACTGTGGCTGCCTGCACGGTGCTGCCTGCACCGCAGCTGCCTGCACCGCGGCTGCCTGCACCATGGCTGCCTGCACCGTGTTGCCTGCACCGCGGCTGCCTGCACCATGGCTGCCTGCACCGTGTTGCCTGCACCGCGGCTGCCTCCACCGCGGCTGCCCGCACCGTGCTGCCTGCAACTGTGGTTGCCTCCACCGCGGCTGCCCGCACCGTGCTGCCTGCACCATGGCTGCCCGCAGCCCCTCAGCCCCCAACTCTCCCCACAGGCTGGAGAAGGAGCTGGAGACGCTGGAGAACGGCAGCTCGGCGGCTTCCACCAAGGAGAACCTGGCGGAGGTGGCGGCGCCGGCCCAGGAGGAGAAGGCAGAGGCCGTCCCCAACATGCAGAAGGTGGGCACGGACACGCTCCGCAGGCACGGCTGCGGGGGGAGGGGGGGGGGCAATGAGGGGGTGCCTGGGGGGGTCAGCGCTTGCTCAGCCCCCAGGGCTGGTTCTTGCTGCCAGCACGGAGCAGGGAGCTGCCGGGGTGACAGCGCGGCGGGGCCGAGCGTGGGGAGATGCTGCAACCGGCTGCGGGGTGGCCACGGGGCATTGGCACGGCTGCGGTGGGCTCCGGTCCCGGCCGTGACGGGCGGATTGGCCACCTACATGTCCCTGTCCCCCTCGGAGCCCCTGCCCTGCTGACCCTGTGCCAGTGGGACCCCTTTCCCGCTGGCAGGAGCCAAGGGGAGCCCCCCTTGCCAGGGGTCCCTTGTCCCGCTGGGGCTGGGTGCGTGGGTGGCGGGTGCGCGGCATCTCCCGGCAGCTCCTAACCTCTCCCTTCTGTTTTGCAGAGTCCCCTGGGCGCAGCCAAGGGTAGGTGATCCCCGCCTCAGCCGCGGTTCCTGCTCTCGGGGGGCAGCACCCACCGCCCCATCCTGCTGCCCCGGTGCTGGGTGGGGGGAGCCGGGGCAGCCCCGTCCCCACGTCCCCTGTCCCCTCTCCGGCGTCGGTGCCCTGCGATGGGGGAGCCCGTCCCAGGCACCAGCCATGGGGGACACACGCCGCCCTCCCCGGGGACCCCGTCCCACGGGTGCGCGGACGAGCGGGCGATCATTTTGGCTCAGGCGGTTGCCTCTCCTCTCCGTCCCCAGCCGAGAAGAAGGTCTCCAGCAGCCCCATGAAGGCGGTGGAAGGCACTGACATGATGAAGGCAGGTGGGTGCCTGCTTCCCCGGGAGGAACGCTGCTTCCCGGTCGCTTCCCACCCCCCCACCCCCCATCCCGCAGCACCCCTCGGCTCGCTGCCCGCCCCGCAGCCCTGCCACCGCCGCTCCCCACCGCTCGATGGCTTTCCGAGCCCGAGGCAGAGCACGTCGTTTATTTGCAATCAGAGGGGTTTGTTTTCGCTTCTCCCCCGCGGCTGGTTCGCGTCCCTTGTCCTCACTCCCCATTCCATGTCTCTGCTCCGGTTTCATCCTTCGCCTCCCCGCTCCGTTGGCGGGAGAAGCGGCGCGGCGGTGCCGGCATGGCTGACGCCGCGCCAGCGCTGGCGGCCCCGTGGCTGCCGGTGGGGAGGTGCAGGGTGCTGAGGGCACGCAGGGGCGCGCGGGGCCAAGCTACCTGCGCTGGTGGGGGGGGGGTCAGATCCGCTACTGGAGAGGTTTGGGGGGGGGGACGACTCAGACCGGGCTGTGGCACCGGCGCTTGGGCAAAGCCCATCTCGGGGGTCCATGGAGCAAAGCGGATGGAAGCGACCCCGGTGCCAGCAGGGACTGGCCGGGAGGAGGAGAGATGCCAAGGATCGCCCGTGCCATGGGGCCAGCGGAGCTGCCCCAGCGCCAGCACCCTCGTCGGGGGATGCCACCTCCCACGAGCGTGAGCCTGGCTCCTAGCCCAGGCCCCCGCGGCCAGCGCCGCTCACCAGCCGGACAGACGGACGCGGCATCACCCGCCACGGTGCCTCCAGGACCCGGCTGAGCCCCAGCCCGGGGGACGCAGAAGCCGTGGAGGTAAGGGGATGCCGGCAGTGCCAGGACGGCCCCGCGGGTGCCGGTAGGAAGGCTGTGCCCGGGATGTCGCACCCACCTCTGCCATTCACCACTCCTCGCTGCCGCCCGCTGCCTCGCTAACGCCGCTGAGCACCGCACCGCACCGCACCGCTGCCGCCGCGCGCCTGCCCCACCGCTGGCCGCTGAGCAGGGGCTGGGGAGGGCTGGGGCGGCCGTAACGCGCGCTGTCCTCTTTGTGTCCCAGCCATGTACTCGGTGGAGATCACGGTGGAGAAGGACAGAGTGACTGGGGAGACCAAGGTCCTGTCCAGCACCACCCTGCTCCCCCAGAACCACTGTCTGCAGGGGGTCAAAGTGTACGAGGACGAGCTGAAAGGTACGGCCCGTCCCGCACCGTTCGCCGGCGTCAGGAGCACAGGGCAGGGACAAGGGAGCGGCCACCCGAGCATCCCGGCGGGCGCCGGGGCTAGGAAGGGCTGGGGCCACTCCTGGCTGGCTCTGCATGGGAGACTACCGAGGGCAACCCCTCGCCGGCCCCCGTCCCGTATCCCGGCCAGCCCGGCGTGGGATCCATCCCAGCGACGTGGTGTGGACACTCCCGACGGGCCAGTCCGGGTTTGCACATGGCGAGCCAGCACCACTGGAGAGCCGGGAAGAGGATCCACTGCGTCCAAGACTTGGGGCCGAGGGACGGCCGTGCTGGCGGGGAGGACTGGCCACGGAGCCAGGGCACGTCACTGGGGGCTGTGGCTGCCGAGAGGACCCTGGGCTCCATGGACGCGCCGCTTCTCCAAGGAAACCGTGCTGCACCGGCAGCCGGTCCCATTCAACACCCTCCCCGTGGCCGTGGCCATGCTGGGCCATGCTGACCTTCACCCCCACCAGCCGCCGGCCGCAGCCCCCCGCTGCTCCGGGACCCCCAGCTCCAAGGATGAGCCGAGGAGCCGCCTCGGCAGCAATCGGCGCAGGGCAGCCATGCTTGGTCCCGGCCCTGCTTGGCCCGTTGTCGTCCATCACTCCATCGACCGGCTGTTGACGCTGTCGCACTGATCGTCGCATGATGTCCCAGGTCAAGTGGAAAATGCGATGAGCCGGAGGCCGCTCTCGCCGTGACGCACGTCTGCTGCCTCCATCCCTGCAAGTAGCCGCGCGGAGCGTGCCGACGGCGGAAGAGCCCCGTCCTCTCCCGTGCAGGGGGCCACCGGCTGCCACGGGCAGCGGGACGTGGCAGGACATGGTGGGACGTGGCGGGGCAGCACCTGCCGAGCGCTCGCCGGGGTCTTACAGGTGGCAGCAGTGATCTGCCACGGAGCATCGCGTCGGCCCCGGCCGAGCCGGGCGCCAGCCGGACGCCATCCCGCCGCAGCGAGTGTGGCCAGCTGGGCAGGCTGTCGGCAACCTGGCAGTCGGCCGCGGCTCCGCGGGGCTTGCCGGGTCTGAGGCGTCGGAGGTGCCAAGGGCTGGGAACGGCTCCTCGCGTTGTGCTTTTGTCTCGGCCTCCCCGTCTGCTGTGGCGGGCAGGGGCTGGGGGGTTTGGCAGCAGCTCCGGCCAAGGGGGGGTCGCGGTGCTGCCGGGCGTCTCAGCCACAGTGCAGGGTTTTGGGGAGGGGGAAGGCACCACTCCGGGAACCGGCTCCGAGTGGGTCGTGCCAGCAGGAGCTTTGCCGGCTCAACCCGTGCCCCCGAGCCCCCCTCACCCTCCCTCCTCTTGTCCCCGCAGTGGTGCACGCGGTGAGCGCCGAGGACGGGGCCCTGCAGAACGGCGCCCACCCCCTCAGCTCCTCCGAGGTCGACGAGCTGCTGCACAAGGCGGACGAGGCCACCCTGAGCGAAGCCGCCCCGGCCAAGGCGGGCGAGGAGGCCGGCAGCGCCCCGGCCAGCCAGAAGGCGACGCCGCGGCGGGAGATCGTGGGGCTGCAAGCCAAGGCGCGGGAAAGCCCGCCGGCCGGCGAGGGGACGGAGCCGAGCCGGGAGCAGCCCGTCACCATGATCTTCATGGGCTACCAGAACGTGGAGGATGAGGACGAGACCAAGAAGGTGCTGGGGCTGGAGGGCACCATCAAGGCCGAGCTGGTGGTGATCGAGGACGCCGAGGGCAAGCCGGAGCCGGCGCGCAAGGACCACGCGCCGCCCAACGGCACCGCGCTGGAGCCCACGGCCGCCCAGCCGTCGGGCGAGGAGAAGCCGGGTGCCAACGCCACGGACGCCAAGGAGGCCGAGCAGGAGACGGACGTGAAGAAGCAGCGCTGCAAGTGCTGCACGGTGATGTGAGCCCCGCGCCGCCGCCGCCGCCGCCGGAGCAGGCAGCCCCCGCCGAGCCCCCTCCGCCCCGGCCCCCGCCACCCCGGCACGCCGGGCTCCCACCCCCCACCAGACACGGACCCCTCTTTCTGCAGCGCTGGGGACATCCAACACGGCGCCTGCCAACCCGCCGCAGGCAGCAGCGACCCGCGGCCCCGCTTGCCCCGTCCCCCTGCCCCACGCCGCACCCCACCAGCGCTGCTCGGGATATTTATTAGGGACACCCCCCCCCCCCCCCCGCAGCTGCCCCACAGCCCACGGCGGCGCCCTACCGATGCCGGAGCCATTCCCTCCTCTCACCGGCAACTTCCCACCCACCGTCGGAGGATGGAGCCTGCCGGGCTGGGGGATCGGAGGACGCCGCCGTGTCCGTAGATGACTCCCAGGGAGCCGGTGGCCAGCGGGACCCGCGCTTGGCCCAGCCCACAGCAGGCATGGAGCCAGCCCCACGCCAGCCCCTCTCTTCGGCGCCTCCATCACCCGCTTCTCCTGCGGGGAACGGCCCTGGGCTGTCCCTCCCCGGGAGGGGAGCACGGGGATGGGGATGGGGTGGGAGCTCCCATGCGGCCCCGCAGCAGCGGGAGGGTGTCCCAGCACCGCGTCCCCCCCCCCGCCTCTGCTGCCCGGTTGGCGGTGGCTTTGCAGAGCCGCTTTCTGGGGCTGGGGGCCACAGCATCAGCTCCCCCCGGGGCGAGCGGGGCAGCCCAGTTCAGCCCAGGCACCAGGACTGGGAGCTGCCGGGGGGGCCGGTGTCCCCCGGAGGGTGTCCCCGAGGTGCTGTGTCCGTGCTGGGACGGCGAGCAGCTTTCCCCGCTTCCCCCCACCCTCTGCCCCAGCCCTTCAGCGGGGATTTCACCACCAGCACCAGCGTTTCCTCCCCACTGAGACGCGCTGGGGCGGGCGGGGGGGGCCCACGGCGGCACCCATGGGTGCTGAGCCCTGCCCAAACCCTGGGTGCTCCTGCTGCAGCAGCTGACACTTCTCGCTGGTGTTGGGCACGTGGCTCCCGCTGAGTCCACCTCGGCGGGCTGGGGGCACGGTGCTGCCCTGCCCCGGCATGGGGGCTGCCTCCGGGGGGGGGTCCCATGTCCCGCCAGCCCCGTCCCAAACACTCCGGGGCTCAGAGCCCCGTGTGCCAGCCCTGGGCTGGGGTTGCTTTCGGCGCCCGGTGCCCCACGTCAGCCCCCCCTGAGCCGGCGGCGCCCGTGCAGCGGGGCTGGCAGTGCCCGGTGCCCGTGTCCCGCAGGCACAGGAGCTTTGGGCAGTGGCCCGGCCACCAGCCAGCGCAGCTCACGGATCCTGGACCGAGTGCGGTGGGTCCCTGCGGCCAGGCGAGTCCCCAGGGATGCCCTGAGCCCTCGGCACAGCGCGTGCAGAGCAGCCCTCCCGCTGCCCAGCCTGCCGGGACGCGGGTGACAGAGCAGCCAGGGATGGGGCTCAGCCCCCCAAGGCCTTCCTTGCCCCGCAGCCCCTTCGTGTGAGCAGTGACGCCCCCCCCCCCCCGACATCCTCATTGCCCCCAGTTACAGCCCAGGCTGCAGTTTCCCCCCCAATGCAGGGATAGGGGAGGGGGCTGCGGGGGGCTCATGGCACTGCCCTCCCACGCAGAGCCCGGCCGGGCACCGAGAGCCTCTGGGAGAGGCAGAGCTGGGGCAGGGGGTCGGGGTTGGCCCCCCCGGGATGAGGGGGAGCCTCTCCTGCTTCCCCCGCAGAGCGACATCGCCGGAGCCCCATCGCTGCAGAGTGGGGGCCGCAGGGCATCTGCCCCATCCATCCTGGGGGGCTGGGTGAGGGCTTGGTCCCCAGTGGGGACACACGTCGCCTCCTGCCACCCCCTCGCTGGGGGCCAGCACCACTCATCCCATCCCACCCCGGGTCCCACAATCCCCCCGCTCCCAAGCCGGGGCCCCCTCCCACCCTCGGCACCCCCTGCCCCTCCGTTGGCTTCGGACCCAGCGCCGGCCCCTGGCCCCATCCGGCCCCCACAGCGGCGGGGAGCAGGATCGGGCCCCCTGCGGGGCCGGGGCTGCAGGGGCTGAGCAGCGGCAGGCGGAGGAGCCCCCGCCCCGACCCCGCCAGCCCCCACTGCCCCCCGCCTGGCTCCGCTGAAGTGCACTTCCCGCGCTCCCGTGCTTTCCACTTGTGCCGAAGCCGTTTGAAGTTTTTCTCCCCTCCCCGGCCCTCCCCGTTGTTTGTAAGAATCCCGAACCGAGCAAATAAACTGTGTGACCAACCAGCCTGGCGCCTCCGCCCTCTGCGTGGGGACCGGGGGTGGCACCCCAACGCCTGGCACCCCTGCCCGGCATCCCGGCGTGGGCACTGGGCACGGATGGGTGGGAAGGGAGCGGGATGGGGACGGGGATCCCAGGGGGTAAGGATGCTGAAGTTGGGGATGCGGGGGATGCTGGGGATGGGGATGATGGGGAGAAGGGTGCTGGAGATGGAGATGCTGGAGGTGAGGATGATGGGGATGGGGATGTAGGAGATGGGGATGATGGGAGTGGGGATGTAGGGGATGGGGATGCTGGAGATGAGGAGGATGGGGATCCTGGAGATGGGAATGCTGGGGATGGGGACGTAGGGGATGAGGATGCTGGGTACGGGGATGTTGGGGATGAGGATGCTGGAGATGGGGATTCTGGGGATGAGGATGCTGGGGACAGGGATGTTGGGGATGGGGATGCTGGGGATGAGGATGATGGGGATGGGGATGCTGGAGAAGAGGATGATGGGGATCCTGGAGATGGGGATGTATGGGATGGGGATGCTGGGGACAGGGATTTTGGGAATGGGGATGCTGGGGATGCTGGGGATGGGGATGCTCGGGGTGCTGGGGATGAGGATGATGGGGATGGGGATGCTGGGGATGGGGATGCTGGGGATGGCAATGCTGGAGATGCTGGGGATGAGGATGATGGGAATGCTGGGGATGCTGGGGATGAGGGTGCTGGGGACGGGGATGTTGGGGATGGGGATGCTGGGGATGAGGATGTAGGGGATGGCAATGCTGGAGATGCTGGGGATGAGGATGATGGGGATGATGGGGATGGGGATGATGGGGACCGGGATTCTGGGGATGAGGATGACGGGGATGGGGATGCTGAGGATGGCAATGCTGGAGTTGCTGGGGATGAGGATGATGGGGATGATGGGGATGAGGATGCTGGGGATGGGCCCTGCTTCCCCATCACTGCCTGGGCTGTGGCTCCTCTCATCCCTGCCCAGAGGCTTCCCGCAGCCTCACCTCTCCGGCTGTTTCGCGGGCACAAGAGCCACGTGCAGGAGCATTTGTGCTGTCTCTGGGGGTGGCAGAGCCCTTCCTCTGCTCGGCAGCTTTCCCGTGCTGCCCAGGCAGAGCCCCGCTGCCCCTTCATCCCGCCAGGGCTGTGCCCGGTGCTCAGTCCTCGGGTGCCATCACCCACCCGTCACCTGAGAGCCCTAGCAAAGCCAGTGCCAGCCGGGCAGCAGGGCAGGCAGTGCGTGGGGGATCCCCACCGCCTCCACGCTCAGCCCACGCTCGCCCGGCGCCGCCGTCACAGAGTGCCCCATTCCTCCGGCAGCACCGCAGCCCGCCGGCACGGGGCAGAGGCAGGAGCTGGCTGGGATCCAGCCCGGACAAGGCTCTTCCAGCAGAATAAATCCCTTTGGTTCCTCCTTCCTGTGGCCAGCGGCCAGCTGGGCAAGGGCACGGCGCTTTCACACCCCTGCCCGTCTCCGGCCCCTGACGCTGCCCCAGAGGCGCCTGTCCCCGGACCGACCGTGACACCAGGCAACGGGAGATGTTCAGCTGCACCGCGCCGTGGCGGGTCCCTCTGTGCCACCCTGGAGCCCAGGGCACCGGTAAGGGCAGTACGGTTGGGATTGTTGGGATGCCATCCCGGCACTGCCGCCTTGCCGGCCCTGACGCTGGGGTGATGGACACGGGGCCGCGCCAGAGGAGTGGGGAGGAAGAGGCAGGGTGCTGGGAGGAAAGGGATGCAGGTGGGTGAGCTCAGGTGAAGGGGACGTGGCAGCCGGGTTTCCTGCTTGTCCCAAGGGGCAGGGCTGGGGTCAGGGCCCCCCAGATCCCATCGCCACGTGGCCGCGGGTCTCTGCCCACCCCTAGACTGACGGGAGTCCTGCTCCTGCCCGGGGCCGGGATGCCCGCACTCGCTCCCGGAGCCGTGGGGCCCCCCCGGCTCGTCCCGGTGCCAGCCCGGCGAGCCACGCACACACCCTGCCGCGGGCGTGGTGCGCTGCCCGGCCACCGGCCATCGCCCGTGGACTTTGTCTCAACCCTGCGGTAAAACAGGCTCCGCTCTCCCATCCGGAAACGCAGAGCCGCCCCGCAGCCGCTGTCCCCAGGCCAACCAGTGCCAGCGCCGGCAGCCCCACAGCAGTGCCGGGGGCACCAAGAGGCCGGGCAGGGGGTAAGTGGGACCCCGCAGCCGGGAAAGGGCAGCCGGGGTCTGAGCCCATCGCCCTGCTCGGGCCCTTGCAGGCAGCAGCGGAGCCGGGAGGGACGTTCCAGCAGGATCGGGCTCCAGCGGGGAGCAGAGCTGTCGTGGCGGGGCAGAGAGGATGAGGAGAGGGACCCCCAGACGCAGCGAAGGGCTGAGCATCCCGGCACAGCGGCGCCCGGTGCTGGGGGGGGACGACGACTGGCTGCGGGCGCCGGGTGCCGGCGATGCCGCCCGCTCTGCTGGGGTCCAGCAGCCATGGCCGCAGGCGCCGAGGGCATCGCGGCCGCCATGCCGCGGTCCTGCCCTTGGCCTGGTGGCTACAGGGTGCCCGAGGTTTCCCCACCAGGCGCAGGGGCTTGTCCCCGTTGGGAGGGGGCCGCGTTCGTCCCCGGGGAAGGAGGGAGCTGCCCCCTGTGAGGGGCTGGGGGGCAGTGGTGGTCTGGGGTGGGGTGGTGGGGGGGGGGTGCCAGCAGAGCTGGGGCTGCCATGGCAGCGAGGGCACCCGCCCCAGCCCCACCTGCGCACACCGGGGGGGCGTTATCAGGCGGCCGGGCCGGGAGAGGCCCCACGTGTAAACACAAGAGCGCGGGCTCCGGGCACCGCTGCTCCCCATTGTCCGTCGGGATCCTCCGCGTCCTCCCCAGCGGGCACCACCACGGCCCCCGGGGCTGAGGGACACGGGTGGCTGTGCTCCCCCCCCACCCCGGGCTGCCACCCTGTCCCGCCGGAGCAGCTCCAGCTCTTCCCAGGGATGGCCGAGCCCACCTTTGAACCGCTCCGTGGGGAGAAACTTGGGGGGGACGGACACAGGCCACCCTGGGGCGCAGGGTCAGGGAAGAGCCGGGCACCCCGTTTCTCCTCGGAGCCCCCCGGTGTGTGTGGGGGGAGGCAGGGGGTCCCTGCGGGCGGGGGTGTGGGTGGGCGCGTTGGCACGTGGGTGCGTGGGGGCATTGGCCCACCGGTGCCGCGGCACCTCGGCGTGTCAGTGTGTACCGTGGCGGGGGGGTGGGATGCCAAGGTCGGCCCCGCCAGTGCGGGAGCCAGCCGTGGCGGGGGTGACAGTGGCACAGGGGGGGTGTCGGGAACAGGTCACTGAAGTGGGGCCAGCGCCGAGCCCGTTTGGCGCGGTTCTTGGAATTCCCCGCGGGCTCGGGCTGAGCTTATCAGGGCCCTGCAGCCCCACCGGCCCCACGGCCCCCCCCCCCCGCCGCCCGCGTCACTCCCCGGCAGACACGGCACAGCTGGGTGCCCGGCACAACCTTGCAGGGGCATGGGGACCCCCACCCTGACGGCTCCCCCGGACAGTAAGTGCGGCACATTCGGGGTGGGGGCGAGGGCAGCGCTGGGGTGCTCAGGGTGGCTGTTTCCCCCCCCCAAGATGGGTGCCGGCGCAGGGTCTGGCGGCAGCGAGGGGTGCGTGCGTGCGCCGGCTCTGCCTGCAGCGGGCTGGGGGGGGGCCCACGCCGGCACCCTTGTGCGCATCTTGCACGTCGGCAGGTCTTGCACGGGGGGGCGGGCACCCTGCATGTCTGCAGCCCCCCGCGGGACCCCCGAGGTGGGGGGGGATGCTGGAAAACTCCCCAGATGTCTCTGCATGGCAGCTGGGGGGGGCCAGGCCAGGCTGGCGGGTGCTGCAAAGCCGCCTGCTCTGCCCAGTGTCTCCCCGTGGCGCTTGGTCGGGCCGGGGGTGGCCCGGCACATGGGGGATGAGCCCCCCCATGTCCCAGCACAGGGCGGGGATGAGCCCGGGACCCCCGTGTCCCCACACTCCCCCAGCATCGGGCAGCTGGGGCCGAGCCGAGAAAGCCGGAGGGTTTTGGGAGCCGCTCTGGGAGGGGCCGTGCATGGCGGGGTGCAGCCGGGAGCCCCGATAACAGCCCTACGGTCCTCCCCCTCCCCGCCAGCGCTCCCCGGAGAGGGGTCCCCTCCCCGCAGGGGCCTCCCACCTTCCGAACAGGATGAGAGAAGGGCGGATGGTTTTTACTATCCGGGTCATGGGGGGGCTGTAAAAGAGCAACAGTGAATCACAGGCAGGGGCGTGAAGAGGTGACGGGGATGGAGCTGGGCACAGTGCACCGGGAACGGCAGCTCCCGCAGCCCCCAGTCCCGTTCCCAAAACTGGCCGGGCTGGGAAGCAGCACCCTGGGGTGGGGGCATTGCCCTGGGGCCGGCCCCGGCTGCTCCTGACGAGTCCCAGGTGCTCCCACCCCAGGAAAAGCTTAAATGGCTCCTCAGGTGTGGGGCAGCCCCGTTTGCCCCCCTGGGAGGAAGCCGGGAAGTGAGCAGAGCTCCGTCCCCCAGTGTCCCCGCAGGGAAGGAGGCACGTCCAGGGCACGGTGTATCCATCCTGGGGATGAGCCGGGTGCTCCAGCCGCAGGGATCCGCAGCCGCCTGCCCCAGGGCAGCCTCGGCCCTCGCCGGGACGGCAGCACCCGGGGGCTGTGCCCCTGCCGTCCCCCTTGCCTTGCTCCCGGCTTCTCCACCTTGCTCCCGGCTTCCCCACCTGTTCCCGGGAGGCTGCCAGCGCCAAGGGAGCGGTGCCAGCGTTGACACCCCCCCACCCCCGGTGACAGCAGGGCTGCGGCTACGCCTCGGCAAACAGAGGATGTGCCGCTCGCCCGGGGCACGCGTGTCCTGCAGGCACAGGCACCGGGAACGGTGTCCGCAGCCGCCGGTGCCACCCCTCCCTGCCCGGCACCCGCCGTCACATCCAGGAGGATTGGCACCAAGGTCGGGGCAGTTTACTCCCGTTTTGCATGACACGGGGGTTAAAGTCCCCTCCATTTTATGATCCGTGAAACCATTTTTTATGGTCCCCGCTGTTTCAATAGCTCGGTTATCGGGAGGTTCCTTCCTGCAAATGTGCAAGGAGAGATTCCAGGCAGGGGTGGACCTGGTGCCACCGGAGCCTCTCCCTGCCCCGACCTGATGCTCCTGGGATGGGGAACTGCGTGCTCCGACCTCTGCTTCTCCTAACGGCCGCTCTCTCCTCCCGCTTGCAGGGCCCCCCAGGTGCTGCCCCTCGTCTGCAGGTCAGCCGGGAGCCCGAGGGCCACCTGGAAGCTGAGCGGCGTCTCCCCGGGTGAGGTTGGCAGAGGGTTGAACGCTGATTCCTGCCGGGAGATGGATAGAGTCACCAGGCACCTGGTCTTCCAGCTCCCGCAGACCTCGCACAAGCAGGACTACGGCGACGCTCCCCACGCCGGCTCCTTCGCCGAGCGGAGGGCCGACAGCGACGACGATGTGTTTGGCTCCGCTCAACGCAGCAGCCAGAGGGTGGAAAACGGCTACGGCTGGAAGATGAGGTCGAAATCTCCCTCGTATTTCCTGGATGGCGGAAAAGACGTCTGGAGCCCGTCCGCGGACAGGGAGTCCAAGCTGGAGGTGGTGAGGTCGGGAAGTTTGTACGACCTCAGGGCTTACAGAGGCGAGAGGAAGCCCTCCAAGCTTTACGATGAGGACGAGCAGGAACAGTACAGGGTTCCTCCACCGAACATCTCGCCCGAGAAAGCCAGGAAGCTCGAGGAGGAGAGGAGGGAGGTCATCCGGAGCCAGGTGATGAGGAAGAGCTCCACCATGGCTGAGAGGTGGAGCTCCATGGATGAGCTGAGCTCCATAAACACCGGCACGGGTGACAGCAGGCATGCAGGCAGCTTCACCAGCAGCTTCGCCATCTCCTTCGACAAGCCTTCCTCGGGGAGGGCAGCGACGCCTGTTGACCCTGAAAATATCGACACGGAGCAGATCAACTTCTCCGCTGCTAGGCAGCAGTTCCTGATGCTGGAAAAGACCAACCCAGGCTCTTTCGTCAGCCCAGGGCAACAAGCCATGTCTCCGAAGCCAGAGTCAATGACGAGAGTCTCTAGGCAAGAGTGGCCCAGTCCTGAGATGGCCACGAAGGCTACGAGAGGTTACGGTAACACCGGTGCCTCCAGCCAGAGCAGGATGGACAAGACCATGGATCAGGTTTATAGTGTGTCCTACAAGACGCCTGGGAAGGAGGAGGTTTATGCTTCCAGAAGGGCTGATATGGAAAGATCATATCCCACCAGGAAAATGTCCAGCTTGACTAAAGCATCTTCCAGAGAGGACCTCGACTCCGGCTTGGGTGAGATGTATAACGAAGGCAACGCAGGCTACACCAGCGACGGGAGCACGTCCAACGAGGTCTTCAATGGCCTTGTGGATCTGAGGGGAGGCAGCAACGGCCTGGACAAGGAGACGAAGACGAGCAACGAGACGCCCATCGAGCGGGAGATCCGTATGGCGATGGAGAGGGAGGAGAACCTCTGGAAGGAGAGGGGCATCCAGCGGCTGACCTCCAGCAGCGAGCTGGTGGAGATCCAGACCAAGCCTCTCCTCTCCATGCACGCCTCTCCCGGGCCGGGCAGGAAAGGGAAAGACAAAGGCCGCGCTTCCCTTTACGTCCAGAGGGAAATCGAGCAGGAAACCAAGCGCGAGGAAGATCTGAAGAAGCAAGGGAGGCTGCTGGGGACGTATGACAGGGGGACGCAGCAGGAGCTGGAGGAGCGCCGGAGGGTGTTCGAGCAGGAGGAAGCCCCCCCGCAGAAGCCCCCCGCCCCGAGGAAGGCGGACGAGCGGCGGAGCTGGGTTAATGAGTTTGTGGTGGGGTCACCCGCGAGTAGCCCCCACCCCGCAGAAGACACCAGGGGTGGGAGAAGCCTCCCCAGCTACGCAGCGAGCACCGCGCACGTCCAGGTGTCCCAGCCGCGCTTCGCCGCCAGCGAGAAGAGCCGGCACCAGCCCCTGGTGTCCCAGCACGTTTCCGCCAGCGCCAGCAAATGGGGGAGCACGGATTCCCAGGGAGGAAGGCTTCCCGGCTCCACCCCGAGCCCCGCCGGCACCGCTGTCCTGCCCAGAGAGTACTTCTCCTTCTCCTTCTGGAAGCCCAAGGTCTCCTTCGTGGACGACATGGGGACGCAGAGCCCGCTGAGGAGGGAGGACGGCCGGGAGGAGCAGTACAAGCTGAGGACCTGGAAGCCCCAGACGTTGACGCTAATCGAGGAGGAGATCCGGAGCGACCTGCAGCGGGAAAAGGAGCTGCAGGAGCAGCGGCGGCGGCAGCGGCAGCTGATAGACGGCTACTCCATGGTCGTCACCGATGGCTTTCCCCAGGAGGGCTCCCGCTCGCGGCACAGCTCCGGTAAGGGGAAGGGAGGAATGGCGGGCTGGGACGGGGCACGGGCCACTCCCGGGGGCATCGCTCCTGCCCTCCCGTTCCTGAGCGCCGGCAGGAGCCATTGGAGGGGCAGGAGCGGCACTGTGGGGTGCCCATCCCATGGGACCTTCCCATGCAGGCCGGTGCCTCCCCCAGGCATGGGAAGCCCTTTTGGCCGGCGTCCGCAGCCAGAGGTGACCTGAGGGAGAGCAGGAGTGGCCGCGGCAGGGATCGAGGGGGACAGAGTTCGGGGTGGAAAGCATCAATTCCCAGCCTGGGAGAGTCTGGATGAGGGCGAGGGGACCAAGTTCCTCCCTGCCAGGATTTGCCGGGATGGGGACACCCGTCTGTTGGTAGCAACTTGTCCCGGGAGAAATAATTCTCCGCGGACAGGTATTGTGGGGTCAGCCAGCAGAAGTGCGTGATGTGAAGTCCCTGTGAGGACCGGGGGACCAGATGTAGGGGACATGATGATGATGATGATGAGGGATGGGCTCTGCGAGAGCAGCACGGGTTTTGATCCCGGAGCTGCTCGGGTTTTGGCGGCTTTGTGTCACGTTACTGCGGAAAGCAGGGCTGGAAGGGCCCAGAAGTGCCCAGCTCACGCGTTTCCCCTCCCTTGCTCCTGACGCTCCCCGCCTGACACCTGGACACAGGGTCCCAGCTGCGCCCAAACCCGCTGGACCTACCGAGGAGGCCAGTTTGGGGCAGGAGCCGGGCTCTTCTGGGGGTGCCCCGGCCCCCAGGGGCCATCCCGGTGTCCCTCGCCCCCTCCAATGGCTCTTTCTCTTGAAGCTGCCTCAGGTGCCAGCGGCAGCTACTCAGTGTCCGAGTCTCCCGTCTCCACTCCTGCCTCGCACCAAGGGGGGGTCCTGGGGCTCATCTCATCCTTCACCCCGCTGAGAGTGGCCAGTCCCTCCCAGGGCAGCACGGAGACCCTCACCCCTGACTCGGCTCGTTCCAGCCCCTTCGAGGAGCGGAGGAGGAGGGTGAAGGAGGACGGAAAGGTGAGTGCCCCCACCTTGCCTGCACTGGGCAGCACGTGCTCGGGGGGGAGAAGGTGGCCAGTGGCTCCGGGGCCGAAGGTGGCCGTGCCCAGCTCCCACCCGGAGCTGGATGTCCAGCCACTCGGCTCAGGGGGGAGACCTGGCGGTGGTGTCACCGGCAAAGGGCTGTGCTGAGCCCCTCAGGGCTGTGCCCCAGCTCAGGGCTGCGGCGCTGGGTGGGAGCAGCAGCTTCCTCCTGGGATGGGGGGGTCCCAGCCCAAACCGTCCCCCCAGCTCCAGGGAGGGCAGGGCTGTGGCACTGGGTGGGAGCAGCAGCTTCCTCCTGGGATGGGGGGGTCCCAGCCCAAACCGTCCCCCCAGCTCCAGGGAGGGCACGACTGCATGTGCTGTCTCCCCTTGCCTCTCCCCTGCCCTGCAGCCTGAGACACCCCCCCCCTCACCCCCCACTCACCCCCCCATGCCCGGTGTCCGGCTGCCGCTGGGTATTTCCCTACGAGGTTGCTGTTGTCCGAACCTTTTTTTTTTTTTTTCCCCCCCATTTTCACAGTACGCCGGCATCGAGCCCGTCGACAAGATCAACACGGAGGTAAAGCCCTTTCACGAGCGCGGGGGGCTCTGCCTGCGCTGCCCCCGCTCCCCCGGGGCTGGCAGGAGGGATGGGGGTCCCAGGTCCTGCAGGGCCACGGGCACCGCGCGGGTGGCACCGCCGTGGGCAGGACGCGTGGTGGCCACTGCCAGGTGGGGGTAACCCCGAGCCGGGGGGGGCTCCTGGCCGGGAGGGCGAGTCATGGAGAAAGGATTGGTTATAAAAAATACCTTCTTTGTCAAAAGAGACAACACCGCCTGGTTTCTTTAGGTCGTGGAAAGCACCAGAGTGGTTCGTCACAAGAGTGCCATGGCGCAGCGCTGGGAGGCCGGGCAGTACGTCAGGGACGACGACTGAGGGAGCCCTGGGGGCCACCGGATTGCGCCGCATACTTGCCCCCGTTTGGGGGGGTCAACCGACCGAAAAACCTGCTCAGTTCAGCTCTTGGTTATCGCCACAATCACAGACTTGTACACTGCAAATCGCGTCCGTTTTTAATATAACAGCCGATCCTTCCAGTGCGTTACACGCGCTCGTCCCTCCCCCCTTCCCTTTGAGGTGAGGGAATACTTTCTTTTTTTCTTTTTTCTTCTTTTTTTTTTTTTTTTTCTTTTCCTTGAGAGGGGAGAAATTGGATCGCTTTCTTTTAATCACTTCTGCGAGGAGACGGCTAGAGGAAATCATACGGTAATTTAACTTCTTTCTCACTGGAAGCTGTGTCTCTGCCTTAGGAAAAAGCTCTTTTTATTTCTAAGGGGTTTTAGGTTTTTAGGTCCCACACCATCATCAGGCCCCGCATAGGAGGGCACCTAAACTGGTGCCTTTAGATCAACATCAGCATCAAACTGGGAAATCAACGTTTCTGCTTTAACTCCTGTGATCTGCTGCGATGCAGTAACGTAACATACATATATATATATATATATATATATATATGTGTATAAATGCTGTTTATTTTGCTAATTTATTAAAGAGTCCTTGCTCTCCCTCGTCCTTCCTGGCCTCTTTTCTCCGCCTGCTCCCCTGGTTTTGCAACCGGGTGCTTGGGGACACGGGAGGGGAGGGGGACCGGGGGATTCTGCTGGGGGACGCGGCTCCGGGGGTGGGGGGGGATGGCTCCCTGCGGCTACCGGGACCCTGCCACCCCCAACTACCACCGCCGGCAGCCGGTCTGGCCCCGCTGTCGCCGCTGTCCCCGCTGTCGCTAGGTGGCTCCCGGCGAGCGCGGCGCGGGCGGCCCCGGCGGGGGGGGGGCGATCCCGGCTGGTGGCCGAAGCGCTGCCCCCGCTCCCCGGGGGGGTATTTTTGTATGTGTGTGGGGTGGGGGGGTCAACACCCGCCTGGACAAAGCGGGACAGAAATGGTTCTCCAGCAGCCGCCGGCCGTTCCCCCCCGCCCCCGGCCGAGCCCCGAGCGGTCGCTGCGGCGCTGCCCGGGGGAAGCGGCCGGTGCCGGGCGTGCGGGGCCGCCCGGGGCTCGCCCTATCGCCGCCCCCCACCCCCCACCCCCCGCGGGCTGGACGAGCCCCGTTTCCTGCGGGGGGAACCTTCTCCGCCGGGCCCCGGAGCCCCGGCCCCGCCTCCACCCACCGACCGAGCGCCGCGTCCCGGTCCCCGCCCCCGGTTAATCGCCGTTTCTCGGGACGCGAAGGGGAAAGGGGGGGTGCGAGACCCCCGCGCGATCCCCGGCCTCCCCCTCCCCGCAGGATCCCGGAGGGGGAGAAGCGAGGGCTGGGCAGGAACGGGGGCAGCCCCCATCTTCCCGGGCCGGGGGCTCGCTGGCCACCCCGGGCAGGAGCGCGCTGGCCCGGCCGGCCGTTCTGCTGGCCCCGAGGGCTGGAGGGTGGCCCGCTGGCGAGCCGAGAGCGCTCGGTCTCCCTCCTCGCAGACAAAAGATGTTCCTAGAAATCCTTTCCCACCACATCCATGCACACAGGCACTGAATCGTGGGGAGGGGGGGTGTGCCCCTGGCAGGAGGACGGGGACGCTGCCCGCTAATTGTGCCACCTGCTTGTTAAGGCAGCAGTCTCTCATTAACGGGCTTTGGGGTGTGGGCTTAAGAGATCAGCCCAGAGGAGAGAAAAGCCTGGCCCAACCGTTATCTCCAGGTAGGTGCAGCCCAGCCCCACAGAAAGGGCTCTGCTCTGGCTCCCAGCCGGTTGCCATGGGGCTCCCAGGTGGGCACAGGGCTCCCAGCCGGTTGCCATGGGGCTCCCAGGTGGGCACGGGGCTCCCGGGGCTGTGCAGTGACTGGGCTTCACCTGGGCACCGGCGGGTCCTTCCACCACCGGCTGCAGCAGTCACGATGCCATCGGCGCTCAACAGCGCAGGGAAAGCTGGAAGACACCCTCCAAGCATTAGATTGAGTGAGTTTGTCTTATTTTTATAGCTCTTTAAATAACTCCTTAAAAGTTACATGGTGATGTTAAATGTTGCTCGGGCAGGAGAGATGGATCCTTGGCCCCAAAGCCCTGGTTGAGGAGGTGGGAAGGGGGGGCTCAGTGGGTTCCCCACAGCCCAAACCGCCCTCGGGGCCAGCCCTGAGGCTGAGCAGTGGCGCATGGGAGCAGGAGGGACCCGGGCACATCAGGGACCTGTCACCTCTGCTCTGGGGCCACCGGCCTCCTCCGGTCAGAACAGACAGAGCAGACAAACGGGACCGAGTGAAACGTTCTTTTATTAGGTCGTGTCAGCAACCCAACCACCAGCTCCATGGGCTGGAAGTCACCCTATTGACTGAATAGGACTTGAACAGCTGAAAAAAAGCCGACTGCGTCTCCCAGAGTGTGTTTCTGTAGCTGTATTTAGCGCTCCAGGGAAAACACTTGCCACAAAACCTTTCAACACTGTCAGCCCTTTTCAATAACTTTCGAAAACACAGTCACAACTTCTTAAATCTACAAATCTTTCACTAAGAAAAACGACATAAACCTTGTTGAAAGCGCTCCCAGGAGACAGGGATTAGCCGCTGGCAAACACAGCGTTTTCGTGGTTCCCCTTCCAGCCCGGAACCAACTCCTGTTACTCGGCCTTTTACGACACACTGATGCGCGAGGCTGAATGCCGGGACAGGTCTTGGCTCCCTAAATTCGAGCGTGGCTTAAGCTCCTCGCCGGGTTATTCAGCTACCGAGCGCCCTCCACGTTAACATTAGCTATTTTATCACGTCCTTAATAATACAGTAGAATATTAACTTGTTTTGCAGTCGTGAAACCCAAGATTCTCATATTTATTTAACTTGCTGAACTATCAATGCCATTAACAGAAAGAACAACGGAAGTTTTTCACTTAACCCCAAAGGCAGACAACGCAAATGTGTTACGCGCGCTTGTGCACTGAGGACTCTCCCAAACCCCTTCCTCTAAAGCTTTGCCGTGGCTCTGTCTGTTTAAATGGGAGAGAATGAGATAGATTGATTAATTAATTAATTAACGAGATTTAATCACCGAGTGTCAGTGGAACCACGAACGCAGATGTTGATGTTCTAAGGTGAAGCTGAAGAGGAGGATGTTCTCCCCAACCTACCCCAAATATTGCCACTTAAACCTTTTCAGAACCTGCTCTGAAACACGCTCCTGTCAAAAAGTGGCACAGCAGGAACTAACCGGACACCTTTATTTCTTGGACTTCTTGCCAGATTCTTTGACTTGCTGGATAATAACTTTCATGATCTTTTCCATTTTGGCTTTGGTCAGTGACTTCCTGCTGTACCACACCTGGTCCCAGATGGAGCACAGGGGCTTGGGTGAGAGATAAAGCGGGTCGTAGTCGTGGAGCATGTCCAGGGGTCTCCTCCTGGCGTACTCCTTGTAATCTGCCACCGGGCAGCTATCGGGGCTGTCGGGCTTGGCGAAAAGACGTGGGCCCGACTCCTCGACGTTCACCTCCGTGCTCAGGTCATCCTTCCACTCCAGGTACTCCCGCTCGCCCTCCTCCTTTCTCAGCACCAGCTGGCCCCAGTACAGACCGCGGCTCTGACTGTGCGTGCTCGCCCCGAACCCCCTAATGGCGTTTGTGAACATGAGGTGCAAAAAGCCCTGAGGGTGCGTCTTGCTTAAAATTCCCTTCTTACGAAGGTTTTCCACATCTTCGTCTGTCAGGTTCTCCAAAATACTCCACTCTCCCTCTCTCTCTTTTTGGGATAGGTGCTGTTGCTTTAGTTTCAAGGCTTCCTGAGACGCTCTGAATTCCAGCCCTTTAACCACGCTGTACTCGTAGCTGTGATCCTTGAGGTACCTCTCTATGCTGCTCTGGTAGAAGTGCAAAGAACTGGCGGAAAAATCCGTGCCGTTCCGTCTCTTTGCAGAACTGTAGAACGAGGCCAGGTAATTGTCAAGGTCTTCGGGTGGCAGGTTATAGATCTCGCGCGTTTCCGAAGGGCAATGTAAAACCAGCCAGTCTTTGAAAGTTTTTATGTCGCCAACGTTACGTTTTCTCTTCTTCTCCCACTTCTTCAACCCATCTAAAAGATAAAACACAGCTTTGTGGGCAGCAAGAAGTTACAAGGAGATCAGTGAGATAGAAGGAGATGCAGAATAACCTTCACCTTCCTTGAAAAAGTAATTTAGAGATTATGGGACTTTCACAAACCCCTTCCTCTAGAGCTTTGTTTTGGCTCTGTCCCCTCAACACCAGCCAGCGCCAGCCTAGACAGGGGCAGCACTGCCGCCTTCCCTGGCTTTCTCGCTTGACTGGCGCATCTGCGCGCTCCCGTGGAGGTATAGTTAAGATATTCTTTCTTTTTGAACTATGTTTAAGTGGGAGAGAATGAGTTCCTAATGAGATTTAATGAGCGAACGTCACTGTGGCGTGCGCAGGCGGAAAGCGTTGGTGCAAGCTCTGTGGGCCGGCGCTACGGGACCGGAGGCTGGACCCGTCAGGGGGGGCTCGGCCAGATATTGGACTTCCCCCTGGCCGGTTTCGGAGCTGACTCTGTGTGTGCTCGCAGGGACCACACTGGTGGGACCGGTCACGTCACCGGTGGCTGCGGTCCTGAGCCTGCAGCGCCGGGCCATGCAGCCTCAGCAACCCCGCGTGGACCTGAAACGCTCTCAGCAGTTTGCAGTGACTCTGGCGTGGATTTTACGGTGACTGGAGGGGCCGAACTCTGCGCTGTTGAAACAGAGAGTTAATGG
The DNA here is from genome assembly GCA_008658365.1 of Alca torda. Classification (NCBI taxonomy): domain Eukaryota; kingdom Metazoa; phylum Chordata; class Aves; order Charadriiformes; family Alcidae; genus Alca; species Alca torda. The sequence goes on from CM018096.1 coordinate 3,855,614, forward strand.
CCTGTACGTCGATCGTGTGACCTGCCCCAGGACTAAGTAGCATCCATTTCATATGTTCTAAGTGCTGTACGAGGCATTATGCAAAATACATTTTTAACGTGTTCGACTTTACAAAAATCTCTTCAGAGCGAGAGAGCTCTCACTGTGAAATAAAAAACAGCAACCAAAAGTTAGGGGTGGCTAGTAAGGAAGAATAAAAAGATGAGTAAAAGTGTATTTATTTAAAAAAAAAAAAAAAAAAAGATTGCCAGGATTCCAGTTGGGTTCTCTCTCCAGTTGCTATGGCAATACCACATCTACCTAGTTCGATGTAGCATGAGAAATTAATCCTTTGGATTGGTGAAAAGCTCCATCTGCTCGCCTGTGACTTTTCCAGGGCTGAAGAGGGTTCTAGAGCCAACGTCTAGAGATTCCCCTTCTTGCACCAAGTTATTTTGTACACGCTTCGCTCTTATCTTAAAATGCCGTGGCTGGACTGAGGTCTGCTGATGCCTGTGCTGCTGTTTGGGGTTTTTGCTTGTTTTGTTAGTGACTGATGGATGTGAAGAGGTGACTGGCTCATAAATCAATACGTGCTGAGGCCTCGCTTCAGCCATGAGCCATTTATCTTGGCAGGAATGGCTACTACCCAGCCGTTCCCAGCTGAATTCCCAGTCTCTTCAGGTGATATATGTTGTCAATTACAAAAATAGTCAAATAGCATTCACAAAGAAGAGCTGTGCCAGTTTGTACAGTTGTGGCTACATAAGGAACACAAATCTCTGTAATGCTGAGTTTACTCTGAATAGCAATGGTGCTTTCAGTATCCGCCCATGGTGTTACAGACAACCCCCAAAATACTATTTCAGTCATCTTTTTTCTTTCGAAGGACGCTGTCCGGCCCCCTGCACTGCAGAAACCTGCAGAAGGGTGTTGCTCTTTAACACTAGGGCTAATTGAGATAGGCCCTTGGTTCAGCAGAGCAATAGGTAGAGCTGGCGGGGGACAGGGCAGCGCGGTTGCAGCCCTGCCGGCAGCTGGGAGGATTCTGGAGACGTGGTCAGGCAGCATCCTGCATCCACAGGGCAGAGCCGCAGCATCCTGCATCCGCAGGGCCTGGCCTGCCACAGACAGGGCCATGGGGCGACTGCGGGAAGAGAACAGGTTTCGGGGAATGTGAAATGGGATTCTCATACTGAGCGCGTGGAAGCGGGACACGCGCTGCTGGGGGCCGCTCCTCAGATGGAGCCAAGGCATTCAGCCACTGATGGAAAACATATACTCTTACTCTCTGAATTAAATGTTACAAATCTGCCTCAACACTTACACCTAGATACTAGCAGACAAACCCATAAAACTGACTAGACAGCAGTTGACTCGGTATCAATGTCAAAAAGGACCTGCAGGCACTCAGATCATTAGAGATGCAAATTTTGCAGCTTTACTATGACATCTTTAAAAACCTGGGCATTTGCATTTTAGTTTGAGGTGTTTTAATCACCAGATTACGTAATATATATGTACCTGGCATTAAGGCTCCAGTGTATTATACACTATCCTAAAATATGATCATTTATTAAATTAATTACATCAGTTTTAGTGACGGCTTCCCCACTACTTGCGGAAGACCAGCGTAACTCTGATCCTGTCCACACACCGTACGTCAGCTGTTCCTTCTTGTGCAGACAGCCTCAGTTTTAGAGCAGGATTAAAACAGCCGCAGGCTAGGCTTCCCAAATCTTGTCAAACAGCATACTCTTATGCTAGGGAATCGTTTAAAACATGCTCTGCGTGTGGCTTAACCTTGGTATTGAAAGTTCTCTTGTAAGCAGGGTGTCTTGCAAGTTGATGTTTGAGCAATTATAACTCTCCAGGCTCCAGTAGGATCCCAAGGACAGTGTGTATGAAAATCTTAAAATTCTTTAAAGTACAAAAGCGATTTATTTAGCTCATGTCATTTAATACGCAGGATTGAAACTTTGCTCCCATTGCGATCTCTGGGATTTTTGCCACTGACTTTGCAGCCAGAGTTTCAGCCGCAATTTCTCTGTTTCACTGCTTTAAAAGTTACTTCCTCTTGTTTTCTTCTCTCCAGACCTGAGTTCCCATCTCTGGCTCCAGTTTCTCACAGGGACTCTCTCTTAAGTACAGCCAACATATGTGTGGTGATACTAAGTAAAATGAAAGACCAAAGTATTCAAACCGGGTAGTTAAGGCTGGGCCGCAGCCAAGTACACATTTGGGTGCCTCAGTGAATGGCATTATCTACTGAAGTGCTGGTTGCTTGAGGTAGGAACCCTGTTAGTCCCTTCTAGTAGGAACAAGACTGCCCCAAATCAGAGGCGTTTCCTTAGGTGCTGCAGTACAGATTTTGGCAGCTATGTGAACTCACCCCCCTTTAATACTTTGGGAAACAATTAATGAACGCACCCACACCCCCCTCCAGGAAGAAGACCCCAGACTCTCTTACCTTTGCGTGAAGATGCAGGTGGATGGTCCGCGTTGCTGCTCTCTGGATTCAGTAAGGCTGAGAGATGAGGTGCGTGCCCAGATCCTGACGGTTCGCTCCCCTCACCAGGGTTTTCAGTGACGTCCACACTGAAGCCTATTCCTGATGTGCCGTGCTCAGGAGGGCTCAGCTGGAGTTCCTGCTGGACATCTACAGTGGCTTCAAACTCAAAGAATGTCACAGAGACGGGTGACTCAAGTTGGGCCTTTGCTTCGACAGGAACAGGTCTTAAATGTTCTTTCGGTCTTGCTGACCCAGAGGAATTTCTTGCTCCAGAAGTTTCGGTTATGGACCCTGCAGGATTAAGAGGACCCAACCTCAAGAAGCTGCTGTCCAGGCTCTCTTGATTGCTGATGGGGGGTTTCAGAATGCAGTCAAGAGTCAGGGGGGCCCTTCCTGTGGGGGCGAAGCCAGATGTTTGGATGGCCATCGGCTTGTTAAATGCCATCTTCTGACTGTGATGCGTGTGCAAATCTACCTCAGCAGCTACACCTTTAACTGGTGACTCTGACAGAATATTCTGGTTGATTCTGTCTCCTTGGTTGTCTTCATCTGATATGCACCGTTCTTCATCAGAGATGATTTGTAGATCTTCGTTGCTTTCTACCTTCACCTTACGTCTGTCAGTCTTGACTTCACCACCAGATACTGACAAATGTTGCTCTGCTGCGAAGCACGTTCTCATGGATCTGCTGTTTTTTCCATTTTCTCTGGGTGACGGTTCATTATGTATTACGTAGACTGCGTTGTCTGTCTGCTGAGGGACCCCTGGAGATCTCCTACATGACCCTGTGGTAACAGCATCTGCTTTAGCCCTCTCAAAAGATGGGGTCATCCTGAACCTCTTTTCACCTAAATTAGCTTCCCTCGACGAAGCCTCAGAAGACACTAACCTCCTCCTCTTTTCTACACCTTTATTCTCTTCTCTGCTTCTGAAGTATAATTTCCCACACTGCCAGTGATACGCGTGTCCAACTCCACATATCCACAGGACAGAATTGTCCTTGCTGGGATGGCCCGTGTTCCGCACAATTTCCAAGGCTGGGATCTGATTGCATATGGTCCCGTGAGTGTGTGCCCAGGTCACGAGACTGCAGAGATCCGTGTGAAGGGAACTGGCATCGCTGCACCTTTCGTCACTGGCGCTCTCGTTCTGTAAAAACGTGTTGGAGATGATTTAAGTGGAAGAGGATGGGCGTAGCAGTCCTGGGGACTGTTTCTAGCCCCACCTCAATACACCAATAATTGCTTTCTAAAAAGAATCATTAGAGGAATCCCTGATCTACAATTTGTTCATTCTTTAAAATAAATAAATAATTCTGCCCACTTTGAAGACCTGGAGGGTAGTTTGGGCATGGTCCTGGAATGATGTATTTATTATCAATATGAATTTATTATATCGATAGAACGAGAGGGAATGGCTTCAAGCTGCAACAGGGGAGGTTTAGACTGGACATTAGGAAAAAATTCTTCCCAGAAAGAGTGGTCAGACACTGGAATAAGCTGCCCAGGGAGGTGGTGGAGGCACCATCCCTGAGTGTGTTTCAGACTCGTTTAGATGTGGGGTTGGGGGATGTGGTGTAAGGGAGAACTTTGTAGAGTGGGGTTGATGGTTGGACTCGATGATCCCAAGGGTCTTTTCCAACCTAATTGATTCTATGATTATAGACATAATTTATGAGTAGTTATGGGCTCTGAGTCCTGACCAAGTAGCTCAGCTTAGGAATTTATCACACCTGAGCTGAGCCACAGCAGCTGTTCACGTGCGTGTTCTAAATCCCCAGCGTAACCGACATTAACACCCGAGCAGTGACCACAGCTCTTAACAGAAGGGTGACTTGCTGAAGTGTAGTGCTCGGTTTGCAAAGTTGAGTCCTGTGATCTCAGCAAGCTCGTGCCCACGGCCAATTCCGTACTCGCTTACGGAAAATAACAAGGGAAAGCGGCAGGAATCAGCTTCTCAGTCTCCTACCTCTCCACGGCCACCAGGGCTCATCCTTCTTTCATCTGTCAATGGCAGCACTACTTGCATCAAAGGGGAACTGGATATGTGAAGAAGTTGTTTGTGGGATGCTTTTCAGAAACTAAAAAATGGACCTTATGTCCATGTACCTAAAACTTATTTTTAAAAAATCTACAATTTTTAATGCTATAATTGATTCTGTTAGAAACAATTGTCTATGGTATCACTTATGCTAGAAAGGAATACTCACCATGCTGCTGTTTTCTGTCTCACTGAGCCTTCTCTCAGGTGGAGATCAGTAAGCGACTGTTTGAATATTCTTTCTCTCTCAGAACCTAAAATAATCACCGTAAGTGTGTGTGTCTATATGTGTATGTGTGTATATATATATTTAAAAAAAAACCCTCAAATCTATCTAGCAGATGCAACTAAATTTTTCGATGCTCAGTCCAAAATAAATGCTACTGTAGAACATGTGCCTTTAGTAAGGTGAGCTCCCATTGAGCTCCAATGAACTATATATAGAAAGCTTGACTCGTGTAAATATTTGCAGGGTCAGCCTTTACAGTGTACCAAAGTTAAAACAAAATATAATTATTGAAAATAGAATTTTAAAAACCAGACCCTGCAAGATGTTCCTTTCAGCACTGGCACTGTGAACACAAGCCGTGGTTAGCAATCTTTACTTCTCCAAAGAGTGAACTGCAGAAACAGAAGTACCAGAAATAGCGAAGCTAGTTCAGATTCTGATGTTAGCTGACTTTTCAAATAGTAAAAAGAAGAGGAAGTTTCCTAACTAAAGAATTCTTTGCATGTGTAACTCATATTTACTGCCGACTAAATCTGAAATTCTCCCATCTGTTTTGATGAGTTCTATGTAGTAGTCTAGAAAGTCGTCATCATTTCCGTGTGACGGGCCAGAGAACAATCGCTCGCATAACTCCCCATCAGCACACGTATTGCGAGAGAGGCAAGAAGCCTTACACTGCTATGTGACTGATACCACGTGCGTTTACAGGTCACAATGGCAGGCAGCCTTTGCTCCAGGCACCGTAGTCTATTATTAATTAAAAGCTTTGCATTTAGTGGTGGTAAAAGATGCCAGACTGAGAACACTGGACGTGGGAATCTTGTCTAAACTGGTTCTTTGAGCAGCTCTGGCCTAAATGTGTCGCAGTGTCCTGGTGAGAGCAGGCCCCTGTTGGCGTTGGAGGTGAGCAGACAGCCCAGCTCACCTCCAGCACCCGTACGAGCCCCCGGGTCTCCTGCTCCGCACGCTCCTGTTCTCCGAGCAAGCTGCAGAAGACAGTAGAAGCCCATCCCGGGTGACAGATGGAGGGCTGCTCTGTAATCCGTGAATGCGGTGTCTGTCTGCAGGGATTTATTTCATGAGTATGCTAGTTAAACTGGGGGAAAGCCGGTCGGTGCACAGGCAGGGAACTGCCGTGCTGCAGAAGCCCAGCATCCGTGGCAGAGGCTACGCCCGGTGCCTTTCATGCCCTACCTCCGGCTGTGCTTGTCCTCGCAGGGCAAGGAGGGACCCGGTGAGGCCGAGGGGCCCTGCCTGGAGGAAGGGACGCCAGGGTGTGACTGGCCAGGCTGCCCAGGGGCAGCACCAGCCCCATGCGCAGGGCGAGGTGTGGTGGCTGCTGCAGGGCTCGGCCAGTGTCTGTGACGTGAGGCGGGTGTGGAAACCAGGCGGTGGAGGGCCCTTACCCTCTCTGTCACCAGCCTGGCACCAGGACAGGGTCACCCGGAGCTCCTGAGGCCACCTGCCCTAACCCAAACCCCCTCATGGCCAGCAGGGCCATCCTGAGGGGCCCAGGGGCACCCAAAGGAGCCTGGTTGGCTGGGGGTGTGGGGGGGTTGGGTTACCTGTACCCCCATCCCCACCATCCTGCAGCAGGAACCCCAGAGGTGGGTTGAGACCAACCAAACCCAGACAAACCCCAGGGATCTGAGGGCTGGAGCACTTCTCCTATGAAGGCAGGCTGAGAGAGTTGGGGTTGTTCAGCCTGGAGAAGAGAAGGCTCCGGGGAGACCTTATAGGAGCCTTCCAGTCCCTGAAGGGGGCCTACAGGAAGGATGGGGAGGGGCTGTTTGCAAGGGCATGGAGCGACAGGACGAGGGGCAGTGGTCTTAAACCAGAGCAGGGCAGGTTTAGATTAGACATCAGGAAGAAGTTCTTTATGCTGAGGGTGGTGAGACACTGGCCCAGGTTGCCCAGAGAGGGGGTGGAGGCCCCATCCCTGGAGACATTCAAGGCCAGGCTGGATGAGGCTCTGAGCGACCTGATCTAGTTGAAGATGTCCCTGCTCCCTGCAGGGGGTGGGACTGGATGGCCTTTAGAGGTCCCTTCCAACCCCACACGTTCTATGATTCTGTGACTGTGGAACTGCCTCTTGGCTGAGCTCCTGCCCTGCGGAGGAACCCTCTGGCAGCACGTCAGGGGTTCCCTGCTCTGTCCATCCCAGACCTGCAGAACCCGAGGGGTGGCGGGGGGACGGGCTGCCAAGCTCCAGGGCTGCGGCTGGCCGGGCACTCGCCCACCACTTCATTTGAAGTGAGTGCTTTGATCTGCCGACGGCAAAGCTAAACGTGCTTTGCTGGATGCGAAGTATAAGCAAGTAAGCATGCAAAATCTTCGGGCAGAAGTTTAATTGTCCCAAGCAGGAAGGAGAAGAAAAAAAAAAAGGCATGAAAGTGGTGTGGGCTTCCACGCTGTGAGCACCAGGGAGCCTGCGCGAGCAGGGGTGACGACTGCAATGGCAAATACCCGTGGAACCATTAATGAGTGGCTGGTAGTTAGGCAAAGCTCAGCCCCAAGAGGAAAGGAAACAAACACAAGCAAAGCATACAAGAGGCGCCCTCTCCAACCTCGGGAGACAGGGCAGGGAACGAAATGTGCCTTTCGAAGAGAAAAGCGCAGGTGAAATGTCTGGCAGTGTGGGTTGTCATGCCCGGAGGGGTGAGCAGTGGCATCGGGGCTGCTCCAGCATGGGGTGGAACTGCTCCACGGCAGCACAGCGCTGGAAGACCCTTCTGCCAGTATCAATCCGTATGTTCCTTCTTAGGATTTTCTAATGATAATACGGATAATTTTAGCCCAGAACGCTTCACTGGTTGCACGTGCTAGCTTGTGAAACACGCAGAGCTAGGATTTTCAAATAATTTTCTGACTGAAATCCGCTGTTTGCTTTAAACAAAAACCACACCACCACCCCCAGTTTTAAAGCAGCAAATGCATTTTGAGCTCTTGACCTCTGTTGATCCAGGCGTTGTATAGGGTCTCCTGGCACTGTCATCTCACTGCTAATGAGTCACAGAAAAGGGGGTTGGAAGTCACCTCAAAGGGCCGTTTCAGCTGCCCTTGCTCTGCGCAGAGGAAGGAGCTCTGCCCACATCTCTCCAAGAGGTTTTCCTCCAACCTGCTTCAAACTTTCCAGAGACAGGCACTCCCAGCTCATTCCTGGGCCTTGGAAAGCTGAACGTAAACTTATGAGAAAGCCGTGTTTCCCTTTCTGAAGTCCAAGAGAGTTTTATCTTCAAGTTGAACCCGTGTAATTCCTCCCTAAAGGGCTGAGCTGCTCAGACAAACGGAACAGAACTTTCATGCCAGTGATTTGGTGCTTAGAGTTAGTGTGGGAAAAGGTAACAGAAACGGAAGCTCTGCATGGTCATAAGGCCATGAAATTACTGACTTGGCAGATGAACATCTTGATTTCTATCACAGGCGTCTTTAAATGGAATGCTTTTATCTTTCCTTATCTCCAAGCACATGTCTTCCTTTTCCTGATCTCTTTGAAAAAAAAAAAAAATCCTTTTTTCTCTGATATTTAGTTCCAAATAAAGGCTCTGGTAATCAACTAAGGATACTTCTTCAGCCCACTCCTGCTCTCATACTTACATCGATTGAGAGTACCTCCGAAGGAACTGGCAAGTGGAATGAGTCTGAATTTACAGTTACAACTGAGCGGAAAAGCATGAAATATGTATTTACCCACAAAGGCTGAACTGACATGCTGCTCATCTCTCCAATTAATAAAAATCCATCTTGATCACTGCCACAGTTTTTACCTGCTTCCAAGCAAACCCAGGATCCCTAAGGGGGAGGGTTCTGGGGTTGGAGTTTGGGGGCTGAATTTTGGGTTGAAACCTTGTGTCTGGTTCAGAATCTGCAGGGCTGTGAGTGATGCGGCGGTTTAATTATCTTTCCAGGAGAGCCTCCCATCTGATAATGGACACTGTGTATGCAGGACCCACACCTTTTGTGCAGAAAAACAGGACATTCCAAAGCTGTACGGTAAATGTTTTCTTTCTTTTTTTTTTTTTTAACCCATAGGGAATTTAGTGCACTAATATAACCTATAGTTAAGTGAATTCATGCTCACTAGAGGCAAAAAAAGTTTTTGTTTTTTTTTTTTTAAAAATCTACGAGGTTCTGCTTTCTCATGCATCTGGTCTACATAGTAAGCTTTCGAGACGTCAGCACTGTACCTGCTTGTTTTACCTCTGCATTCAAGAAAACGTGGCCAAGTAATTTCAAAGAAGTCTACAGCATTTCAGTGAAGCTCTTAAAACTCAAGGCTGACTACAAGCATTGAAATGTTCCTTCTGCTTTAAGACTTTCCTGTGTCTAGTTTGAGCCCTTGGGGAGGAAAAAACATAGTCAGCACTTTCTGAAAATGACTCTCTTGTAAGGCCTGTCAAACACAGGTACCTGGAATCACCTGAGAATGTAAACATCTGAATCTTACTCTCTTTACATTTCAGTGGACTCTGTGCCGCATTATGGTATGCTGAAGTGCTCTGAAACCCTCTGTGACACACGCAGGCTTATACAAGCAGGATAACTAAATAAAGAAGTAATTATATAGGCACTGAAAGCCCTTCAACCACTTTGTTCCTGTCCCTCCACCCTTTAATAGTCCTAGCTATGTTTCTCTGAAGTCTTATAACGTCTATTTTGTAGATTAGAAACCCGAGGCATGCACAGAGCAAGTAAATATGAGAGTTTGGCTTTTCAGTTCCAGATAAGACAGTGCAGGAAACTGGAACAATCCCAATAGGAAAACAACAGGATACAGAACAGCAGTTCTTAAACTTGACTCCTGCCCCCTTCCCCTGGCTCGGACTGTGTGCTCCCACTCACTTGAGAAACACTTACTGGAGGCAGAGGGGCACGGGACAGCCGTAAAATACACATATAGAGGGGGCGTATTGCCGGAGAGCTGCCAGGAATGAAGGACACTGACGGGGGATGTGTGTCTGGGGCAGGAATGGGATGAAGCTGTACTTAAACACATCTGGTTGCAAGACAGCAGTTGAGAGCGGAGCAGAAGTAGCTCACGGCTGCCAAAAATCGTTGAGCTTGTCCCACCACTTCTTAGTAAGGGCCTTTGGGGTGGATTAATCATTTCCCAGCACATCGTTTTTCCTGTTCTCTGGGTTGTTTGTTTCTCTCCTCCCCCTCCCCTGTACAAGAGCCTTCTCAGCACCTCTTCAGCTCCTTTCCTGCTTCACCAAGTCCTTCCACCCGTGCCTCCCGCCCTACTGCAGAAATACAATTCCCAAGATACATCCTGCACTTGCTACAGGGTGGCATTCCTCCATTTTGAGAGATGCTCTGAGAAAATAATACCCAGCGTGTCTGATGGAGGGCAGGGTCTAACTGCACGCACCAGCTCTGAGCCAGAGAAGAGAGACTGATGTTAAATATTAGCCTGCAGCACCACATTCCTTAAACAAGAGCGGTTCTGTTCAAAGAATCAGACACAATTTTTTTCATGAGTCCTAAACATCTCTTCTCTTGAGGGTCTGCATTACAGAGCTGCTGTCCTTGTAATGTAACTGCGAGCTCTAAATCAAGTCTTCTTAAAAGAGCTAATAAAAGCCGCAGCCAGCTGGCAAAGCGTTGCCTGGTCCAACAAATAGTAATCAACCACCAAAACCAGCTGTAGTAAAGGAACAAATAAATTTTAAACCCTGAACTTCTATAAATAGGTCCTAATATTTTATTTCCCCAGGAAGAAGTGGGAAAGCTGAAATTAGTAAAGGGCAATTCTGTTACTTGGGCAGAAAATGGTACAATGTCAATAATAATAGCGTTATTTACTCCGTTAACACTGCTGTTTGTGAGCAGCTTCACACTTACGGTTAGTGCCGCCAGGGGAGAGTGGGCCATTATTTTTTGTAACATTCTCTGTGCAGGCTGGTTTACTTTTCCTTGGATTTTTTTTTTTTATTGTTAGTCCTGTGCTACGGATGAGTGTATAATTATATCAGCATAGAACTTACTGTGGGAACTCACTTTGTTCCCCAGCAGCCATTTGTATTAAAATGATCTTCTTTCACTTAATTAGTGGAAGAAGATGTCTGCTGGCAAGAAGGCACTTGTAGGAGTGTTTGCTACTCTCTTAATTGCTTCTCTCACTATTTGTGGTATTTCTCATAAAGCACAAGCTTCGCCAGTCACGGTAAAACATCATCATCTCCTACTAGAAAACCACTTTTAATCCTTGCAGTTTCGCGGAGTTTGACTGCAACAGGCTCAAAAATAAGCGGGGAAGGGCGCAGGGCTCGGATTCTTTTGTTCCCTTTCCCCGGGGCCGGCCGCCGCCGCCGCTCGCTCCCGGCAGAGGGTGCTCGGTCCCTGCCACGCGTGGCCGCCCCCGCCCGGCACGGAATGGCCCAAAGCGGCCTTCACTCGCCACCCCCAGCCCGCTTTGCTCGCCGCAGCCCTGCCCCGACCCCACGCTGAATAAATACTGCTATTAATGCCGGGGTCAGGGTCCTCTTACACTTATACTTGGGGTGAAGGCGCCATCCCCGTGCACTTCCTTATTCCTGCCAAAGAACCTTTGCACCTGGAGCTCCAGAGAAAGAGAACGGCAACAATTTAGCGCGAAGCTCTCACCATAGATTTACTGACCTCTCAACGTGCCAGCTTCCTAGGAAACTTGCTACCTTATTGCTAAAAATACAGCATAAAAATGCTGACCGGTAACTTTGCCTTTAGCCGAATACAGAAACTTCTGCATTTGCCGTCCTTGGAGCAGGGATAAGGCTCTTGCTGTATCTTTGCTTCTTTCGATTTCTGTGCTGTTGATGGAATTTTTTTTATATCTCTAACAGCAAAAATTAACATCCTGTTTGTACGTTTGCTAAGGGGAAGTTGCAAATCTTATCTGTTGAGTTTCATTGTCAAAGTGTTTATTGCAGTTTTATGTATTTCTGAGCAGCCTTTTAAAGCTTAACTAAAATCACAGTGTGGCGCAGGGCACTTTTTCCTACCATCTGCTAAACTAAAATGCAACGGCCAGTGCTGTGGGCTGGAGGATGCATCACCCAAAGCTTCACCCACTGAACTGTGAGTCGGGGCCGAGCGTCCATTCCCCTTTGTTTGATCTGAGCCAAAATGCTCTTTCCTTCCGCTCTGCATCAGGCATTACCTGCCCGCAAACCAGAGGTAACGTGTTACTTCGTAACGCGCTCTGCATGAAGCCTGGTAGAAATTTGTTATTAAACAGTATTTGTGGTGAATCTGCGACTTGTAATTAGACGTAATTGTTCACAATGAGACACAGTAACCTACTTTTCTACAATACAGAACAATTTCAACCACTGACACCTCAACTCATTCCCAGGCACGAGGATTTCACCTGTTCTGAGGCGCTTTAAACCGGTGGTGACTCAGTTTGGGGGTGGTATGTAGAAGTCGCTCTCGCTAGCAACAGGCAAAGAGCTAGCTCTCGTTTTTACATCTTAAGCGTTTGTGAAGGTTTGTTGAGGATGGGATGGTAAATGGTTCCTGGAGGTAGAAGAAATAACTTTGTTGATAAACAAGGAACTTTCAGAGCAGGGAAAGTTCCCTCTCTGGGATTACTCTTTCCAGTCTCCACTCGGGTCTCTCGGGCAGATGCAGATGCCCAGAGCTGGCACGGGGAGAGGACAGGGAACCCCAGGGTGCAGTGCCCATGTAAAGGAAAGGTGCTTGTCCTTCACAAAACACATTTTACCAAGCAGCGCCCAAGCTTTTTGGCTGCAAATTCATTAGTTCATGACACCTAACCACGCTGACAGGACATTTGGGAGCCTTGCAGGCTTCCCACCTTTGGAGCCTTTGCTTCTATTTAATTTTCTACTCTTTCCTTGTTTTGAAGTGCCGCTCTCTCCCTTACCTCCTCCAAGGACAGGCCAGATGCTTCAGGAATCCTCCTGTGGAGCAGAGCCGTCTGTGAAAGGACAGGAATCTCGCTGGCACCTAGAGGACAGGGAAGCCTAGGAGAGAAGGGAGAGTGAAGGTATGAGTTATTTAGAAAAGTGATCATAAAGCAACTTCAAGATCCTTTGTGTGGGATGGAAGCAATAAGAAAAAGGCTCTGCCCTGAGCAGAGTCTGCACTCAATTTTCCTAGGTTCTGAATGGCATGCTTGAGGCAGGAGCAGGGATCAGCAGTATCTGGAGATGCACCAGTAAGAGGCAGTGGCTCCCAGTTTCTGTCTCCCACTTCTTGAGTGCTGCATTCAGCAGGAGCTGAGAGCCTCACAGATGAAAAATACCACAGATGGATGGCATCTTGCTTCTTGGAGAGGCAGCAAAACCCAGCATTGGCACACCTAGCTGCTAATTCGGAAAAGAAAAATACACTCTGGCATAGTGTCCATAAGAGGCTGCCAGCCCTTGTCCTACAGCAGCGATAACACACTTTCCAAAGTGTGAGCAAGCGCAAACAATTAAGCCCACTCTACAGATTCAAGCAAAACTTGAGCCAACGGTGGGTTAGGATCTGGAGTTGTCTGCTGAAATTGCCCTGAGTGCATAAAAGGCACTTCTGAAAATACACTTTGGAAACTTTCTGCAAGGCTGCAGCACAAACCCAGCCGTCTCTTACTGGATCTTCCAGCAGACGCTCTCAGATGACTGAGGCATCAGTGAATGCTTCTTAGAAAATCACCGAGGCTGCTGGCTCCCTGGAGCCTCATCGGGCACCTCAAAATAGCCGTCTGTGCAGGGCCGAGCTCCTTGGAAGGCAGGCCCGGCTGTTAGAGGACTGGGCCACAGCCACAGCCGTCCTGCTCTGTTTACACAAAATCCTTTTTGTTCCTTTGGTGACCACATGTGTACTTAAGTCCTCATGACAAAACTTAGGAGGGAAGAATCTTGCTAGCTGACTGCTAGCTATTGCAGAAGCAACTGGTCAGTATTAAATTAAGTATTTTATCAATAACTGAAGCATTGGTTACATATTTTTTTGAGCCCTGACCTTAAAGCAAGAAAATTTAGCTGAAGGTGCCCCCCGCAATGAAACTTAGCTCTGTAGGAAAACTGTTTTAGGTCATGAAAATCATCCTGTTGGCTTTGGGTACCTGCAGTACATGAATAGCAGGGAGTCAGTCAGCGACAGATCTCCAAGATTTAAGATGTGCCACTGGTTCTTTCCTTTCTAACTAGCCCGATCATTAGGAGTCTCTTTTGTAAATGTCGGTGCTGTGTTTTCAGCAAGAACACATCTGAATTAAATGGCATTTACAAAATGGCCGGTGCGTGTGCAGACCAGGTAGCTGTGCATAAAACTGACAGCTCTGCAAACAAGGAGCCTTTTGTGTCCATGTGTTTTGGTGCTCTGTGAAGGCCCCGTGGCTGACGCAAAGCACCCCTCGCACACTGCGCTCTGTCATCGCCCTCTGCGCTCGCTGCCCTACTATCTGAGCATCTTACCAAATTAAATATTAAACGTTCTAAAGGATATTGTGTTTCTTTTGTTCCTTTGGCAACTGAGAGCTCGAGTGCTCTTGGTTCTCCCTGACTTCACGTTCTGCAGGTTCATGTCTTAATGCTCTTTTAATGCTTAATTCAATACTCTGGAGTTCCTACTATGCACTCATGTCTGTTACACAGAAAATTTGGTGTACAATCTACTAGACAAGAAGATAAGCTATTTACTGAGCAGACATTCCTCATCAGCATCCAGACCTCAGCCTACAAAGCTGAGAAATGCTGTGGGGGAGCGGTGGATGGGCTGCGCAGTGGTGGCTGGGGGACAGGAACCCACGTTTCTTCTTAGCAGCAAGGGTCACACCAAGCCCTGCCACTGATCACAGCGACAGTTCCTAACGTTAGCCCAGGGGAGCACACTCTCTTCCAGAGGCCAGCTGTAACTATGTAAGTAATATTTAAAAGTGGTCAGTCTCTGTATTAAAACACCAGTTCTAGGACACTGGATGTAGGCCACCATTTCTTTTCATACACTTCCATCTAGTTTGATCAACTAAGAGCAACTCCGATTTTTAAGACTGAAATCAGAACGTTAGATTTCTTAACATTTTCATCATCTGAAAGATAAGCTAGTCTTCATACAACAAAAGCAAAACCCCTTAGCTTCGGGAGCAAGGCTTCCCCGCACTGTCTCCATTGCACAACATCCTTCAGGAACATATGGGCCAGCAAACAGAAGTCGTCCGCTGCATAATTATGGTACTGACAAACCAATTGAACCTCAGCAGCTGCCGCTGGGGAGATTTCATTCATTCCCAGTATTGCCTTTTAAACTTAAGTGGCACTGGAACAAACACATCTTTGATCCAAGTAGGAAATCATTTGGAGCTTTGTGTTTAATAGAGCTGAAGCCCTGGGAAAATGATGTCTTTATTAGCCTGTATGACAATGCGGGCCTCATGGCAGGCACACAGCAGTTTGGTGTGTCAGTCCTCTTACTTTCTCAGATGTAGATGGACATATTTGCTCTTGAATCAATGTGGAAACAAGGACTTCGATTCAGCTGCGCTGATGAAGTGCCTATAAACTCCATGCATGACATCAAAAGGAAGTATTTGGGAAGGGAGAGAGGGAGCACAATTTTACCAGTTCCGAAATAGAACTGGTATGTCTCTGCGTTTCTGTCTTTGCCTTATTTCATGCCATTTTGGGGTCACTTGTTTCTACTGTATAATCAGGGTGCTGCACACTCAAATACAGAGGGATATACGTGGCCAGTATAGTGCTATATACACATTTGTACTTATGTACGTCTCTATGTGTGCATATACCTCTAGATAACAGGACACCTCTTCAAATGTTGCTGAAATTTCTACCAGTACACTTGCTGATGTAATCTAATGAAAAATAATTAAAAAAAACATGTGAAGAATCCAGTAAGGACACATTTTGGTGTGCTCCAGGCGTGCATATTATAACCTGCAAGATTAGAATAAATCCTGCTCTGAATGGAAGCCTATTGAGGAGGAGGTAGTGGTGTGTTGCCAGCTGCGTGTCTGCTGTGAGGTTTTTCTCTCCTGCTATGTATTAGTTGTGATGCTACTGTATGAGCTAATCAGCGCAAGGCCTAATTATAATTATGTTCTTCTTCCTGAATAGAGCGATACCTATTTAGACCCGAGTACATACCTGGGGATATTAACGGAGACATTCTTAAAGGACATCAGCACTTCATTGTGCATCACAGTAAAGAAGATTGACCCCTTATACTGAGGCAAAAGTAAATATATCTTTGCAAACTTTGCAACAGGAAGCTTACTAAGAAAGCAGTAAGATCCATAAAACATGCAGTAATGATTCATGGAAAGTACCCACTAAAAATTCCTAATTCATTCACTTGAAGTAGTTCATTGACTTTGGTTTGGCAATATAGTTAAAGAAGCTGTCTGTGTTTTCTCCCTAAAAAGATAACGTTGGGAGTATATTGTAAAATACCATCTTGCTGTTGGCTTTTTTTTTTTTAAAGTATTCCCCTGGATCCTTCACAAACTACTTAAATGCTTCGTTTCTTAGAAGGTTGCTTTACAAATACAAGTAAGAGAGTTCCCAGCAAAACCACTTTATCTTATTTGCCAGTGGAGGTAATTGTAAACATTATCAATCTAAATATTACCCTTAGCTACAAACATATATCAACTGAGAAATGGAAGCTGGCTCACACGCAGCAAAACCCGACGTGCTTACAGTACAAGAGCGAGCAGCTTGCAGACACACACATCTAATGGAGAATTTCTAGATGCTCTGCGTGTGTGCCTCTATCTCTTCTAGGGCCCCTTTTTTCATTTAAATGAACTGTGCTCAGACTATGAAATTCCTGTCTGGAGTCACCTAGCATCTGTGTAATATCCATTTAAAAGGCAGATGCAAGGGGAGACAACCTGAGGACATAGGCCGTAGGTGAGGAGCTAGCGTTTCAGTGAACAATACCCAGCCTGACAGGTGAGTGACGGAGAAGCTTTAGAAATAATGCATGGGCTCCAGCTCCCCTCCACACCCCTCGGTGACAGTGCTGCTCACCTGGTACCTGCCATCTCGTTTACCATTGATCTCTCTTACAATGTCAGCTGCGCTGCTGGAAGAATGAGTAGAAGACAGCAGCCCGATAATGGACTGGGGAAAACCAGGTTACTGGTGTGCTTTTGAGAGCAACAGGCACTAAGGCTTTGTTTCTGTGAGTTATGCAGAGCCCTCGAGGTTCCAGCGTGAGTGAGACCTCTGTGAAAACCTGCTTGCTGAGCCATCGAGACCCCTTAAGTGGTTTATCAGGAAACTGGCACCATCATTAGAGGGTAATAAAATAAAATCATTGTAAGGAAATGAAAGAGCATTCCAGTCCGTTTCTGAGCAGATTTGTAGCAGAGAAAGCGACTGAACTGCGCTAATCTTTCATTGCAAAAAATGTCCTTGAATAAAGAAAAAAATGTAGAACTGCAGCTACGGAAGAGAAATGATGTGTCTTTCCCTGCCCTAGGATAGCAGGGGGAGATGTGCTTGTAAGGACGGTTGTTTGTATAAATAAATGTTCATTCTTGGCAGTGGAATGCAAACTATGCTGAAGGGCTGGAAAGAGACCACTTTGTAAAGCTGAGGCCAGAGTAAGGGAAAGATGAAGCGAGGTTGTGGGGAGGAAATTCACATTCATTTTTAGCAACTTGGAGAGTTTCTCAAGCATGTTTGACATTTTTAATTATGCTGATGTAGAGCCTATTCCAAGGACAAAAGAAGTCAGGATTACAGGATAAACAATTAGGAAATTTCATACCAGCCAGCTAGGGGTAGTGTTGCCTGTGGGTCTGGAGACTTTGCTGAAACAGGGAGTCATCTTTCATACTTTCTAGACAGATGGAATTTGAATGTCTTGCAAAAATCTTCACCTAGGTCAGGAGACTCAGGTCGTGGTCTTATGAACTTGTACCAAAGGCGTATTTTTTGATAGCCCACGTTGGACAGGAAAAAGATTAGTCTGAAACACTGCTATTTGTCCAGGCTTTCCTGCGAGGTTTCCTGAGAGGGTAGGAAACAATCTTGCTATGTTTATATCAATTGTCTCAGAATCTGTAACTTTACAATGGAAAATAAAACCAAAATTTCTCGTGGAGAATAAGATCAGCTCTATGGTATCAAATCACGGAGTAATGGCCTGTTTGTCTGTTTTCCGTGCTCAGAACATCCTGCATCGTGACTGCAGCATCTCCCTTTACATGTATACCGGTGGAAAAGAGCTTAGTGTGCTTGCTCGCCCACCTTCCTTTCCGAAGAATTTGCAAAAAAATGTACCTGCGTTTTAGTTTCTGTGTCAAGGGTGACACATATGGCATTGGAATGGCACGAGTTTCCCATTTGTTGTTGAGCAGAACTGTTTGGGAGAAATCCCAGGGGAGTGGTTCCTTACACACCCCTGCTCTCTTTGCTCGGACCCCCTGCTCTGTGTGCCCAGGCGGGGGCTGCTGCTGGTGCTCCTGGGGTGA
Source organism: Alca torda (assembly GCA_008658365.1). Classification (NCBI taxonomy): domain Eukaryota; kingdom Metazoa; phylum Chordata; class Aves; order Charadriiformes; family Alcidae; genus Alca; species Alca torda. The sequence continues at coordinate 3,873,810 of CM018096.1, forward strand.
GAAGATTGAATAGGAACCTGCATTCTCCTTGAGATAATGGAAAGTCGCAGAGGAGGTATCCAGCTTTCGGGCATGAATAAATCATTGCGAGTATGAATTATTCAGTGATCATCCCTACAACATGCTACATTCAGACTCAAGAGGCAGTATCCCCATTGTGTGGGTTTTCTTCCCAAACATTACAGATGTATGACAGGCTAATGAATCTAAATATTCAAATGAAATGATGGGAAACAAGATTAAAAGAATAATTTAGAAAACAGCAGTAGAAAGCTGCTTGCAAAAGTTGTGATAACTCAGGCTGGCATTACAATGGCCAGACAATCTTTTAAGTCGGTGCGTTGTTGAAGCAAGCTGTCCACAACATTTAAGAGTCATGAAGTATGAATAAATAGCGCCTGAGGAAATTGGAAACACAGGTTGGAGGAAAGAGCTGGAATTATGGGCACACAAACTGACCCAGTCTTCTAGTAACCTATGCCTAACACAAAAACCAACTGCCAATATGCAATCTCGGTAGCACTTATTAAGATAATTCAGAATTTCTAGGCTTAGGTAGGTGTTGTAAGATCAGTATCTTTGCCCTATGGTGCTTTTTTTAACATTCCATTTATTATGAGCTGAAATGGGTTGAATTAAGAGAAGAATTGGGTTGCAATGACTGGATGGATGGCACTGTTAAATCTGTGTTGCTGTAATTATTTTAATTCCACAGCCCAGAATCAGAGAGCCGATGGGCCAGGTAAGCAGGGGCAAGCCACGATCCCTAAGCAACACATGCTGACAGTTTATTATCGTAGAAGGCTGCAGCAAAGAGTTGCAGTCCTGGCGTAAGTTGCAGGGGGTATAATCAAACCATAGATTATTCCACAGCACTCCAACACAGACTGGAAGGGGAAAAAAAAAAAAAATCCTCTCTTCAATAGCCAGGAAATGGCTGGTTCATCCTTCACAGGAAATGAGTCACCCAAAAGCATCGGCGGAGGAGCAGCGCAACAGGGAAGTTCTGAAATAACATGGACTGATAACAACAGAATAACGCACACAGATAGGTCTCTCATTTTGTCACAGCTCAGAAAGAAAGAAAGAAACATAAAATAGGAGCTGCTGTGATTATACTTAAAATTTTAAGTTGATATAACTACTTGCAGCACAAAAGATACCTGTAGATGCAGTTTGGCAGTGCTGTTTAAAGGTGAAATCAGAGTGTGCAATGGCAGCACTAATAAAAGCTCCAGATGCTTTTCAACTTTGTCCCTGGAAGGGAGGCCTCACATTGCTGGTGTGGCACAGCTGTCATAAAGATCCAGCTTAGGGAACTTGTAAACTGGTTTGATGCATTTACTTCTGTTTAACACTGAAGGTGTATTAAGCTCAATTCCAAAGCAGTTCATTTATCTATTACCGATTGGTACACCTTTTGATAATACTTTATGCTGCCAAACTCTTATGGACCAGTGGAAAAAATACTCCCCTTGCTAACGATGTATACTACTAACGATGTAGGCTGCTTGTAAAACCACAGATCCGCAGTTAAGAAATTAACTTTTCCCAAGCACTGGAACTAACATAGCCAGCTCTCCAGTGACCCTCTGTGTACCCACCCCTCTTCCTCCAGTAACCCCAGCTTTCTGCCTGTGCGGCTTATGGCTTTTACCCGCGGTGCTGCTGGTCCCCCTCCTTTCTGCCCACCTTGGGCATGAGCTGAGCGAGGAGATCCCCGTGTTCTCAGCGGTTCCGAGCCCCCTCTGAACCGACTGCCCCATCAGAAGCCACGTATCTTTCTGTTGGACTGATAAAGGCAGCAGCGAGTTTGCTCCTTCTCTGCTTGCTCTGGACTAACCGTTTCCAGAGCTGTGATGTGGCATCGTGAATGATGCACAAAAGAATGTTCTGGCATCCAAAGATGTTGCTAAAGCTGCAAATACTCTTTTAAACAAAACAGCCGTGTTAATTGAAAGGGGGTTGAAATAAATAAAAGCAACAAAAAGAAGCAAAAGTATCTGAAACACCCCCTGCCCCCCAAGTTTCTTTGGGACTATACTGGTAGGAAAGTTATATACGAGAGAGTTTCCTGGTTTAGGACCTTGCAGGGTACTGTGAATAACGGCGGAGGAGGGGAACTTGCAGGAAAACAATTGTCATTAAAAACAGTATCTAGGATATAGCATTATGCACAGCGGTTCAGGTTCCTGAAGAGAGACCGTATTTTAAGAGGTTTCTTGTTCTCAAGTCACCGATAGAATCGTTGGGTGGAAGAGGAAGGAGAAGGGGGGAAAAGAAACTTTGCTAGTTTGCAAAGGAATATAGTTACGTAGTACAGGCTTCAGAGCTATTTTAAAAATACAAAGGAAAAAAGGCAGGAAAAGGGCCTTTTTTGTTTCAGAGGGTTTTTCTTCCCTGCACGGTAAATTAAATTCAAAGAGATAACATAGGCAGGAAGGGCTTAAAAAGAGAAAAACCTGGGTGTGTCCCGCCAAGGCCTTTCTAGCAAGTGAGTAACCGGAGCTGGGGAGGGTGGGACCGGTTTGCTGGATTGTGCAAAAGAAGCTGATTCATATTTTTTTTTCCCTTCTCCCTCCTCTTTTTTTCTTTTTTTTTTTCTTTTTTTTCACATGGCCATTTTCATGTGGGTTTCTTTTTCAAAACAAACAAAAAGATATACAGAGGCAGGTCTTTCTCCCAGCTTTTTGAGTTTTGTTTTGGTTTGGTTTGGTTTTTTTTTTTGTATAAAGTATTATTTTGTTCTTGAATGCATTTTCCTGTTTGGCCCAGAGAGAGACTGCAATACCCAATAGTATCATTAGTCAGTTTGCTACCACGGTATCTGAAAAGATGCTGCCTAAAAAATTGTTAGTATTACAGGAAAATGTCTGATAAAATGTAGCATAATCAGCATTTCTGCTAGAATTGTGGAAAATCTGAGTGAGCTTGCATGATCCTTAAAAGAGTCTTTTAAACTAGACCACAATTGCACAGGAGAGATCTTTGAAAAGTAATAATTCTTTGATGGCATCCACCTGTGTTTGCTTTTCCAAAGGTATCAGAAAAGCAGCTGGGATATCTGCACAGGCAATAAATGAATGTCAATACTCACTAGAAAATCAGATATTGTTCTTACTAGTGATCAGTATCTAGCATTAATAATTCTTTTCAAAGCCTTTGCATGACGTTCAGGATACCTTTCTTTAGGGTACTCTTCTTTACAAGTGGACTGAAATATCCCATATTAAAATAAAATTAATGACTCTGTCTCCATACCATCCTCTACTCTGGGGGGATTTCTTACTTACAGTCTATAAAACAGATTATTTTGAAGAGGAGATGAAGTGAAACACCTCCATGGGAATTACAGCTTAAAATAGGCATAGCTCAAGAAAGTGCGCTGTGGCTTGTGAGATGGGAGTTAAATTCCTGCTCTGCTTTGATCAAATCACTTTATCTCGCTGGCTCTCAGCAACTCTAAAGTGGATCGCATAATCCCATCATTTTCCCATTCTTTGCCTCATCTAAGTTGTAAATCTCTTATCTGTGGCAAAAGCCGAGCCTTTCATATGCGGTACCTAGTAAAATAACTTTGGTTTCAGATGGGGCCTTTAGTTGCCTGGAGCAATAGGCAAGAACATACTTTTCCTCCATTTTAAATGTCACTGCTGGAACAAGGGCCAAATGGCTGGGAAGCTCAATAAACCACAGACAGGGAAATCGGAGCTACCAGCTCTTGGTAAGATCCAAGCCCAATGGAAGCTCTTGCGTCTCACAAACGGTGACAAGAGTGAGGCAGTAAGTTGATGTCTGGTCCTGGCCAACAAAATATCTGTGCATCGCCCCACTTTCTGAGTAAATAAGGCATCTGGCCATACGAACCAACATAGTAATATGTGTTTGGGAGAAAATAATAGATGCTTTCACCTCTTCCCCCCCCCCCCCCCCCCCCGCCCCCATATTCATGTGTCTAGTCTAGGCTTCAGAAAGAAATGAGAATATAAAATGCATGTCTGTACCTGTCAAGGTTACCTGGCATTAAACAAAAACACTGCCCAAGGATAAGACTCCAAATTTCATTTGCACTAGATTTTTAAAATCTTTTTCTGAACCTTCACATACGTACCCCTGACACGGCTGTGTTACAGCTCAGGTGCTTCCATCAGTGGCACTGATCTATATTAGCGTTTTACTGTTTACCATTGACAATAGAGGCGGATTGGCAGAATTGTACAAATGTTTTCACAAAAATGTCGAAAGTGGGTGTGCTGGTGAGGTACGAAGGATCCTTTCTACAGTAAGACCAGTATTACGTTGCCTAGAAACTCTCAAAACAGGGTTGCAGCTAATGAAGCCAGGATCAATGTGGACTGGACATTTGATATTTGATTCAGTGCTACACAAGGGACTTGTAGCGAGGTCTGGGACAATTAATTCTTGTGCTGCAGTCAACAGATACGGTTATGACAAGCAAGGCAAAGAAAATGAGTAATTGCTAGTCGAATTCCCAGTGAGCAAATATTGTCTATATTTAAACAGAGACAAGCAGCATTTCATCTATGGGAGCAAACTGCTTTACAGAATGATGTCAGTGGAGAGCAAGCAGCAATGTCCTGGTGGACAGGAGGACGATCCCCGGATCCTGGTCCTCCCGTGCCGCTTCCTACCCAGGAACAACATAAATGCACCGGCACCGGCTACAGCGGGACCAGGCACACGCTTGTGTCTCCCTTATATTTTTTTAGGGGCCTTCATCTTGTGGCACATGAACGAGCTCGACGATTCTTTTGGAGGGAGCCACAGAATGTATTTAGCACAAGTAAGTCTGTTATAGTAGGCTTAAATTTACTATAGATGGCCCAGCACCCGAAAAGGAAATCTTTCAGAGGTTTGACAATCCCCAAAGATAGGAAATCTGTGGATTTTACCTGAATCTCTGCGGAAGACCTACAGGCAATGACATTAATAGTGAAACAAGCTTATCCAATTAACCACTGAGGTCCACCTGACCGGAAAAAGAGCTGTTTTGGTCAGCAAACGGTGTCAGGACTGTAACTTAGGAAAAATATTATCCTGATGCCTGAGCAGAGCAGGTACGTGTAATGTCTTACCTCAAAAGTTCTCTCTCTTTCTCTCTCTCTCTGTCTCACCCACTGGGTAATCTTTATCCTTAAGACATTTACTGCAATTAAACAAACTTTATCCTGTACCTTAAATAAAACTTCTAAGTGCTGTCTAGCGCCACTAAAAGTCCCCAGACTGGCAGTGCCAAATAATTAACCTAATTTCGGCGAGGCGAAATTAGGTGTCCCTCACTCGAGATGGCAGCGGGCAGGAGCGCGCGGCTTCCCTGCCCGTAGCCAACATGGCGGCGGCGCCGCTCCCGCGGGCCCCGGCCCGCGCCGCGGGTGACAACACAATGTGCACGTTGGCGGCCTTGCCCGTACTCAAGATGGCGCCCAGCGCGGTGATCCCATGGCCTGCCCCCACTCAAGATGGCGCATCCGTGTGGCATCTCGGCATCCTTCCCGCTCTCAAGATGGCTCCTCCCAGCCGTCTGCCTTCGCCTACCGAATCGCGCCGCGCACCGGAGCTTCGCCCCGCTCCTCGCCCCGCCCGCAGCCAATGGGCTTCGCGAGAGGCGCCAGGGCGCCAACCCCCGGAGGCGGGCCATTCCCGCCCCTGCTATCAAGATGACATCGCCGATAGCCAATGGGGCGTTGGCGCGGGTGAGGCGGGACGGGCGGCGCCGCCATTTTGTGAGTCTATAACACGGAGCGGTTGGGCTCGTTCCTGCTATTCCGGCGCCTCCACTCCGTTCCCGACGGGTCTCCTCCGTGTGCAATGGACGGGTGAGTCCCCGCCGGCCCGGGCCTCGGCACGGCCGGCACCGCGCCGGGGGCTGGGGCGCAGCGCTGCCGGCTCCTTCCCGGGGGGCGGCGGAAGGGGGAGAAGGCGGCGGAGGTGCGGGACCCGCGCCGGGGGCCGGGGCGTTACCTGACGAGGGGCGCCGCGGGTGCGGTCGGGCGGCCCGGCGGGGGCGAGGCGGGAAGGGGAGGGGGTGGTGACGGTGACCGGCGGTGTGTGTGGGGGGTTCTCCTGCGTGGGCCGCCCTCCCGGAGCCCCTCGCCGCGGGGGATGAGGGAGGGGGTGGCGGCTGCTCCGCGGCCGCCGCCCCGGCGTGGCGCCTCGTGTGGGCCGTGCCCCGCTTCCGCCGGGGGGAGCCGCTCGGTGCCTGGGGTTCCGCCCGGGGGAGGCCGCCGGGGCGGGGCGGGGGGGTGCTCTGGGGCGGGCGGGGAGCCGGGAGCGGGCGCACCTGGCCGGGGGGGGCGCGGCCGATCCAGGCCGCGGCCGCGCTCCCATTGTTTGGGGACCTGGGGGGGGGGGGGGGGGGGCGTCGGGGGTGTGTGTGTTCGTTGCCGGATTCCCTTTTGTGCGCGGTTTTTCCATCCTCACGGGTCCCGCAACGTGTCCCCGGCAGCCGCGGGGCTCGGGGCGCCCGGCCGCACCCCCGCCTTCCGCGGCGGAGGCGGCACCTGGGCCGGGGCGGGGAGCGCAGCGCTTCTCCCGGCCGCCCCCGGACCCCTCCGGGACAAAACTCTTCCCCCGCGCCACCGCGGGACTTCTCCGGTTCTTGCGCTTTTATCGTGGGCAGCGTTGATTGCTCTTTAACCACCGCCTCATCCAGCGTCTCACTTCGCGAGTGTTTTGCTTTTAAAACTCATGTTTTTATCACGGCAGCCCTGTCAGCAGCGAGCTCTCCACAGTTCTCTGGTCTCTTACGGCGTATTTCTTTAGCGATCTGATTTTTGTTCTTCTAGGGCCCAGTAGTTAAAACACTTCCAAAGGCCTCCGAGTAAGCACTTTGTTTTCCCAAAGCCTTAAGTCCGGGAAACCCAGATTAGTGCCTCCTGCTCCTCGCCCCCGGACACCGGGCTGGTGGTATCAGGCGTGGGCACATGTCTGGGGGTTTTACATGCTGCAAAGGTGCTGTCTCAGTAGTGTTTTCATCTAAAAAAGCCCCCAAATAATGGTGTATCTTATTCATTTTTACAGTCCAGGGTGCAGTTCAGGTTGCTCTGCTTCTTTTAACAAGTTGCTCATCATGTTGAATGATATTTAAAAAAAAAAAAAATAATCTTCAGCATGTGAGACCGTACATTCTAATGGCAAAAATCAGTTTGTTATCAACTGTCTTCATTATTGTTCCTAGCAAAGCTGATTTAGTGTGTATGTTAAAATAGTTGTGATTTTAACATAGAAATTTTAGTATAGCATGTGAGTCTTAATTATCCATTATTGTCCGAAGATCTTGGTGCGTGATCTCCTTGCCCTGTGGAAGCTGTCTCCTGTTGGAACTTCCAATGCCGCTTCTGAAAATGGTTTTGTTTTTGCCGAGCTGGCAGTGAGTGGCCTCTCTGGCTACAGGCTGCTTCTCCTGCCTGAAACGATGTGGAGCTGTGCTTTTCAAATGATCCCGTTTGCATAAGTTGCTTTGTTAAAATACGCAAGGAGTTCATATGGGAAAAGGCTGCTTTGGAAAATGACCCAGAGGTTTTACTGGTGATGCTTAATTTTTCCTCGTATTGTGTAGGAATTATCCCATTCCCTGTAAAAAAAAGTAATTTTTATGAGAGGCTTTGTTGCCGATTCTTTTGGAAATTAGGAAAGTTTTAATCCCCTACTTAAGTTTGACACAGGAGAAGAGAATGAAGCTTAAGGTGTGATAATTTGTTGGGGGGGGGGGGGTGGGTGAACTGGAAGCATGCTGCACACTTCTTGAATAAAAATTCTTAAATACTGGTGGTGCTTGTTTCATGTGGTATTTGTTATCAGGTAGGTTACAACAATATTCCAGGAATTGATAATTCTTGGCAAATAAAAAAAAAAAGCTCTTCCTGTTGGATAATTTTAAATACTATCCCCTGTTAAGGCTACTTTATGTAAAACATTTCCTGTGTGTGAGGCCCACAAGAGGAACAGGAAGTAAGAGAAATTGCTCTGGGGTAAGTTCGAGAGTTTTGGAAACTTGGGAGATTCCCTGTTCTTACTCTGCTTTCTGGAAAGAACTTTTTTTTTAAGGTTATGAAAATCACTGGGTTGAGGTACGTGTTTTAACTGAAGAAATGTGTACTCATAGAATATTTAGTGATTCTAATAGAATGATTGTGATTCTTTAAACTGATATGTGCAGATGGGTTTAATTAGTTCATTACTGCTGGCCCTCAAAGTGCAGCAAAACCCATCTGTCTTCGTTGGTGACCAGACACCAGGGGTTGCAGTGCCCCGGATCCTCATACAGAGTGTTCTTTAAGTAGTTCACTTGGGGGAGGAAAAAAAAAAAGGAGAAACAAACTATCGCGTGGCTTCCTGGCAGCAGCCATTGGATTGGGCTGTGACTCCAGCTGTAAAGTGCTGGGTTATGATGACATGGCAGGTTGGTTTTGAGGAGGAAGTGCGAGGAGCTGAGCTGGCTTGAACTTGTGTTACGGCTTATTTGTGGAGCTGGTGAAATGTGAATGACTTAATCAGTTTTGAGCAGTATTTAATTCCTTGAGAAGCGATGAATTGTTGCAGGAGGGTAGGGAAGGAAGAACTAGTAAATGCAAGTTCTCTCTAGTGTTAAATCACTTTGTAGAATTGTTCTTGGGTGCTTCAGATTTCACATTGCTGTTTCGGAATGACTGCCCTGCCTTCTGCTTCTCTGCCATGTTTCCCTAAAGTTGCTGCAGGTCTCTTAGCCAGCCCCTTGTGGATCCTTTACTCTGAAATTATGGTGAGCTGTTTGAAAGATAGGCGTTGCAACAGGCAGTGCTGCATATACATCAGTCTGAAATCATCATTTCTGCTCTTATTTTTATATCGCTGCTTTACAGTGGTTTGGAGTTTATAAAAAAAAAAAATCTTCAAGTGCAAGGGTATAACTGAAATCGTTAGAATGTCTCAAGCACTCCCACAAGAGAGTAACATGTAGGTACTGTAATAGTCTGGAATGTTACCCAGGTACAACATGCCGAGGTGTGGACAAGTTATTCCGAATCCATCAATGAAAGCAGCTGTTTGTCGTGGTATGTAATGGTCGCTGCTGGTGAGAGCTGGCACGAGTTGCTGGAGATACAGCTAACCCGATTTTTCATGCCAGTTGATCACGAAGTCTCATTTCAGGAGGTTTAAGCGTATGTGGTAGAGTTTAACAACTGTTTTTTCCTTCAGATCTATGTCAGGGGAAAAATACTATTTGTTTTCCGAAATGGAAAAGAATGGATAGAGGAATCTTGTGGGCAGCCATGCCCCGGTCTGGGAGCTGCTGGGCTCTCTCTTTCTCCTGGCGCGCTGTCGGTCTGGTGGGGGGGGCGCTGCTCTCAGCCTGGCGCAGCCCCTTCGCCTGGTGCTGCTGGGGCTCTAGCGTTACTGGTCTTCACTGGCGACTTGATAATTCTGCTAGAGATAGCCTCTTCATAGCCTCGCAGAGGTTACTCCTTTGAATATAAGGTGCTTAAGAATTGCAGAAGTGGATATTGGTGATGGAGTTGACTCTTGACGCTTTTGCTCTGGGTTAGTCAGAGGTGGTGTTGGAATCGCATCCCTTTCCCATGAGGAATGTTGGGCTGTGTTAACTGTGGGTTTTGGTCTTACTCCCCCTGGTACCCTTGCAAAAAGAGCCAGCTCCACTGTAGGAAGTGGCAGAGCTGCAGTTTTCTAGCACTGCTGGGTCTTGGGTCTCCACCATCACCATCTAATAATTTTTCTTTGTATAAACTGTCCTTGGCTCACTCGCAAAGACAACTGTGCACTTTGACTTGCTTTTTTCTTACTACTGTAAACTATGCTGGATATTTGTGGCAAACCTATCTAACTTTTTTAATCCTTTTCTTTCTTTTTTCTACAGCATTGTCCAAGATATAACAGTTGGTACAAAGGTAGGCACTTCTCACTTTTTCTCTCTTTTTACACTGCTCAGCATCTGACCTAGTTTTAGCCTCACCAAATGTAGATCTTCACCTTTAAAGGGTTATTTCTGGTACCATGTAAATTGGTTTTAACCAGAAGGTAATTTAGTTTCATGTGCATTTAAAACTTTTATTATGGCTCAGCATTAGCTCTTGGCATTTGGACATTGATTATCAACTGTCAGAAAAGAACTTTACTGCATTTAGGAACAGCCCTTTCCCCTACTAAAATGTCAAGCCATGCTTGTGTGCTAGACAATGCTTCTCAATGGAGAAATTGGTCCTTTCTTTTTTGAGAACTCTGTTTCCTTTGTTTATGTGAATTCCTGTTCAGTTATATGTCAAAAATCCTTCTGCTGCAAAAAAATGGAGTGTTTAGCTGTTGATTTTTATCTCTTGCAAGTACAGTAAATATGACCTTTACCCTTCTAGTCTCAGGTTTTGAAAGTACAGACTTAGCCCTGAAACTCAAAGTGCTGACAGGAGCCTTCTTATCTGCCGTGGGTGGTAGTAGGCTGTTGTGTTCACAGGATAAAAGCTCATTCCTGTGAAATGTTGAACTGGAATGTGCGGGATGGACTGGCCCTCCTTCATGTATTAAAGGGTTGTCATTTTCCTTCGTGAACATTGTAGCTAATGCTCTGGGATCAGGATTACAGTAAGTTCAGCCCTGCGAGTTCTTTTTATTAGATAGTATGTGTGTGAATGTTGGCCCTCAAAGTAGTCATCTGACAGCTCTTTAATGGCCCGAATTGTGTGTTGTTAGTGTCTTCGTTATTAACTAAGAAGTAGAGTTGCGTGTGGCAACTTGAATTGGCTGGTAAAGTGATGCAGTGTGTGATAGCACTAATTTGAAGTAGAGCCGAGCGTGCGCAGTGTGCGCTCTGTTAGGTCTGCACGAGTGAAGTAGGAGCATTAGAGAGAATTTGCTCCTAGACAGCAAACAGGTTTTGGTATTGGAAGTACAAGATTTGATGTGGCTGCTGCTAGGCATAGGCATGTTTATTAGTGCTTTAGGGTTTCTGAGAGGCATTAAACACCTAAAGAGGCTCTACTTAATGGCTGTAGGGGAAGGGTTATTCTAACTTTTCCTCGTATGAGAATCTGGAGTTTGAATTAATTGTAGTGCTGTGATAGTGTCTGGTTCTGATTGAGGACACTGTGCTGCAAGTAGTTCAGTTTGCTGTCGGAGGAGGAAGGGCTTCAGCCTGGGCAATAAGGTTGGTTACTAGTTCATAGCCATTGGACTAAGTCATCCCTTCACTACTGTTAAGCAGTTTGATACGGCATGTAGTAATCTGATTAATTTAGGTAAAAGTCCCCTCAGTTGGTTTTAGCAATGTGTAACTTGCAGCTTTAGGTTTTTGCAGCTTTAAGAAGTAGTTTTACATAACTAAACTTGACCAGGAAGCTTCTGAAACTGTAATTGTAGTCCTCAGTGAATCTTGAAAAGCTTCAGGATGTGGTATTGCATGCCTCATCACTCCCATCTGGGGGGGTGATTTCAGGCCCTCGTGCAGTACAGTCAGATGTCTAAAGGGAGGACTGGGAGAAATCCCATCTGAGTGCTTTCAGTCCTGGCACAGGACGGAATTGTAACCACGATTATGCCAGTTGTACAGTGGGCTGGGGAGTGGTGAGACAAAACCCCGCATCAAAAATGAGGTTTCTTGCCAAGTCAGATGAGGCAGGTTTTGAGAAAGTTCAATCAAAATTTAAAGAGTGGCAGAAGCAAAAAGGAAAGTTGAATCATCTTGATAAAGGTAAGTCTTAAAATTATTTTCAACGTAACTGTGTTATCTGATCATGTTTAAATAAGACATAGAATATGCCAGTGTAGAACATGCGATAGAAGTATGTTCTCTAATGCTATGGTGTAACATGTCGTGCATGTCATGGGTGTGCTTAGGTATGTTAGAATCCTGCTTGTGCTCAGTGAGGGACAGCGAAGGCTTCTTTTACGCCTGCATCCTCTGTGTGGCTGGGTGCAGGTCAGCTACCTCCAGTTTCCCCCTACCCTGCTGCTTCTGTACTACTTCAGGTCCTCTGAATGCAGGACTCTTGCCTGGAGAGAGGTACAGGCACCTCTGTTTCAAAAAACTGTAATGAAATCCTGTATCAATTGCTTCTTAAAAATACTTAACCTCTATGGTAAGAGTAAAACCTCGTTGGCCGCAGCTTTTTTGAAATTTTGGTGTTGCTTTTGTGTGTGGCTTCCACTTGAATCTGCCTTCCTTTGGTTTGCCAATAAGTAGTTTGAAGGGACTGCAGAAGGTTTCTTTAGCATCACAGAAGCGTTTCAGTGTGGTCTTTGAAATAATTGCAGTGATAGAGCTCTGTCTATCCATCAGCATTTGTTCCCTGGGGTGACACTGAAATGGCTTCAAGGATTAACTGATTCCCCCCCCCCTTCAGAAGCAGATGTTCTTTATAATTGCTTGCTAACTTAAAATAATGCTGTGGAGCTGTAGTTTTGTGATCTACTGACTTCATAAAACATACTCGTAGAAACAAGATTCAGGTGGAGATAAAACTACTCTGTTAGTCTGTTCTGAGAGCTGTGCTCACAGGAGAGCTTGCTGGCTGAGCTTCTAAATTAGACATGAAAATTTGAGCTGGAAAACTGTTCTTAATCTGAGGTGTAAACTTACTCATTCTTGCCGTGTATGTACGAAGAAGGTAGGAGTGGTACTCCATCTGGTTTGTGAAGGTATTTAGAGGATTACAGTCCCTAAAAGCTGTCAGCTCTTGTCATACTTTAGGCAGTACGTTACTGAGACACCAGTGGACCTTTTCAATGTTCTGTTATTGACTAGAATGTCCCAAAGCTGGAGAATTCTCAGACAAGGAGGAAAACTGCCTGTAACCCAAAAAACAATGCTGAGGAAGTTATCAGAGGTAACTTACAGTGGCCTCTTGGTTATATTCCTGCTGTAAATGGTCCCGGTTGCTAAGTCTAACTAAGAAATTGAGGACTTTGTGAAAGTATGTATCAGTTTGCTCTACTTTATTGTTTTAAAAGACAGGGTGCTGGCACTTTTTTTGGATTTTCTCACATCCTTAGTTTACATATTAAGGGTGCTCACACCCACTTCTATTAACCATTCTGAGATCTTTGTTATATTTAGGTTCTGTAACTTAAGAAGTCCCCAGGTGTTCTCATGGCTTACTTCTTGAGCACTCTACTGCCTGATGGTCTTGTTTCTAATCAGGATGGTAATTGTTGGAGCCATTCCTGGGTTTCACATTTAGCCTGGTCCACAGACGCTTCACTTTAAAGTGTACAAATTTGTTTAGGAAGCTCATTACAATCCTGGTATGGGGCTCTTGATGCACAGCCTTCTGGAATGTCCTGCAGATTAGAAACACATGATTTAAGTCTTATTTCTTCCCATAATTTCATTGGTGTCTGAAAAGGAAGGAAGTGTGGCCTTAAGATGGAGGCACTGTATTTGAAGTCTAAGATACTGGGTCTGACCCCCGCAGTTGCCTCTTCTAAGTAGTTTGATCAAGATCACTCTCTGTATCTCCTTTCCCTTTCTTTAATTTGCCTAGATATCACTGTCTCTTTAAGCTGTAATGGCCTCTGAGCGGGACTGACTTACTAGAAAGAGTATGATCATTACTCTTTACGTAAAATTGCATTTCAGTGATTGAAAAAGTCTCAGGGTAGTTTAGGTGCTGAATAATCTGGTAGTTTCTTGCTTAAGTTGGGCTTTTTTTGAAAGATGATGCTTCCAGGAAAAAAAAAGTATGCTTCTGTGGCATTTGAGAAGTTAATTTTTAAAACAGGGTTTGCTAGAGTGTGATACAGGCTGACTGCATAGAAGTGATTTGTGATCAAGCCAGGATCTTTGCCATGGGAACAGTAATTATGGCTTCAGGCAGCAGGCCAAGAATGTTGTGAGGAAATTCCAGTCCCCTCCTATGGCTTTAGTTAGAGGCTGCAACAAGCTGGCTCTTGTGGCCTCAAACAGGCGTGATCACACATGTCAGCCACATGTTGGTAGCAGGGGCCATGGATGGCTTTCGGTGAGCATCGTGTCAGCTGGATTTGGTAAATAGCTCGATCTAATCTGTGTTAGTGTTGCATACAGGTTTTATGCACCTGTGTCTTCAATCAAGGTACAAACAATGTACCTGTCCTTTGCAGGGCAATTGATAAGCTTCCTCTGGCTGGGTTGTGAAAGCTGTTTAATTCTGTATTGTGTTTAACAGGAATTTAAGCTATTGGTTGAAGCACAGATGCGAGGCAAGATTGCTACCACGGGTTTATCAGCTGTTCAAAGCAGTTTCTCCATCACAGTGGATGTGGAAGGTAGCTCAAATTATTTGTGCTTGGAAAGGAAACAAGATGAAATTGTGTGAGACTCTAGCAAATGATCAGTTAATAAAATGGTTGTAGAAAATATTCTGGTTTAGCCTTGGGCCTACTTTGCCCTCAGTCTCTGAGGATTTAAAAAATGGCAAAATATTTAACACACCTGAATTTACTCAACTTTATCTTTTTAATCCCACAAGTGTAGGGATAGACTGATCTCTGAGTCACATCTGTTTCGAGTATTGTCAAACTAGAAGATGTAGATGTGCTGGTGCCACATTTATCACACTAGCAAGAAGAGTAGACATTTTTTAATGTCAAATTCAGCGTGCTTCTGGTATAGCTGTCTTTCCAGCTTCGTATGAGGACTTGTTGAATACTGTGCTTAGTTCAGCAAGTGTGTGTTGGTAATCCCAGTGTAATGATTGCTCGCTGTTTGCCAAAGCAGATTGTAGTTATTACACAACTGCAATTTAGATGAGATTGAATTAGTGTGCAGTTCCTTCTAAACTTGCGTCTTCAATTTGCCGTTTTACAGATTTGGGCACAAAATGTTCTTTTGTAGGTTCCATTTCCCCAAAGTGACTCATCTGGCAGGATTTCTTTCTGATAGTTATTTGTACTAAGCTTTACCCAAGGACCTGTGTGCTCTGCTGTGGTGATGTAAAAAGCCCAAGGTTGCCTACTAGTTGAGTTTCAGCTTGGGAACAGGGTATCATAAAGCTTGGGTGTGTGCTGCCCTACAAAGCCAGAATGACTGCATTACTGCAGTACTTGGAGTTTAGGAATTTTGGGCTATTTGAAATGGCCACACCTTTTATTTGCTCAAAGGGCAGGTTTGTTTGGCAGGGTGTCTCCATAGCAGCAGGGAGAAGGGAGGGGATGAGTGGGCTGAGGATCCGGCTCCGCTCTCAGGCAGCGTCTGCTCAAGCTCCTAATGCATCTTATTGCAAAATCTCCCATCGGGTTGCATGAGCAATCGCTTCAATGTAGCGCTGAAGCTTCTAATGCCTTTTAGGAGCTCAAAAATCTGTGTGCTATAGAAATGGTACCAGCTCTTGTGGCAGTACATATGGTAGGAAGATTTTTCCTAAGCACTAAATTCTTTGCAGTGCTCTGACCAAGTTTCAAAGATGCTAAAAGCGTGCGTGTGTACCCAGTATGCTTTTGTGAATCTTAGTGGGAAGTTTACCATGCTGGCTCTTTTGTAAAAGTATTAGACTAAATCTTGTCCAGACAAGAGCGAGGCTATAGCAATTTTGAAAGCCTCAAGTGGTAGGTGACACGTGTTTGCTGGCCCCAGCTGAACACAGCAGAGTTTAAAAACCGAGTACGTACTCTGAGCCTGCCAGATAGGCCCGTGCCTCCTCCACGCATTCACTGTATCAATGAAATATGCTGACTGCTGGGTTGAGTTTAATTTGATAAATGACATGGGGCTTCTGTGTTTGAATTGGTATGTAAAAATCAGCCATGAGCAACTTGGTGAACTAAATTGATTTCCCCCCTGCCTTACTTTTGGTTCTGATCAGGTGATAAATTCTATGTCTCAAACGGGCGGAGCAGAGGAGCGAGTGCCACACAGAGTTCATAGCAGCCACGTAGAGCCGGTGGGACAGCAGTGTCCCATGGGGCTCAGCAGCCACCCCAGAGGCTGCCATCCTCAGGATCCTGACGTGATTGTGTGTTGATCCTAACTCTCCAACTGTACTAGGACTGATGGAGGACACAGTTGTGTGTTCTTCGGACATGTTTTCACAAAAAAGTTGACTCATGCTTTCTGTTCATGACCCAAATTGGAATGTTTCTTTTCTCACTGCTCTACCTTTAAATGCCTTTAAAAGAGTGTTGGAGGCAGGAGGTGGGAAAGAGAAGCATGGGGGGGTAATGTGAGGGAGCCTTGCTGGAAGTGAGTTTTCCATGGAAGACAAGGAAAACTGGCATCCTTCTTCCTAGTAGGTTAAATTTAGTTCTATTCCTGGCTCTTGAATCTCTCAGCAGAAAATGTTGGAATGTAACATGAGTGTGAATGATGATGTCATCAGACTGGATTTCTCTTATTAGTTTCTTTACAAAGTGATTTGAGCTGTGAACTGAAGTATCAAAGTACATTCTTCCATTCCTCTGGGATTGGGCTCGGGCAGGGCCCTTGAAGCATACTTCAGAGACGCTCAATTCTTTTTGTGCTCCAAGAATTTTTTTTTTGCTGCTTTTATCAGAGCAAAGGGTTTGTGTGAGCTTCTCCATGATTTGTGTGTCATTTTGGGTGTAAAATATTACAGTGGTCTTTTACTGAGTCCAAAATATCTACAAATGGAGGGACAGTGGAGCAGAGGAGTGATGCTTGCATGCTCTGGCCAGGCAGAGCTACAAGACTTCTGGCAGAGGTTTTTCATCTGAACTTAAGAAGAGCAGACCAAGGATTTCTAGCAGTACAGATTTTTTTCTGGTTTATTTTGGGAGGAGGTTTCCAGGTGCAGCTGTGTTACCCGCTTTGCTTTTTGTGAGTGCATGTTAGCTGATGGCCTGTCTGCCTCCTCAGTCTTTCTTTTCCCTCGCAAGGAGGAGGGATACTGCTATCCTTGGTCTGTATAAAAATTAGTACAGCGGTGCGGGGTGCTCCATGTCCGAAGGCAGAGAATGCTGCTGCTATGTAGGATTTCCTCAGTGAGCCAGGGAAAGGAAGAGTTTTTCGTAGATCTTTGGCCTCGCTGGCCTTTCTAGTCCTTGCCCTCTTATTTCCCATATGCCCTTTTTGCCATTGCTTTAATTTTGCTTTCTGCCTGTAACACTTGTTGCATTCTGAAAATTGATTGTTACCACGTACTATCACCTGTTTGTCTTGAACTTAATATTGTTATGGTTGTTTAGTTCGTATTTGTACAGGCAGAATGCAGATGACTTATTGTAATCCACTTAAAATAAGTGACTGGATCTTAAGTAGATAAAGGATTATACAGGACAGCTGAGAATGTCTGTAGTACTTCTACGTGTGCTGGTAGAAGCTGAGACAGTCGCTGGTTTCATTCCAAACTATGGTAAAGTTCAGGTAAAACCCTAATGAAAAATGAGGCAATTTACAGTTTTCATATGAATTAGCAGTTGCTTTTTAATCTACGAAAGCCTGGATTAATTAAAAATTCTTAGAATTTATTTGTTAAAACTTTGAAGCAAAAAAAAAAAGCTTAGGGTTGGGGGGTGGTCAAAAAGATAACTTAGAAAAATATGAAATAGTAGGATTCTACCTTGCAGCAGACTTCCTTTCTCCAATTCAGAAAAGGGAACTAAAGAAGCATTGCTAGCAAGACTACAGGAGCCATGGGTGTTTATCAAATTACTGCAGCGCGAGCAGTGGACCTTCTGCAGCCAGGAGTGTGGCAGAAAAGGGAGGTGGCTGTCACGGAGACGCTCCCCGGCAGTGCTTTACCTGGTGACAGCGTGACTGCAGTGGCAGGGACAGCCTTTCCCTGCCTAGGTACGGTCTGGCAGTGTAACTTCCAAAGCGGGATTTGTGTTCTGTAAACAGGAAGAGGAGATTTGTTAGTTCAAATGAAGAATTTTTTTTTTGTAGAGCAGTGCTACTGCTAGTGCGCTGTTGCTCCTGTTAATCTTGTCGTAAAAATACCAGCTGCAAAAGAATTAGCTAAACAGAAATGTCAATGTAAATTAATGCCTCTTGCAAGCAGGGATGTGAACTTCAGAATCTGAAGAACTGAGTTTTGAATGAAGCACTGCGCAGCTGGGCCTCCCTGGGGTAGTTGGAGAGTAAAAAAAGGTAGAAAAGTAGTGCTGTGGGTTGATGCTGGCAAGCAGCCGAGCACCCACACAGCCATTTGCTCGCCTCATCCCCTTCCCTGGATTTGCAAAGCTTTAAACTTAAATAAAATAATATAATACTTCAGAATCAATAGCTTTTCACTGTTTTTCCGATATAATTCCAAATAACCAATTGTTGGTGAGAAACTCTTCCAGACCTTTTAAAACCAGGCTCAGTTTGATTCCTCTGGCTCTACGGAATTGGGATACTTGGTATGGAGCGTTTGAGTTTGTAACATGGCTTTCAAGTTTATTCATAGATGATAACATGTACAGAAAGAACAGACACTGCAGTCTGGAAGGAGATAATGGCAGTCGCTGTGAGTGTGGAGACAGACGATTGATACAGGCTCCTGCCTGAGCTCCCAATACCCAGCACAGATTCATCGAGCGCTTGTTTTCAGTTTGCCTCGGGGCAGGTCATTCCAAAAAGCAAGCGTCAATACAGATTTCTTGTGGTTATCCGAGATCCGCTCCAACAGTAATGGAGGAAGGGCAAATGCTGATGAAAAGTCATAGTTGATGGAACTTCCCCGCGTGGGAGGAAGGTTGGCAGCGCGGTTTGTGCTGTGGAACCCCTGGATATGCTCCCCCTAGGCTTGTGCTCCAAAGCCAGTCTTTTAAAGGCAGCCTGTGTGGAATAATTGTGATATAACTGTACGGTACTATGTATGTACTGTCTGTAAACTTCCTTGTGTAGAGAAAAGACCTTGGAATAATTGTAGTTTTCCAACTGCTGCAGTCTTCCCTCTTCGTTTGCATGTACTTCCAGCTGGGAAGCTTACAAATTGACTGCTGCTTCTTTTGATGTCGAACAATCATCCCCCTCTGCCTCCTGGCTCTGGTCACAGCGGGCAGTGTAGACTGTCTCCAAGATAAGAGGGGAGTGGATTTGAAATTGCTCTTTCATTAAAGAAACATCGACATGTGGAAACCAGCAGCAATGAACATTCCTTGTCAAAGTGCCCTGCAAGTAAATTTTCAAATATGTGAGAAAATGTTTATTTTAAACAAGCCATTAGGAAAGTTAAATTCAGGGAATTTAAATTCTTTCCATAATAGTATAAATGTTTGTTTTTCCAGTTTATAGTTTCCTAGTGTTGCTTCCATGAGAGCCAAATATGTGGCTTGTTCTCCTGGTGTTTCCATGATGGATTGCAAGGGCTGCCTGAGTGTGCTTGCACAGACACATTGATTTATAGAGGAGTGCTGGAGTTCTGTATGTTCGGAAATTTACATGTTTTTATTTAAGAACACTTTTTTAAAAAGTTCAAGGCCCATTAGGGCCTGATGGGAGGGGTTTCACGAGGCCAATAAACATTGTCTGCATTTGTAGGGCTTTTGTTTGCTGGTGGGTGGTTCTGTAAAGCCCTGCCAGTTGTATCCTGGGCCACAAAGCCAAGCCCTACCTGTAGTGTTTGCAGCAGCCCCGGCACGGCAGCGTTCTTACAGTAAACTGGTGGGCTTTTGGCCTTGGCATTATGCATTAATTTGAGTCATCAAAAGGATGGGATCACAGTCTAATAGCCTCCCAGACTAGCTTGCCTCTCACTGTACTCAGGAATCCAAGTGCTAATTAGAACAGCTGTTAAAAGGCCTATTCCTAATTACTGCACCCTGCTAGAAGGAGCCCTTGCTGGGTGCCCATAGCCTTTGTGGAACCTGGTTGGTGCTTGCAGGTGACCAGCAGCAGCACATGAACCACGGTTTTGGAACCTGGCCTAATTTCTCCTATTCAGGACATCAAAGTCTTTGTGCCTGTCTTTGAAGAGCTAGCAGTGAGTAGTCAAACAAGAAATTCAAGATTTGAGGGGGAAAGAAAAAGAAACCCAAAACCTGTGTCTGTAATTCGGTGTTGTGGGGCTCTCGTGTGACCTACTTTTCCAACCTGTTTGCTGGGGCAGCGAGCAGAGAGCTTTTGTTGTCGTGCAGATACTGTTTCTGCAGGTGCCACCAGATCTAGGGCATGGTGAAGGCAGAGTTTCTGGTAGCCACAGTGTGGAGCGGGGTATGTTTGCCTTGAGAGGGGTGGGAGTTAGCCAAGGCAGGGATGAGCTCTCTGCTTTTTCTCTGCTGATGAAAGCCTTTTAGTGTGGCATTTCTGCATAAGAGTAATGTAGAAAATTCTGGGGAAGGGATTTTATTTGTTAGATTTATATTATATTTGTTCAGAGTTTACAGTGGGATTTGAGGTCTTCTATGTAACTTGTTTGAAATTAAGCCATACTGATTTTAAGCTGTATTATGTATGTAAATATAGATTGTGCTAAGAAGTAATTTGTAGTCATATTTGCTATTGTCTTTTTCATACCTCTGACTTGGGTTAAACTAGTCTTGGTCAGTTGAGGTAACTTGGGTGACTTTCCAGGGGATGCTGTAATGAATTGAAACGCATACATTGCATACAGTAATCTGTTCATAGATGTGTTTAGCTTTATTTGCAGGGAATGGAGAAGTTCCAGGCTCCTGCAATTCAATAACTTTGTGCGAATAGAGGAATCATACCCACAACTACTAAAAAGCCTAGAATAAATGCATTTCTGCAATTCTGTAATACCTGTTTTTTTTAGGTAGTCTAATTCTAGTAGGAATTTGTTTTAGAATTTTTTGTCAAATGTTTTCTTCCTCTGTAGAGTTGAAACGTACAGTGCTGCAGTAAGAAAAAATCAAAGAATCAAGTTGTTGGGGTATGCTGTGCTACTCGCAGCTTTTTTGGTTTGTAGGTAGCCACCTTGACTTTAATGTAGAAGAGCTCCTAGTGCCAAAGGCAGTAGAGGATGGGGTTACAATGGCTTTTGTACCTCTGGTACTTGGGTTTCTCTGCTTCAGGAAGCTAGCCTGTCTTTTGCCTTAAGTGCACTTACCTAGACTTTATGGTACTGTTGTCCTAAAAGTTGTTGCTGCTGTTCTGGGCATCGTGGCTAGAAAACAACAGACCAGTGACCAAAATATTTTGTACTAAAATCCAAATTATTATATGTCAACCTATTTCTGCTGTAAAGTTTGAAAACTAGCTCTTTACTAGTAGCTTTACTTTCCTGATTGGCCCCCTTCTTGGTGTAGGGAGGGGAAGAGATCCATTTCTTTCAGGTCTCAGTTTCTCCAAGTTGCATCTTCTACTTGTAACTGGAAAATACACATCTTTGGTTCATAATTGCCAAGTCATACACTAACAGCTTGGGCCAGTTTCTGATAACTTGTCTTTTGCTTCAGACTTCCTTACTCCTGGTGACCCCCAGTAAAATAATCTCTGTCCTCTTGATGAGTGCCAGGAGGCCTCACTCTGTTTTGCTGTTCCTGATCAACTACAGTATTCTAGCTTAACCTAAAAAAACACCCCACTTGTCTGATATGAGTAGTCCAAAATCCCTTTTGTTAGATGAAACAGGAAGATGTGAATATCAGTGCACAACACTGCATTTAGTGGCTTCAGACAATTCAGCAATGCTTCATCTTTTAAGACTCCTAATGCTTAGCTGCAAAGAGATATTGGATAGTGCTACTCAGTTACTAAATTGGATCTTGCTTATCTTTAATTTATGGTGGAGGTGAGGTTCACTGCCCACTGTCAGTATATTTTCACTTACGCTTCTGTTCAGCTTCTCTACGCCTTAATTTCAATTGTTCTGCTTTAGGAGTACCTGAATAGAGTTTAGTAAAAATGCTGTCAGTTTACCTTTCATCTTTTCTTTTCCAGCGGGGATCTGACGAGCTTTTCTCTACTTGTGTTACTAACGGACCCTTTATCATGAGCAGCAACTCTTCTTCTGCAGGTAATATTGCCTATAAAAAAGAATAGCAATTGATAAGTATTGCAAATACTGTGAGGAGGTCTGGTTTTTCCCCACTTAGTCTTAATTTTAAAAGCTATGCATTTTTAGTGCTACTAAGGCCTTTTGTAGGGCCATGCTGAATAATAATAAACTTCTGCCCTATACCCTTACAAGGTTAGTAGATTGAAAAAAAATTTTGCAGAACAGTCGCTAAAATGATTTTACCGAATTAGAACGTTCAGGTTTTGCTGTAAACTGTTATACTTTAAGCACATTTCAATTTCATGTAGGATTATTTTGGCTGTGCGTAGTAGTTTGTTGCTATTTGGGAGTCTTACACCATCTAGAGGTTAGTAATCCCACCCAAGACAGTGTCCTTGGGTGCTCAGTCCAGAATTTTGCCCTCTGTGCTGGTCAGGGCCTTGAATTGCCTTACTTTGAGCTCCTGTTGTCTTTTGAGTCCCTTCTTGTTCTGCCCGTGGCCTCCCAGATCCAGACTGGATCAGCTCATGTCTCTGGTGGTGTGCTGCTGGCAGTCTTTGCCATGTGTATAATCCATCTGAGCTAAAATTACGTTTTGGTTCATATTTGGGTTAATATCGTTTGGTTTAATACCACTTGCTTTAAGATGTCCCCTTCAACCTGTTTCATTGCCAAGAATACCAGAGTGAAAAGGAAACGAGCAGCAATCTCGAGTGAGCGGCTCAGACCTACACAAAGTAGAAATGTGGGTGGGTGGGCGTGTGCTGTAAACAAGCTGTAAAATGGCCACTGGAGAGTTGATTCCATTGCAGTGGCATTCAGCTATGTCACTTGCATCATGTAATTTGGAGGAAAAAAAAAATAAAAATGAGTAAAACCATGTGTCTTCAGACTCTAGTTAAATTAGACTATTGAATTTCTCTGTAATCGAGAATAATAACTGGATGGGGAGCACAAACTGTATGTCAGAAGTTGTAAGTATGTGCATATTCTTTCAAACCCGGTCTAATAAGCAGTAACTCTCGCTTTTTACAGCTAATGGAAACGACAGCAAAAAATTCAAAGGCGACAGTAGAAGTGCTGGGGTCCCATCCCGAGTAATCCACGTCCGTAAACTCCCCAGCGACGTCACGGAGGCAGAGGTCATTTCTTTGGGCTTACCTTTTGGCAAGGTCACCAATCTGCTCATGTTGAAAGGAAAAAATCAGGTATTGTCTCCCTAATTGAAAGCTGGGATTATGTCAAAGGCTTGATGAGTTTGTCATCAGTAAACCAGATCCAAGTTGTTTAAACAACTGTCATGTATTAGGAGTCAATAACTTCTGCATACTATTATTTTACTTTTCCGTGATTATCCCATGAGCTGTAGAAAATACTATTTTCAGACTGTGCAAGGAGCTAAGTCCATAATTATAGGTTGTCACTTATAATTAGCATTATGCCTGGCTTTTAAATTACAGACCAGGTAAATTATTTGGACAGCAGTGACATGAGTTGGCCTTTTTCACTCAAGATGGCTTGACAGTTGAGTAACCACCAGTGTAACTTTGCGTATTAAGGACACCTTTACAGATACAATAAATTAGCTGGGTACAGCTAAAACACTCTTGGGTAATGCAGAAGGTGTGCACTAATTTGGTAGCTAAAATTGTCTTACAAATTAAGGAGTAAAAAGGCAAGCCAACTTTAATCATCGCTTAAAATACTATGTCTTTAATCTTAATTATGAAAATGTGCCTCTGATATATTGCGTGGTGTGATTATATGTGAGTACTTAATGTAATGACTTGCTACAATCCCTGACGTTTTTGTTCTGAAGTAGAGAAGACCATGAAGGTACAGAACAGGGAGTGGGCTTCCTGCTCTCTGGAGAAGTATGGCGAGTTGCTAAATATGATAAGTGGTGGGGAGTCTGGATTATTGCTGTATTCTTGGGTTCCTGCAGACACTTCTGTCACTGTCAGGTTCCTAAATATCCATGGCAGGGAGATCTTAGGATGAGACTGAAACATTATATACATTAAGTCAGTCTGGGCAGTGAAGATCCTCATTTGTTCTGCGCACAGTCGGTTCTTAAACAATTCTGTGTATAAAAACTTGCGTGTGAACGCAGTTGTGAAAATCAAATGCAGTTACAATTCACCCGGAAGTTATTCCTAAAGTTATCAGTCGTATAATACTGCTGTTGCCTGTTAATGTTGTCTCTTTGATAATATGCCAATGTTGGGTTTGACTTCTGCGCAGGCTTTCATAGAAATGAATACGGAAGAGGCAGCCAACACCATGGTAAACTACTACACCACAGTCACTCCAGTCCTGCGGAGCCAGCCCATCTACATTCAGTTCTCCAACCACAAGGA
This sequence comes from Alca torda, assembly GCA_008658365.1. Classification (NCBI taxonomy): domain Eukaryota; kingdom Metazoa; phylum Chordata; class Aves; order Charadriiformes; family Alcidae; genus Alca; species Alca torda. The sequence goes on from CM018096.1 coordinate 3,897,997, forward strand.
GCTTAAGACAGACAACTCTCCAAACCAGGCAGTGAGTTCTTGTTCTGTACATTGTCATCCTGGTGGGAGGGACAGACAGTTCTCAGCTGCTGGTTTGGTTTGTGCCGCTGGTGTAGGCCTGGGAGGGTTTTGAGATTTGATTTAATATCCAAGTGGTGAACAGAGCATACTGGTTTCTAGCTGATGGAATAAGATCTCCTGTAATAGCTTTTATCTAAAGCTTCAGCAGACTGTTAAATGAGCTGCTAAAACTGCCTTAATGTCAAGGGGAGAAAATGCATAGTGACTATGAGATCATGAGAAGTGATGTTTTAGCATTCTTTAGTTAGAAAGAGTAGCAAAAGACAAGATTAACAACTAGTGCTTTAGGATGTTCATTTCTAATATTGGAAAAATTTATGTAAAACGAAGCTCTGAGGGGGCAAAACTTGTGCCTGCAGTTGAATACAGTCTGGTGCTGGTAAGTGCTGGCTTCGAGGCAGGCACTGCTTGAACACAGCAGTTGTTAAGGCCTTGTCTGGGCTGTCTAGAGTTTCCATGCAGGGTTGCTCTGCATAGGGTAAAAAGGTCCCTTTTTCAGCTCAACTGCTCTTGGCAATCTTTCAGGACAGGAACATTGGAAAGAAGTTCAAGTTACTTGTGCCTCCTTATCAGGGGTGGCTGCTGAGTACCACCGGTTTGCCTCCTCTCACCTTTCAGGCTGCTCTTCCCCAGGATCAGAGCATCTAGTGCTGTGCAGATTAAATGCTACTATCGGGTGCATCTAACAAAGCCAGAATCTGATGCACCACAGTGAGCACATCGTAGTGTTATATGTGTGAGGGGGACTCTGCAGGAGAACTCCGAGTCAGTTTTCACTCCTGGATCCCTGTAGCAGATGTGCATTAATCTTTCAGTCTTGTCAGCTTCTGTAGGATTGTGGAGATGGTGTTTCACCCCAGAAGAGCCTAGATTTTCCTTTTTTTTTGAAACAGTGGAATAATTTTGCTGCATTGGTGGGTGCTGAGTGAGGTTCTACCAGTAGCATAAGTACTTCATATTTTATTTAGTTTGTATTTTTGCATTGCTCTTACTGATCAGGGTGGTCTGTATTGTCTGTGTTTAAAATGTGCGAAAATCGTTGCCTTAGGAATAGTAAATTGCTTTCTGTTGTTCTGCTAACTGTTGAGTTCTGCTGGTAGTTTGCAGATAGGAAGCTCAAGAGAAGCTGACTGTGTATTTTTGCAAGCAGGAGTGTCAGTCTAACAGAATGTTTGGTTCTGCAGCGTGCCCAAGCAGCTCTGCAAGCAGTGAATTCTGTCCAGTCTGGAAACCTAGCGCTGTCAGCCTCTGCTGCAGCAGTAGACGCAGGAATGGCGATGGCTGGCCAGAGCCCTGTCCTGAGGATCATTGTTGAGAATCTCTTCTATCCTGTCACTCTAGATGTTCTGCATCAGGTAAAACATGTTGCCACAACTTCTTGAAGATTGTCCTGGAGGAAGGGCTAGCAACAAATAGTGAATTGTTGTGTTTGCAGTGTCTATATGTCTGTATAATTCAAGTTCTGAACATGGCTGTCAAATTTCTACTTCCTGGAGACCCGGACACCTACTCAAGATTCTTCTATTTTTGGTCCCGATCTGGCCAGACTTGAATTTCCAGAGATCTGATTGCTGGTCCGTTTTAATTGGATTACAGTCTGGTACGGTGCATGGGACAAACATTTGCTTTCAAGACAGCTCTTCAAGTTTTCTTTAGGTTTTAGCAGAAGTAGCTGCCACGCATCATTGTGCAAGGGTAGGGGGAAGCAGATCCAGTGTCGAGGAGTCACTTGGACAGTTGCCTATTTGGAAAGTTCCTGCTGTCCTCTGTGGCTGCTTAGTTTAATCCTCGTGTTTAAAATGCAAACTTGACTGCATTTAAGAATCCTGGAAATTCTTGGAAAGTCCCAGTTTGTGAAGGTGTATGTGAATTGTCCTGTGTAAGAACTCGTAATAAACAAAAACTTATATTAAGGGGGCCGTTCAGTCACCCGGTTGTTTTTTAGTCTCATGCCATGATGCAAGCTGAGCAGCGCCCGAGGTGTAGGGCAAAACCATACATTGTTGAGTTGGAAAGCTAACAAGGAGAAAGGATAACTTCTGTTGTTTCTGCTTCTAATAATCAATATGAAATTAACTTACTGGAAATGAGATATAACAATATATGCAAATATTATCTTGCAGATTTTTTCCAAATTTGGTACAGTCTTGAAAATAATTACATTCACGAAGAACAACCAATTTCAGGCCCTGTTACAATATGCTGACCCAGTGAGTGCTCAGCATGCCAAACTGGTGAGTAGTATGCCTGCAGCGCTAAACACCTGAATTATTTTAACTTTTAGGCTGGCTTTTCTTAATCTAGGGTCAGTGTTAGAAAGTATTTGGTTTACGTGAGCGTTGCCCTCGTGGCAGATCACGTGTGGGAGCGGGAGGGCATTTCCTCACCAAGAGCACTGCGGGTAACTCGTGTGAATGCTGAAGGGGCTCTACACAAAGCAAGACACCGGCTCCATCTGCAGATATACCCTGGTACCTGGGGTGGTGTAACACCTTCTCTCTTCAGAGATCTGTTGCTGTGATGTTAGTTAAGTACATCTTGGATGAAGAATGGTTTGTTTCCTTGCAGTCTTTAGATGGACAGAATATCTACAATGCCTGTTGTACACTGCGCATAGATTTCTCAAAGCTCACAAGCCTCAATGTAAAATACAATAACGATAAGAGCAGAGATTATACACGACCAGACCTGCCTTCTGGGGATAACCAGCCCGCTCTTGATCAGACAATGGCAGCTGCTTTTGGTGAGAATTCTTCCAGTGGGAGCAGGACAGATGTGACTGATGTGTGTGTGAGGTGGGGAAGGGGAGGGGAGGGGACACAATTCTAGTGTGTTTGGTCACAGAAATTTTGGAATACGGTGTGCCTAAAGAGGAAAATTTGAGAACCACTGAATCAGACTGGTGCAAAATACTAATAGGAACATATGGGTGTGGGTGTGTGCTGCTGCTTTGAAGGCTCCTCTCCATTTGGGTGAGGACTGTTTAAGGTTTTCAATCTGTCTGTGCTTCTAGTGCCATCTGCTGTTTTGCCCACAGTACGGACACGGGGATGATTTGGGGTGTTGTAACCCATACTTTGAAAACTGTGTTGTGGTTAAACAGTTGCAGGAGCTACTGGCTTGTGTTCTGGTCAACCGCTGTATCCTAATGGCTGTTTCAGAGTAGCGGAGTTGGAGGAAGAATGGTTTTTGTAACTTCGTAGAGTTCAATGTTACAGTAGAGGCGTTTTTGAATTACTATTGTGTTTTAGGGTTTAGCTTTCAACTAAATGCTTATGTTGAAGGGCAGATCACGGCATTCCAGTTAAGTCTAGAGTTGTCTTGCTGTTGAGTGTCTCTGTATAATGTGTATACCTTTCTCAGGTGCCCCAGGAATAATCTCCGCTTCTCCGTATGCGGGAGCTGGCTTTCCTCCTACCTTTGCAATTCCTCAGGCTGCAGGTACTGTATTTCGTAAGTTGAAATTTTATATGGGTTTTCTGTTGCTGAAGCATCTTGATGTTTTAAAGCTAAGTAGTGATATTTTTGTTGGGGTTAGAATGAAGTTTCAGTACATAATCTCAACTAGGAATGCAAGTGTGCAGCTGTAGCACCTCTGGCTAGGCGGTATCCCAGGGACAAGGAAAATAAGTAGCAGGATGGGAGAGAACAGAAAAGGCAGTACTGAAAATAATTGGGGGAGATGGGAAAGGAAGTCAATTTTTTTATATTTCAGATTTCCTCATGTGGCTGTAGAGGTTGGGAACTCACTTTGACTGCTGTAAATGTGGTCAAAAGCAAGGAATCTTTGTCCATTTTTTTCCTAAATATTTTGAATAAAGCTGGTATTTAAACACAAACCTAATTACGTACAGTGTTACAGTTGCACCCTGAAGTTTGCAGCTCATGTTGCAGGTAACAAATTATTGCTACTTAAGAGGTACGCAAGTGTCTGAGACTAAAGGCTTAGGTTTTAGGTGGTAAATACACTCACTGGAGTGCTAGACTAAACAATTTTTGCTTTGCTTTTCATAGCGCACCAAGCTATGTTGACTTTCTTGTAACTGGATGGAATTTCCTTGCTTATGACAAACAAGCACAGACCAAACTGATGAACCCTTGATGTTTTGTCAGTGTCCTGTCCTGTTGGGGACATAGACAATGCCACTTTGAGAAATAGTTTAACTGATTCCTAGCAATTTTGGGTTGAACTCTAAAAGCTCTTCCCTATGGAGGGCTAACAGGGTGAGGTGCCAGCTGCTACAGTTAGCAACCTAGAGATGCCTGTAAATAAAATGGTAATGTTTCTTGATTGAAGAAGAGATGAGCCGATGGCAGTGTATGATGTCTGATTGTTACATGCATGGTTAAAGAACAAAGCGTTTTTGGCATGCACTGGTTGGAAAGACCCTTACAAATGCACCGTTTGTGATACCTTTCCTGCACCAACAGAGCTGAGGCTTTGTGCTGATTCCGCTTCTTGTGACACGTGCAAAATATTGCAGTCAACAAGATAGTGCTGAGAGGCACCTGTTCAGCACCAGGCACTGCAAGAGCAAATACGATTAGGAATGATGACATTTCCTGCAGCACCAGAACTGGAGGCTCCTATTGCTCCTAGAATACATGGTCACTGCGTTTTGAATGGTTACTTGCATGTTACAGAAGGCGTGCTGTTCTCCCTTCTGGTGCAGCAAATACACTAGAGTACGTGCTGTTAATTTCTTTACTGGTTAATATTCTTTAATTTCCAGGCCTGACAGTTCCAAATGTTCATGGAGCACTAGCTCCTTTGGCTATCCCATCAGCAGCAGCTGCAGCGGCTGCAGCAGGACGGATTGCCATTCCCGGCCTCGCTGGGGCAGGGAACTCTGTTCTGCTGGTTAGCAATCTGAATCCTGAGGTTAGTGGAGTCCTAACTTTACCTTTTTTTTTTTTCTTCTTCCTGTTACCTCTGCTTTCACTTTCTGAACAGAGATTGTGCTGAAACTCATTGAAAGTGAAATCCTACTGTATCCTAAAGGAAACGGCAAAACTAGAAAAGCAGATGATGTGCTCTGCCGACTCTAAAACTCAAAGCAGATCAGTACTCTAGTTGCTGAAGGGAAATGAGAAAATCCATCGCAAATTAAAATGTTGCTCTTCTTTGGTTCAAAGCCAAGGATGCTGCCTGCCTGCTCTTGTCCCATAAAGACTACAATGCCTGTCCCTTGCTCCCTCTTTTATTTGGAGTCTCCCTGCCATTCCATGGAATAGTGTCATTGGGGTCACAGAATAGTCAATTCCATTCTTTCTTTCCCATAGCATGTTCTAGTTGTTAATAACATTAATTCAGAACTGCAGAGAGAGTTTGTCCTGACCTTTGCTCTTTCTGTGTAGTGTCTGGACCCCTGCCAGCTTGACCTTGTACCTGTGCAGTATTTCCTCTGCCATGTGCTTGCACATTTTTCCCTTTCCAAGATTCCTGGAAGTTTTTTCTTAGCTGAACCCCTTCACAGCTCACATTTTCAATTCTACTTAACTTAGTGAGTTGAAATATTGGGGTTTCTTTAAAAATAAAGCAAGTCATATTTGAACAAAAATCTTCTTTAATAAAAGAAAGCATCGTAAGAGATTTGATACGGGTATCTTGGATTTTTCTTTGGTCAGCTTTTGGCTCTTTGTTGGATTGAAAGTGTAGAATCTTCCAGTGTGTGCAGTAGAGTACGATGAGTCTCTGCTGAAAAACACTCTTAACTGGTGGGACTGTGCACACAAGTTAATACTACTTTGCAAAGCTATAAAACTTACCAGCAATGTCAGAGTAACCACAAAACCTCTTTTGCATCAAAGGGGAAGCCTGGATGTGATGAATGATCAAAATATTTAACTCTTGATGAGACAAACTGATTGAATCAGTATTTCAGACTACTCTTTTTATCTGTCATTACTGTTTTCTCCAGGGCATGAAATAATGGCAGGGACTGTGATACAGCTTTGGATGGGATGAGTTGCTCTTTCTACCTAGGAACTGCTCTGCCGTTCCATGAACTGTGTCATCTCTGGCTTGGTTCCACGACTTGCTGTTCAGATAACAAACAGCCTTAAGAGCTGGCGTCGTTACTCTTGACCAGTGTAATACTGTCAAGCGTGTGTTTCTTGGGATGACTTTGTGTTGTCTGGGTGGCAGTGACAGGCCAAAGGACTGTGCTGGACCTGTTATATTTGCATGTGTTCCCAGCGCTCGGAGCAGTGTCTGAATGGTGTTGCACAGCTCTTGGTTAAGTAGGAGCAAGCAGTTATTTCATGCCTTGCATTTTTTTGATGAGCTCTCCACTATCCATCCAGCTTATCTTTGGGCTAGAGAGACTTTGATACTTGTACTGAAGCTGTGAACTAACAGACCTGAAACTTTTTTCCATTGCCTGTATAATCAGTGTTTTAGAAACTTACCTGTGCCACAACCAGTTAGTTAAGAGACAGTATTGCTCTGGAGTGACTACTCTGCACTAACATATAAGGCTTTTTTTCCAAATCAGAATCGTGGCAATCGATATCACTCCGTGTTTTTCCTTTCCACGATGAGTGGAGGAGGTCTGCGTGTCTCGACTTGCTTTGACTTTGAATGCAGACCCTTGGCTGGCTGCGAAGTTAGTGCTGTCACTGGGAGCAGAGGTGGTTTTCCTGCCTTTCTGGCCTAAGTAACAGCAGTTTGGGGTTTCTGCATGGTGAGGCCAAGCCATGGAGGTGGAAGGGAATAGACCTCTGTTGCAAGTGAGGTACCGAGTTCCTTTCTACCAAGCGCTTCTAGCAGACCTTTGAGGTTTTTTGTAGTGGTACAGCTGCTCATCCAGATAACTCTTGCTTTAAAGGCAGTGGTTGGTATCTAAATACCTCTCTTGTTTTGTTACAGCTGAGTGTGCAATATGGATTGCTGCCAGTAGTCACTGGTCCTAAAGCAACCAATATAGCTGTGGTTTTGACTTGATCCATGAAGTCATTTCTTCTAAGACATACTTGTAATCCAAGAAAATATTATGTTTTTTAGTCAAATTTTAGGGAATATCATTGCAATTTAATTCTGTATTAAAGCCTGTAGAAGTCACTCTGTTGTGATACTGTCTCTTACTTCTTTGTATATCTTAAGTAAAAATGCCTTTTCTTTATCATTGTGTTCCACTAGGTGAAACCTATTAACTGTTTCTGTAAACAAGTTATTGTATGTAGAAGTCTATAAATCTGACTGATGGAACACTACATATTTCCTTATGTATTTACTGACCTGTGTTTTTTGCTACTTTTTTCTTTTCTCCCCATCCCTGAATTTTTTTTCTTCCCCTGATCCGGAATTTCTTTGCCAACTGACTGCACGGTACTTCTGCTTCCTGTTGTTGCTTGAAACAAAAAATAAAAACATTCCCCTTCCAAAAAAAAAAAAAAACCCTGCTCTTCGGAAACCAACCTGCCCTTCAATATTAACCATCTTGAAAACTTCATCATCCATCAACCAATTTCGCCATTTCCTGCGGGGACTCTGCCCTTCCTCGTTGTGGACGATTTGTGCAACCTCGCTCTCCCCTTCGATTCCTTACCTCTTCCCTGTCCCTCCGCTGCCTTGCTCTGCTGTTCTCTAAAGAGAGTTACACCCCAATGCCTCTTTATTCTTTTCGGTATGTTATTATTCACACTTTTTATTACCTTGTTTTTCATTTATTTGAGATTACTTTTTTTTGATACTTCAAAAATGTACAGTTTGCAGTTTGCCATTTTTTTTGAATGCATAATTTCATTTTTACATTGTTTACTTAGTTTGCTATTTAATTTAGTTTGCCTTTATTTTATGTTCAGTTATGCATGGTTTATTGCTTTGCATGTCTTTTTTATAAGAGTTTTAAATTGTGATAGCATGCTAAATTGTCCAGTCTTCTGGCAGTAAGATTTTTGCTTTTTGCTGAAACCCAGTATCTTTTCTTTAATGTATTGTTCCATTATTATTCTGCTATATAAGAATTTTCCCTAATTAGAGCAGAATAAGTAACCATGGTTGGAATGAGATCAGTTCTGGTTGTGAATGAATGTTTTTGCTGTTGGATTGATTAGCTAATATTAAGTTGAATGCGACTTCATTTTTTCCATTACCTAAGACTGTTCTTGTTTCCTCACTTTCTGAAGGAGTCTATGGTGATGTGCAGAGGGTGAAGATTTTATTTAATAAGAAAGAGAATGCCCTAGTTCAGATGGCTGATGGGAACCAGGCCCAGCTTGGTAAGCAAGCTTAAAAGTATGAGACACTTAGCGCTAAGAGACCTAATGGGTAATTAAAGCTTTAATATCAGTACTTCCTTCTCTTCCAAAAAAAAGACCCAAAACCTGAATGTGTCCATGCACTTAATTACCTGCCTGCGTATGTAGTATGGATTTGGGGCAGCTCTGGAGAAGGTATGTTTTTTTTTTTTGTGGAAGATAATCTAGAGGGGAAATAGCATAACCAATACAGTGAGGCAGAGTGACAGTGGCTGTCACGCAGTTCCTGGAGGATGTGGCATCTGGATAGGGAAGAACTAAATGAAGTTCTAGCTTTGACTTACCTGTCTGGACGGAACTGTGAAATACCGCTGTAGTCAGTGCTGTCTCTAACCCTTGCAGCCATGAGCCATTTAAATGGCCAGAAGCTTCACGGGAAGCCGATCCGTATAACGCTGTCCAAGCACCACACAGTGCAGCTTCCCCGCGAGGGACAGGAGGACCAAGGTCTGACTAAGGACTATGGAAATTCTCCTCTACATCGTTTCAAGAAACCAGGCTCCAAAAATTTCCAAAACATCTTTCCCCCGTCTGCCACTCTTCATCTGTCCAATATTCCGTAAGTACCTGCCTGGAGAGTTCCTGTGTGGCTGAGCATAAAAATGTTTGCAAGTTTAGTGTGTGAGTAAATACGGTCAGCTTTTTGCTGCTAGCAGGAGGAAGGCTTGCCCATCTTCCTCCTCTTCCTCATAGCCTTTCCCAGTCCAAGAAGCTACTGGTAGAGAATTTGCAAAAAGCTCTAATGTGAATTGTTGTTTAGAGATTAATTTAATCCGTCAGTGTACACCTCACTGCAAAAACTATTTGTTTCAGACCTTCAATAACTGAAGAAGACCTTAAGATGTTATTTTCAACCAATGGTGGGATGGTCAAAGGATTCAAATTCTTCCAGTAAGTGTTTTCTCTTACGTCCTGTCTTTACACCGGGCTTTTCAGCGTGAGAAGGGTAGAAATATATTGCAATTACCTGTCTAGTTAATTTTCTGCTGCCTTGTTGAGTGCTAGGTAAGAAAACTTGCACTGAGTTAGGGAAACCCTGCATATGGAGGTACTGAATGTGTCTGAAACTTGTGTCTTGTCAGGAAGGACCGTAAAATGGCTCTGATCCAGATGGGCTCTGTGGAAGAAGCCATTCAATCGCTCATTGAGCTCCATAATCATGACCTGGGTGAGAACCATCACCTGCGTGTGTCCTTCTCGAAGTCCACCATTTAGAGCTTTGGAAGGCGTGAGACAAAATGGACTTGACTTAAAACCTCTTGGGTTCAGCCTCTTGACCTTTAAAAGGCTGAACACGAGGGTTTCAACTTCCATCATTCCAGAAAAAAAGCCACTTTAAAAATGCAGCTGAAGTGACCTTAAAAGACCAGAGATTTTATTTTTTTAAAGAGAAATCAGTTTACCGGTTTTTAAAAAAAAAAAATAATTAAATCTAATTCATATTGCTAACCTTGCGGTGATGGGTAACAATCTTGACTGTTCAAATAAAAATCACAAGTTAAAGTTTACACTTTGGAACCTGCTCTGGGAAATTCCCCTCCCCTCCTGCTCTTTCTCCCCCAAAAAGCAGATCCTAACAAGTTTATCAGGTTTCACATTGATGCCTTTTTTATTTTCTTTACCCATCCATGCCTTGAAAGACCTAAAACCACTGTGTAAATTCACTTTAGCGCCTTTGGAGTCAGGAGTTTGCAAAACGCATGGTGTATAGGAGCTCCCAACTCGCCCAGCACAAACATTAAGTTGCATTGATCCTACCTTAACTGTGCATCTGCTGTCCTGTGCCTTAAACCTTTTTACTTCTTTGGGGAAAACATCGGAGCTGCAGGGAGTGGATGGGAGAGTTGAGGGGAAGGCGGTGAGCTCTGGCTGACTGCCCGGCTCGTGGTGGGGAAGGACAAGTGAAGCTGGCAAAGTGGATAAAGAAAATATTGGGCTTTGACTCTTCAGGCAGTTGTATCCCACTGTCCATGAAATGTCGCAACCTGCATAGTGTCGTGTCTCTTCATGCCACTTTCCAATCCGCTCGTGGTTTTATCGCCATCTGCAAACAGCAAGTGGGAGTTATTTAAGATCCTTTATCCGTAACATTCAGACCAAGCGGAAAGGTCTGGGTGGGGAAACGTTCCCAAACCAAATCATTCCATTGTCACCAGCGAGTCCCCGGGCTCTGCCCTTCACAAGAGCATTGATCAGGAGATGAAATTTAACCACTGTTGGACACTTGTGAAGACGAATCATTGCGAATTTGTCGAAATCGTGTGTGTGTATATATATATATCTCTAAATACTCGGCTAGGATTTGAAGAATTATTGGATATCCCACATTTAGAAAGGTGTTCACGTGAGTCACCTTCGTGCCCCTAATTTGAGATTAACAAGACCAATGTAGCTCTGCCATCATTCTTATAGCATGTCTTCAGCGTTTGAGCTTTTTGTTTTAATTCTTGTATTATACTTTTTGATGCCGTTGCTGTCATCTGTGCCTAGCAATATTTCCAGTTGACCAAATATTCTAATCTCTTTATATGCAAAAGAAATAGTTTAAGTACCTTTTATAGAATGATAAGATGGTATAAACATAATCTAAATTTACTCCTTTGTGGTATTACCCTTGTATACTGTACTTTCTTATTTTATTTTTTTTTGGTTTTGTAATTGAAACTGTAGGGCAGGAATTTAGTTATCAGGCTGAGGTCATGACTGAGGATGAGTAATGTAACGAAATCGATAAAACGTGTTAAGCAAAGCAGATTTTTCTTTTTTTTTTTTAAAGCAAAGCGTTGGAGATGACAAGCACAAATAGCTTGTGAATTTAAGAAAAAGGACCCAGGCTAAAGTTTTTACCTTTTTAACCTATAAGCCCAGATCTTTTAAGTTATAGGAAGGGAATTTATTAAAAGTAGAATGCAGCAGATCGTTTTTTCCCAATGATACAACCAGTTTATTATTTTTTTTTTCTGGCTTACAACTCTTTCCCAGGCCATTCTGCCTTCTATTTTGTGTAATCCGATGTTGCCTTACATTTCCCTCTAACCTGCAACCTGTTCGGATGCAAAATAACAAGAATCTTGTACTTTTTTTTCAGGGTTTTTCTGCAAATTGTGGACCAAAGTTTGTTTTTTAATTGTCTTAGTGTTGTTGCAAGTTATGATTTCCTTGCTTAGTGTGGGAGCTCTTGACTTGCCTAGCACTGAGTGTTCGGAAAAGTCTTAACTTTTCTTAGTTTCCTCCCTGGACTCCCGAGGATGTGAATTATGCTGGAGGAGCGTGTGACGGCTGAGTGGGGGTTCAGCTTGGGTTGTGCTGGTGTGGGATCGGGAATCCTTGTCTGCCTTAGTCTTTGGCTTGTGGCTGCGGAGTGTGAAACACCTTCACAGCAGGCGGTGCCCCGGGAGAGCCCAGCCTGGGAGCGGATGCTGGTTTCGGTTACCTCGAAATCTAAGCGTGCCTGTTAATGGAGCCTTGAGATCCCCTCTCTGGGAACTCCTCCAGGTTTCCTTGCCAGCATCTCGCATTCAGGAGGGCAAATTCCAGTGTCTTGGTGGTAGTTGTTGGAGCTAATTAGCTCGTGTCCCTTCCTCCTGAAGTGGCAAAAGGGTTCCTCCTGCGGGGGGGGGGGGGAGCACAGGCTCCATCCACCCCGCAACCCAAGTGGAACAGCGGTGGTGTAACCTTCAGCGCGTTCTGTCACCCTGGGAGGAGGCTTGTTGGTATGAAACCTGTCCGGTGGCCTTTAACGCTGATTTGGTCAACCCACAGGCTCTTTAGATTTTTTTTTTTTTTTTCTTTTGCAAAATGCAAGCAAATGAAGTGAGGTAACCCCGGAACCCAGGCGATTGTGGGTTTATTTCCTTTGGATCCCTGTGTTTGCATGTAAAGAATGTGAGTAACAAAAAGGGTGTACATATTTATAATTTTTTTATACCTGTTGTAAGACATGAGGGGGCAGCAAAACCCAGTTTTTTATGGTGAACAGATGTATTGTATATTTTGATAACAGCTATTACAGGTTCAGTATTGTGGAAGGTGGGGTGGGGAGGGTAAGCATACACAACATCAGAATTCCATTGCCTCTTTCAAAGAATGTTTGTAATGCAAAAAGAAATGAAATTAAAACTATTTTATAACAACCTTTGTACCTTTCTGTAGCTCCATTATTTACTGTTCAGATTGTAGAAAGCAGTTATTGGCCAGTCTGTACTTGTGCTTTCAATAAATTTCTTCTGTATTCTTTGCTTCTGATTTTCCTATCTTTTTATTGTGCCTATTTTGCTTCTGATTTTTTTTTTTTTCCTTCTAATGTAATTTCAGCTGCCTCATTTTATATAACTTTTGACTCCTCGCATACCTCTGGGCTGGCAGTTTGGCCCTGCTGTGCGGTGAGGGGTGGGGAGCCCGGGGCGGGGGGGGGCTGTCACCCGTGTCCGTCCCCTCTCCAGCCTGTGGGTGCCGCGGTGAGTTCAGAGGTATGAGGCTGTGGGGCCTTCACTGATGCTCTGCCTGTGTCACACTCCAACACTTTTTTTTTAATTACCTTTTTTTTACTTCATGTTCCTAAACTTTCCATGTATTCTAGCTAATACCCATGAAATAACCCACTTTCCAGTCAAATCCGTGATTCTCTCTCTAGTGTTGTGCTGTAGCTGTGGTGAAGCTCTGGCCAGCTGGAGCTGAGGCTCCTGCAGAGCGGGATGAGGGATGGCTACGATTCCTGGGGGCCACTCAGTGTGAGCCACCCCCCTGTTTGGCACAGCGGGGTGTCCCTCCGCTCCTCGAGGAGTGGGGCTTGTCACAGAGCTTTGGTTTCTCACTGGTCAGCTCAGCTTGGCCAAAACTCTTTTCCAAAAGTCCCTGGTGTCGCCCTGGAGCCCTCGGCCTCCTGGGGGGCGCTTTGGTTCCTGGGGGGCGCTTTGGTTCCTGGGGGGCGCTTTGGTTCCTGGGGGGCGCTTTGTGTGAGCCACCCCCTGTTGGGCACAGCGGGGTGTCCCTCTGCTCCCTGAGGAGCGGGGCTTGTCACAGAGCTTTGGTTTCTCACTGGTCAGCTCAGCTTGGCCAAAACTCCTTTCTGAGAATCCCTGGTGCAGCCCTGGAGCCCTCGGCCTCCTGGGGCATGCTTTGGGTTGTGGGGGCCACTCTGTGCGAGCCACCCCCCTGTTGGGCACAGCGGGGTGTCCCTCTGCTCCCTGAGGAGCGGGGCTTGTCACAGAGCTTTGGTTTCTCACTGGTCAGCTCAGCTTGGCCTAAACTTTTCCAAAAGTCCCTGGTGTGGCCCTGGAGCTCTCAGCTTCCTGGGGATGCTTTGGTTCCTTGGGGATGCTTTGGTTCCTTGGGGATGCTTTGGTTCCTTGGGGATGCTTTGGTTCCTTGGGGATGCTTTGGTTCCTTGGGGATGCTTTGGTTCCTGGGGGCCACTCTGTGTGAGCCACCCCCTGTTGGGCACAGTGGCATGTCCCTCTGGTCCCTGAGGAGTGGGGCTTGTCACAGAGCTTTGGTTTCTCACCGGCCAGCACAGCTTGGCCAAAACTCCTTTCTGAGAATCCCTGGTGCAGCCCTGGAGCCCTCGAGCGAAGCTGGGCTTCGGGATGTGGAACTCCCAAAGCTTCATCTCGGGGGGGGGGGGGGGGAAGCGGTGGAGCAGGGGCGAGATGGGATTCCCCCGAAGCCCATCCTGGGCTGTGGTGGCCAGTGCCCTGTGCTGGGAGCTGGTGGAGCAGAAAGGGGGGTGCAGCCCCCCAGTGCCATCCTGCAGCAGCGGGGGGGAGGCACCCCATCTTCTCAGGGGTGGAAGGAGGAAACGTCCTGAGCTGTTGCTGTCCCCTCTGCGCAGGGGCACCGACCAGCAGCTGATTTCATGGCAGCTCTCCTGCGGGGGCCGGGGTTGCTGGCATGGGCTGTTCCTTGGAAGTGTGAGAGGATTTGGAGCAGCCCCCGGCCAACGAGCGTTAATTGCTCCTGGTTCGGCCCAGCATGTTCTCTGGTGCCGGCGAGCAATGGCACCGCCATCTCTGTGCCCGTCCCGTTTCCCAGATGAGGTTGTTGGGACCCGATTTCTTCCTAGATGCCGGGAAGGTGGTTGTGACCCGATGTCCCAGGGAGGTGACCTGAGCCACGGAGTGGGGCCAGAGTCCATCCATGTCCTGCCCGGCCCCGGCAGGTCCCTGGGTGAAGCTGCAGGCACAACTTCTGCCTTTGTTCCTGCTCCCGGTGGAGCCCGGGCACGGGGGCGATGGAAGACGTGAGTCCCCCAGCCCAGCAAGGGGGGGTCCCCATGCCCAGCCCTGTCCCTCTCTGACAAGTAATGAATTGCTAATTAGCAGCCTGGTGCAGTAATTATGGCCTCCCAGCCCTGGCTGCGGGTGAAGCTGATATTGATGGGATGCGATGGGCTGGGTCGCCATGGAAACGGCAGCAGCTGCCTGGCGGGAGGATGGATCCTGCCGCTGGCTCCGCTGTCCCCTCCCTTGTCCCTTCCCAGGCCAGAGACCCCCAGGATGGGGGGGTCAGGGTGGCACCGTGGCAGGGTGTCCCCAGCGGTGGGGTGTCCCCAGCCCCCCATGCTGAGGGCAGGGGGCAGGGCTGGGGCAGAGCCCCCCGGTGCTGCCCTGTCCGCGTCTGCTCGGCACCACGGAGCCCGCTCCTGGCTGAGCCCGTGACCGGGACACATCAGCCACAGCGTGGGGAACGTCTCCAAGGGGAAATGCTGACTTGGGGAAACCCGGCTCGCTTTCAGCGGGAATACACCGGTCTCACCAGCTCCGCATCCAACGTGTTGCTCTTCCACACAACGCCCTGCCCAGAGCAGGGGGAAGTGGCTCGTGGCAGAATAACCGCCCTCGGAAAAGTCCGTCCTTCCGCGCGGCCCTGGCGTCTCTGGGTGCAGAACATGGATTCGCTGCCAGCTCCCCCCGCCCTGGGTGCCCCTCTGCGGGCTGCGGGTGCTCCTGAGCACCCCATCATAAACCAGTATGTGCTAACGGTACCCCCGGTGCGGTGTGGGGAGGGAGGCGGCACCCCCAGCGCTGACGCTCTCCCCGGCGCGGTTGTGGGGTGTCGAAGCCGGTGCCGTGGGGGTGGCTGTGGAGCAGCACCTGTGGCTCAGGGATGCGAATCCCCTCCGGGTCCCTGCCCGGCACTGCTGCCGTCCCTTCCACCCGCGTCGGAATTTCGCCAACTGGGAGGGAAGCAGTGTTTGTGTCCAGCGTTCCAGGAGCAATTAGCAACTGGAGTTTGGTTAATGAGGGGAGCTCTGCTCTCACCGCGCCCCCCCTCCTCCTCCCCGCAGCTGGAGGGGGGGGGGTCCCACAGCAGGTGGCCTTGGCTGGGAGGGGGGAGCGGTGGCTGTACCAGGGCTGAGCCCCTTGTCACTTCTCCTGGTTCACGGTGGGGGGGCTCAGGGACCTGCCACGGTGGGGGGGGGGAGGGGGGGTGCTGGCAGTCCCTTGGGACCCCGTCCCTGCTTCCTGCGGCCTTGGGCAGGGCTGGGGGAGAAGGATGGATGGGGATGGGGATGGGGATGAGGGTGGGGATGGGGATGGGGATGAGGATGAGGATGAGGGTGGGGATGGGGATGGGGATGAGGATGAGGATGAGGATGAGGGTGGGGATGGGGATGGGGATGAGGATGAGGATGAGGGTGTGGATGGGGATGGGGATGAGGATGAGGGTGTGGATGGGGATGGGGATGAGGATGGGGATGGGGGTGGGGTTGGGGATGAGGATGAGGATGAGGATGATGCTCCCTCCGTGTGTCCCCAAGGGAGGTGTCTGTGGGATGCTGGGGGGGGGGCGGTGGGGCTGCGGGATGGCGCGGGGCTGGCAGTCGCTATGGAAACGGCTGGGTCAGAGGCAGCGTGAAGCGGCGCGTGACGCCATCGCTCACCGCAATGAGCCGTGAGAGCGGCGGCAGTGGGGGCCCCCGTGTCGCCCCTTCCCCCCCCCCGCCCCCGCCAAGAGCTGCCCGAGCGAGGCCTCTGTCCCGGCCTCGGCGCCGCCATCGGCCCCCATTCCCCCTCCCAGGTCACCTGCACCGAGGTGGGACATGACACCTCCGTGGCTTCCTGCTGCTACCAGACGGCATTGGACCCCCCCACACACAAGCTCACCAAGCCTTAACCGGGCAGGCACAAACCCCCCCGGGCCCCCGCCGCAGCACCCCCGGCCCTCGATTGCTGCCAGCAAAACCCCCCCTAATCCCCGGGTGGTGTTTCCAGCACCCAGCCCGGGTGATGCGGGATAATCCATATGTTTGCAAGGCGGAGGCTTTGGGATATCCACTGCTAAGCCAATTGGTGGCGGCAGCTCGCTGCCATCGGCTCCTCACCCTGGTTTGGGGGGGGGACGGGACACAGGGTGCCCCCACCGCTGTGCCCGAGCCTGGGACAGTCCCAGCGGCTCCGGGGGGGCTCAGCCCCCGCTCGCTGGCAGCTCCCACGGGCTGCGGAGCAAATCCAGGTGCTGCTGTAAAGCCGGAGGGGGGGGGAAGGGGGGTTTCTGGGGCTGCTCCAGCCCCTTCGTTGTGCCACCGGCCGAACCGGAGCACGTGCCCTGCCAGTGTCCCCGATGTCCCTCCAGCAGCCCTGCTGCTGCCGGCCGCGCCGAAGCAGCGTGGCGGCATTCCCGCTCCGCTCCCTTGGGCTTTGGTGGCTTTTCCGCCACCGCTGCCCGCTGTCCCCGTCCCCCCGCTTCTCCCCCGGGATGGCGGCCGCCGCTCCCCAGGGTGATGTACGAGCCCGTGACAAATGGGACCAGATGCTGCTCGGCGCCAGGGCCGGGTCGCGCGGGGTTTCACCGTCACCGTGCGGGGACGGGGCAGGGGGAGGCAGCCGCGGCACCCAAGGACACGGGGGTCTCGGTGCCTCCACCGGCCTTCGCCGCCGGTGCCTGCCCTCGGTTGGCGGCCGCTCCGCCGGCCGCTGTGGTGCGGTGACGGTGGGGGGACGGGGACGGGGCAGCGGCCGGGGGTCACCGGGCCTCGTGGCGGTGCCGCTGCCGGCGGTGACACGCGGGAGCCCGGTGCGGTGCCGGATCCCACGTTGCCACAGCAACGCGGCGGGAAATTGCAGCGCCGGCATTTTCCTGCCGCGGCGGGAGGACGACGATGGGGGGGGCGGGGGGGGGTGGTCTCGGTGCGCGGGGTCCCTCCGTCCCCGGGGGTGTCGCAGGATGAGCCAGGCGGCAGCGATGCTGTGGGGCCAAGCAGCTCCCCCCCCCCCCCACCCCGCCCCAGCTCCCCGGGGTGCGAGGGAGCCCCCCCAGCATGGTTTGAGCCCCCTCCTCGCCATGGGGCAGCGATGGCTGGTCACGCATCACGCTGTAGTGCCGGAATGGCTTGTGTTTGCCTGATGGCTACCGGAATGGGGAGCCTGGAGGGGCTCTAACGTGGCCTGTGGATGGGGGAGAAGGAGCCTGAGCCCATTTCGGAGGGGTGGGGGCCCCCCAGCAGCCACCTCTCCTGGGAAAAGGGGGTGGGGGGGGGTGTCACCCAATGCATTAGCAGCATCACACCCTCCCTTGCTGTTGGGCTGGGGGGGGGGGGCCTGGTGCAGGCTCAGGTGCTCGGGCAGGACCCCCCCCCAACTCCTACCTCCCCTTGGCAGCACCAGGGGGGCGTCTCCTGCCCACCAGCCCCCCCACCCCATCAGGCGAAGGAGCCCAGCCGGGGAATATCCACATGTTTTATTTGCTTCCCAAACCACAGCAGTTCCAGCCGTTGCCCGACAGGCGCATTCACAGCCTGGAGACCCCCCCCCCCCCCAGCCCTGCCATTCCCCCCCCACCCCAGCTCCACGGTCCCCAGCCCAGGGCTGCTGCTCCTGGGGATGGGGCTCGGCCGCGGCTCCCCCCGGCCCTGTGCCACCCCCGGCAGTGCCTGGACCCTGCACCCCCCCCACGCCATCGCCCACCCCCGGCTTCAGTCCCTGCACTATTTACAGTCTCCGCACGCCCCCCTGGGCAAACACCCCCCCCCCCGCCCCCGGCACCCCCTCATCCTCCCCAACACAGACCAGTGGTGTAGGATTTGGGGGGGGGTGTCTGCAAGGACCCCTCCCACGCTGCTCTCACAGGACACCCCCCCCCCCAATCCATAAATCCCCACACAAGCTGGGACCCACTGCCCCACGGCAGCCCGCCCCTTCCCACTCAGGACCCCTCGCTCCATCCCCCCCCTCCGCCCAAGAAGCCCTTCAGCACCATTTGCTTCCCTCCCCCCCCCCCCCCCCCCCAGCTAAAATGTACAATTCCGGAGTCGGAATAAATTAACCCCTCAGAAATGTCAGCACCTATGTTAGAGAGAAAAAGAAAAGTCAAAAGTGCTTGGAGCTGCCCGGCCCCATGGGATGGAGTGGGGGCAGAGCCCCCCCCCCCCTCCCAGCTGCCCTGGCAGGAGTGGGGTCCTGTGTCGGGCGGGGGGGGGGGGGGTCCCCCCAACATTTCGGCTGGCTCCGTGTCCGGTGTGACCGTGTTCTGCCACGTCCTTGTGCCGCTTGGTCGCCCCAATGCCAAAGAGCCGCATCCTGGTGGCCCCCCACCCCCCAGCAGAGAGGGGACCCCGGCGTTATGTGTTGTGTCCCCCCCCCCTCCCCCAGCCCCCCCTGAGCTGGGGGCCGGGCGCAGGGAAGGCAACGGGGGCTCAGTCCTTAAACCTGCGGCTGGCTTGCATTTTCTTGTAGTAGTGGTCCACCTCGCTGTCCCCCTGCCCGTCCCTCTCGGCCGGCTTCCTCCGCAGCGTGGACTCCCGGCTGGCTGTGCCCAGCAGCCCCTCGGTGGGGGGGTCCCCCCGCTCCCCACCACCCCCCACCGCCCCCGGGATGGCAGCCAGGCTGCCGTAACGCGGCTCGTCCTGCTCCATGTCGCTGACGGAGGAGCCGGGGGAGACGCCGGCGCTCTTGGCCGGGCGGAAGCCGCGGAAATCCTTCCCCATCTCGCCCAGCTCGTAGGCGTCCGGCCCCTCCGGCCCCTTCGGCCCCGACTTCCATTCCCAGGGCCCGTTGCCGGCGGAGAGATGGACGACGGGGTGGTGGGGGGCGTGGGCGTCGATGGTGATGATGCTGGAGCTGTCTCGCTCCGAGGGCGAGCGGTACTGGGAAGAGTCGGAGCTGGTGGAGGACGAGGAGGTCTCCGAGTGCTTGGGGGTGACGGAGACCATGCTCTGCTGCTTGGACATGGCGATGACCTGCATCAGGCGCGGGGGGTTGGCCACCCGCTGCGCTCCCCCCTTCTCCGCCACCATCACCCACTTGGCCCGCACGGCCGCCCCGCTGCCGGCCGGGGCTCCGGCGCCCGCCTGGCTCTCCTCGGGGATGTGCACCAGCTGCGAGGCGCCTGGCCGCGGCTGGATGAGGACGCGGGGCCCCATGGCCGCCCGCTCGGCCGAGCGCGCTTGCACCGTGGGGTAGAGGGAGGGGGGCACGTCCTCGCCGGCGTCCCCCAGCCCCCGGCCGTGCGCCGCCGCCGCCTCCTCCGCCAGCGTCATGCTCCGGCCCTCCAGCGACTTCTGCTTCCACTCGGTGATGAGCTGCTTGGAGCGGGAGGCGTCCACCGGGACGTGGATGGTCATGTGCCGCCGCGCGGGGTCGTCCATGGAGGGGGTGTTGACGCGGGGCAGGGTGTTGCTGAAGGTCACCATGTTCTCCTTGCCCATGGGGCTGCGGGGGGCCAGCAGGTCCACGTCCACGCTGGCCCGCTTCAGGCTGCCCAGGGAGTTCTTCTCCCGCGGCACCGGCCGCGCCGCCTCCTCCAGCCGCGTCTGCGGGTTCAGCTCGTCGGTGCTCACCGACTTGTTCTGGTGGTAGACGGAGTCGTGGCCCCGCTGCGTCAGTGCCCGCAGCGCGTCCTTGGCCGGCGCCGGCGCCGGCACCCTCTCCATCGGGGCGCGGAAGTTGCCAACGGCGTGGTAAGCCTGCGGGAATGGGAGTGGGGGTTCAGCACGGCTCCTCCCGAGCCCCCGCCGCCGCCCCGAGGGCAGGGACCGGCACCCACCAGGTAGGCGGCGATGCCGGAGCCGATGAGGAAGCCCACGTAGACGTCGGCGGGGTGGCTGCGGTACTGGGTGATCTGGGTCAGGCCGCAGACGCCGGCGGCGATGGCAAAGGAGAAGACCAGGATGGGCTTGAGGAGTTTGGTGCTGTCCGAGATGATGGAGTTGAAATACATCTGGCGGCGGGACGATGGGGCAGGGACAGGCTGTTAGTCGCGGCTGGTGGCACCCGCCGCCACCGCTGGCACCGCAGCCTCCCCCCTGCCCAGCCCCCGGCCATGCAGAGAGCCGGGGGGTGCGTGCGTGGGGGGGAGCACAGGGGTGTGCAGGCACCGCGCCTCGACACCTGTGTCCGGCAGAGCTCCTCCGTGCGCGGGGAGGGGGGGGTGCAGACAGCAGACGGATGCTGCTGCCCGGTGGCACGGAGCCCCGGAGCCGGCACACGCGGGGCCGAGAGTCGCCGGGAACTCACCGACACGTAGACGGCAGCGAAAGCCGAGAGCGTGGCATGCTGGGATGGGAAAGTCTTCCTGCGGGGGAGACGGGGGCACAGTCGGGACGGGGTGACGGGGGTTGGCATCGTGACGGGGGTCACACACAACCCCCCCCCCGGCACGTACCTGGCGGAGAGGATGGCGTGCTTGTCCGTCCCCGA
The DNA here is from genome assembly GCA_008658365.1 of Alca torda. Lineage (NCBI taxonomy): Eukaryota > Metazoa > Chordata > Aves > Charadriiformes > Alcidae > Alca > Alca torda. The sequence continues at coordinate 3,918,975 of CM018096.1, forward strand.
GCAGATGTCCTGGGTGATGTAGGGGTTGGCGTCGCAGGGGGTGCCCAGCAGCGTGTAGTTGGGCTTGCAGACGGTCAGGAAGAAGGGCGCGTGGTAGCCGGTGGCCAGTTGGATAACGTCCGTCACCAGGGCCGTGGCACAGAGCCCGAAAACGTGGACGCCTGGGGGGTGGCAGGAGCAGGGTGACGGGTCACCCCTGTCCCACACAAGGCACCCAGCCCCGGGGCACCCACCGGCGCTGGGAAGGGTCCAGTGCAGCGTCTGGGTGGGGACGCTCATTCCCACTATCGCATCCCGGGTGTCCCCGCACCCCCTCCATCCCCGAGACCCTTGGATCAGCCCCCCCACCCCCCCCGGCAGGCAAAGCTCCTGCCCGGGCTGCGGCACAACGTACCCACAAACCTTACGGTGCGACGCAGGAAGGAGTTGAAGTTGCAGCCGCCGGCGTTAATGCTGCCCTCGGCTCCGGCGCGTCCCTTCAGCCGGGACTGCAGGCAGTACACGATGCCCTCCCCGACCATGATCTGGGGAGGAACCGGGGGCTCAGAGGGTGCTGCCCCGGGGGGGGGGGGGTCTGGGATGTCGGCGGTGCCACCACGTGGATGCAGGGCACCTCCAGGCTCCCCGCACCGGTCCCCTGGTGCTGGGGATGCCAAGCCCTGGCTCTGCTGGCACTGGAATGCCAAGCCCTGGCTCTGCCGGCACCGGGATGCCAAGCCCTGGCTCTGCCGCTGGGCCGGCTCCATCCTCAGCGCCACCCCCCCCAACAGCGGGACGAGCCCCGGGACGCACCGAGGCGGCGGGTGCGGCGAAGGCCAGGCTGAGCAGCATCAGCAGCGGGATGAGCTCCTCGTTGGTCTCCACGTAGGGCATGGAAAGCGCCCGGTCGTAGCACTGGAAGCCCACCTTGGCCGGCTTGAAGAGGTCCGTCAGCTCCAGGAAGTAGAGCGTCACGATGGAGGAGGCCACGATGGGCAGCTGGTGGGGGGGGAGGCGGGGGTAAGAGCGTGGGGACCACTGCGCCACCCCGAATGATGGGCACCGGCATCGCGGAGCCCGCCGGGAAGGGGCAAAGCCCCCAGACCCTCCATGCCAGGGCAGGACCAGGGTCTGGGGGGGGTAAGACCGGGGCTTGGGGCAGGACCCCCCGGCTCAGTCCCCCCCACCCCCCACCCCCCCACACCCACACCCACCTCCACGAAGTAGAAGCAGGGCAGGAGCGTCATGCTGTCCTTGGGAGCCCTGGCCTTCTCCTTGGGGGGGATCATGGTCCTGGGGCTGGTGCCGGGGTCCCGCCGGGCTGCGCCTCCGCCCTGCCGTGGGGCAGCAGTGTCACCCCCCCCCCAGCTCTCAGCCCTACGGGGTGGGGGGGGCGGGCAGCCCCCCAGCTCGCCCCGTTGCCCCCCTGCAGCCGCTCACCGGGGAGATGCCGCCAGTACCGGGGGGCTGCCTCCGCCGGGACCCCCCACCGGGAATCACCGCGGGGCGAACCGGGCCGCGGCCGTCCCCTTTCCCCCTCCACCGGGGGACCCCCAGCACGCCGGGGGGGGGGTGGTCCGGCCGAGCCGGGGGCTGTGACAACAGGTGGGGCGGTGGCTCCGCTGTCGCGACAGGCGGCCGCTACCGCGACAGGCGGCGAGGCTGCTGCGGAGGGCGTGGGGAGGGGGGTGTGCCTCCCGCAGAGCCCAGCCGAGGATGGGGGTCCCCGGGCACCCCCCAGCCCCAGCCCCCCCCCCCCCCGAAACTGCTACCGAGCCCCGGCTGCAAAAAGAGAGGGGGGGGGAGAGATAACGGAGATGGAGGAACGGGGGGGGGCAATAGTGTGGGGGGGGCACAATAGAGGCGGGCAATAACGGGGGGTGAATAACGGGGAGGTATTACCGGGGGGGGTACTAACGGGGGGGCAGCAAAGGGCACAGCACGGGGCGGGGGAGGGGGCGCTCCCGGCCGTGCCGCAGCCGCGGGCGGGGGTCGGGCCGGGTGGGGGCGGGGGGGGGCTGGTCGGGGAGCGGCCCTTTGTGCTGCCCGCGGCCGCCCGCCCCCCACTCACCTCTGCTGCGGCCGCCCGGGGGGGCCGGGGGGCGGCGGGGGGGGGGCGGCGGCCGCGGGGGTCCCCGGGAGCCGGGATGCTCCTGTCTCGGCGGAGCGCGGGGAGCGGCGGCTTCCTCCGCCCCCGCCTCCTCCTCCTCCTCCTCCTCCTCCTCTTCCTCCTCCTCCGCCGCCGCCTCCCCCCACCGCCCCCCGCCCCGCCCCGCCGCTCCCGGCCCCTCCCGGGGCGCTGAGCCCCCGCGGGGCCCGGGGACGGGGCGTTTGGGGAGGGTCTGGGGCGAGACAAAGGACCGGGCGGGGCCGGGGGCTGCCAGCAGGACCCCCCCTAAGCTGCGCTGCACCCCGGGCTCTGCAGCTGGCACCCGGGGTGGGGTGGGGGGGGGTCCCAGGGCCCCCACCGGGGCTCGGCCTCGCCCGGATCAGCGCTTTCCCCCCATGTGCTGGGGGCTGGGGGGGGTTCCCCCCCCTGCCCCGGGGACCCTCTTGCCCCGCAGAGACCCCTCCCTCCCCCACCCCAGGGCTGGGGTGACCCGAGGGCTGCCAAGCCGGGGATCCCGCAGCATGGGGGTGTGTGACCCCCCCCCAAATCCACCCACTCCCCCCCCAGAACTCCCCCACCCCGGGGCCAGGGTGACCCGAGGGCTGCCAAAATGGGGCTCCCGCAGCATGGGGGTGTGTGACCCCCCCCCCCCAAACCCCCCCAGAGCTCCCCCAGCACCCCATGTCCCGGGCACCTAAGGGGTGACTTGGGGGGGGGACCCTCTCCCCACGCTGGCGATGCCGGTGCTGGCGGAGGAGCATCATGGACGGAGCCTGAGGCCACCCTCAGCTGGAGCCTCCAGTCACCCCAAATTCAGGGCTGGGGAAGCGGGTGCGACACCCTTTGCCCCCCCCCGCCCCATGACCGCCAGCATCTCTCGGAGGAGGTCGGGATCCCAAGCCCCGTCCTCCCCTGCCGTTGCTGCCCCACGCTCGCAGTGGGTCCCATTCCCAACCGAGCCCTGCTCCGTACCCTGTTCCCTGTGCCCTACACCCCACGCTCGGCCCCCTCGCCACCCCTTGCCCCCCCCCCCAGCTCACGGTCCGGTTCGGCGCAGCCCCCACGCCACGGCACCGGCCGCCACACGTTGCCCTCGTTCCATTTTTGGTCCTAAGTGGGCAGAAATCTCCCGGCGTATTTAACGTCTAAATCCCGAATCCCTGGAAGCCCCGATTAAGCCGCTCTCCCCGCAGAAAAATCTCCGCTTTGAGCCAGACTCGGCCACCTCCGGAGGCCGCGCAGCCCCCTCCCCACGGCCGCATGGCCCCAGCCCTCCCGCCATGTGCTGCCCCACTCATGGGGGGGAGAGGGAGGCTCGACCGCCCCCACAGAGGGACCCCCCCCCCCCCCCCCCCCCCCCCCAGGTCCCCGGGACACCCCGGCCCCCGCGCCCCAGCACCCTCCTCGCTGGTGTCCCCGTCCCTTGGCGCTGGGGGTCAGGGTGGTCGATGGCACGGAGTGCGGGGGCGGGGGGGGGTGTCTGTGCAACCAGACGAAGGGAACCCAGCGATTTTGAGCTGTAAATGCTCATGGTGCAGGAGGAGAAGGAGGATGATGATGGTGGGCTCCGTCCCCTTGCCCGGTTTCCCCGGTTTCCCCGGTTTTCCCAGTCCCGGCGGGAGCACGGCAGAGCCTGTTGGCCGCGACGTGGCCAGATTCGGCTGCGGACAATGGTGGCCACCCCAGCGAGGGGCGAGCCCGGCCCCAACCGGGCGGGGAGCGATGCCCAGACCCCGGCCCCGGCCCGGCTGCCGCTCGGTGCCGTCCCCGGACCCGGGGGAGGGAGACGGGCGGCTCCGGGGCTCGGGGACACGCGGGGACCGGCGGGAGCCGAGGCGGTGGCTCCGCTTAGTGGCACCGGGGAGAAAGGCAGGGGGGGACCGGGGCTGCCGCTGCCACCACCATCCCTGCCACCGCCATCCCCATCACCCCCACCATCACCACCACCCCCCCTGCCATCACCACCCCCCCTGTCACTGCCACCCCCCTGCCATTGCCACCATCCCTGCCACCGCCACCGCACCGCAGCCCTCGCCGGAGCTCCCTCGGGGCAGGGGGTCTCCCCCCGCGGACCCCCTCCAGGTGCTGGTGGTCCTGCCCCCGCTCTCCTCATCCTCGCCAGCCCCAGGGGCGAACCCACGGGGGACGCTGCCCCAGCCGCCCACCCAGCCAGCACCCACTGGCAGCCCCCACCCCCGGGGGTGGGGGTCCCTGGGCAGTGTTGGGGTGGGGGGGGCCACTGGGGTCAGGCCGGGGCGCTGCCGCATGTGCCGGAGCCTTCACGTGCCAAGCGCTGGATTCGGTTTTTGGCTTTGAAACCAGCAGCGCAGAAATCCCCCGCGGCCGGTGCCAGGTCCGGCAGCTGGGACAGGCTGTTTCCTCCCTCCCGCCCTGTTTGTGCCGGGAACTCTTGATCCCTTTTTTATAAGCCGAATATTTAAAAACATTCGGCCTACGCTGCGGAAACCGCCCCCCCCCCCCCCGGCTCCCCCTGCGCTGCCCCTTCCTGCCCCCCCCCGCCACCCCAAAGCTGGACATAAAAGCGAGTCCCAGCCCCAGCCCCGGCTGAGCGGCGTCTGCCCCACAGACCCCACGGACCCCACGGACCCCACGGCTGGGGCAGAGGCACCGCTGGGCTCCACCGCAGCCATGGGGCTGAGTCCCGCTCCCGTCCTTGTCCTGGCTCTGCTGCTGCTGGGGGCCATGGTGAACGGTGAGTGCACCCCCCCAGGGGATGGGGACAGGTTGGGGCAGCGACATCCCCAGCACAGGGTGTGTGGGGGGGTCCTGCCCAGCCCCCTGATTCCTGCCTCCGTCGGCAGCGGGGGGCTGCGGTGGCCCATGGGGAGGGCTCCAGGGATGCTGGGAGGGGGCCATGGGGGTGACCCTCCCCACGCCGTGCCCAGCTCACCCGGCTTCTCTCCCGCCCGCCACAGGGCAGCCCCGGGGACGGATCCTGGGGGGCTACGAGGCCAAGCCCCACCTGAGGCCCTACATGGCCTCGCTGCAGCTGGACGGGCAGCACGTCTGCGGGGGCTTCCTCATCGCCGAGCAGTGGGTGCTGAGCGCTGCCCACTGCACCGAGGAGACGTGAGTGCTGAGGATGGGGCGGGGGGGGGGGGGGGGGTGTGTCAGCGCGGGGGCCGCTCCGTCCTGCGGAGGGGGGGCTGCTGGACTCAGGCCAAACCCTGCTCCGTAGCCCCGACCCCGGCACTGGAGCACCGGTGACCCCCCCAGGAGGTCCCGGCCCCCCCATTTCCGTGGCCGGGGGCAGTGCCAGCCCAAGTTCCGCGTGTCCCACGGGGTGGGCAGAGCCCCCGTGCCCCACGCGCTGCTTCTTTTCCAGGGACGGCAAAGTCTTCCAGGTCCTCCTGGGCGCCCACTCCCTCACGGAGCCCGAGCCCCACAAACGCCTGTACCGGGTGCGCGCCCAGATCCCCCACCCTGGCAGCAACATCCACAACAACAAGGACGACCTTCTCCTCCTCCAGGTGGGCTCGGGGCTGCCGGGGCCCCGGCCGGGACCCTCCTCCCTCCTGCAAATCCCTCTGCCCCTTGGGGTCACTGACGGCGGTGGGAGGAAACCCCCGAGGCCAGGCTGGGGCTGCTCGGTCCCCCCTGTCCCTCTATCCCCGTCCCATGGATCCGTCCCTCCTTCCCCCACCAAAGACCTTTGGGCTGCATCCAAATGACTCCGTCTTCCCCGGAATCCTCGGTTCCCCCTGTCCCTCTTTCCCTGTCCCATGGGTCCCTCCCTCCTTCCCCCACCGAAGACCTTTGGGCTGCATCCAAATGACTCCATTTTCCCCGGGATCCTCGTGGCTGCGGCTCCGGCTGCGTCCCGGGGGCTGTGGGGGGACGGCGAAGCCCTGAGCCTGGCGGAGGCTGGGATGGTCCCAGTGTCATGTCCTGGGCTGTAACCAGCCCCCGCTGACCCGGGTCCCCTCTTGCTTCCCGGCAGCTGGAGGAGAAAGCGGAGCTCAACGCGCACGTGCGGGTGCTGCCATTCCAGCGGGAGGACAGGGACGTGGCGGCCGACACGGTGTGCGACGTGGCGGGCTGGGGCACCATCACCCACAGCGGCCGCCGGCCGGACAAGCTCTACCAGGTGGAGCGGCCGGTGATCAGCCGCGACGTCTGCAACCACCGCACCCGCCACGACAACACCATCACCGAGAAGATGATGTGCACCGACTCCCGCAGGAAGGACAGCTGCAAGGTACCGCTAGCCCCGGGATCCCGTCCCGTCCTTTCCCGGACACGGAACCTCGGCCGGACCCACGGGCTGGGGCTGGGAAGCCCCTCGGGGGTCCGGGAGCAGGGCGGGCGGTGGGGAGGGGACCTGCAGCCTGGAGGAGGTGAGACGTGGGGCTGTGGGGCTGCACCACCAGGGTGATGGGGGGGCTCCTTGCCTTCGGGTGATGCTGCGAAGCAGCTCTCGTCAGCCCGGAGATGAGGATAAGGCCACGGGCAGGACCCAGGGCACCCCAAGGGCACCCACCGATGGCTCTGCCAGAACGATAGGGGCCACCCTGAAAGCCCCCCCGCCTGCCCCACCGCATCCCCATAGAGCCGGGGGTCCGGGCTGTCAGCAGAGCAAGGAGAGGAGCCAGGGCTGGCGAGGGACGGGGCTGACCCCCACCCGCAGCTCCTGCGGGGAAAACCCACGGCTGAGAGAACCTGCGCCCCACGGAGCCGTGGGTCAGGCGGGGACCCCCAGCTCCCGGGGTGGGGGGACGGGGCCACCATCCCTGCCGAGTGCTGAGGAGCCTTGGTTCTGCAGGGAGACTCCGGAGGCCCCCTGGTCTGCAACGGGGTGGCCGAGGGGGTGGTCACGGCCGGCTCCCGCGTCTGCGGCAACTACAAGAAACCCGCCATCTACACCCGCATCGCCCCGTACGTGGCCTGGATCGACAGCGTCATGGCCTCCGCCGCCGGGGAGGGGGACACTCGCTGAGCCACCCCCGGGGACTCGGCTCCATGCCACGGCTTGCTGCTGCCGGCACGGCCAGAGCACCCACGACACCCACGCTGCCGCTCGGGGGCTCCCACCGCCACCGCCCCCCCGGAGCATCCCCCAGCGCCGGGAGGGAGGAGGGCTGGGCTGGGGGGACCAGCCAGAAAGCGGGGGAAGGGGGTCCCCAACCACGGCCGCCCCTCACAAAGTGTGGGGCCCGGCCAGGGGAGGGTGGGGGGGTGTCACAGCCCCCCGCGCTGGTGGAAGCCACAGGCTTTGCTGACCGCGCCGTAACGCTGACCGCGACCCGCTGCAATAAAGCGATGGTGATTCCTGCAGGCAAGACCATGGCGGGGTCTGCCTGGGAGCCCCTGCCCGGGCCGGGGGGACGGGGTGGGCACAGGCAGCACTAGGAGGAGCTGGACACAAGGCGGGGAGATGCTGAGGCTGAGTCCAGGGGGGACAATGTGGCCATGCCCCCCCCCATCCTCCCCTCGGCGACCGCATCTCGGGGGAGCCCCATCCCCTCCTGTGCCTTGGCCATGTGCTGAGACCCCCCCAAACTCACTGCAGTGAGCGCTCGACCCCAGCTCTGCCCCGGAGCGGGGTCTCCTCGAGGGGCACCAGGGACCCCACCGGCCCCCCAGCGCCACTCCTGGCCCCGCTCCCATCCCCGTGCCCCACAGCCGAGCACCCCCAGTCCATCAGCCCCGGGGGGAGCAGGGGACGCATCCTGCGGCACGGCCATGATGAGGTGGGGGGCCGGGGCCCGCCGTGGAGCCCTTGTGCGGCCATTTGTTAAAGCAGAACCTGCAAATTGCCGATAAGGCAAAGGGCAGCTCCGGCTCCCACGGTGGGGGCCAAGGAGGCCGGGCAGGACCCGTGCCGGGACCCTCCATCCCTGTCCCCGGGGCCGTGGAAGGGCGAAGGGGGCTGGAGGGGGAGACGCCAGCGCTCGGCTCAGGGCCTGCGGCTGTTTTTGGGGGGGGGAGGCAGAGCCCTCGTCCTCCAGCTGCAGCCCAGCCTCTAGGAGACACCCCCTCCAGCCCTGCCCCGGCAGGACCCTGGTCCTTGTCCTGTGTCCCCACGGCGGCAGGGCCAGTGTGCAGGGGACCCCCCCCCGCCCTCCCGCAGACGGGGGTCTCCCAGTCCCTGGAGGGAGCCAGGCCAGGAAGGAGCATCATCAGGGAACCGTGAGACCCTTCCAGCATCCCCATCCCGGGAGCGGGGCAGAGCAGGACAAGGAGCGATGGACGCAGGGCGGGATGGGGCAGAAGGGTGCCGTGTGGGGGGCGGAGGAGGAGAAAGCGGTTCCGGGCTTCAAAACCCACCTTCCGTCCCTCGCGGCCGCATGGAGCTCAGCCAGCGCCTCAGGGAGCTGATCCCAGCCCCGGGCTCCATCTCGGGCGGGAGGAGAAGGGGGGACATGAGCATCCGTCCTCCATGAGCATCCATCCTCCGCAAGCCTCCGTCCCCCCCCGAGCATCCATCCTCCATGAGCATCCAACCTCTACGAGCCTCCGTCCCACCCCGAGCATCCATCCTCCATGAGCATCCAACCTCTACGAGCCTCCATCCCTCCCCGAGCATCCATCCTCCATGAGCCTCCGTCCCACCCCGAGCATCCATCCTCCATGAGCATCCAACCTCTACGAGCCTCCATCCCTCCCCGAGCATCCGTCCTCCATGAGCATCCAACCTCTACGAGCCTCCGTCCCCCCGCTAGCATCCGTCCTCCATGAGCATCCAACCTCTACGAGCCTCCGTCCCCCCCCGAGCATCCGTCCTCCATGAGCCTCCGTCCCCCCCCGAGCATCCGTCCTCCATGAGCCTCCGTCCCCCCCTGAGCATCCGTCCTCCATGAGCCTCCATCCCTCCCCGAGCATCCATCCTCCATGAGCATCCAACCTCTACGAGCCTCCGTCCCCCCCCGAGCATCCATCCTCCATGAACATCCATCCTCCATGAGCCTCCGTCCTCCATAAGCATCCATCCTCCGCGAGCCTCCATCCTCCCAGAGCATCCGTCCTCCACGAGCCTCCGTCCTCCCGCAGAGCGGCCGCTCGGTCCCACCTCCGTGCACCCAGCGAGCCAGCGGCAATCAAACATTAAATAACCCCAAACCTGTTCTCTGAGCAAAAAGGAGATTAACGAGGGCCCGGGTTGATTACAGTTTTACTTGCGGGGGGAAAAAAAAGAGCCTTAACAAGAAGTTGCAGTTTCCTAATTAGCCATCTGATTTTCCTTAATTACCAGAAGAATAGCAAGGCAGAGACCAGCTCCGTACAGCAAAACATTAAACGGAGCTGAGGGACGAGCTCTTTGCCACAGCTCAATTTTTCACTAATAAATGAAAACGCGGTTCCAGAGGGAAGGGAATATACAGAAATTGGCGCGTTCTCTCCCTTAAATGGTCTCCGGGCAGGAATTTAGCCAAGCCACAGCTCAGCTCCGAGCACCTCCCCTGCGCTTGGCCAAAGCGCACAGATGTTTGGGGCCGATCCTGGGGAGCCGCCTGCTCCAGCCCCGTTCCCAGTGGCCACCGGCCACCCAGGCTCCTGCGAGAAGGTCCTGCCCCACTTGGGCTTCCAAGCCCCACACCCGGGCAAACCCGGAGCAACCACTCTTGCACCGTCTGGAAGTCCCAGAGCTGCGCCGCCACATCCCGACTGCCGGGAGGCCGCAGGGCTCCCCCCTCCCGCAATGAAAAGCCCACCCCAAGAACCCAGGGGCCGCAGAGAGCCGAGCAAACGCACACCGGTAGCCCGGGGCATCCATCCAAAGGCCGAAGAGCCAGGGCTGCTGCATCCAGCAGATGCCACAGCGTTAGCACCATTAGGTTGTAATTTCGGGCAAACAGGGGCGCTGGGTGAAGCAGTAGCTCCGCACCGTTAAATGAGGGCAATCGGTTGATGTGATTTACGCCCGACCCTGGGAGCGGTACGGAGACCAGGAACGCTCCTCCTCAAACACCCTGAAGTGTCCGGCTTCATCCTGAAGCTGGAGACTTACAACCATCCTAATGACTTGCTGCTTTCTCCTCCTGTGTCCGTAATAACCGGACAGAAGCTCGAAAACATTCATTTCCCCTTCCAGTTTTGCAAATGATGGCAACTCCTTTCCTAACGGAGACGCAATTAAGCAGGGCTTTCCCGCTTCGCTTCCGCTCATGCGTCGACTGTCCAGGACAGGGTGCGTGACCAAAGTCACACGAAAGACCGCTGGAGAACACATGCTGTACAAAATTAAGGGAACTTTTATTTACAAAAGAGCTGCTGGTTCAACGAGAGCCAGAGGGGTTTGCTCCAGGGAGCAACAGTCCCGTGTTCCCGCTCCTCTGAAGGGGGAAGTGATTGCTCCGTTAAAGGTATGACGGTGAAGTCCCCCATCAGGGGGGCAAGTTCACTCAGAGGAGGGAGAAGCGCAGGGGAACAGGGAGCGCCCAGCCCACGCTGCGCTTCCCAAGCGGCCCGTAGCAAAGGATGAACAGGAGGCACCGGGCATTCGCTCCCCTTTCACCGGGGACTTTGTCCGTTCGCCCCCAGCCACCACCGTCACCACCCTCTGCCCAGGCAGGGGCTCGCACCGGGGTCAGCCCGGACACAAACGCAGCCGGGCGCTCGCCTCCCAGGCTGACCCTGATAGGGAAACCTCTGGCGTTCCCTTCCGGCTCTTCCCTGTAAAAGAAGCAAGAGCTCCCTCCTCTCTTTTTTTCCAGCAGAAGGATCAATGCAAGAGGAGCAGCAGCACCGCAGCCGGCTGCTCGGCACCGTCTCACGGGCTGACGCTTTCGGAGGGCTCAGAAGAGCCGCCGTCGCTTTGTCCCAGACGCCTCCAAGGAAGGACGCTCCGAGCAGCTCTTCTGCTTGGCGCCGGCTGTTCCCCCCCCCCCGGCTCAGGAGTAGCTGAGGGGCATCCTCCTCCACAGCCCCCCACACAGGCAGTTCTTGATCCAGCGCTGCTCCCACTGCTTCACCGCCGTCACTTTGTTGGGCGATTTCAGCATCGTAACGCACCCACACCTGGAGAGAAACAAGAGCTGCAGCCAGGCCCGGGAAGAAAGAGCCAGCACTGCCGGGGCGCCCCTACGGATCTGTCCTGGTTGGAGGTAAAACAGAACCAATTTTCTGATTTGTAATTTTACTTTTTAGCTGGGCCTCTTCTAACTGACTAAAGTCTGAGATTCACAGCATATTGTTCAGGAACTGTTCGCTCTCAGAGTGATCAGACCTGATTATCCCAAGGAATGGGACGCACAGAGGCTCTTGCTTATACTTATTGCTGTAACAACCAAGGTCAGAGAACTTCGCTGTTTGCCCCGTTGGAGGGTGGGAAGCGGAGAAGCGCAGAGGGGTCCCACCTGCAGGGAGGAGCGGACGGGACAGGTGACCCCAAACTGACCAACGGGGTATTCCATCCCGTCGGCATCACGCTCAGGATAAAAGCTGAGGGATCAAAGGGCCAAGGGGGCTCTGGCTCGTTTTTTCTTCAATGGCCGACGTCTGAGGAGGACCCTGTCTGTTCGTCTGCCTTTGATCCCGATCTGAGCATTCCTGACTCTCGTTCCAGAATTCAGCTCCAGTCTGGGACTCCAGTCTGGGACTTTCCCTGTGTCTGCTGGTGACGCGATCGTCATCCTGGGACCTGGATACGGTTTTGTATATATTGTACACTTTTTTTTTTCTTTTTTCTATTATTATTTACTATTTTCTTATTTATTATTATTTTCATTAAAGTAGTTTAGTTCTTTTTCTAAACTCGTAAATCTCCTTATCTCTTCCTCTCCTTCCTGGGGCGGGGGGGGGGGGGGTGTGGGAAGGACCATCTGTAGTTCTGATTGGCCAATCCAGCCAAAACCACGACAGGATCACGCGGGGAACACAGAATCCGAGGAGGAAACCAGCTTTCGCGTCATTTGCAGGTGATGTTTGTGAGCTCTAAAAGCCAGCTGAAACCACGCGAGCCGTTATCCGAAGTGACAAGAGGTTATCGCGGAACAGAGGGCTGTCTTCAAGACAACAGCCCCCAGCTGCTATTTATACATAAAACAGCAGACAGTCGTCTTGTAAAAATGATCTGCTACAGGGACTTTCTATTAAAACCAATAATTAAAGCTAATTCAATCACACGATTAGATGGATGTTTGCTCCCTGCCCCATTGTTTTGAAATCCAGGCTCTTTTGTGAAGGTGGATGAAGAGGAGTCGGCACAAAGGGACTTAAAATGCAAGTCCGGTTTGAAAGACGACCCAAAAATGGCACCGCGGAGCCTGTGATTATTTCCTCTCCAAGAACACAGGTGGTTTTTATTTAAAGACCAGACCTGCTAAACAAGCCGAGGATTTCTCATGGCTAAACAGACTCCTACAGGCCAAATTCTGGACTCCGTTTACCTGCGCAGCCCCGACCGCTCTCGGATTTTCCCGCTAAAGCACTGTCCTATTCACCCCACGACGCACAATTCAGCCCTCAGATGAAACGCGGTTCAACCACCGGCAAGGACAAAGGTAGCTCATTCTCACAGAGCCGGGCTTACTTTGCACCGGGCAAAGTAATAAGATTTTTAATCTAACAGCCCTGCTGCAGTGACGGAGCAGCAGCTGTCTCCAATCAGTGATACAGTTTAAGGATCTTGGTTTTCCAGCTTAGTGTTGCCTTAAACACAACCACAACTGCTTTCTTCCGAGGCTAGGGGTAGCGCCGTACACCAAAAAGCCTTATTATAGAAGCAGCCTTTCCTCCTGCAGACACAATTAGCATGAAATGTTACTGGGATACCAGCGAGGATGGTAAACAGAGACTGAAAGAGCTTTTGAATGACAAAAAGAACACTTTGAGTCTCTGCCAAGAGCTCCTCTGCGCTGAAGGGCTGACGCTTGCGGCGCTCACCTGGTACACGACTTGCATTCCTCTGTTGGGTACGCGCCTAAATGAAGCCGCCTCAGATGATCAATTTTGGGCTGTCCAGGTGCCCTGGGGAGGAAGAAGAAGGGGAACGTTCTAGAAGATCACTTTGTAAAAGCTGTTTCCAGGATGGCGAGCTGCGTTTCAGTGGCCAACACGACACGGGCTTTGATTACCCAGTCCGCCGAGTGCCAGGGGATTCCAGGCCACGCTGACACGAACCTAATCACAAACTAGCATTCTTCCCCCCCTCCGTTTGCCGCCTCCTTTCAACACTTTAAAGCCCCAGCCCGTTGCAAGTTAAGAAATGAATTCAAGCAGAGAGAACAAACTGCGCTTGGGTGACACCAGCAAGTGGACGAGCCAAAAAAAAGCAGGCGTCCCGAACGCACCGACCTCTCGGAGCTGCAGAGATCCCAAACCCTCCCGACACCCCCTTCCCACCACACCACTGATTCCTTTCGGCTCTCTGCACCTGACAAAGGCATCAAACTGGGAAGAGACGGTGTGACCGACGAGCCCGGGAGCTTTCCCAAACTGCAGCCGGACAAGCTGTTTGTTCTGCAGCTTGCTGATAATGCCGTCGTTGATGGGCAACCAGTCAATATTGGGAATGAGCAGCTGGCTGGGGAGGAGGCAACACTCGTCTATCAGGGTGTCGTCTGGCTCCGTTATGTGATTTTCCTCACGACCTGCATGGAAAATAAAGCGAAGAGGGAGAACCAGCGTGATCTTTAAATTCCTCATTTAGAGATGGCGAGAACTGCGTGCAGTTTCCTCCTCCATCCGCCAACACAGCGCGGCAAACAACAAACTTGGCAGCTGTACTTGCCCTTTCGAAACACTACAGACCCACTCGGAATTCACGCCCTGCAATTATTCCTTTCACGCGCAATCCACATGAAGGAAGGATTCTTTTGTTCAGGGAAACCGGCAAACACTTACAGCACAGCCAGAGTTTAGTCAGGAGCCTGAAGAGGAGGGACATGCTGTCCTGGGTGTCGGAGGTTGCCGTGTAGACGGGGAGGCAGCTTGGCTTCAACAGCCCCCAAATACGAATCACCACCATCAGCTCCCTGAACATGCCCAGGGAGGCTCCGTCTCGCAGGAAGCTGTGTCCCGGCCGCACAGGGGAGCCCTGCAGAGGAGAAAAGAGCCCAGACTGGGACCTACACGCAGCCTGCCAGAACCCCTGCTCCGTTTTCAGACAATTCCTCTTTTCAAGCACCACACGGCCTGCGGCGTGCTCTGCCAGAGGATGCTGTGGAGGTCTGAGGGACGCAGAGGTTCAGGAAAAGCTCAGACAAGTCAGGCAGCTACTGAGCCTGCTCCTCTGAATGCAGCTGCCAGTCATAGAATCATAGAATCACTGAGGTTGGAAGGGACCTTCAAGATCATCAAGTCCAACCATTAACCTACCCTGACAAAAACCACTTCTAAACCATGTCCTTAAGCACCACATCTACCCTTTTTTTAAACACCTCCAGGGATGGTGAATCCACCACCTCCCTGGGCAGCCTGTTCCAACGTTTAATAACCCTTTCAGTGAAAAAAGGTTTCCTAATATCCAATCTAAACCTCCCCTGACATAACTTGAACCCGTTTCCTCTTGTCCTATCACTTGTCCCCAGGGACAAGAGGTCAGCCCCCATCTCTCTGCACCCTCCTTTCAGGTAGTTGTAGAGGGTGATGAGGTCTCCCCTCAGCCTCCTCTTCTCCAGGCCAAACACCAGTCGCTACACCACTGACTCCCACATGGGTACGCAACGGACCATTTTGTATTTCTGCTGTTTCTTACACTCTTCTCCCAAGTGTCGGTTCCCACAGGAACACCGGGGTCACGCGTGACTCTGCTAAAGCCACCCGAACACTGTACGCAGATTTTTTTTTTGCTCCTCTGGCTCTGTTCTCAGCCCCCCGGGCTCTCACCTGGTTAGGCAGGCTGGCCAGCAGGTACAGCACAAAATCTCCCACCCACTGGATGAGCTGCTGCAGGGACTGCAACGTGGTCATCTCCAGAACAAATTCTTCTGTCTTCAGGTTAATCATCACCTTGTCGATGTCTGAAAGAGAAGCAAGACACCTCCTGGCTCAGGAAGGTCCAAACTCTGCCCCTTGTCCCTGCAGTGCCAAGAGAGGTCACCTGCTTCTTCCTCAAACCCCCGGGAGCTACTCTGAGACCGTGACATTTTATATCAAACCTAAAAGGGGGGAAGGATCTGATAGAAACCGCTCAGAACGCAGTGCCTGATGTATGAGAAATCACTACCTATATCCGTGATCTTGGAGCAGATCTCGGTGAGTCGGTCCCCGGGGCTCTTGTCCGGGGTGTTCAGGAAGTGTGGGCGTAGCAGGGATTTCAGGGTGCAGCTAATGGCAATCAGGAAGAGCTTCGCGTGGTAGTCACACACGCGGGCTATGGTGCTGGAGGAGAGCTTGCAGAGAGACGCCTTCATGGCAACAATGCGCGTGGAGAGGACCTGATTGACAGCGAGACACCAGGAAAAATACAGAAGTAAAGGCAGAATTAGAATAAGCTCGTTAAAGTAAGCTGCTTTATTCTCTACTCTCCGTTTCTGCCACATGAATGACAGGAATAGTGGATAGTGTGCTGCGTGCGTGAATACTGTTCTGTGCATGTACAAACAGTGCTGCCGTTCCCAGAATCTCTGCCAAAAATAGACTTTACCATCTCGCAAGAAGCTTCCAACAGGTAGAGATGCGTTAATGTTAGTGAAAACGAACACTGCTTAAATGGGGGTTCTTCGCACCTCGAGTACCGCTCGAGCAGCGT
The DNA here is from genome assembly GCA_008658365.1 of Alca torda. Classification (NCBI taxonomy): domain Eukaryota; kingdom Metazoa; phylum Chordata; class Aves; order Charadriiformes; family Alcidae; genus Alca; species Alca torda. The sequence continues at coordinate 3,934,718 of CM018096.1, forward strand.
ACTCGGAGACAGCACGGCCAGGCAGTCAGAGCCATCCGTCCTCTGAGCGCTGGCAACGACTACCCCCTCCTCCCCGGCACCGAGACCCCTCCGTGTGCCCACCCTCTGCCTGGGAGCTCCCGCTGACCTGCTGCAGGGCGGCGTTCTGGCGCATGTACTCCTCATGCAGCTTCTCCACCAGGTTCTGGACCATGTTGGGTTGGACGTGGAGCAGGATGTCCCACCAGTCGTAGCCAGTCACCATGCAATACTCCAACAGGAACAGCAAGTGACGGAGGGACATGTTCATGTCCAGCACGTGGCCCATGGAGGGGGAGATGCGAAGCATGCTCAGCTGAAGGGAGGAGGCAACGGAAAATCCCTTATCAAGAACTGGACTGAAAACACTCTGCAAAGCTGTAACACAACACAGGGCCAACCGCTCCTCATTCCTGACCCAAAGATACAACTCCTGCAGTAACAGGATACATCCCTTCTTGTTTAACATGGGTCACCCAGCCGGTAGTAACATTCCCAGTGTTTTTCTGAGCGATTCATCGCCTCTTAGAGAGGCAAAGAGAGAACCTGGACGAGAAGAACTAACACACACCCCTCAAGCAGAGCACAATACCTTCCCATGGCTATCAATGCCAGCCAAGGCCAGAGACGTCCAGGAGAGCTGCATGGCTTTAAAGTGAACCAGGGGACCAGCAGTTCGCTGCCTTTTGATAGTCTGCTCGTCCACCGGGCGCTGGGAGGAAGAGCCGTAGAAGACGGCCATCATTTGCAAGGACAGGCGATGAACTATGTGGACGCTGCCATCGTGAAAAGCCAAAGCCAGACCTGGGGAGAGAAAACAACCGAGGGTGAGCAAGCGACTGCTCCCGGTGTAACCCAGGCCTCGCCCAGAGAAGCCGCCGCCACTGAAATCCCACATGGCAACAACACAGCACCCAAAAAGGCTGTGGGCTCTCAGGCACATTCGTATCTTGAGGCCACATCAGCACTTCAGAGATACGCATCATTCCATGGAAATGAAATGGGATGGCTGGGAAGATACCAAACTTTTCCCACCAGCATTTCATATGGTTTATTCTGAATTCTTCCTTCAGCTACAGTTCAGAAGATGAACAAGGGAAAGTTTCAGGCAAAACCTACATATTTAGGAGAAAGACAACAGAAACTCCTTACCCAATCCAGGGAAGAATTTGGTGTCGTTTGCTACCTTCAGATCAGTATTGGTCAGGGAGATGGGCAACTTCGGCAGAGCCACAGCCGAAACCCGATCCAAGTCATTGGTGGCAGAAAGAATCCGCCATTTCAGTATCATGGGTTGCTTGTCTCCGACTATGAAAAATAAGTAAATAAGTGAGACATCTCTCCCCAAAGAGATTGGAAAATATACCCCCACCAATTTCTGCCCACACTCCCCCTCCCCAACTCAGTGGGATCAAGTACTGAGTACTTCTTCATTCTACCAGGCCCGTATATTTCCCTCGTATTTCCCTATTTTTTTCCTGACCTCAGTAATTGTACAAACAAGGGCTTGTTTTGCTACGTCTCTGTTGATGGAAGGCTGTGCTGCTAGTGATTAAAAAAATCCTTATGTAGAATAATCCTTTATATTTCACTGGAACAAAACCGCATAGATTTGTTTTATCCGAAATCAGGTGGGAAAACCATGCAGATTGGACAGCCTGACGAAACCAGCTTTGCTGCGTGATCTTTTTGCTTTAGAAGGCTCGGCTCGCTCGGTTATCAGCGTGAAGAGCGGCTCCGCAGCAGCCTAACGCAGAAAATGTCTTTTATTGAGTGAAAGTAACAATCAAACCACTTCCTGGAAACCAGCAATTTGTTGCCTAAGATGCAAACAGATGGAATAGAGCATGTGACTGAGAACACCTGCAAAATAAATACGGGATTCTGGATAATCTCAGATACGCGATAATGGATGCGAGAACCTGTCTTGCATTTTCACTTAGCCCTTGCTCCTATTTTTAAGCGTATCCAGTGCAGAAACTCACCCACAGGGGAGATTTGCTGGAAGATATTATTGACCGGCAAGCCCTCTTTCCGCAGAGACCAGCACTCCACGATGCTGCTGTTTTGGTTGGAAGCGCAAAGCAACACCTGCAAAACAGAAACCCATACTGCAACCACACGCCCAAACTTTCCAGCAGGGAAAGACACCATCCCCTCGCATTTTCTGCCCCTCCCTCTCCCCTCCATTTTGAGGCTGCTTCTTCTAATTAGTTTATATTCCACCAGCGAAAAGCAGAGGATTGTATCAGCAATACATAACGGTGAAGTCCCTAGTCGCAGCTAGAAGCAAAGAGAGGCAGAGCTCCACCATGTGCTGTCACAGCCTGTGCCTCTCCACATCGCAAACGATCTCATCTCTCGCCAGCCGGCGACCTGATGTCGCTCACGCACGTCGGGAACTAAACGTAAAGGAAAGGGCAAAACTGAACTGAGTGTAAAGCCAGAGCAGACACTGTGTTCTCCAACAAGTGCGTTGCGTCCTCACCAGAGGAGAGAGAGGAGCGGTTGGGCTTCATCGAATCACTTAGCTTTCCAGAATCATATTAGCAATCCCCTGACAAATAGAGTTAAGCTACAAAATTAAGTCACGCAGATCAAGAGCTCCAAGTGTTCTGGAAAGGAGGTGCTTTGAAGCTGAGACCTAAAGATGAAAGACTTCTCACCCCAGAACCTTCTGGACAGCCCAGCAGAGCTCCCCTAACAACCACCGCCAGATCCGGAAAATAAACAAGGCAAAGCATAATCAGGCTAACGAAGGACTGGGCTTTTCCATGAACTGGAGGGCTCAGCCATTACACCCCCAGACATTTTAAGTGCAGCCTGCATGACAGCGGAGCTGAACTAGCAGTACTCCGAGAAACACCAGCTAGAAACACAAAGGGCTTCGCAGGACACGATCGTTCACCTCCAGAGCCATGTGGGGAAGCCAAAGGTGGAGCAAACAGCTCTTTCCTTGCTATTCATTTAACTCCTACTTGCTTTAACAGCATATGCTCACCTGCTCTGACATGTCTCGAGCAAGGAATTTCAGGTGAGTGATTGCTGGGTATTTGTCTTTGCGGGCAGGGTCCGTGGTGCAGCGCATGAAGAGGGAAGGCAGGATTTCAGTGTCTATTTTGCATTTCTCATTCACCACGCTGACACAGACTTTGTAGAACTGGACAGGGGAGGTGCTGCTGCCATCAGATGTGGCCACCACGATGTTCCCCCCACCAGTGAAGGCAACATCTGCCAAGGCAACGCGACAGCGGAGGCGGCACAGGCTCTCTGTGGAGGTCAGCACTTGCCCGTTGGGCTTGAGGAGGGAGACCGTCACCAGCCCACTGATGGTCACAGCAATCCAGCCCTCCATGGGCTTCCCGCCAAACAGCGTCAGCGACGGAGAGAACTTGACCCTGGAAAACTTCTCCCCAAAGTTCGATGCTCCAGACTGTGAACAAAAGTCAACAACACAAAGACATTTGCACCCGATACCCGCAGCGTGCTCTCAAGCGCGGAGCGCTCCTCGTTAAGTCACTGCAGAGCTGAACGGAGTCAGATGAGGGCACCGAGCTCCCACACCCGACTCTGCTACGTGACCCCAGAGAGGCCCCTTTGCCCCCACACCAGAGCAGTTCCAGCCACGCGGGAACACGCCAGCCCCTCAGCAAAGCTCTCCAAGCACCCGACAGAGCTCCAACCTCGCTCATGTGGACTGAACCTGGAAGACTGACACTCTCTCTCCCTGTCTGGGGCCAAATCCAGCTCCGACACCAACCCGCTGCACAACCCTTTACGTCCCCGTGCCTCGGGTTCTCCAGCACTAAAGAGAGGGAAATGCTTCTCTCTGTGGGACACCCTAAGAGTTAATGTTTAAAAAAACGTAAGTAGGTAACTTCTACTTGGCAGACTTGCTCTTTTTGAGTCTGACAGAATTAGACACGTTTCTAAACAAGCAGCTTATCTCCATACACATACGGCTCCCATTCCCAAATCCCTGGATTAAACCTCAGGACCTCAAATACGTTTCTTCTGAAATACTACCAGGAGGCAAAGAAATACTTTTATCTCCAAGGAAACTGAAGCACCAGACTAAGGAACACATGTTTCAAGCACCAAGAGAAACAAGACATCCAACCCCCACTGAAATTCAGCAGGAACTAGGAATCTGACTTTTCTTTTGCCTGGAAAACTTCCCTTACTCGACCCGTGCAGGGCGACGGATGAAGCCCAGAGCAGAGGGAAACACAGACAGGGGTTTTCCAAGTCCTTTGTTAAGGATCAGGTCCAGCCTTCCTGACTAGATCCCCTGCAGAGCCAGGACAAACCTTTTCCACATGCAGAGCCAGCTTCACACCATTGTGCAGCCACGACAGGGCCACAACCGGGTCCCCTTCCACCATACTGCCCACGGTGTTCTCCCAGCTGTTGGCCAAGTGATCGGTCATGCTCCAGCACTTGATGTGGCCGTCCGCGTCTGCCGAGAGCAGCCTGGAGCCTACAACAAGGGCGCCTCGTAAGAACCAGGGGGTGCAGCCAAAAAAATCAACTGAGAAATCAAACCACCCCAGTGCAGTCGGAACAGGGACACCCAATTCACGACTGCAAAGCAACAAACTCCCTCTCCACGACCAATCGTATACCATCATTTTAGGGAATGCACACACATGAATGGTGGGACAGAGGGTAACGAGAAGGGATCCAAGCTCACCTGACTGATCCCACTCCAAACAAGTGATGACTTCAGTGTGGCCAGAGTTAACGGAATAGACGTCCCAGGGATGCTCAGTATCGATGATATGGACCATATGGGTAAGATCTGCCCGAAAAGAGAAGTGAATCACTGTCCCTGGCTACCCGCTCTCCAGCTGGCATTCTAAACCCACAGAGCCTCAGCTAAAGCAGGGGAAGGCAAAAAATATTTTCCGTCAAGCAATTTTGGGAAGGATAACAACTGCGTTTGGCAACTCAGGCGAGGTACCAGATACCAGCGCAAAGCTTGCCCTGGTTTAGCAGAGTGAGAACAACTCCCCAGTGAACAAAACACCCAATAAATCTAAGGAATGGAAGGGAACGACAGAGCACGAGTTTCCTGTGTTGATTACTGCAGGTGAGAGATTTTAGGGCCAAAGCAGAGCACCGCCCACCTGGCCCAATGGCTTCCGATGGCAGGACTTGCCTAAATGCGTTGGGAGCTTCCAGGAGACGTTACCCAACCTTCCACAAGCACACCGTACCTTTTTCCTCCTCATTTTTGAGGTCTGTGGTGAAAGCGATGAGGTTGCGGCAGGACCAGGCGCACACTAAGGGGATGGAAGGGCAGTGGTTGCTCTTCGGCTTTTTCTCCCACTCGCAGACATAGGCCAAGTCCATGGCGCCGCTGGCCCGGGGACCCCGCAGAGGGACCGGCGCTCGCTCCTCCCTGGAAGCACGAAACGGCCAATTCCACGGGCCACAGGCCGCAGGGTGAGGCCCGGTTACACCGGCTCCGCACCGGGATGCGCCCAGGCCCTGCTACGCCGCACTCCGGGCACCCGGGGAGGAGGAAGAGCAGCAGCTCCCAGCTCCTGAGGGGTAAACAGGGACCCCAGCCCCCAGAGATGTTTGTGAGGGGGAGCGCGGTCCCCCGGGACGCGTGTGGGGACAAGGCCCGCACCGGGAGAGGCCCCGGCGCCCCGTCCCTTACGGCGGGGGGAGCGGGGCCTGCCGCAGGGGCGAGGCGGGGGCGGCCCTGCGGGGGGGAGCGGAGGGGGTCTGTCCGCCGGGACACCGACCCCCGGCGAGATATGGGGGCGTGAGGGCGCCCCGGTCTCTCTCACGGGGGGGGGGGGGAGGCGGCCCCACTCACCGGCCCGCGCCGCCTCCCGCCGCGCACCAGGACCCCGCCCCGCTCCTGCGGGCTGCCCGCCGCGCGCCTGCGCCCCACGCCGCGCGCTCAGGCACCGCCGCGGACAGCCGGGCCGGAGGCCCTCAGCGCCGGGAGGGGAGGTACCAGTCAGTGGCGCTAATTTGCATGGACGCCTACCCAGAACACACCGGAGAAGAAACACCAAATATAACTGTGAATTTGGGAAGTTTTGGCGAAGACGAAGCGAAGCGAAGGTTTTAAAGTATAGGAATATTCAGGGAAACTTTAAAATGTTTATCAAGCCCTAGAAGAGCGATCACCCTATCTTAAAGTTGTCAGGTTGTAGAGCCTTAAATACTTCCGTGGGGGAGCGATAACTCGTGCTCGCTTCGGCAGCACATATACTAAAATTGGAACGATACAGAGAAGATTAGCATGGCCCCTGCGCAAGGATGACACGCAAATTCGTGAAGCGTTCCATATTTTTGGCACCAGCCCGCACCCACCTTTTGCTGGCAGTGACCGGAGGAACCCCCCCCGAACCTCCCAACGTCCCGCCCAGCCCCCCCCAGGCAGAGACAGAGCCAGAGTGTGGGAGAACGCTTTTTTATTGTTCCTGAACCCCCCGCCTGAGCCATACAAGCCAACAAGGCACAGGGTATAGTGGGGACAGCCCAGGGGACACCCCAGCATCCTCATGGCAGACAGGGAGCCCAGAGCAGCTGGCAAAGCCCCTCAGCAGGCACCCAGGGCCAGGGGTGCTGCCACGGCAGTCCTGGACTGGGGGGGCCAACTGCCCCCTGGCCAGCCTCAGCAACAGCAGAGGCCAGACCAGAGCAGGGACCCCCCCCCCCACTCACCTGCAACAAGCCCTGGGGACACAGAGGGACCCTCAAACTGTCCCCTTGGCAGCCAGAGCCCCACTGGGCCAAGCTGTGCTCCTCCAGCACACACACACACACGCATATGTATATACACACACACACACACACATTAAAAAACACTATATTACATTTAAAACCATCCCACCCCCCATGGGGCAGGCACCAGCACGGCGAGAGCCCCCGCACCCTGCCCAAGGGGGCTGGAGGGGCTGAGCCCCCCCACGGGACACCCCCAGGATGGGCACAGAGCTGGGGGCACAAGGAAAGTCAGGAGGGCATGGGCCCCCCAGGCTCTTCCGCCAGCTCAGCGCTTGCTCAGCACCCGCCAGGAGCTGTTTCACCGCAGAAAAATCTGGACCGACATCACCCATGGAGCGTCGGTGCCAGAAGGGGGGGGTTGGCCCAGCCCAATTATTTTTAAAAGCACCTGGGCTATAAATAGACACAAAAACAGTTCCGGCAGAGCTGCTCTGGCCGGGAAACAGCACGGCAGATCGGCACCGGCACGGCTGCACCCAGAGCATGGCGATATCTGGCAGGGCCACGCTTTCGGGGGTCCCGGAGCCCCCGGCTCAGCACCATCAAGCATCTGCTCTCGGTGGTGGGGAAGGGATGAGGAGGGGGCTGGTCCACGCCACGGCAGGACGGAGCGAGGGGATGGCGGGGCTGGCAGAGGCCAGGAGAGGAGGAAGGCAGCCGTCAGCGTGCCAGGTGAGGGGCAGGGCGTCCCTCGGGGCATCAGCTCATCTGCCCCAGGTAGTCTGAGAGCAGGAGCTCCGGGGGCAGGAAGACGCGGTGTTTGTTGCTCACTTTCATTTGACGTTTCCCTTCGATGTCCGAACCTGGGAGGCGAGAGGGAGCAGTTAGCACCTCTCCATCCCCGCGTGGGTCCCAAACACAGCCTTACCTTCCCCTCCCCTCCTCCTCCCAGCGAGCACAGGTTCCCCCAGGCTCCGCAAAGACAACTGTCCCCCCCCCGCCATCCCCAGCCCCCTCCATGCATCCCTGCCAGCACCACGGGCCCCAACATCATTAGCGCTCTCCTGCTGTTTTCCACCAGCAGCTGCTAATGAAAGGCTCAGCAGCAAAGACTCCTCCGCAGGGACTGAGCCCCGTGCCGCCTCCTCCGCCTTGGCAACGAGACCTTCCAGGGAAACCTGCGGGCACGGCCATGCTCCGCGGAAGGAGGCAGTGCCACAGGAGAGGGAGCCCCACAAGCAGCCTTGTGCTTTGGGCCATCCAAACCCAGCACCGAGAGGAGAAAGGGCAGCTCTGCTGCGAACGAGACGCCCCCCCAAGGCAAGCGCTGGGCCTGGCCACCACCCCGGCTGGTGGGCTTCAGCCCCCGGCAGTGGCCGGTGTTACCCACTGGCCACCGGTGCTGGCGAAGCAGCCTGAGCCCAGCTGAGGCTCACGAGGAGGAGGGAGAGTGGGGTTATCTGTGAGCCACAGCGCAAGGTGGGGCCGGGAGGAGGGAGGGAGGAAGAGGCTGAGCTGGAGAGGAGAGATAGTGATGAAGAGAAGGGGAAAAAAACCAAACAAACAAAAACAAACCTAAAACCAACCAAACAAGTAAACATGAGGCTCTTACTGGCAGAGACGAGGTCCATGTACTGGCAGAGCGCATGGAGCAGGAGTCGCTCGAAGCTGGGGGAGATGGGGACAGGGTTAGAACTGACCCACCTCAGACCCCCATCTCCCAGGTGTTCATCCCACACACCGGAGACGGGGAGCACAAAGTGTCACAAACCCCTGGGCAGGGATCGCCCAGCGCATCCCTCCCTTGGGGGCTCTGCAAGGGTGAGCGTCCCCAGCCAGAGACCCGAGCGTGGCCGAGGGGTCTCCTCGGTTCCCAGAGCCCCCCTGCAGCCTGGGGCCGCTCCAGGGCGCGGGGAACCCAGGCGAGCAGCCGCTGGGCACGGCAGCTTGCTCCAGCGAGTGGGAAACCTCTGAACGTGGGACCCCAGCTCCATGGGGAGCGGCAACGCTCCACAGAGCTGGAGGGGCAGAAGTACCTGTTGTCCATCAGCGCTGTGTAGACAGAGTGAGGGGTGACGGAGAAAAAGGCCAGCAGCTCCTCCTCCAGGCCCTCCAGCGTCCCCTGCAAAGAAAAGGCAGGGGCTGTCAGGGAGGAGAGGGCAGAGCCACTTGGTCACCACCTGTCCCCACCACGTCCGCACAGCCCCAGCACGACAGGGAGTAACTCCCGCGTTACACAGCCTCAGTAAATCCCGGGGAGTTACTGCCAGCAGCTCCCAGGCAAGTCATCTGGATGCGAGACGACAGGAAAGCATGAGGAAAGGAGACGACTCCGCTCTCCAGCCCCCGAGGCAGGGAGGAATCCGTCCCCTGCCAACGCCGTACTTCGCGTGCCAAGGGCTGGCATCGTCCCTCATGCTCGGAGCGGCGGCAGCAGCCAGGAAAGCCTCGTGCCTCCCGTCTCCTTTTCTCCTGACAGGCAAAGATCAGCTCGATGCAGCACTCCGGGGCACCGTGACCCCAGAGACAGGCAGCAGAAGCTAGTCTCATTTGAGAACAAATTGAGCAGAAGCCAGCGGGCAGGAGGAGCCAAGGCTGCTTTTAGAGACTCTAATTAGAGCAAGGAAAACAAACAGAGCAGGAAAACAGCACCATTGAGAAGAGGGAGCAGGGAGCCAGGCACCCCCGGGGCCCAGGAGAGCAAGTGTCTGGACAGGCAGCGCAGGGGCCACGCGTGGCAGCTCGGCTCCCCGAGCCAGGCGGCACGAGGCCACGCTCGCCTCTCCTTTCAGGCTTAATTGTCTACTCAGCAGTTGATGCAGTCAAAATGCATTTGAGTTTTTCCAAACAGCCTTGGATGGGTCGTTCTGAAGACCCCCAAAAGCTCCACTGCTGCCCCTGCGGGCAAACGTGCTGGGTTTCCCCTGTCACCTGCTGCTCACCGAGCAGAGACTGGGAAACAACCACGTAAAAGTGTCCTGTAACTACCAGAAAAATCTGAACTGAGCCCAAAAAACCCATCTGCACGGGGAGCTGAATGTCTGTTTGTAATCAGCCACCGCTGCAGAGGTCATACGAGAACTGGAGCGCATTCCCCAGGAGCTCATCTGAAATTCGGCACTTGTCTGGCTCGATGACCGCGTGCGAGGTCAGGGGACAGCCCTCGGGACGCGGCTCCGGATGAAGCCACGTGTGGGGCTCTGGCAGCCAGAGCCCTGCCTTGCCCCAGCCCTGCCGCCCCCCAGTAGCCCCCGGCTCACCATGGGGATCCGGCCCCGCTTCAGGGTGGAGCGCAGGCGGCGGCTGATGCGCTGGAAGCACTCCTTGGGCGAGTAGGCAGGGTGCTCTGGAGCCGGCGGAGAGGAGAACAGAAGGGACTCGGACACGGCTCACACCCCCAGCGCCCGTGGGATGGCTCTGGACGCAGCCGCATGGCATCACCTCTCGGAAGGAGCCCAACATCCCCCGACCACCCCAGGGGGACCCCAGCCGGCCACCTCCTTCGCTCCTCGATCTGCACAGTCACCCCTGCACCAGTAACACCCTGCGGAGATTTGGGGGTCTGCAACTGGGGTTGGCTGCTGTGCCCATCGTCCCCAGCCGCTCCCCACTCCCCCAAACCCTCCTGAACCCACAGGGGGGGGTCTGACGGGCATAAATCCTCCCCCTCCTCAGCACCCCAGGGGTCAGCCCAGTCATCCCCTGGCCCGGTCACAAGCAGATGGCACAGGGAGCGGGATGCAGCCCTTGGGGAAGAGTGTCCTTCCTGAAACGCATGCAAGGGAGGAAAGGGAGAGGCTCTCCCCACCCAGCGTCCCCTCCCAGCACCTTTCCACTTGTCTTCGTTCTTGACGGGCAGCTTCCTCTTGTGCTTCTTCCTGGCCTCCTCCTCCAGGTAGAGCAGGACTCGCTCTTGCTCTTCTCCCGACCGGTTCATGAAGTCGTTCCAGATCTGACAACACAAACCGCCACACCCCATTGCAGAGGTCCCCAAGGAGCACCCGGCGGTCAATGGCCACCCTGAGCCCCACCTGGCACCCTGTGAGCCACCTTCTCCCCCATCCCTGCAACCCAGGGCTACATCAGGCTTCCTAAGCCCGGCCGGGTGAGAGGAGGAGAGCTCTGCAGAGCCAAGAGCGCACACGGACCACGCAGGTCGCTCCGCAGCCAAAGCCCTGAGCATCGCACGCAGGAGAGAAGCCAAGTTTCAAAACGGCCGGTTACAGAGCTGGTATCGCAACACCGGCCGGGCAGTGTGAGGCAACAGAGGGGTTTGGCAAGGGGCCTGTTTCGGAGGAAGTGGTGCAGCTCACCCGGCGTTAATGTTCTGCAGGTACAAGGCTGTATGTTGGGGCACTCGGCAGCGCTCCGAGCACTGCTGGGGCAGCAGCAGCCTCCGCTAAGCCAGCCTGGCCAGGCTCTGAGCAGGACCCAGCCCTTGCACCGCACATTTGTGCGCATCCTCCACAAGAGGATCTGCCCGGAGACCCCCCAACCCCACAGGCTGCAGGGCTGGGGGCCCCAGGACCTGATCTCCCCTCGGCACACGCGATGGCAGTCAGGCACACAGACGCCAGCCCTGAGTGCGACATGGGCAGGAGTTCGGGCAAACAGCTCAGGCCGGGGAGGCGGAGGGCTCCTTGGGCTGGAAGAACCACGTACGGATACCACGTCCTGCCAAAACCGCGTGTGCCATGCCAGGGTCCCCCCCGTGAGCCCCGCGCAGGCGGGTGGCTGCACCTACCTCCACGTAGGTCTCGTTGTTACAAGCCTCGGTGAAGATGCTGGGGGTGGCGGAGTGGGCGAGCTCTCCCTCGTCGCTCCCGCATTCGTCTCGCTCCAGAAGCGTCATCAGGTAGCGAGCTGGGGAGGGGGGGGAAGAGCAAAGCCCCTGAGATGGGAGGCAGCACCCTCAGAGAGGTCCTGCGCTCCCAGCACCCCCCGCTTGCCACGCAACAGGGGGGGGTTTAGGGAGAGGGGAAGAGATCCAGCCCGGAAAGAGTGAGCACTCCGAACCCGCCCCAGATCCTTACTGTTTTCCAGCCTCTGCAGGCTCTTGCGGCCCTTGGCGCGGGGGATGAGGTCCGAGTTGCGGATGGCCTTGTTGATATAATACTGCTTTCGCTTGGAGGGGGAGAACCTCTTGGACGGGGAGTCCTCCAGCGGGGGCAGGCAGTCCTCGATCCTCCTGCAAGGACACAGGGGACTAAGCCCACCCGAGACCCCCAGGGCTGGGGACAAGGAGCTGCACGGGGAGAGCCCGCAATGGGGGAGGCCGAGCATCAGCCATCAGCGTTAGGCACCGCGTCTTCCTCCATGGGGCCTGGCATCCCTCCGGTCATGCCACGCTGAGCTGCTGAACCACGGCTTGCTCCAAGGACTCGCTCTGTTTAAAGCGGCTGCGCAATAGCGGCTAGACCTTGCGGGCAATTAACTCCGCCAGCACGTAAAACGAGATGAAGAGATTCGTTTCTGCGGAGGCAGAGGCTGGGGAAGGACCCTGAGGTGCCCCACGCAGCACATCACGTTTGCCATCACCCAACCGGAGCGTGCCGCTGGAGCTGCCGGCACCGTCCTGCCACGCGGCCTCCGCAGCTGTCGGCAACTGGCCTCATCACCGGACCACCGAGGGCAGTGGCAACACCCGCCATGGCCACACAATTACTGGTTGGGCCAGCTTTTCCCTCCAGACCGTTATGCCGCTGCGGCTGCTCCCCACCACCCCCTGCCCCAGCAAGGGCTGGTTTCACTGGTTCTCCGTCCTCCGGGGATGCAGCCAGCAGGGCCCGGAGCCGACACCAGTCACCATCCAGAGCAGGCAACAGGTAGCTACAGCCCCCGGGAGAAAGACTGCACCGCTCCTGGTGTTTGGCTCCTGTTAATAACAATTCTATGGTCAAGGCATCACTTAGGCACACGCACAATTTAGGAATGGCCATAACTTTGCTGATTCATGGGAAAATTAAACCGAGCGACGAGCAAGAAGCTCAATGGGCATTTAACGCAACCGCTTTGGTTTCAGAGTTCACTAAAGCTCTGCCAAAGACAGGAAGTTTCACTGTCTTTTCACTTGTTCTTCGCCCACTTGCTGAGGTCTCTGCATCGCAGCTTCCCCTCCGGTTTGTGTGGGTTTCCTTTAGCACGGCACAAGGTGGGCGAGAAAACCAACGCCACCAAAACAAACCGCTCCGGCACGACCCCGCGGGCAGGGCTGGAAGGGGAGCAGCGGGGACGCCCGCTGCCGTCTGGGTCACTGCAGCACCATGGTCCCCACTGCGTCCCCTCCTTCCCCTGGAGCTCCGGGGAGACCCAGCACCGCAATCAGGCGCTGGCACAGCTGTCCCCAGCAGCTGGGGCAGAGCGGGCTGCTCCGTGCGATTACAGCCCGCCCGGGAAGGCGGCCAGCTGCTCACCCACACCAAAGCCTTGATTTTTATTCCCCCCGCCCCGCGAAGAGAGGCGGTGATGGGGCCTCTGCTGCTGGGGCAGGGAGAAAAAACAACCTCCCCCCGCTTCCAGCTGGAGAGAAAACAGTGACAGAGGTGGCCTTGGAAGAAATAAAAGGGATGCACGTATCCCCAGCGATGACTAGCAGATGGGTGGGGAGCTGTAACCCAAGCTGCAAACAGAGAGCAACCAGCGTTCACGGATCAAGTTTTGATACAGCAGTGGTTAAAAAAAAAAAAATAAATAAAAAAAATAGAGGGAGTCACCTTACTGCCGGCCCTGGTCCGGAGCTTCGAGTACACAGAGCCCAGCAGCTGCGAGCCTGGCACCACCAGGAGCCGTCACGGCTCACCAGCGTGGCCCCAGGCGGCTCCGCCACAGAGAGAGCCCTTCAAAGAAGAGTCCAGGGCAACGCGCGGTAAATATTTACCCTGTTTTCATAGACCAGGGAGCCCTAACTCACAGCAGCAGGACAACGGGGAGGGTGCATCCTCCAGCCTCCGCTGGAGAGAGGGGAAAAAAAAAAAGATGTTAAAAATAGCTGTGCAAGTGTCACCGGGGTGGGAGCACCCCCAGCCCTGGCAGGACCCCCTGCTCCCAGTGCAGGGACCCCCTGCCCAGCACCGAGGTTTGGGCAGCCCCAGCTCCTTGGTGGCAGGACCTCTCGCTCCCCGCAGCCTCCAGGGCCGTTCGCGGCGGTGCCGAGGCTGCCCGGTGTGTGCTCACGGCCTGGCACCGTGCCTCGACACCCTGTGCTGCCACGTCCGCCGTTCGGCGCTGCCGCCTCTGCCCGCCGGCGCTGGGCAGAGCTGCAGGATTGATTTCCAACCCGGGAGACGCACAGGTGACGGTGACCTTAAGCCTGTGCCAGCAGAGCCGGGCTTTACAGCGCCGGGTGCCCACCCAGGAGCGAGCACACAGTCTCGGACGAGCCCCTCTCTCAGCCCCACATCGGTAACTTCACCGTCAGGATCCCCTCCCGTGCAAGCCACAGCCAGGCTGCCATGGCCACCCCCAGGAGCGGGGTCCCTGCAGAGCTCACCCCCGGGGACACGTGCCCAGCCACAAAGAAAGGTCAACGGCTTCTCCTCCACTTCTCATTTCTAGGCAAGAAACAAGAAGCCCCTCGTTCTCCGCCAGGAGGTTTTTAACCAGTTCCTCTTGTTCACTGTTTAGCAAGCAGGACGCAGCACCGAGGCTGGATGCCGCCGGTGCCAGCCGGGGCTGCTGCTGCAGGGCGGAGGAAGCCGGGCAGAGCCCGTGGGTCCCCGGCTGCCACGGCCCTGTTCTTGGCCTCCACCACGGGCGGCAGCGCCAGGCTCCGGCTGCGCTTGCAGAGCCAGCAGCCCCCAGCCCGGCCACGCTCCCCGCAGCCCCGGCACCCACCGGGACCAGGTCTCCCAAGCGCCTCCAGCCGGGGTCCCCCAGAGCACACCCCCTCTCCGGTCCCGGTGACCTCAGGGAGCACCCGTGACCTTCGGCAGGGTAAACACTAATTAGCCCATTACCCTAATCACGGTCTCCTGACTGACACAGCCGCCGCCGGCTCCAGGCCGGTGGGGTAAAGGCCCTCCCGGGGCAGCACAGCCGCCCCCCCGCGCTCCCCCGGCCCGGCAGCACCAGGAACCCCCCAGGAGAAGTGGAGCCCCCCCAGCCCGGGGGGAAGAGAGGGAAAGCGGGGAGACAGGGCCGCACTGACAGCCCACGGGCGGAGGCCGCGGCCGTCCCCCAGGGTCCCACGGGAGGGCCCGGCCGCCCCCCACGGCCCGCCCGGCCCCGGGGCCCGCACTCACGGGTAGGGCTCCTCCGGGCCCGCGCCGCCCCGCAGCACCACCATGGCCCACTCAGCCCGGCCCGGCCCGGTGTCTCCGGTGGCACTGGGACCTCCGCCTGTCCACCGGAAATGACGTCAGAGGGAGGGGACCACAGCGAGTACCGCCCCGGGGTGGGGTCACGAGGGGCGATGTGCAGTGGGAGGGTGAACCCGTAGTACCGGAGGTCGGCGGCTGCCGGCGCCCCAGCCCCGTTAAGCCCCCCCCCCCCCCCCCCCAGTGCCGCCACTGCCGCCGCGGGGCTCTTAAAGGGGCCGCACCCCGCCCGGCGGCGCTCCCCCGCCCGGCCGCAAGGGGGCGCTGCGCCTGCGCTCCCGGCCGGCCCCGCGGCCCCGCCGCGCGGTGTATTTGCATGCGGCGGCGGCGGCGAGCCAATAGGGAAGGGAGGCGGGGCGCGACGGGCGCGGCGGGCCAATGGCGACTCGGGGCGGGGCGGTGCGGGGCGGTGCGGGCGCGGCGGGCCAATGGGAAGGCGGGGCGGGGCGGCGCCCGGTCCCGCCGCCCGCCCGCGGGGAGAGCAGCCGCCGTGCGGGCAGCGATCGCGCCCCGGCCCCGCCGCAGCCCGAGCCCCGGGCGGCCGCGGCTGCTATGCGGCTTCGCGGCGCACGGCCTCCACCGGGTAAGCGGGGACGCGCCGCCGTAC
This sequence comes from Alca torda, assembly GCA_008658365.1. NCBI lineage: Eukaryota > Metazoa > Chordata > Aves > Charadriiformes > Alcidae > Alca > Alca torda. The sequence goes on from CM018096.1 coordinate 3,950,351, forward strand.
CGGCCCCGCGGATGGTGCCGCGATCGATATCGGGACACCCCCTACCCCCCTACAGCCGGTACTGGGGGTCGGGGTCTTCCCCCTGCGTTTGGGGGCTGGGCAGGACTGGGACTGGGACCGGGACCGGGGACCGACCGCGTCCGCTGGGCGGGTTGGGACTCCCGCGGCCGGTTGCTGGGCGGGATCAGGGCGCCCTCTCCCCCCCCGCGGCCGGTTACCGGCCGTTTCCCCCGCGCGGGGCCGGGCCCCCCCCCCCCCCGCCCCTGGCACGCCCCCGCGCCCGCCCGGACCCTCCGGCCCCCGCGGGCGTTACTGGCTCGGCCGGTTAGAGCCCCCCGCGCGACGCCCTACCCCCAGCCCTCCACTGCCGAGACGGGACGCTGCCGCCGCCGCCCTCTGCCCCCGGCCGGGGCAGCCCCGGGCCCGCGGCCTCCCGGGGCTCCGACCGCAGGAGGGGGCGGGGGCGGCTCCGTGCTGGGCTGGGTGGGAGCTGCTGGCCCAGCCCGGCCCCGTGCTCTGTCCCGGGAGCGGCCGTTGCCCCCCGGTTCACGGGGCCGGACCCCCCACCCCCGTCCCGGGGCCGCTGGGCGAGGCGCGGCCGGTGCCACGTGCCGCCGGGGCTGGGCTCTGCCCCGGGGCCGAGCCCCCTGCCCGCCCCGGGCGTCCCTCCCGCGGCCCCCCCAGCTCTGTCCGTCCCCGGGGACGGGCACCCGCTGGGCCCGGGCTCCTCGTCCTCCTCCTCTTCCTCCTTGCTTCCATTTCCGCGGAGCCCCGGCGGTGCCATGAGCCCGGCAGGGTCCCGGGGCAGCCGGTGGGGGTGTCCGGCCGCGGCCGGGCCCGGTGTCGGTGGCACAAAGGCCCCATTCCTCGCATCCCCGCCCGCCGCCGCGTATTTTTAGCCCGGCGGAGCCGCTGTCGCTCTCGAGCACCTGCCCCGGGGGACGCGGGGGCCGCCGCCACCGCACCGGGCCCCCGCGGCCGGGAGGGACAAAGGGGCACGGCTCAAGGTCACGGCGGCCGCCGGCCCGGGGCCCCTCCGCCCAGGGACGGTCCCCCGGCTCCGGCTTCCCCGCGGCGGCACGGCCCGGGCCCGGGGGGGGCTCCGGGAGGCGGCCCCGCTCCCGGTTCCCGGTGCTGGCACTGAGTGACCCGGTGACTCGTAGCGAGGCGGGGCCGGGGGCCGGTCCCGCTCCGGTTGTGCTCACGGCCGGTGCCGGGGACGGAGCTCGGCTGGCGGGGAGGGGAAACTGAGGCACGGGCAGTGCCCGAGCGGCCGCCCCGCTCCCGCCGCCCCGGTGCCGGTTCCCCTTGGCGGCGGTAGCCCCGGGCCGAGTGCGGCGGGGCCGGCAGCGGATGCGGCGGCTGCCGTAGCGAGCCGGGGGGGAAGCGGCTGCCGACCCCGGGCAGCGGCCCCGGCCCGCCCTGGAACGGGTTCCTCTTTCCCGAACCGGCGGGATCGCTGCCAGCCCCGCCGCCTCGGGCCGGTCCCGGCGGGAGTCCCGGGGTGCGGGGGGCTGAGGCGATGCCCGTACGTAGCACTACCGGGCGGCGGCGCGGCGAGCTCCCCCCCGCCTTCGGCACCGGCGGAGGGAACCCCGTCCGTCCGAGGGCCGGGGCCGGCTGTACCGGGGCTCCGGGGCGGTGGGGGGTGTCGGGGGCCCCGGCCATACCGGGTGCTGGCCGGCGGGGTGAAGCAGGGTCGAGCCTCCCGCAGCCCCCGGCGATGGCGGGAGGCGCGGGGGTCGCGGGCAGAGCCGGTCCACCGGGGCTCCGGGGAGCCCGGCTCTGCCCGGGAGGCGTCCCCGGGGACACGCGGGACCCCTCGGGGCAAGGGTCCCCTCTGCCCGCTCCGGCCCAGCTCCTTCACCCGCCTGCAGCGCGTCCCCCGTGGGGCCGCTCTCCCTGCGGGGGCCGTTATCTCGGGCGCTGGGGTCCCGGTATCCGCTGCCGGAGGGGGGGGGGCCGGGCGGGGCTATCGGGGCCGGCAGGCCCCTTCCCCCTCCAGCAGCAGGGCCCGGCCTCCCTATCTCATTAGCTCGAGATTAATGAGGCTCCTGCGCTGTCTTTAACTCCTTCCTGCTCGCCAGCCCCACTGACCCTTCTCTCCACTTCCCCCGGCAGGTTCGCGCCGAGGCCTGCGGGCACCCAAGGACTAGGGACACCCGGCCCCGAGCAGGGGGACACCGCCATCACCCCGAGGCTGCCACTCTCCGAAAGTGCCCGGTTGGCGAGGAGGGGGCAATGCCCGGGGCCACTGCTGCCTGCTGAGCCTGCTGAGGTCTCGCTTGCCGGTGGCTGCAGCACCCTGATCCCGCCGAGCCACCCCGTGCCCACGACTCCCACCGGAGCCCTTGAGAGAAGAAGCCATCGGGGCAAGGCTGAGGGGGTGGGGGGGCACATCCTTCTGCCCTGACACCCCGACGGCGCTGCGGACCCTCCGCTGCCCTCGCCCCCCTGGGCCCCGGCAGCCCCCTGGCAGGGCTGCTCCCCCCGGCGCTCCCCAGCCTTGGCCCCCAGCCCCGCTGGAGCGCGGCAGCCTGCCGGGCGCTGCCCCCCGCGCCTCCCGGGCATTGCCCCCCGGGTGCATCGCCCCGCGCCCCCCGGGGGACCCGCCGCCCGCCGGCAGAGCCATGAAGCTGCAGGCGGTGATGGAGAACCTGCAGCGGCAGCAGCGCGCGCGGCTGCAGCAAGCGCTGGAAGCGCGGCAGCAGGAACAGCAGCAGCAGCAGCGCTCCACGCCGCCCCCCACGCAGCCCCCACCAGCCACGGGGCAGCCCCCCGCCAGCACCCCGGCCCGCGCCCGCAGTCAGGATCCGGCCCCGGCGCCCGTGGAGGAAGGAGCGGAGCCCGAGAGCACGCACATGCAGCGGGCGCAGATGGCCGCCTTGGCCGCCATGCGGGCAGCGGCCGCCGGCCTCAGCCACTCGTCCAGCCCGGGGCTGTCGGATGAGAGCCAGGCCTCCGAGGAGGAGGAGGAAGAGCGCGGCGAGGAGGAGGACGAGGATGGCGGGTACCAGCAGGAGATGGGCTCCGAGGAGGAGGAGGATCTGTGAGTACAGGCTGTAGCAGCTCTTAGGGGCTCAGGGAAGGGTCTGTCCCCGGAGCGTTTTGGCACGGCTGGTTGGGGACATGAGCTTCCCTTTGGGGCAGGGGAGGGTGGTGGGGGCAGCCGGGGGCTGCCTGCGCTGTTGGGCAGCCGGTTCCTACATCTTTGGGCAGGGAGGTGGGTTAGTGCCGTCGGGACGTCCCGGAGCAGGAGGCACCGAGAGCAGCAGCAGCGGCTCGGCAGCTGTGATTCCTCATGCCGGGCTGGCACGGGGTGACATTTCATCTCTGCCCGGGGAGCCACGTGGGGCTGTGACAGAGGATCCTGGTCTGGCTTTAAATTATGCAGGGCCTTCACGGCCGCCTCCTCCCAACCCGTGTCCTCTCCGGGGCCGGGGACAGGCTGGCAGCCATCTGGCAGAGCCCCGCTCCCTGCCGGAGCTGCTGTCTTGGGATGCCGGTGGCCAGCGGTGCCCCGCGGGGCTGCCACACGCCGATGGGGGTGCACTGGGTTCCCCGTGTGCTGGGCGGGCGGTCCCAGCCCCACGGCTGTGGGGTGCCCGTGGGGCAGGGGAGAGGGATCGGCTTTGGGGACCCAGCCCCCTGCCTATCATGGGACCAGCTCTCTCCTCTCCCCCCTGCTCTAGGAAGGGCAAGTGGGATGAAGACGACTTTGAAGAGGACCTGGGCGAGGAGGAGGAGGAAGAGGAAGAAGAGGAAGAGGAGGAAGAGGAAGACTATGAGGAGGAGGAAGACATTGGAGAGGAAGGGCTCAGCTCGGCGGAGGCGGTGCGGGCGGGCGCGGGATCCCTGCTGCTCCGCAAGCCCCCGGCTCCCCAGCACTACCGGGGCGAGCCGCCGCGGCTGCCGGGGGGGCAAGACCGGCTCCCCTCGGGACTGGGCCACGCGCAGCCCCCGCCACCGGCGCCCGACCACGGCGACTGGACCTACGAGGAGCAGTTCAAGCAAGTAGGTGCCTGCCGAGACGCGCGTGTGTCCCCCCCCTGCCCCATGCCCATCCCTCCCCTGATCCTCGGCTCTGCCGTGCGTCCCTATGCCCTCGAGTGCCGCGGTGCCACCTCCGGCAGCGTTCTGTAACGGAGCTCCCGTCGTTGCTGCTAAAACGTGAGATTCCTCCAGGGTTTTAGTGCTTGGGCTCAGCCGTGCCCCCTCCTTTGTCGCTTTGGTCGGTGGCTCCGGTGGGATCCTGTGTTCCGGTTGGTACCGTGGCCTGGCCCCGGCGCAGGTGGGTGGTGTGATGGGGTTTGCCGCAGGGACTCGTGAGAATTCTTGCCGAAAATGATGGAAAAAAAACCCCCCACACCAAACCTGCAAATCTGAAGGGATTCCTCCGTTTCCTCTTCTCCACCCTCCCCAAGCTTTTTCAGGGGCTCCCCATCACTGTGGAGGTGATGCCCAGTGGGACGGCACCGACCCTGGGGATGTTTGGGGGGGCCCCTCTGCCGTTGCCAAAATGCCACTGAAGAGTGAAAGCGGGGTGAAAGTGCCCCAGCTGCCCCCTCCATCACCTTCCCCGCTCCGGCTGAGCCGGGTTGGCAGGAGGCAAGGCATGCTCCTGTTCTCTCCCCGGCGCCGGAGCTCGCTTGCGCCCCGCTTTCAGCTAATAGAAGGAAATGTGCTGCGAGCTGGGGGCTCCCCTGGGGGCTGCCCGGTGCCTTTGATGTGTGTGTTTAAATACATCTGAGTTTAGGGCTGGGGGAAGGGATGGGAGCCAACAGCAGCAGATGGGACCCAGATGGAGCGGCCGGGGCATGGTGGCCTTTCGGGAGGGATGCGACGGCCCCTTCGGGGAAGGGGCAGGGGCCGTCGCATCCCTCCCGAAAGGGGGAAGGGGCTGCCGGGATCTGCCGGCACATCTGGATGCGGCAACGGGGCTGGCGGAGAAAGCACAAGCGAGCGCGGAGCGTGTGGCCGCTCTCCCTGGCACGCTCCCAACCGGCTGCGGGGAAGGAGGGATGGGATGCTTCTGCCCCGTGCGTCCCTCGTGCCGCTGCACCCACCGTCGCTTCGTCTTCTTGTGGTTTTTTCTCTTTTGTGCTTCCTGCCGGTCGGGGAGCAAGGGGCCGGGGAGGTGATCTCGTATCTGTGAGAATGCTTTTTTTTTTCGATACCGCAGTCGTGATCTTCCTGTTTGTCACCGTGTCGGTGCCGTACCGGACCCGTGCGCCACCTCCGGGGTCCTGGCAATCGCTCCCGGCCCTCGGGATCCAATGGGAAAATTGGGGGCCGGTGGGGTGTCAGCAGGACCTGTGGTGCCACGCTGCCGCAGTGTCCGTAGATGTGCCGTGGACTTCGCCGCAGCCTCCACCGTGTCCCCCGCCGCAGCGCTTGGGGACACTAGCCCATCCTGGGGACGTCCCAGCGCATCCTCTGCCCCCTCCCCACCTCTGCCCCCCCAGGCCGTGCTGGAAAAAGGGGCTGAGCCACCCCTCTCCCCCTACTTTTGCTTCCCAGCGGAAACCTTCCCAGGTCGGGAAGGGAGATCCCGGCACGGCGGTTAATCGTGGAAACAGCCGGAGGGGGGAGGAAAGCAGCTGCCATGGCTGCGCCGTGGGCGGAGGAGAGGAGGCGAAGAGCCCGACCGGGAGAGGCTTTCCCCGGCACGTCAGCGCGCCGGCGCTTGGATCGCGGCCACTGGACCCAGGCCAGGGGGTTGCTCAGCGCGGCGCTGGCCGGGAGCTCCTCCTGGCCACCCTCCAGCGCGTGCCGTGCTGCCCGAGCGCCCCATTCCCGGCCCAGCTGGCGCGGCGGGGGAAAGGCACAGCAGGAATGTAAACAGCGAGGCGAGGCGTGGGGATGCTGCGCCCCTTCCCCGCTCCCACCCCTTCGCGTGGGGGGGGGGGAAACCCCGGCAGCACCGGGGTGCTGGTGCACCGCAGCCGGATCCATCCCCTCCCAGCCCCATGCGGGAGTGACAACGGGGACGCGGCACCGCGAGCGTGGCCGTGCTGGTGCTGGGCCTCCCCGCTGTGGTGGGGAAACGGTGCTCGAGGAAGGGGCTGTTTTGGGGTTCCTCTTTTTTTTTTTTTTGGAAACGGCGCTGGGAGCCTCAGCTCTCCGGGGACCACGCAGCCTGCTGCGTGCATGGGCTGAGCTGCTCCCCCCCCCCCCGCCCCAGCACCTCCTGGGGCAGAACCGCAGCTGCTTGGGCTCATCTCGGCGAGGCGGGTGACTCTGATTTCTTTCTTGGTGTCTGTGATGCAGGTCCCCCCAGGGCTGGGGGTCTGGCCCCCGACACCTCCGGGGCTCCCTGAGGTTGGGGTCCAGCTCGGGCAGTGAACAGCCCAGCCCAGCACTGGACCCCCGGCGTCCCTGTCCTGGTGGTCCCTGTGCTCCAGGACACAGTCCTCGCCGGGCATCGCCACCGTCCGGGTCCCCGTGCCCATCTCCGCACCGAAACCCAGCATATGCCGGGGGCTGTCCCCATCCTGCGCCGCGGGGTGTCACTGACCCATCTGGGACAGGTTCCGGCAAACCTGGGATAAACCGTGGGGGGCCAGGGAGAGGAGGAGGAGGAGGAGGAGGGGGCCGGGTTCACTGGGGAGGAAGGGGAGGGTGCGAGGAAGAGTTATGGAGGTTATGGAGGTTAGGGAGCCGGCGCGTGGCACCTCCCCGTCCCCGGGGACGGCTACCACGCAGGCAGAGGTCAGCTCGGCGGCTGACCCGGGGCGCTGCCCGCGCCGGCAGCAGAACAAAGGAGCCCCCGCCGCGGTGGGGGGTCGGGGGGCAGCGGCTGCCGAGGGCTCGATGGCTCCTTGGGGAGGGGGGGAAAGGGGCATTTTTGGGGTGGGAGGAGGCTCCCCGTGGGGAATGGCCGCCACGTCCTCCCGCGCCGACTGGGAGCAAGGGATGACTCGCTTTCCTTTTGATCTCACGCCTGTTGTATCCCCGCCGGTGGCGGCACGGGGTCGGAGGGGTCCGGTGGGATGTCGCCACGTTGCCGCCATGCCGGGGCCGCGTTCACTCCCGTTTGGGTTTGGGATCATCTCCAACCTCACCCCAAAAGACACGACGGGGGTTCGGGGCAGTGGCGGCGTATCCGGATTGCCAGCCCCGAGCTGGGCTCAGCCGCGGGGGGTCGAGGTGAGCCCCAGCACACACACACACACCCCCCCCCGTGGCCGGTGCTGGGGTCACTGGGGCTCACACCCCGCGCATGTTTGCCCCCACGATGCTCGCGGGGGGGAGCCGGGCTTTGACGAGCCGCCGGAGCGCGAGCGGCTCAGCCAACCCCGAACAAAAATCCGGCGCTGCTGCGTGCCGCCGCAAAGTGCTGCGTAATGCCTGGCCGGCGCGCTGCAGGGGCTGCCGGGGAAAAACCCGCTCCGACGGCTGCACCCCAGCCCCGGCGGGTGAGGGTTGGGGGGGGGCTCTGCCATGCCCCGCAGAGAACCCCCTCCTGACCTCTCTGTTTCGTTACCGCTATTACTGCGCCCTACTAATACCAGGAGCCCGAGCCCCGGGTGCGTCGCAGCCCACGGGGATGGAGTTTCCTGCCCCTGCCCCTTCGGGAGTTTCCTGCGCTCCCCGAGCACATGCACCCCATCACCCCGGCACCGTGTCCTGAGGGGGGGGGGCACCCATGGGGGGATCCATCTCCCGCTCCTCCCGGTGCTCCCCTGGCCGCAGCAGCCGCTGGGCTCCCTCTGGGGTGCTCCATTTGGAGGTCCGTCCCCCCGCTTTGGGGTGCCACAGGCTGATGTTTGACCCCCCCCCCCCATCTCTGCTCTGGTTTTCAGGAAGCATCGTAGGCTTTAAGAAGCCGCGGCAGTGCTGGGGGGAGGCTGCCCGGCGGTGGGGTGCTGGTGGGGTTCATTGCGTTGGGGGTTGGGGGGTGGGGTGGGAGATCTGCACCGCAGCGGTGGGACGTGGGGGGCGAAAACCTCAGCCCTTATCTGGTGCTGAGCAGCGCTCCCCCGAGATACGGCGTTTCAAAGTGCAGCGGTTCGGGGGGGGGTAAAAAAAAAATAATAAAACAAAAGCAACTCTGCAGCCTGGGTGGGCACACGCTGGCTGGGCTTGGGGGGGGCCAGCCCGGACCCCCACCCTGCCCGCTCCCATGTCTGGGGACCAGCCGGGGCTGAGATGTGGTGGCTCCTGGGAAGATGAAGCCAGGATTTTCCTGGCGGAACCATGGGAGGGTCCGGACGGGCTGAGGAAAAGCCCATTTTTTCCTCCGAAGCCACCAGGCTTGGAGCTCCGTGCAGAACCCCCGGCTTGGGTTAAGGTGTGGGGGGGTCCCCTCTGCCCCTTGGGGCAGCAGAGCCCCTGGCGCGGGGCCCCGAACCCCTTTTTCCCCCACGGATTATATTTATTTAAAAAGCCCCAAAGCCGTCCCGGGGAGCGGGGCCGGGAGCGGGGGCCCTGCGGCCTCTTAACGAGGGCGGGAGGGTCCATTTACTTTCTTTAAAATATTGATTAGAGCTTTATTGCATTAGCCAGCCGAGCGGATGAGCCGCCCCCCGGGGAGGGCGAGGGGGCCCCTGCGCAGGGAAAGGGGCACCCGAGCCCCGTCCCCAGCCGGGGGCCACCGTCCCCCCCCCCCCCCAACAAAGGCGGTTTTGCTCCGTCCGGGGCTGCGGCGTGGCGGGGGGGCACAGATAAAGGGCATCGCCCTGGGGCCCCCGCCTGGGTGCTTCTGCAGCGGGAAGAGGCGATTGCGGCATCTGGCCGGGCCGGTGGCAGATAACGAGGGCGAGGAGGGGAGCGGAGCGGGACGGGGCGCGGGGGGCCGCGGTTCAGTGGGAGGTTGGACCCCTCCCGGGAGAAAGGCTGCGTCCTCCCCACCGCGTGCAGCCTTCGCCCGTCTCGCCCGCTGCCGCCGTCCCGCTCGCTGAACGGTGCTCCCGGCCGAGGCTCCAGCCCGGTAATCGGCTCACAGCGCTCAGGGAGCCTTCCCGGAGTTGTAATCCCATCGGATCCCCGGCCGGGGGTCAGGGACTTCTTGGCGAGAGCGGCTTAGCCACCGAGTGCCTCCCCCAGCCCGACGCCTGGGTGCCCGTGCAGCCGGCTCAGCCCCCGCTGCTGGTCCTGCCACCGGGTGAAGCCGTTTGTCCCAACAAGACCCGGGTTAATTAACAAGGTGGGCGACAGGGGACACGTCCCTTCTGCTACGGGTGGCCAGCCAGCACGTTCGCCCGGCTGATTTTGTTTGCTACGGGGTGGATTTTCCCCCCGCCACCCCTTTTCTCGGGAGCTGGACTGGCTCCACGAAGCCTGGGCATCGCCATTGGGGTCCCTCCGAGAGCCCCAGCGCCCCCAGAGCCCCGGTTCCCCGCCGAGTCCCAGCCCCCTGGGCTGATTCAAGGGTTACAGAGGAGGCGGCCGCCTCCCAGCTCCGGCACAGCTGAACTAACAGGAATGAGGGTTTATTTAAAAGAAGGGAAAAAAAAAAAAAAAAAAAAAAAAGAGCAGAGGCAAGAGCAAGTCCTTTGTCAGCAAAGCAAACAGCCGCTCGGCAGCGGAGCGGTGGTTGGGCAAGGACACAGCGTTGCTCCATTGCCCTATTTCTGGCCCAAACCGCAGGAGAAATGGCAGCAGGTCCTGGGGCCCGGCCGGACGTGCCGCAATCGGGGGGGGCGGGCGGCGGGTTGGGGACGGGGGGAGTCCCCCCGCTCTCCCCCTGACGCTACACCTGCCTGCGCTGCCCGCCCTGCCTGCGTGGCCGCTCGCCAGCCCTGAGCCCGCGGGGGCGGCCGGATCGGGGGCTCGGGGTGCAGCTCTCGGCTCGGCTCCTGACCCCCTCCCTGACCCTTCCAATCGCTTGCTCCATCTGCCCCCGCCTGGGTCCCCGCTCCGGACGGAGCTGGCGATAACCTGCCCTGCGCTGGGGCTGCTCGGGGACGGGGGTCTCCACCCCGCTCCCAACTCCTGACACATACCACGGGGGTGGTGGGGGGGGCATCACTGGTGATGGTGGTCCTGCAGGAAAGGGCTTCCCTATCCCGCCGCAGCAGCCAGCTCAGGGACCTCACTGGTGCAGACGTGGGCACCCCTGGCGAAGGGCTGAGCCTCCTGCCTCAGTTTCCCCACCCGCCCCCAGCTCAGGCAGCAGCGCCTGGTTTTGGAGACCCAAACACCTGCGATGTGGCACCCCGGGGTGGGATGGGGTCGGGCGGCAGCTTTGTCGGCGCTGGCATCGCTCCGCTGCTGCCTCAGTGCCGGCGGCGCGAGGAAGCCGGCGAGGTTTCGGCGCTGCCGGAGCAGCTGGGGGGTGATGGTTCCAGGGCTGACGGCCCGCAGCTGGCTGCCTGTCAAAAACCATCTGCAGCTCTTGGACCTCTTCCAGCTCCTGCGGGCACGGCCGGGGCACGCGGGGCTGGTGGGAACCCCCCCCCCCCCAACCCTGGGACCCCCACCACAGTGGGACCGCGGTGGGGTCGGCAGAGCGGCCATCGGCAGAGGGGCCATCCCGCGGAGGTGCGGGACCTCGCATTTCAGGAACAGATTTGCAATTAGCCAAATCCCCGGCCCGGGCGGTGGAAGCCCCGGGTGACTCATCTGCTCTGGCTTACAGCGATCCCCTTTCTAAGACGATCATTTACATATGGTGGAATTTAAACCCCAGCTCGCCCGCGAGAGCCAACGCGGCCGCCCGTGAGGCTGCCCCCACACCCGGGTCGGGTCCTCACCCGGGAGGGGGGGTCTCGACCTCCCAGCCCTCCTGGGTGTCACCTCGGGGAGGGCTGGGGGCACACGGAGAGGGACAGCCCCAGGTGGGGGCTCGTCGGGTGCCCCCAGGGTTTGCACCGTTCTTCCATTGGGAAAAGCTTTGCCGCTCCGGCCGTGGTTTGCCGGGGTCCCTGTGGGGAGCTGCGCCGGCGGCGTGCGAGCCAGGCCCTGGATGTTGTTCCCTGGGACGAGCTTTCCCAACACCGCCTGACTCCACTGAATTAATATTTGCACAAGGTCCGGTGCGATAGCGAGCATGTGTCAAGGGCATGCACCGGCACGCACGCGGTGAGGGCCGGGGGGGAGCCGCCATGCCGCTGCCAGGCTGGCCCCCAGCCGCCCGCCCCGGCCGGCCGCTCTCGGCATGGCGGGGGGCACCGGCTCCCCTGTCCCCCACCGCTCGGCGGTGACCCCTCGGCAGTCCGTGCCACGCGTCAGCGTTCGGACACCGAACCGATTTTTATTTTAGCCAGAGCCCGGCACGCTGCCGCCCGGCCAGACCCTCTGAAACCATGGTTGGAAGTGCCGCTGCAGCAGGATTCGCTTCCTCCTCTGCGGGAAGGGGAAAAACTCCGGCAGCGCAGCCATCCCTGGAGCCGGCGTCGGTCCGGACCCGATGTCCGGCTGCACCGGGGCGGCTCCGGCACACGGACGCAGATCCACACGGAGCGTCCCGGTGGCTGCCGGGCAGCAGCGGCCACACGGCGTGGCGGGGAGGGCGGCCGGCGGCGCACGGACAATGGGGGGTCAGGGAGGTTAAACGGCGACTAATTCGCCCATTCAAGGTCCCCCTCCGCGGCACGGTGACACCCGCCGTGTCGGCGCTGACACTGGCCCGTGTCCCCCCGGGTCGCCTGTACGGCTGCTCCTGGCCGGGGAGGTGACGGGGCTGGGCACGGGGTCCACGCAGGACCCCCATCTGCGGGGCGGAGGGGGGGCTTGGTTTGGGACGGGATGCTGCCTGCGGCGCCGTGGGCTCCTGCTCATCCCTGTCCCCCACATCTGGTGGGGTGGGGACCACGGCCGGGATGCAGCCGCAGCATCGCTCGGGGGGTTTGCGGGCGCTGGGGTGAGGCCGGGTGGTCTCGGGGCCCCCAGACCTTTGGGGCGACGGCTGGGGATCGCCTGGGCTCATCCCCGTGCCATGGGAGCGCCCGTGGATCTGCCGCCCGCCGGGTCCCCAGCCCGAGGAGGGGGCACCGTTGGGGAGAGGCACCTGCGGCGGGGCCGGACCACGGAGGGGACAATGCTGGGAACCGGCGGGAACAATAGTGCCGACGGGAAGCGCGGCGGACAGGGCCCCCGTGCTCCCCGGCCCCCTCCCCGGCTGCCCCCGCGGAAGCGGCCCCCCGCCCCGGGCGGCCCCGGCCGCAGGAATCCCGCCAGGCCGGTCAGTGGACTCGGTCGCCGGCGGCAGGAACCGGCCCCATCCCATCCCATCCCACGCGAGCGAGCGAGACTCCCGTGCCGGCCTCGGAGCTGGGGAGCGAGGCGGTGAGGGGCTGCTCCGGGGGGGGGTTTGGGGAGGGGGCGTGCACCCCTGTTCCCCCGGCCACCCCTTCCCAAGGAGGGGCCGTGCTTTGGGGGGGGCTCACAGGGGATTAGGGATGGCGAGAGGTGACCCGTCCCTAAGCCGAGCGCTTTATCTGCGGCGGGATCTGTGCCGGGGCCGGACTCTCCCTTTGCCCTTCGCCGGGAGGGATCGGCCCCCGCAAACCCCATACCCCCGCAGCCGGGGGGGCCCTGCCGGCGCTGCCCCCCACTCCCCTGCCCGGGGAAGGGGCTGCGCAGCCTCGGCACCCCCAGCCCTGACTCAGCCACCATCTTACAGGAAACCACCTCACCAGCATCACCCGAAACGCTTCATTTCGGGGCTCATCGCCAGCCCTTCGCTCTAGTTTTTACAAATTACTTTCTTTTTCGGAAGAAGTGCCCCCACCGGCCCCCGGCGACGGGTCCCGGCGTAGCGATCGGCGTGGGGTGGGTGCTTCGGCGTGGTGGTGGTGGGGGGGCTGCGTGCGCCGGCCGGGAGCGGGACAGGAAACACCGCCCGCGTGTTTATTCTTCGTTTAATAACTCGTTAGCGTGCGCGGTCTCTCCCCGTCGCCCCTCGGCTGTCAGCGGGACAAAGGGACGCGTCCCCGGGGGCCGCTCGGAGGAAGGAAGGAAGAAAAGAAAGAGAGAGAGAAGGAGCCCCTGGCCCCCGGTCACAGCGCCCGGGCTGGAATCCATCGGGGAGGACGTTGTCCCTGCTACCTGCCGCCGGCCCCTCTCCAGGGTGGGCTATCCCCCGCGCCTTGCCTTTGTTGTATTTTTTCCCAAAATACAGAAATTCAGGCCCCCGCGAGGCGGTTGGCCCTGATGGAGGGGTCCCCACCCCCCCCCCACCCCGTCCCCGCTGCTGTGGCCCTTTGGGGGGTCTCTCCACCCCCCGCCGGCTCCCGGCATGCACATCCCAAACCAGTTTCGAAGAGGAGGGAGGAAAGCCGGGAGTGTCGAGACTTCCTGGCGATGGGAAAAAAAAACTTGAAAATTATTCCCCAAGGCTCGAAAACCTGGAATCAAGCCGTGGGAGGGGGTGTGTGTGTGGGGGGGTAACTCGGATGCGTGACGCTGGCTCAGGACGCCGGGACACGGGCTGCTCCGCTGCCGGCTGCGCGGGGGTCCCTGGTGGGGCAGGCACGGGGGGGTCCCGCCGATGGGGAGGCTCGCGCGGCTCTGGCGTGAGCCCCGGCATTGCGAGAGCCTCGTTAAATGGCGCTTCCCCTCCCTGCTTTAATTGCCCTCCTTGCCCGCAGCTCGGGGTTGGGGGGGGGGGTTATCTCCGTCCCTCCCGGCGGACCCCCGGCACGCACCGCTCCCGTGCCGAGGGCTCTCTGCTGCATTCCTGGCATTGCCGAGGGGCCGCCTCCCCGCCAGCCCTTTGAAAGCCAACGGGTTGGGATTTTCCCCCTAATCTGGTTTGAAACATTAATCCGGTCATCCACACCAAACGCCGGGCCGGCATCCTGCCGGGGCGCTGGGGGTGCGGGGTCAGCGCCGCCCGCCCGCCCGCCGCCTTCCTAATTCCTCCTCCACTTAATTATATATCTGCTGGCAACGGCCATCTGGCACCTCGTCCTCAGCCGGCCGCAAGGACGGGGGCCGGGGATGGTGGGGGCTGCACCGGCGGCGAGGTGGGTCGGGCACCGCGGCGCAGAGCCGGCCGTGCCGGTGGTGCCGGGGCAAGCGGCGGTGCTGGGCATTCGCCTTGTGCTGGGTGAGCACTGGGCGCACGGGGCCAGATCCCAGGGCATGGGGGGGTTCCCAGGGGGTGTCTCCTGTCCCCCCGTCCCGGCTGGGGTCGCGGCATCCCTTGGCACCGCACTCTCGCCGTGGGGACCCGTCAGTGGGGTGGCGAGGCCGGGTTGGCCTCCCCACGGTAAGAGGATATTCTCGGGGCAGCTGCGTTACAGATTAAGTCGTTTCCACCTCCCTGCGGCCTCCCTAATTACGAAATGTAAATCTATTGAGTCAGCGGCGGCAGGGTGGCCTCTCCCCGCGGCTCGCTGCCCGCCGGCCGGCTGGCGTTACCTTTGCACCGAGCCTCGCCGCCTCCGCCCACGCTTCCCCCACCGGGAACCGCGCTTTGTGCCGGGCAGAAACGGTGCCGGAGCACGGGCAGGGCATCGGTGCCGGCCGGGGGGTCGACACCTGCTGATTTCGGTCCGGTGGTGCCAGTCCGTGCCGAGCCCGGCTGCGCCGCTCGGTTTCGCACGCTACTGAAACGAGAACATGTTTCTGTTCCTCAATTTTTATTTTGAGACCCGATATCTAAAGTTTCCTATCATGCCCAGGGCTGCCTTTCGGGGTTTGAGGGGTGCACGGCTCCTCTGCCACGTCCTCGCCGGCGAGGTGTCCCGGCACGCGCGGGATGCCGTCAATGCAAGGAAATCCTGCCAAGGGCTGCTGGAAGTCGCTGGTCTCTGCCCCCTTCCACGGCTCTGCCTGTGCCCGGGGGGCGAGGGGGGTCGGGGGCAGCTCGGCGGATGCCGCTCGGTCACGCGGCGCCCGCCGCGGTGCACGCAGGGCACGTCCCGGCCACGGCGGGGCACGTCCTTGCCACGCGGCACTGCTGGCCCGGCTCCCCGGCACGCTGCCTTCGCGCCGGGCGGTCCGGGGGGGCTCCTGGGGGTGCAGCCGGGAAAATGCCTGGCACAGGGGAGACCTGGCCCGGCTGAGCCCCTCTCCCTGCTCCGGGGCGATGGTGGCCGGCGGGCAGCAGCCGAGCTGTCGAAATCTCACCGGTAACCACAAGCGGCAGCTTGTGAAACGTCCTTTGCCCGGCAGCCGTGGCTGGGTGTGCCAGCAGGGCATCGAGGGCGCCGGGCGGGAATGGGGCTCCCTCCGCTCCCCCGGCCCCGGTGACACCCCCCCGTGGTTTCACCCGGAGAGTGGCCACGGCCGGCGGAGTTTGGCACGGGACCACCGGGGCTGGCGGGCGCGTGGAAGGGCGGCACAAGGGGCAGCCGCTAATCCCCGCAGCCCGGCCGCCGCACGCTTTTCTCAGCTGACGGTTAATTTTCCTTCATCCTCTTAAACATGTCCGTTCCCCTCGGGACTGAGCCCGGGGCGGGGGGGGGAAGCAACAGCCCCGGGGGGGGGTCACGGCAATAGATGAACCGGCGCGTTGGTCCCTTCCCAAACGCAGCCGCAGCTCCCGCCTGCAGCCGGGGGAGAGCGGCTTTATTTAAGAGCTGGCTTTATAAAAATTGAATGAACTGATGTTTTCATAAACGGCTAATCGATTTTTAGAGCTCTGCGGGTTAATAGGTTGCTCGTGACCCCCCCACCTTGCGCTGCGCTGGGATGGCTCCGCGTTCGGTGCTGGCCGGTCGTACCCGTGCCCCGCCACAATTTGGGACGCCGGGGACGGCATGGGGGCCAAGGCCAACGCTGCCACGGCTCCCCCCGGGGACGGGTGAAACCCTGCCAGCGCCGGGGCACGGCCCCACGCTGCCAGCGCTTCTGGTTTTTCACATTTCCCTTCCTCCCGAGCAGGAGGGCGATGGTTTTCCAGCCCCTGCCCCCCCACCCCCCCACCCCCATGCTGCGCCACGGCACTTCTGCCGCCCCCCCCCCCCCGGTTTGTATTTAGTCCCCCAGCGGGGCTGAGCACAGCCTGGTGCCCGGCACACCGCCGGCCGCTCCTGGGCCTGAGCCACCACGGTGCTGGGGGTCCCCGCAGCTCTGGGGGTCCCCACGGTGCTGGGGGTCCCCATGGTCCTGGGGGTCCCCCATGGCACTGTGGATCCCCATGGCACTGGGGGTCCCCACGGCACTGGGTGTCCCCATGGCGCTGGGGTCCCCATGGTGCTGGGGGTCCCCCACGGCACTGGGGGTCCCCATGGCACTGGAAGTCCCCACGGCGCTGGGGTCCCCATTGCGCTGGGGGTCCCATGGCGCTGGGAGTCCCCACGGCACTGGGGTTCCCCATGGTGCTGAGGGTCCCCACGGCGCTGGAGGTCCCCACAGTGCTGGGGGTCCCCATGGTCCTAGGGGTCCCCCATGTCACTGGGGGTCCCCATGGCACTGGAGGTCCCCATGGCACTGGGGGTCCCCACGGCGGTGGGGGTCCCCACGGCGCTGGGGGTCCTCCTGGTGCTGGGGGTCACCATGGTGCTGGGAGTCCCCACGGCTCTGGCAGTCCCCATGCCACTGGGGGTCCCCATGGTGCTGGGGGTCCCCACGGCACTGGGGGTCCCCATGGCGGTGGGGGTCCCCATGGCGCTGGGAGTCCCCACGGCAGTGGGGGTCCCCACGGCGCTGGGGGTCCTCCTGGTGCTGGGGGTCCCCATGGTGCTGGGGGTCCCCATGGTGCTGGGAGTTCCCACGGTGCTGGCGGTCCCCATGCCACTGGGGGTCCCCATGGTGCTGGGGGTCCCCACGGCACTGGGGGTCCCCATGGCGGTGGGGGTTCCCATGATCCTGGGGGTCCCCATGGCGCTGGGAGTCCCCATGGCACTGGGGGTCCCCATGGCGCTGGGGGTCCTCATGGCGCTGGGGGTCCCCACAGCGGTGGGGGTCCCCACAGTGCCTGGACGCAGCATCTCCACCGCAGTGCCGGTACTACACCCTCTGCCCCAACTGTGCGGGCTGTTGCCCCGTTAGCGGGGTTAACGGGGCTCATGGTGAACTGTGGGGTGCCGGGGGCGGTGGAGCTGCGGGCAGGGGGGGCTCAGCGCCCTGCAGGATCGTGCCGCGGCGGCTGGGGCCGGGGAAGCCCTGTCTCTGCGTGCGGCTTTCCGAGCCGCTGGAGGAAACGGGGGAGGCTGGATTGGCGTCGGCCCAACATCCCTCGCCGGGTCGGGAGCAGCCCACGCGGCTCAGCCCGAAAAACCGCGGCGGTGCCCGCGGTGCCGCGTCCCACCCCTGCCCTGCTGGGGTCACCGCTCCGCTCCCCCCGTGCCGTGGTCTCTCCAGGCTCCCCCTGCGCACCAGAGCCCTTGCCGCGGCGCTGGGCTGGGAGAGGGGCTTTGAGGGCTCTGGCTAATGGTGGCAGTGGCTCCTTCCCCTTCCCCGGGGGGTTTGCGGGGGCCGGGCGAGGTTTCCAGGGGAACTGGGGGTTTATGGCCTTCCTGCAGCGCCCTGCCCCTCTTATCGGCGCGGCCCCATTGATCCCTTTGATCGGCGCCGGCGGGCGAGGAGTTCAATCCCGCAGGATCCGGATCCTCCTGGAGGGGCGGTGGGAGGAAGGGGGCTCGCACCCCTCGCTCACAGCCGGGGCGACGGCGGCCCCCGCTTCCCGGTGCCATGCCGGGCATACCCGCGGGACACACGGGTGACCCGGTTACCGTGCCGATGTGCCGCCGCGCGGTCGGCGGCCCCGCGGTGCATGCCTGCTGCGTTACGTGGTCATATTTATAGCCCCTTCCCGGCCGCCACCGCCGCCGCCACCGCGGCCCCGCTGGCAGTTGTTCAAAGTTGTCATTGAGAAAAGCGGGTGCCGCTCGGCACCGAGGGGACGGGGCGAGGGCCGCGGCGTCCATCCCCGTGGCGTCCGGGCAGCACCTGCCCCCACAGCCCCTGCTCCGACACCCCTCCTGGTGTATGTGGGGGGATTATCTCCCAGCCTGCGGGCAGAAACCGCGCTGGGCTGGGGCTGCCGGCAGCGGGGAGAGGCAGAGCCGGCGTGGCGTGCCTGCCTGCGTGCCGGGGCGCTCAGGCCAGCAGATCCTGCTGCCATAAATCAGGCAGGAATGTGCCGGGCTGTCGGGCGCGGGGTGGGGTCCCGACAAAAAGCTGCCCCAGCAGAACCGGGTGCTCGAGGCGCGGCTGTGCCGCAAGCCTGGCCCGGCTCTGCCTGCCCCGGCCTGGAAAGCCATGTGCCGGCTGAGCGACGCGGTGCGGCACGGCGCGGTTCGACCTGCCGGGTTTGCTCCGGCAGCCGCGCCTCGAGCAGCGCGGTGGCCGCGGGGGGAAAGATGCTCTTGCAGGAGGAGAGGCTGCCAGCCCCACCGGTGGCATGGAGCCTCGCCGGGGCAGACCACACTCGGCACCGGCCTCGCCGGGCAGGGGGGGAGCGGGGTCTGCCGGGGGGCACAGCAGCTGGTGGCGTGCCACAGCCGGGAGGGTGTCCTGCGACTGGGTCCAGCTCAGCACCCTCCTCGCCATGTCATGGCCTTCGTGTGCCACTGTACCCCCAGGGACCCCCTTTGACCACAAGCGTGGCAGGCACGAGCTTGCACCGTGGCACAGGAGCTCGCACCGTGGCACACGAGCTGGCACTGTGGCACATGAATAACTGCCATGGCACAGGGAGCTCGCACCGTGGCACAGGAGCTCACACCGTGGCACACGAGCTAGCACTGTGGCACATGAATCAGTGCCATGGCACAGGGAGCTCACACCGTGGCACAGGAGCTCACACCATGGCACACAAGCTGGCACTGTGGCACAGGAGCTCACACCGTGGCACACGAGCTAGCACTGTGGCACATGAGTATGTGCCATGGCACAGGAGCTGGCACCGTGGCACACGAACTGGCACTGTGGCACAGGAGCTCGCACCGTGGCACACAAGCTGGCACTGTGGCACATGAGTATGTGCCATGGCACAGGGAGCTCGCACTGTGGCACACGAGCTCGCACCGTGGCACACGAGCTAGCACTGTGGCACATGAATCAGTGCCATGGCACAGGGAGCTTGCATCATGGCACAGGAGCTCACACCGTGGCACACGAACTGGCACTGTGGCACAGGAGCTCGCACCGTGGCGCACGAGCTGGCACTGTGGCACATGAGTATGTGCCATGGCACAGGAGCTGGCACCGTGGCACACGAACTGGCACTGTGGCACAGGAGCTCGCACCATGGCACACGAGCTGGCACTGTGGCACATGAGTATGTGCCATGGCACAGGAGCTGGCACCGTGGCACACGAACTGGCACTGTGGCACAGGAGCTCGCACCGTGGCACACAAGCTGGCACTGTGGCACATGAGTATGTGCCATGGCACAGGGAGCTGGCACCGTGGCACAGGAGCTCGCACCGTGGCACACAAGCTGGCACTGTGGCACATGAGTATGTGCCATGGCACAGGAGCTAGCACTGTGGCACAACGAGCTGGCACCGTGGCACACAAGCTGGTGCCATGGCACAGGAGCTCGTGCTGTGACACACGAGCTGGCACCGTGGCACACGAGCTCGCCGGCCGCCGGCGCTGCCTCCCTCCGGCGCTGCAGGTGCGGAGGATGGATCACGCCGAAGCGTCGCTCCGCTCAGCACGCGGTGGATGCTAAAAATAACCGGGATCAGCGTTCCCGGGAGGAGCCGGGGGCCGATCGCGGCGTTTGCAGCGTGGGAGCTGCTGGGGCCCGCGGGGCAGGCGTGGGGCAGTGCTGCCATTGCGGCACCGGTGCTTCGGCGCCGAGCTCGGAGCGGGGCCGGCAGGGGATGGCACCGCCGCCCCGGGGATCCTGCCGGGGCGCGGGTGCAGGTCAGCCCCAAGCCTTGGGGACCCCCAGGATCCCCTGGCCCCGTGCAGGGACCCCCCTGAGCCGAAGGGCGAGCTGACGGGCTCAGGCCGGTGGGCACAAGCCCCGGGGATGCCGCTTTGGAGGGGGTCGGGGCTCTCCGGGCGCGGGGGGTGGCGGGGGGGCGCAGGAATGGGGTTTTTCTGAGCGTTTTTCTCCTCTCCTCGCACAGCTGTACGAGCTGGATGGCGACCCCAGGAGGAAGGAGTTCCTGGACGACCTCTTCAGCTTCATGCAGAAGCGAGGTGAGCCCCCCACTCCCCGCGCTCCCGCCCCGCTCCCCCCCCCCCCCACCCCCCATCAGGGGGTCGGGGGCTCATTTCCTCGCCCCCTCCTTACAGCCCCGAGGTCACCGCTCGGGCCGGGACGATGGTTAATTTTTAACCTCTTCGCGCAGCGGGGTCAAACCTGCTGGGCTGGATCCGGCTCCTATGGCCCCCCCTCGCCCAGCCCACGGCAGCCAGGACCCGCAGCCCCCTCCCCACGGGCTCCGGCCCCTCCTGGCCATGTCCACCCTGGCTTCGCCTCCCCCCGGGGTTATTGCAGAGGGTGAAGCCCCCCACCCCGCAGCCCTCCCGCTCTGCCCAGGCTGGCAGGGGGGTGGGTGCCGGCGGTGGCTGTGGTGGTGGGGGGGGTTGGAAAAGGCTGAAAGCGAAGCGTTGCTCTGGTGGAGGGTCTGGTTCCTGCGTGGAAAACAGCGCTGGAAATGCTGACGCATGGCTGCCCGCAGCCTTTTGTCAGGCGGGCGCTGGGGGAAGCACGTGTGCGTGCCGGGGCTGGGGGGGGGGGAGGCCGGCACTGCCGCGGATGGGTTCCCCCCGAGACCCCGATCCCACCGGTGCCGGGAGAGCAGAGACCCCCAGAAGGGAGGAGACGCTGCAGCCCCGTCCCCGTCGCCACAGGGGTGACCCCCCCTCCCTGCCGTGCACGTGCGGCCCCCGGCTCGGCGGGACCCTCGCGGCCGGGAAGCGCCGCCGCCGTTATAAATAACTCCTGTTGCCGGGTGCCGCCAACCTCAGCCTGAGAAACCGCGCTCGGCCCCCGTTTCGGGGGCTGCGGCCGAAAACTGCGAGTTTCTGTTTCCTTTGTGTGTGGGGCCGGTGCTTGGGGGACCGGGGGGGGGGGGAGGCGGGATGGCAGCGAGAGGGGGGTCTCCGGGGGGAAAGGAGGGGATGGTGGAAGGGAAAGGAGGAGCAGGACCCCCCTGCACCGCCTCGCTGGGGGTCTCGATGGCTTCTCCCCGTCTTTGCCTGGGGGGTAGAAGCAGCAGCCCAGACCCGCTCTCTCCTCCCCCCGCTCCCCCAGGGACCCCCGTCAACCGGATCCCCATCATGGCCAAGCAGGTGCTGGACCTGTACATGCTGTACACGCTGGTGACGGAGAAGGGCGGCCTGGTGGAGGTGATCAACAAGAAGCTGTGGCGGGAGATCACCAAGGGGCTGAACCTGCCCACCTCCATCACCAGCGCTGCCTTCACCCTGCGCACCCAGTGAGCGGCGGGGGCTCGGCGGGGCGGTGGGCTTGGCGGCTGGGGTGGGGGGCAGCTCCGGCGATGGGGGATGCCGGGGGGGACCCCGCTCCGGGGATGGTGGAGAGGGAAAGGGTGGCATGGAGGGAGAGGGTGGCACACCCGGCCACCATGTCACCGTCCCCGTCCCTCTCCGCCGGCAGGTACATGAAGTACCTGTACCCCTACGAATGTGAGAAGCGAGGGCTGAGCAACCCCAACGAGCTGCAGGCGGCCATCGACAGCAACCGGCGGGAGGGCCGCCGGCAGGGCTTCGGCAGCTCCCTCTTCACCTACTCGCCCGGCGGCACCCATGGCCTCCTCTCCTCCCCCAAGCTGCCAGTGCCGGCGCTGGGGCTGGCCTCCGCCACCAACGGCGGGTCCATCGCTCCCGTCCAGAAGATCAAGAAAGGTAACGGCCACCACGGGGTCCTGGCTGCGGGCTGAGCCCCCTCCCGGCACCGGGGATGCAGAGCTGGGGGGGGTCACACTCCCGTCACCTTCCCGAGCTCTGGGCACCGGGGTTTGTTCTGGGGACCCTGACTCCCGTCGCCCGGCTCTGGTCCTTGGAGGAGCAGGAGGTGCTGGGGAGCCCCTGGCATGGCCATGAGGCACGGAGGGGTTGGGGACACCCCGGGGTGGTGGCACCCGTCTGTCCCCATCCCTCGCCTCCCTGACAGCCCGCTCTGCCCCTGCAGAAGAGGACTCCCCCATCCCCATCTCCATGCCCAGCCGGCTCCCCGTCTCGCTGGCCGGCCACCCCGTGGTGGCAGCCCAGGCGGCCGCGGTGCAGGTGGCGGCGGCCGCCCAAGCCGCGGCGCTGGAGCAGCTGCGGGAGAAGCTGGAGTCGGGGGAGCCGCCGGAGAAGAAGATGGCGCTGGTGACGGACGAGCAGCAGCGGCTGATGCAGCGGGCGCTGCAGCAGAACCTCCTGGCCATGACGGCCCAGCTGCCCATGAGCATCCGCATCAACAGCCAGGGCACCCGCTCGCCAGGTCAGTGCTGTCCCCCGTCCCCCAGCCCCGGCAGAGCCGCCCGCGGCCCCCCGGTCCCGGCGTGGCGCGTAACCCGGCTCTCCCCCCCGGCAGAGAACCGCCAGGACTCCGCCGCCGGCCTGAGCAGCAACGGCACCAACAGCATCAGCATGTCGGTTGAGATCAACGGTATCGTCTACACAGGTGAGGGACGGGCAGCGCCGCCTCCGCCGTCCCCGGCACCCCCGCCGTGCGCCGCTGGCATCAGCCCCATTTTCGGCCGTGGCATGCGCAGGCAGCGATGGCACGGCCGTGCCGCCCCCCCCCCCCCGGCTCAGCCCCCCGCTCTCTCCCCAGGTGTGCTGTTCGCTCAGACCCCCGGCCCTTCCTCCTCCTCGTCATCCTCCTCCTCCTCGCTCCCCTCCTCTGCCTACACCAAAGGCAACGGTGGCAGCGGCGGCAGCCGGAGCAGTGGCAGTGGCAGTGGCGGCGGCACGGGGAGCAGCGGCAGCGTCCCCCCCGCGGCACCGGCCGGGCTGGCCGTGCCCCCCAGCTCTACCTCCAACAACGCTTCGCCTTAACGCCCCCGGCCCTGGCCCAGCGCCGGCAGCACCTCACCCGGCAGCGGTCGGGGCGCAGGGGCCGGGGTCTTGCCGGGTCTCACCAGAGTCTGGTCAGGGTCTCACCAGGATCTCACCAGGCTCTGTCCGGGGTCTCACTGGGGTCTGGTCAGGGTCTCACCAGAGTCTCAGGGGGGTCCCGCCAGGGTCCCACCAGAGTCTCAGGGTGGTCCCACCAGGATCTGGTTGGACTCTGGCCAGGGTCTCACCAGGGTCTCAGCAGGATCTCACCGGGGTCCCACAAAGGGTCTCACTGGGCTCTGGTCAAGGTCTCACCAGAGTCTCTCAGAGGGGTCCCACCAGGATCTCACCAGGGTCTGGCTGGGCTCTGGCCACGGTCTCACCGGGGTCTCACCAGGATCTCACTGGGGTCCCACCAGGGTCTGGTCAGGGTCCCACCGGGGTCCCACCAGGGTCTGGTTGGGTTCTGGACAGGGTCTTACCAGGATCTCATCGAGGTCCCACTAGGATCTGGTTGGGCTCTAGCCAGGGTCCCACCAGGGTCTGGGCAGGGTCTCACCAGGGTCCCACCAGACTCTGGTCGGAGTGTCATCAGGGTCCCACCGGGGTCTCACTGGGCTCTGGCCAGGGTCTCACCCCAGGGTCTGGGCAGGGTCTGACCAAAGTCTCAGGGGGGTCCCACCAGGATCCCACCGGGATCTGGTTGGGCTCTGGCCAGGGTCTAGGCAGGGTCTCACCAGGATCTCACTGGGCTCTGGCCTGGGTCTCACCGGGCTCTGGTCAAGGTTTCACCAGTCTCAGGGAGTTCCCACCAGGGTCTCACCAGGATCTGGTTGGGCTCTAGCCAGGGTCCCACCAGGGTCTGGGCAGGGTCTCACCAGGGTCCCACCAGACTCTGGTCGGAGTGTCATCAGGGTCCCACCGGGGTCTCACTGGGCTCTGGCCAGGGTCTCACCCCAGGGTCTGGGCAGGGTCTGACCAAAGTCTCAGGGGGGTCCCACCAGGATCCCACCGGGATCTGGTTGGGCTCTGGCCAGGGTCTAGGCAGGGTCTCACCAGGATCTCACTGGGCTCTGGCCTGGGTCTCACCGGGCTCTGGTCAAGGTTTCACCAGTCTCAGGGAGTTCCCACCAGGGTCTCACCAGGATCTGGTTGGGCTCTGGCCAGGGTCTCACCAGGGTCTGGTCAGGGTCTCACCAGGGTCCCACCAGGATCTGGTTGGGGTGTTACCAGGGTCCCATCAGGGTCTCACCGGGGTCTGGTCGAGGTCTCACCAGTGTCTCAGCGGGGTCCCACCAGGATCCCACCAGGATCTGGTTGGGCTCTGGCCAGGGTCTCACCGGAGTCTGAGGGGGGCCCCACCAGGATCTGGTTGGGCTCTGGCCAGGGTCTCACCAGGGTCCCACCAGGGTCTGGTCAGGATCTCACTGGGGTCCCACCAGGGTCTCACTGGGCTCTGGCTGGGGTCTCACCGGAGTCTCAGGGGGGTTCCACCAGGGTCTGGTTGGTCTCCGGCTGGGGTCTTACTGGGGTCTCAGGGGGGTCCCACCAGGATCTGGTTGGGCTCTGGCCGGGGTCTCACTGGGGTCTCACCAGGGTCCCGCCGGGCTCTGCCCTTGTTCTCCTGTTGTTGGATTTTCCTTTCCGAGGCAGAAAAGCTTTAGCCCGGGGGTTTTGCCGGAGCCGCCGGCTGTCCCGCTGCGCCGCGCCGGTCCGGGACCGTTTACCTCACTCACATCACACTTTGCACTGTACATTTATTATTATTATTATTATTATTTTTTAACTCGTGTTACCTCCAGACAGACGCACGGACGCCTGCCGACGCGAGCTTTAGTGAAAACCCCCCCCTCGGCATTCTCTAAAGGAAAAAAAAAAAAAAAAAAAGAAAAAAAAGATATAAAAAAATAATAATTGGAAATCGGGAGATATTTTATTCGTTTAGATCCTTTTCCCTCCCCCTTTTTTATTTTGAGAATGACACTCGCGCTATGGGATTTTAAGAGGTGGTTGGTTGATTGTTTCGTTGTAAATAGCTTCTATTTTATTCTCGGGAAAAAAAAAAAGGAAAGAAAAAGTAAGAGAATCGGAACTTTTTAACAGGCAAATGATATATATTCGTCTTCATCAGGGAAACGGGAGCTTGGGAACCTCCTTTCTCCTCTCGTTGCTGCAACCGGCAAATCTTTACTTTTATTCCCCGTTCCCCCCCCTCCAAAAAAAAAAATAATACTACTGTGCGAAGCCAATTTTGGGCATATTTTCCTCCAAAAATAAGCAGCTTGGTGAGAGCAGGATCCGGGCAATATAGAGGGGACGGTCCTAGAGGGGACCGGTATAAAATATTAAATTTAGGGATGGGATGGGATGGGGATGCTCGGGGCAGGGGGGGGCTGAGGGATGCTCCGGAGCATCCCTCAGGATTTATTTTAAGCGTGGTTATCTCACCAGCTGTCCCAAGTTTCGTTATTATTTTTTTGGCCATTTTTATAGATTTTTTTTTTTTTTACACACACACACAACCCCCCCATTCCGAAACGTTCGCCCACATCTGCGTGAGACACAATCGCGACCCGATACCGAAACACCCCTCCCCACCCCCCCCTTTTTAGACCTCGGTATCTCAATTCCTCAGGTTTCGACCTCGAGCACAGGGTGTATTTTCTTTTTCCCCCCTTCCCCAGGTGCCTGGAGCAGGGGGGGGGGCCCTGTGCTGGTGGGACACCCCCCCCCTTTCCTATTATTTTTTTTGTTTGCTTGGGGAAGCGGCGATCTCAGGGGATTTGGGATTTTTCCAGCCTTTTTTTATTTTTTTTTCCAGCCTTTCCCCCCCCCTACCCCCCACAACTTCTCCAGAGCTGGAAATGCCCCTTGGTGGCTCCATGGACCCCGTCCCTTATTGGGGGGGGGGATGTCCGGGGGGGGCTCCGTCCAGCTCCTGCTGCTGTTGGGATCCAGCCCAGCTCCCCCCAAGGAGAGATTCCATTGGGGGGGGATGGGGGGGGAGCGTTTCTTGTGCCCAGGGTGGGCGTTAGATTAATTTTAGCGAGTTTTTTGCATTTGTACAGTCACTGTTTTGGGTTGTTTGGGTTTTTTTTTTTTTTAATTATTTTTATTCCCCCCCCCCCCCCCCGCCTTTCCTCTTCCCTCCCCCTCTTTTTTTTTTTTTTGAGAGCGTATTACTTTCCACTTTATTTTTCTTTTTGCGTATCGATTTAAAACAAAAAAAAAGAAAAAAAAAAAAAAAAGAAAGAAAAAATAAGAGCCTAAATCAGTCTCTCTGGGGTTTGGAACGAAAGAATAAAAAAAGGAACGGACACAGCTGCAGACGCATTGACCCAGCGTGCATATCTTAACTCAGGTAAAAAAGGAAAAAGGAAAAAAAAAAAAAAAGCGCCACAAAAGATGAAAAATAATATAAAAAAAAAAGAATAATAAAAAAAAAAAGAATTAAAAAACCACATTCTACCTCTGAGAGCGGCGGCCTCGGGCGCACCCGGGGCCCCCGGTGAAATATTTCAGTTTTGCAAAAACATTCAGGTATTTGAAACTTTTGATTGTTGTTGTTATTATAAAAAAAAAAAAAAAAAAAAAAAAAAAAAAGAGAAAATAAAATAAAAACACTGAAAGTTTACATTTTATAATAACATTATTATACAGATTGTATTTAAACTTCAGAATATTTAAGACAATTGTAACCCTGTAAAGTTGATGAAATATTAAAAAAAATAAAAAAATAAAAACAGTTGTGTTGTCTGGGGTTTCTGTCCCTGGGGGTGCCCGGGGGTGCCCCTAGAGCTATAGGGTGCCCGTCCAGTGCCTATAGGGCTATGGGGTGCTCACAGGGTGCCCCCAGGGTGATTCCCCCCAGGGATACCTATAGAGCTGTGGGGTGTCCATGGGGTCCCTATGGGGTGTCTATAGGACTAGAGGGTGGCATGGCATCCCTACAGATTGCCTATAGGGTCCCTATGGGGTGTCTATGGGACTAGAGGGTGGCATGGGGTCCCTGTGGATTGCCTATAGGGTCCCTATGGGGTGTCTATAGGACTATAGGGTGGCATGGGGTCCCTATGGATTGCCTATAGGGTGCCATAGGGTCCCTATGGGGTGTCTATGGGACTATAGGGTGGCATGGGGTCCCTATGGATTGCCTATAGGGTCCCTATGGGGTGTCTATGGGACTATAGGGTGGCATGGGGTCCCTACGGATTGCCTATAGGGTCCCTATGGGGTGTCTATAGGACTAGAGGGTGGCATGGAGACCCTACGGATTGCCTATAGGGTGCCATAGGGCCCCTATGGAGTGTCTATAGGACTAGAGGGTGGCATGGGGTCCCTATGGATTGCCTATAGGGTGCCATAGGGTCCCTATGGGATGTCTATAGGACTACAGGGTGGCACGGGGTCCCTATGGATTGCCTACAGGGTGCCATAGGATCCCTATGGGGTCCCCATCGGTCTGTGGTGCGTTCATGGGGTCCCTATAGGCCCATGGGGTCCCTATGGAGTGCCTATAGGGTTGTGGGGTGCCCACAAAGATGTGGGGTGCCCACAAAGATATGGGGTGTCCATAGGTCTATAAGGTTCCCACAGGGTGCCTATAAGGCTGTGGGATGTCCATGGGGTCCCCACAGAGTGCCCATAGGGCTGCCTATGGAGTGTCTATAGGACTACAGTGTGACATGGGATGCCTATGGGGTGTCCATGGGGCCCCTATGGAGCGCCTATGGGACTATAGGGTGCCCTGGCGTCCCCATGGAATGTCCATGGGTGCCCACAGAGCTATGGGGTGCCTATAGGACTATAGGGTGCCTTGGGTTCCCTATGGGGTCCCTATGGAGTGCCTATAGGACTACAGGGTGCCCTCGGGTCCCTATGGGATCCCTATGGAGTGCCTATAGGACTACAGGGTGCCCCAGGTTCCCTATGGGGTCCCTATAGGACTATAGGGTGCCCCAGCATCACTATGGGGTGCCCAGGGGTTGCCCATAGGGCTGTAGGGTGTCCATAGGGTGCCTATAGAACTATAGGGTGCCCCGGGGTCCCTATGGAGCGTCCATGGGTTGCCCATAACGCTATGAGGTCCCTATAGGACTATAGGGTGCCTTGTGTTCCCTGTGGGGTCCCTATGGAGTACCTACAGGACTATGGGGTGCCCCAGGGTCGCTATGTGGTGCCTATAGGACTACAGGGTGCCTTGGGTTCCCTATGGAGCCCCTATGGAGTGCCTATAGGACTACGGGGTGCCGACGGCCCCAGCGTTGTCCCCGGTCCCCCATCCCGGGCCGGGCCGGGGCGGGCCCTGCTGAGCTTCCTGCCGCGTGCGGCCTCCGCGGCAGCTCCCGCCCCGCGCAGGCGCCGTCGGCGCCGCTCTTGGTTGGCCGGCGGGCGGGGGGAGGGCGGCGCTCTAGGCGGCCGCCGCGCTCTCTCTGGCCCTGGCGGACCGCGAAGATGGCGGCGCCCATGGAGGTGGCGCTGGTGTCGGACGCCGCCGGGCCGCTCTGCAACTGCTCCGTCTGGGAGCTGCACTCGGGCTCGGCCCTGCCCGGCTACCGCGGCGGCAACAGCGGCCCGCGCGGGCTGGCGCTGCTGGGCGGCGAGCACCTGCTGGGGGCCCAGCTCGGCAAGAGCTACATCAACGTCTGGGAGCTCCAGAGGAAGGTACCGGCGCGGCGGGCAGGCCCGGGAGGCCTTGGCTTGGGGGGCGGCCCCGGGCCCCGCGGAGGAACCCCCCGTCCCTGTGGGGATGCGCCAGGGCCCCCTCCCTGGAGAACCTTAGTTTCTGTGGTGGGGGTTGCTCTCCCTGTAGAGACCCCCCGTCTCTATGGCCGGACCCCCCTCAGGGTTCCTCTGTCTATACAAACCCCCCCCTCTATGGCCGGACCCCCCCCCCCAGGCTCCCTCTATCCATACAGACCCCCCCTCCCTATTGCTGGCCCCCACCGGGACCCCTCTCTCCATACAGCTCCCCCATCTCCATGGCCAGACTCCCAGGCCCCCTCCCTCCATAACGACCCCTGTCACCACGGGCAGATGCTCGACTCCCCGTCTCTCCGCAGAGACCCCCCCACTGATGCCTCTGAGTCCTCCTTCTCTGGGGGGACCTGCCTGCGGCCCCCTCCCCGCCTTGTCCCTGTGCAGGGCCGTGGATCCCATGAGGCCTGACTCCCTTCCCAGGGGTCCTGGCCAATCGCACAGGAACCCCCAGGAGGGGGTTTTCCGTGGGAGGAATCGGCTGTTGGGCACATCTCCAGGCCAGTGACCCCCCCAGCCGTGCCCAGGCCGGGACCCCCCCTGCATCTCCCCTTCCCGAGGCTGGGAAGGAGCCTCCTGGCTCCCAGGGCTGCCCGGGAAGGCGACTGTCCCCATCAAGGCAGAGCCCGGGGGGATGTGGGTGCCCCACCACTGGGCCTGCTTTGCCTGGAGCCTCCCGTCACCTCGGTCCGCTCTCTGCGCCTTCCAGCCACAAATGGGAGCTGAAATGCAGCCGGACAAATGTCACCTGTCCCTACACAGCTGTGTCCCTTCCTCCTCCTGCTACCTGTGTCCAGCTTGTGCTTACACTACAGCATGGCAGCGGCAAATAGAGCCGCGATCTCCCCGTTGTTCCCCTCAGCGTTGCTGCGGAGAGCAGCAGCAGCCCGTGGGTTTCGGCACACGCAGCCCCTTCGCCGCCGCAGCTCGGGGTCCGTTTTTCCCCAGTTCCTCCCAAGCTGCAAGGAGCTGCTCTCAGACCTGCTGCTTGTTCTCCCAGGCTATGGGCTCGCATCATCTTTTTTTTTATTATTATTATTATTATTTTTTATCAATGTTATTTTGCTGTAATCTTCTGAGCCTGTTGTCTGCGGAATTTCCGGGATTCCCCAGCTGCGGAGCGTAACTGTATCCGGCTCCCTTGCCTTTCGGTGCCCCTCCTGCTGCGTGTGGCTGGAGCTCTGTGCTTGGAGGAGGGTGGAGGACAATTTACCTTTTCCCTGCAGGGCTAAACGCGAAGCAACTGCAACAAAACTGGCAACATGCAGAGGAATTCGACGTGATTTACACACACGGGCTGTGCTCCTCCATCGTCTTCCTCTTTGGCATTGAACCTCCAAACCGCGGCGGTGCTGATGCGGTTGAGGATATGGCTCGAACACGGGCAGCCGCAGCGTGTCAGACGCTGCCTCTTCTCCCGTGGGCCAGTCTCAACTGAACCAGGGTCTTGTTTTTCTCTCCCACCCGTACTCCAGCCCGTACTGAAGGGTCACTGTGTTCTTTCTGCCCCCAGGACCAGCTCCAGCAGAAGATCATATGCCCTGGGCCGGTGACCTGCCTGACGGCTTCTCCCAACGGGCTCTACATCTTGGCTGGGGTCGCTGAGAGCATCTACTTGTGGGAGGTAAGGGGGCTGGCGCAGGGGGTGGGGATGTAGAGATTCGCATCCTGTGCAGTTACCAAGTGCCCCTGTTCCCATCAGGTGTCAGTAAATCCACATTATCTGGGCTCCGCAGTGGGGCAAAGGCTTTGCTGGGTCATGTACGTTATGGTTCTGGTGCGGTCTGGGCTTCTGTCGTGGTTTAACCCAGCTGGCAACTAAACCCCACGCAGCCGCTCAGTCACTCCCCCCCAGTGGGATGGGGGAGAGAGTCGGAAGAGTTAAAGTGAGAAAACTCGTGGATTGAGATAAAGACAGTTTAACAGGTAGAGGAAAAGCTGTGCGTACCAGCAAAGCAAAACAACTTATTCCCTGCTCCTCATGGGCAGGCGGGTGTTCAACCATCTCCAGGAAAGCCGGGCTCCATCACACGTAGTGGTGACTTGGGAAGACAAACGCCACCGCTCCGAAGGTCTCCTCTTCCTCCTTCTTTATATACTGAGCATGTGGTGAAGTTGTGGTGGGAGGTGCTGGGTGAGGCTTAGGGCAGTTCTTTTCTTCTCTTCCCAAGCTGCTACAGATGCCTCAGGGGTCAAATGTTGCTCCCTGAAAGCAGAAACACAGCGCCTAGTTTTCCTTCAGCGCTTCTTCCACGTTTAACCTAATATTCGTACGTGACTTGTGATCTGGATGTCTGCAGAGAGTCCTGTGCTCTGGTCATCGTCCTTCTATTTTTAATTAGTGGTGTGTTTACGTGGGGATTACGCTACGTTCTAAGCACTTCACCAAGCAAATAAAAGAACAAGCTTGTTCTGAGCCCCAGGATTAAACACCGAGATGTCTAACCCGGAAAGCTCTCGGTGCTGGGGGATGTTTCTGAGCCTTGTTATGTGGGCGGCTCTGCCTTAATTCATCAGATTTTTTTTCTTTCAAAAATGTGCTTCTGGCAATGTTGGAGAAAAAGCCCTCCCAGGGGGTGCTGGGCTGAGGCTGCAGCAAGCGGGAGTTAATCACTCGTGATGCTCTGAGCTGGTCCCTGCTCTGCTTCATCTGCAGAACGTGGCCCCGTCTGCCTGCCCCCAGTGAGCCTGGCCGTGCAAATGCTTCCCAGTTTCTGCCTGGAGCGGGCGACGGCACTGTCCTGCTGGCAGAGGGAACAGGCACCTTGGAGAGGCTGTGTGGAAACCGCCGGAGAGCTGGAAACGGGCCCAAGAGCCCTAGTTTTGTGCCTTCTCTGTGAAGCCGCTTGTTCTCCATTGAATTGCGGTCTGGTTTTATTTTTAGGTGCAATTCAGACAACGAGAGGGGGTCGATTCTGTTCTTTTGTAGGGGGCTCCCTCGCTGCCTCCTTAGTTCCCTCCCCAGCTGCAGTGTTGCCTTTTAATGAGAAAAGCTCTGGGTTTGGGGAACTCCTTGGCCACCCTAAAGCCTCCGTTGGCCCGAGACCACGCGGCCGTGCTCAAGTGCAGCAACCTCTGGGGTGGCACGTGGCCTCCTGCAGCTTTCGTAACCCCCGAAGCCATCTCGTTAGATGCTGTGAGAGGTTGGAAGAAGCCGTGAAAGTATTATTAATAGTAAACAGGAAATCTTTACTGCACACTTGGGTCTTGACCAGAGAAACGGCACTGGCGTCGCTAGGTTCCAGAGTTAACCCACAGCCATCGAGGGCAGGGTGCTGCGTTGTTCTGGGGCATCACCGTGCTCCTTTCTTAATACTCTCCTGCCCTTTCCCTTGCTCTAGGTCTCCAACGGGAACCTCCTGGCCATCCTGAACCGACACTACCAGGACCTCACATGCCTCTGCTTTACTGACGACAGCAGCCACTTTCTCTCGGGGGCGAAGGACTGTCTGGTCCTGGTGTGGAACCTTTACAGGTAACAGCGGCCCGCGGGGAGGTCTCGACCCACTCGTACGGGGGACAGGGAGCATCTGGGCGAGGAATATTAGAACAAGAGATCAGCCACCACTTCCCGGAGGCGGAATCAGCTCTGCCTAAGCCCGCGTGTCTAAGCTGTTTGTAAAGCCTGCTGGTGATGATGAGTCTGTGCCCTCCTTAGGCAGCTCTTCCACTGTCATCCTCGCTGCCGGAGAGCTTTTTCCTAGTCTCTCATCTGAGTTCCCCACGCTGTGGCATATGGCTCTGACTTCTTTTCCCTGCTTGACCCAGAGTGGATTGTGCCCTTTCCCTGCTAATGGCAGCTGAGGTCTCCGTCCACTCTGGGATGGGGAGCTCAGGAGGGGCCCTTGTCCTCTGTATCGCATGTGCTGTCGCCGCTGACGGCTCCTGTGTCCTGCTTGGTCCCTGCAGCCCGGAGAGCCCTCCCGGGGGAAGCAGAGCCTTGGCCAGCTCTCCTCACAGCCGCTCTGCTCCAGCAGCCCCGGCGCTGCTCTCGCCGACCGGCCGTGCTGTGCTGGTTTGGGCTGGGGTAGAGATAATTTTCTTCCCAGCAGCTGGTGTGGGGCCGCGCGAGGGATTTGTGCTGGAAACGGTGTGGGTAATACAGGGATGGTTTAGTTCCTGCTGAGCAGCGCTTACGCGGCGTCAAGTTTACAAGCTTAGGCAGTTTCTGCTCCTCACCCCCTCCGGCCAGTGAGCAGGTTGGGGGGGCACAAGGAGTCGGGAGGGGACACAGCTGGGACAGCTGACCCCAACTGATCAAAGGGACATTCCATGCCATATGACGTCATGGCCAGTATGTAAAGCTGGGGGAAGAAGGAGGAAGGGAGGGGAATGTTCAGAGTGATGGTGTTTGTCTTCCCAAATAACACGTGATGGAGTCTGGCTTTCCTGGAGACGGCTGGACACCCGCCTGCCGATGGGGAGCAGGGAATGAATTCCTTATTTTGCTTTCCTTTCGTGTGCGGCTTTTGCTCTACCTATTAAATTGCCTTTGTCTCAATCTGCAAGTTTTCTCACTTCTACTGGTCTGATTCTTTCCCCCACCCCAGCAGGGCCCAGTGAGCTGTGTGGGGCTCGGTTGCCAACCCGTCTCTCTGTTCTCCCGTACAGCGTGCTGCAGGCAGAGCCCTCCCAGATCCCTGACCCTCGCCACGTCTGGTCCCGACACAGCCTCCCCATCACGGACTTGTGCTGTGGCTTTGGAGGGCCGTTGGCACGAGCCGCCACAGCCTCCCTTGACCAGACAGCCAAGGTAAGGCTCGGCTCCGTCCCACCCAACAAGAATCCCAAAGGCGCGCGGGCCCCAGAGGGTTAAAGCAGAGTTTCTGCTGGGCTGCAGCAGGGCTGTCCGTGAGGGTTGCGGTAGCTGAATTTCTTGGCTGTCTCTGTGATGACTCAGAGCTGCCAGACCCACTAATGGGCTTTGCCTCTCCAAACACCAGCAGTTTCTCTGCACCTGCCCTCGGGCTGGGCCTCTGCGTGCTTTGCAGTCCCTCTTCTGCGGAATGTTGGGGTCAGCTCCTCTGATTCCCCTCACTGGTGTCCCTTAGTCTCCAAGGGCAGGGAGCAGAGCAGGCTGGAGCCCACTACCCGCTCCTCCTGCCCTGCAGAGAGGGGTCTGTCCTGGGGGGCAAGACGGCACGTGAGGGGGTTGAGGCCTGTTTTTGGAGCTGCCTGGGAGACTTATCTCATGGTCACGATGAGGCTGATCCTGGGTTCTACCGTGGTTATACGTTGGACTCGGTTTCCCCATCCGCAGGATGCTGCCAGCTTGCCCCTGGGCAGGTGCAGATAAGCAGCAGCGTGTTCTTCCAATCCTGTGTTTAACATTTAAGCCCCTAGTTCTCCTGTATCCTCTCTCTCCAGCTCTGGGAAATCTCATCTGGGGAGCTCCTGCTTTCCGTCCTCTTCGATGTGGGGATCATGGCTGTGACTCTTGACCTCTCCGAGTATCACATGTTCTGCGGCGGCATGGATGGATCCATCTTCCAGGTTGACCTCTGTGCCTGGGTGAGTGCCTGGGGCTGCAGATCTGCTCTGTCTGCTCCTGACGTGGCACCCTGAGCCACTGTCACCTCCCCGCCTACGTGACTGGTGTGACCTGCCAGGGCATGGGAGGGCCTGGGTTCCCCTGTATCTCCTTTGCCCCCTCCAGACACAGTGATGAACCTGCTTGCTTCCGTCTTCCTGAATTTAAACTGCTCTCTCCCTTTCTTCCTGCATTTCTGCAGCCGGTCCAGAGAGACCGGACCTTCCAGACAGAGCGGGAGAACGGGAAGGTCTTCAAAGGGCACAGGTGAGGGACCAGACATACCTGCCAAACGCTTCATCGCCCCTGTCTGCTCACCTCGCCAGTTTCTGCCAGTCCTCGGGTCATCCTGAGTTTAAGCTTCCTCTTCTCTTCCCCGTTCCAGGAACCAGGTGACGTGTCTGTCTGTCTCCACGGATGGCAGCCTCCTGCTTTCCGGCTCACACGACGAAACAGTCCGGCTGTGGGACATCCAGAGCAAGCAGTGCCTGAAGACGATGAATCACAAAGGTAGGCATGCTCTTATCTCCGGGATCCTTTCCTCCTCAGCTGCCAATGGCTGCTGCTGTCTCACTTAAGATGCTCTGATGCCGCCCTGGGCACTCCAGGCATTTCTCTGCTACTTGCTTCACACCTCCAGGAAGGGTAGAGGCATTGGAGGGACGCCTTAGCTGTCTGGAGTGATGTTTTGACCTTGCCCTTGTCTGTTAACAACCTCCCTGTGCACTGTCAGCGAGTGAGTCATACGCTTCACCCTGTCGCTGAGGACATCTAGGATCTTCCTCCTTGTTTTCCAAAGGGAGCGGTTGCCCCACACGCACCCCAAGGCCTGGGGAGGCTGTGGGAGCGGGAGGATGTGTCTGAAGAAGAGACTGTCTCTGTGACCCCAGCAACGAGCACCTGTGAGCTCATTAGGCCTGAAGTGAATTCGATATAAGCAGTCGTCTGGGATTTCAGTCTAATGGCTCCGATAAACCGTGCAAACAAACCTTTACAGGCTCAGATCAGCAATTAAGTGCCTCAGAGCAGTGGACGATTTAGCCCTCCTGTTGCCTTTGAGCTGTTGCTAACAGCGGATTTCTTCTATTGTCGGTCTTTTAACACCGCTCTCGCTGGTGGGACTGCCTACACCCTCCCAGAAGGTGACGGTGGTGACAGTCAGACCCTGTTCCTCTGTGATGCTGGCTCTGGATGGAGCTGGGCAAGCTGCTGCGCCGGGGCAGTCGCTGAAAGCCAGGCTGCCTGCAGACCCTTTCCTCCTTTCCTTTTGCTGCCAAGGACCGTTTTTAATGGGGACCTACTGCAGCGCCCATCCAGCCTTGCTCCACTAGCACTCGAGGGGTGACAGCAGACAAAATCTGAGCTGTGTGAGTCATCAGAGGAGCAGGGGCAAGCTTTTGCTGCGAGCCAGGCATTAAAACCCTCCTTGAGGCTGCAGGGGAGCGCAGATGGACACAAGTGAGGGGCAGGACCAGGCTGACCATGCCACTGGGTGCTGGGGCCATGAGGTTTGGGTGCTTTCTGCAGCCTCCGCTGGCTCGCTTCTTCCTGCGGGCAGGGATTTGGCTTCCCCGGCAGCCCTGGCACCAGCACCCCTCTGCTGCTGCTGTGTGCTTCATCTGAGCTCGGGAGCTGGATCAGGAGCTGCCATCCAGGGAGAGCCGCACCGTAGGGAGCGCAGGGTGGAGGGTCCAGGCAGCGTCCCTGTGTCGGGGGCTCTGTGGCTTTTCTGTCCCTCTTGGGCAGCCCTGCCACCCTGTTAGTGGGGCAGCAGGTTCCCTGCAGCGCCGGTTTCCAGTGGGTCGCTGTCTCCCCTTGGCCTTTCTCGCCACCTCTCCGAGCAGTGAGGTGAGCCTCCCAGCAAGGTCTGTTCCCTGCTGCTGCCCTGCTCGCCCCTCCAGCACGTTCCCTGAGCCTTTCCCTTCCCAAGGCAGAGATGACACAGGCTTTTCTGCCACAGCTGACATGACAGCAACCTCCAGCCCGGCGTGCTTGGGAAAGCGAGGTCCCTCTGCTCGCAGGGCAGAAACCACTGCCCTCCCCACGTGATGGTGCTGCAAATAGATCGGAGGGGTTGGAGCGTGGCTCAGGGCTCGAGAGGAGCGTAGCTGTGCAGGCAGGACAGGAGCAGGGGGCTTTTCCAGCAAGGTTTGCTTGTCCTTGGCAGCAGTGGGCAGGCAGGGGGGGCAGGGCATGGGCAGGCAGATGGACTTGGAGAAATTGGGCTGCTGCTGTCAGGTAATGAGCTGTGACTGTGCTGGGCAAAGCAGGGCTGCTCCTGGTTACCCAGCGTGGCTGGCACCGCGCTGAGGGGAGCGGGGGACTTCTGGGATGGGGGGCAACACTCCCGGGTTCCCTGCCAGCGCTGCCCCAGCATCCCTCCAGGCCTCCCTTCCTGTCTTGTCACACAAGCTCCATCCTTCTCTCTGCAAACACCGTGTGGCACAGACCATCCCTGAGGGCTCATTTGTGCAAGGCCACCCTGGGGATGCTCCAGTTGATCCGTCCTGCCGGCAGCTGCCAGTGTTGGAAGCCGGATTATTTAGTCTCCCTCAGTTGAGTCCAGTCCCTCTGCCCACACTGGCAGAGTGTCACCCACCGACTGGTGCCCCAGCTGTCGTGACAAGGTGGGCTTGGATGGGACTTGCATCTGCACTGAGGCCTGAGGGCGCCTGGATGGTGACTAGGTTTGGGGATCTGTGGGGCAGTTTGCGACATTTTCTCTTCTCTGCCTTTCTTGTCCCTTCCTTTCCAATTGCTCCTGGAATTGCCGGTGAACCAGCAGCGGTAATCTCACTAATGGGCACTTTCATAAGAAGCAGCGAATGTCTTGTCTTTAGGGAGGGAGCAAGAGTAAAATAAATGGTTTGTTACAGCAAAGTGTTGGCAAAGAGCGGCTTCGGGGCCAGCCCGGCACTGCTGGCAGGGCAGCTTCTGGACCGAGCATTCGGCAGAGCCTTTGGTTTGCCGCTGGGATCCAGGCTTGGATCCTGGGAGGGTCAGGCTTCGGCGCGGGCTGTGGTATAGCTGGAGGGGGGGGAGATGATGGACAAAAGCACCTTGTCTGCATCAGAGGTGCTTTTGTCCCATCTCCTCTGCAGAGACCGCGCGCCTCGGGCAGCTCTGTGCCCCTCCAGCCCCCCCCACCATCTCCCTCCCTCATCCTGCACCCTTCCCCGCTGCCTTTGGTGGGGACGCTGGGCGGGCGCCGCCTCCGCTCAGGTGCATCTGGATCCTTTTAACCTTTCCCTCCGCGCTGTCGAGTTCGGCCGGGGGAAGATGGATGGTCGGGGATTTATTAGCAGTGACTGAGCCGCTCCGCTCGCGCAGCAGCCCACTGGCTGCCGGAGGTGTGCTGCGGGGGGCTTCGGGGGGCCGGGGGTGTCTCTGTGTCTGACGAGGAGAAGGTTTGGGATGTGGGGGGCAGCAGTGGGAGTTCGGCAGCGAGCACGAGTTGAGAAGGGGAGGCGGAGGGGGCTGCTGACAGAAAGCAGCAGCCTGTGTGGGTAAATGCAGTAATTAAAGCGCTCATTAGCTCTGCCAAACGAGAGTGTGTGATAGATCATTGCAGGAGACAGCTGCGAAAGCGGCAGCCGCTGATGGATGGCTGGCTCTGCGGAGGACGGCCGGGCTGTCCCGCTCCTCCCTGAGCTGCCTGCCGGGCCCGGGGTGCGGAGCTGCGGCCCCGCTCCCCACCGCCGAGGACAGGGAAGTGGGCTCTGCCTCCCCCCGGCGCTGGGAGGAAGGCAGGAGTCCTGGCGGATCCCTGCGCTCGGGGTTCTCTCTCTCTTCTCGGGGGTCCCCGAGGTGCTGGGCAAGAGACAACCCCGCTGGAAGGGGGTGTCTGACCCGTCCCTTCCTCTTTTCCCATCCCAGGTCCGGTGACAAACGCCTTCATAGTGCTGGCCCCAGCCAACATGTTCAACCCGGACGGGAAACCCAGCGTGCCTCTCCCCAAATTCAGCAAACATCTCCACGGCACCGAGAGCAACGACGAGCCGGGGAGCGAGGGAGTGACGCTGCGCCTCGGGCTCCACCAGCAGGTACCGGGGAACGAGCGGGGTGCTGGGGAGGGGGAGACGGAGGTCGGCTGGGGGGAGGCGGGGGGTCTGTGCCGGAGGGTGCAAAATTTCTCCTCCAGCCAGAGCAGCGGCGGTGCCTGGTCCACTGCTGATGGGCAGCAGCTCCACGCACGGCCTGTTCTGATCTTCCCCCAAGTGCTGTTTTTTTAAAGCAGTGGAATTGCCCAGTTAACTGAGTTGTGGTGGGAGCCTCGCAGGCAGGGAGCAGGCAGGATCTTCCCGTGCTCTTGGTTGTGTCTGGGCTGCTCTTGGCCCGGGGAGAGGAGCCTCCAAACCAAGGTCTCCAAGTGGAGCAGGGTCCTGGTTGGGGCTCAGGGCGTCCCTCTGAAATCCCCCTGGTGTCAGTTGTGGCGTGGGGGGGTGGGTCTGGAGCCACCGGGACTCTGCCCTGCCCCAATTCCTGCCTTTCAAGAGCCCACACGCAGCATCTTTCCCTCTTTCTGCCGGAGGCTGTTCTCCCTCCGCAAACGCCCTTCTCCAGCCCGTTCCTCCTCCCTCCCGCTCCCCTCGCCATCCTGCCTGGCGCAGTCATTTGTCCTCCCAGCCTTGTGCTGCGGCACGGGCTGGCTCTGCTGTCCCACCGCTGCTGTCCCTCGGCCCCAGCGTGGCCCTCCCCAGGTAGGGGGGGGTATCCTGCACCATCAGCGGTCACTGGCTCGCTGCGTGCTGTGCCGGTCCATCCCCTGGCCTCTCCGCTGGTGGTCCCAGAGCTTCTCTCCTCTGTCAGCAACTGTCCCTGGGCAAGTGACAGTCCTGCCACGGCTGATGGATGAGCTCCGTGTAGGGGAGGTGGCAGCCGGTCCAGGAGGGGCTGTTTGCTGCTGCCTGGCAGAGGGGATGGCTCGGCTGCTGCTTCAGGAATGTCAGTCCCGCAGCCGATCGGGCTCCTCCGCTCCAGCACGATGCCGGGAGAGCAGCCGGGGGTGGTGAGCCCAGCGCTTCCCCCCGACCCAGGCAACGGGCTGTGTCCGTGCTGGGAGAGGAGCCTGGCACACCCCTGCCCAAGGCAGTCTCCAGGGGGCTGTTCTGGGACCCCTGGCCCTGCCCAGCCCTGCGCGCAGGCCTTCCATTTCGGAAAGGGGCTGCAGCTTCAGCCAGGCTCCGGAGGGAGAACCCACTGCTCGGTCACTGCTTTGGCCTGCAGGGCTGGGGCGGGGGGATGGGGGGGACGGGGTTTCTTTGCCTGCTCCCATGGGGAACCCTGCCCGGGGGTGCTGGGAGAGGACCCGGGTCTTGTGTCAATGTCTCCTGTCTGTCCCTGCAGGACTCTGAGGAGAGCTACCTGGAGAAGGCTGAGAAGATGTACGCGCGGATGTACTCGACAAGGGAAAAGGTGAGAGCTGCTCCGAATCACGTCCTTCTGGTGCAGACCCCTTGTGGGGGGGGTCCTCTCTTCATCTGAACGGGTTCTTAGGGCCCTGTGCAAGTTGGGGACAGGGAAAAACGAGCCTCGGAATTTACCGATGGTGCTGATGGCAAGAGGAGCTGAGGTTTGAGTAGGAGATGGAGGAAGGAGAGAGACGAAGGGGTTTGGGATTTGCTGCCGTCGGGGGGAGCACCCGTCGCCAGCGGTGAGACCTGGGTGCCTGACGCTTTTTCCGTCGTGTTTTTCCGTCGCAGAACCTGATGGGAGACCAGGAGCATCTGACGATCCAGGTGAGCGAGCTGGAAGAGGAGGTGAGCACCCTCCGGAAAATCAACAAGAACCTCTTCGATTTCTCCGCTCGCATCATCACCAAACCAGCCAAATGAAGAGGCGCCCCCCGCCCTCGCACCCCTCGGCCTCTCCCTGCCCGGCTCCTGGGGAAGAACCAGCCCTTGGGCGCCTGCGCGCGCGGCGGTGCAACGCGCCTGGCCCGCGGCCTCGCCGGAGCCTTTTCCTGCTCGGTCTGACGCCCGCTCGGTGACACGGGACTGAGACAAGCGCGGGGGGGCCGCAGGGCTGCTGCGTGCGGGACAACACAGGGACCGTTTTCACCCCGATTCGCCGCTCGGTGCCGGCGGGGCCAGATCGGAGCCACCGGCTGCGGGAGGAGCAGTGCCGGCTCCCAGGGAGGAGCTCAGGACGCAGCTCCTGCTCTTTCCCCGTCTCTTCCCCTGGCCCTTTTTTTTGTTTCTTTTTGTTACTTGACCCTGCAGTGCAGACAGAAAAGTGGTTTTTGGTTTTTTTTTTTCTTAATACTGGCTTGAGATTGGATTTTGGAGACCCCCTTTCCGCCCATCCTGCCCTGGGAAATGCTGCTCGCTGTCGCCGGGGTCCCTCACAGCCGGGATCCCGCTGTGGGCTTTTTCCGCTGTCGTGACAGTGGGGGCCGAGCAGCTCCCGCTCCTGGGGCAGGGGGGGGGCGGCCAGGGGCAGCCAAGGTGCTGCCTGGGGACAGGCGGGGGGGGGTCCCTGGGGTGCCAAGCCTGAAGAGGGGACTCCCGCACTGCCCCATCCACCCTCCTGGTCCGGCAGGCGGGAGGGCAGGGGGCTGTGGGGGTGTCCCTGGGCTCAGAGTGCGGATGGTGGTTTCGGGGCACGGGGCTGACTCCTTCGGGGCAGGGGGGGGGCGGGAGGGGGGAGGGGGCCAGCAAGGTGCTATTTCCAATCTCGTTAAGTTGACAATTTATATATATTTGGATCCAGCTACTTTGTTTTCACGGTGTTCTGGGGAATCGGCCTTTTTGTATCGTCACGAGCATGGCAGCGGGGGTTGTGGGTTTTGTTTAGGTTTATTTTTTACATAAAAGATTTGTTTTTTATAGCGAAAGGTGCCTGAGTTTTTTTTCTTTAACCCCCCCCGCTGGCGGCCGCAGATCTCGGTAACCCACCGCTCCCTGATTTCCCGACAGCGGGGAAGCGATTTCTCTCCGAGGGGAACTGCGCTGCTCCGGCGTCTTTGCCCTGCGGCTCCCTCCCTGTCCCCAGGAGGTTTTGCTTCCCGCGGGATGGAGGGGGATCCCCAGGATTTGGGGAGCGTGGGGCCGTCCCCCGTGCGCACCCACCGCGCCGCCCTGCCCAATACACCAGAAGTAAGCGCAGTTGATTTAAAGTGCACTTTAATAACGCGGCGGCCGCGCGGACCCCGCTGCTGCCAGCTCGCTTAGATAATGCTTTTAGCTTAATAAGCGCCGTTTTCTCTCCTCCCGCTCCCCACCTTCCTCCTGCCCCTTTGCATCAACGTGAAGCGGCTGCGGGGAGGGGGGGAAGAGCATCAGCCCCCGGCGGGGGCTGCGGCAGGAGCGTGTGCCCCAGCAGCGACAGCCCCAAATTCCCCCCCCCCCGCCGCGGGGGTGACAGCCTGCACCCCACCAAGCCCAGGACTCAGCCCTCCCTCCCAGTCATCCCACACTCTTTCCCAGTGCCCCCCAGTGGGGTTCGTGTCAGGGCAGGAGGGAGGATGGGGCTGCCCTGCGATCCCCAGGGAGGGGCTGGGGTTTGGGGGGGGGCTATTTCACGCCAAGAGCCTGTTAACCTGACTCGCCCCCCCCCCAGCTCCTGCCCAGGTGCTGCTCCATATTTATCCCTGGGGGACCGGCACCCCCAGCACGGGGCTCCCAGTGCTCCCAGTGCCCTGGTGGGATTTGCTCTGCCGGCCTCCCCCCTCCGGGCCCATCTCCGCAAGGGGAATTCATTAGCTGTGACTCATTAAATTTGCCTGGTGATCAATACTCTTTGCCAGCTGCTGTTTGGCTCTGTTGCTCCCTTTCTTTTTCTTATTAATTTATCGGAGGCTCCCTGTCTCCCTGGCAGCCGGTGTTTGTGCTCCCGGTGCCGAGGCGCCCCGTGCCATGCCGTGCCTCAGTTTCCCTGCTCTTTGTGTGTCTGTAGGGGGGGGTTGACCCCACTTCCACCCCCCTGTGGAGGGGGCTGCAAAGCTGCTGTGGGTCCAGCTGCGGCCCAGGAGCTGAGGCCCTTCACCCCTTCCCCACGGAATGACCCAGGAACCCCCCCCCGATTTTGGGGCTGCGTCTCTGATTGTGGAGGGATCCACTGGGGGCCTTTTTACCGGGCGGGGGGGACACAGTTTGCGGCTCCGAGCCCGGCTCAGCACTGCCCCGAGAAGCTTCTCCCAGCCCGGGGGGTGGCGGGGAGCGCCGGCATCGCCCGGCCAGAGGAAGAGGAGGAGGAAGGTCCCGGTGGTCCAAAGGCAGCCGGGCCCCCCTCGGGAAACGCGGGGGTCCCTGTGCGGGGGCACATCGCGCTCCCTCCCGGGGGATCCCACGGCCGCAGCCCCCGCACGGCAGCACCGGGCGCGTGGGGGGGGGGCCCGGTCTGCTGCGGGGTGCGGGGACCGGCGGGTGCGGGGGTGCCCGGCGTTGCGGGGACCCTGCCCGGCGCGACCCCCCCGCCCCGGGGGCTGCTGGGGCCGCCCCGGACCCTCCCGCTCTGCTCGGGGACGCGGCGGGCGCTGCCGGCGGGACCCCCCCAGTCCCATCCCGCACACGGGGCTGCGGAGCCGGGCGGGGACCGCACCGGGGGGCGCTGCCCCACCCTCCCGGAGCCGCCTCCGCCCGCCCGGAGCCGCCCCCGCCCCCGGCCCGCCCCGTCGGGGCGCAGAGCGGCGGGGCCGGTGGCGGGGCGCATGGCGGGGCTGCGGGCGCTCTGGCTGCTGGCGGCGGCGGCGCTGGGGGCGGCGGGGGGGCACCCGCAGCCCTGCCGCGTCCTGGCCCGCACCGGCCCCGCCGTGCGCCTCGGGGCGCTGCTACCGCCCGCCCCCCCCGCCCGCGCCCGGCTCCGCGCCGCGCTGGCCAGAGCCGCCGGGACCGGCCCCGGGGAAGGGGGGATCCCGGCCCCGGGGGGGCGGCGCTGCCCTACAACCTCAGCCTGGAGGTGGTGGCGGGCGCCCCGGCGGCGCGGGACCCGGGCTCGCTGGCGCGGTGGCTCTGCGGGGCGCTGGTGGTGCGGGGGGTGGCCGCCGTCCTGGCGCTGCCCCGCTCCCGCCGGGAGCTGCTGCAGCTGGATTTCCTCGCCGCCGCCCTCCAGATCCCCTTCCTCAGCCTCCTGGACACCCGCGGGCCGCTGCCCTTCCGAGCGCAGGTAGGACCCGCACCCGGACGCTCGGACGCGGCTGCGGGGACCGGGGCCGCCGGGACGCAGCGCTCCGTCCCTGCCGCCTCCATCCCTCCTGCGTCCTTGCTCCCGTCCCGGCTCCATCCCTGCTCCTACCCCGATCCTCATCCCAGCTCCGATCCCGGCTCTGTCCCACGGGAACCCTCCCGGTCCCTCTCCCGCCTCGGGCCATCCCAACT
The DNA here is from genome assembly GCA_008658365.1 of Alca torda. NCBI lineage: Eukaryota > Metazoa > Chordata > Aves > Charadriiformes > Alcidae > Alca > Alca torda. The sequence goes on from CM018096.1 coordinate 3,993,770, forward strand.
CCTATCCCGACTCCTATCCCGATCCCCATCCCGGCTCCAATCCTGGCTCTATTCCAGCCCCTCACCCTCGCTGCATCCCGACTCCCTCCCGGCTCCATCCCGGCTCCCATCTCACCCCCATTCCCACCTCCAGCCCGGCTCTATCCTGACCCCCATCTTGGGTCTATCCCAGCCTCATCCCGGGGCCCCATCCTGGCCTCATCCTGGCTCCATCCTAGCCCCCATCGCAGCTCTATCCAGCCCTCTCCTGGCCCCCATTCCAGCCCCATCCTGGCTCTGTCCCAGCCTCCATCCCAGCTCTAGCCTGGCTCCATCCCAGCTCCATCCCAGCCCCCATCTCATCTCTCTCCTGGCCCCTCGCCCGGCTCTATCCCAGCCCCATCCTTGTTCCCACTCCAAGGAAACTTCCCTGGATCCTCTGGCAGCCCCACACCCTCCAGCCCCAGTCCCGACCCCAATCCAGCCACAGAAGAGCTCTGGGGCCGTGCCCTGGCGCTGGATCCCCGCAGTCCCCTGTGCCACCCTGTGCCACCCGGTGCCACATTTCACAGCCCAAACCCTGCCGAGCCGAGACTTGTCCCAGCCCTGTGTCCTTGGGGTGGCTTTGTCCCTCTCCTGTCCCTCGGCCGGTCCCTTCTGGGGACAGACCACCTCCACAGGGGGCCATACTGCGTTTGGGCCCCTCCGTGTGCGCGCTGACCCCGGGCTGTTCCCGTGTGGAGGTGACCCCTCTCCTGGCATGCGGCAGGACCACACCGTCCCCTGTCCCCCAGCCTGTCCCCGGGGACGCCCGGGCAGGCGGCGGATGCCTGCAAGGCTGCGCTGCCCTCCATGCCTGCTCATCCGCTGCCTGGCGAGCGGCACGTCCTTGGAGCGTGCCGTGCCGTGCCATGCCGGCTGCGGGAGCTGGGGCAGCGCCCGGCTGGCAGCGGGAGACCCTTGTGGGCAGGGGGACGCACAACCCCCTACGCAGGTGGTGATGAACCCTCTCGCCCTCCCAGCCGGGGGTCCCACGGGGGTCTCCTCCCTGGGCTCTCCCTCTGGTCCCTGGGCTCGTGGGTGGGTGCTGGGTGGGGGGAACAGTCTCCCCAGGCTGGGATGGGGCTGGGAGCAGGCAGGGAGCAGGCAGGGAGCACAGGGTGGCTCCGGGGCAATAGGGACCCTGCCTGCTGCTGCCTGCGGGCTCTTCCCACGGGCAGGAGCAGGGCAGTGGGGACAGCCACAACCCCCGTGTGTCAGCAGAGCCCTTTCCACTTCCACATGGAGCGGCAGAGCTCGCTGGAGACGCTGGTGGACGTGCTGGTGAGCATCCTGCAGGCCAACCACTGGCAGGAGGCCAACCTGGTGCTCTGCCACCCCTGGGATGTCTCCGGCTTCCTCAGCCTCTGGGCCCGACGCTCCCAGCTCTTCCTCCGCACCGTCCTGGACCTTGGCTACCTGGATGAGCCCGGGGCCGCCAACTACCTCCGGCAGCACGGCGAGCGCTTCAGGGCCCTCTCCAGCCCCGTGCTGGTGCTCGGCTGCGACCTGCGGCGCGCTCGGCTCATCTTCCAGGCGGTGGAGGAGTCGGGGCTGCCGCCGCAGGAGTTTCACTGGATGCTGGGCTCCCCGCTCAGCGCCGGCGAGCTGCAGACCGAGGGGCTGCCCCTGGGGCTGCTGGCCTACGGGGAGGTCAGCCGGCCGCCGCTGGAGCTCTTCGTCCAGGATGCGGTGGAGCTGGTGTCCCGGGCCATCGCCAGCGCCGCCCGCGTCCGCCCCGACCTGGCTCTGCTGCAGACGACGGCGAACTGCAACGACAGGCACCGGGCGGGCGGCGAGTCCTCGGGGCTCTTCCTCTCCCGGTAAGGAGGGTGCTGTGGGCGCCCCTTTCCCCCACCGCGGCTCCGTCCTATCGGGGTGCACAGGGTGGGGGGGTCTGTGCCCCATCTCCAGAGTGGGGGGACCCCAGGGCTCAAAGCCCGGTGCGGTCCCTGGCGTGTGCAGCCCCCGCCGTGGGGCTCAGCCCCCCCACTTCCCAGTCCCTGCTGCCCCCCCCCCCAGGACACGTTTTGTGCCAGCTGCACAAGGGGGGAGACGGACGTGTCACTTCAGATCTGCCCGAGCACGGTGGCTCTATAAATATTAATAACGCTCGGCCCTGCCAGCGCAGCGAGCTGCAGCCGGGGCCGCATCCTGCTGCTCCTTCCCTGCCCTTGTCTGTGCCCGAGTCGGCACCTCCTGCCCCCGACGCCCCATCCCTCGGTCCCGGAACCGGTGACACCGGAGCTGTGACACCCACCCTCCCCCATTCTCCCACCAGGTTCATGGCCAACACGTCCTTCCACGGCCGGACGGGGACCCTGCGGGTGGAGAATGCCACGCTGGTGCGTCCGGAGCAGCAGTTCCGCGTCTGGAGCCTGCGGCGGGATTCACGGGGGGAGCCCACCTGGGTGACGGTGGGCACCTGGCGGCGCGGCAACCTGGAGCTGGAGGAGGGCGCGTGGCAGAGCCACCGCCAGCGCACGAGCCCCGGCGAAGGGCCCCGCGTGAAGCTGCGGGTGGTGACGCTGGTGGAGCACCCCTTCGTCTTCACCAGGGAGGCGGACGAGGACGGGAGCTGCCCGGCTGGGCAGCTCTGCCTGGACCCCGGCACCAACGACTCGGCCGTGCTGGACGCCCTCTTCGAGGAGCTCGGTGCCGAGAACGGCTCGGTGCCGCGGGCGTACAAGAAGTGCTGCTACGGGTACTGCATCGACCTGCTGGAGAAGCTGGCCGAGGACATGCCCTTTGACTTTGAGCTCTACATCGTGGGCGACGGGAAATACGGGGCGTGGAAGAACGGGCGCTGGACGGGGCTGGTGGGGGACCTGCTCAGCGGCACGGCCCACATGGCCGTCACCTCCTTCAGCATCAACTCGGCGCGGAGCAAAGTCATTGACTTCACCAGCCCCTTCTTCTCCACCAGCCTGGGCATCCTGGTGAGGACGAAGGACACGGCATCGCCCATCGGGGCCTTCATGTGGCCCTTGCACTGGACCATGTGGGTGGGCATCTTCGTGGCCCTGCACATGACGGCACTCTTCCTCACCCTCTACGAGTGGAAGAGCCCCTATGGCATGACCCCCCACGGCCGCAACCGCATGAAGATCTTCTCCTACTCCTCAGCCCTCAACCTCTGCTACGCCATCCTCTTTGGGCGCACCGTGTCCAGCAAGACCCCCAAGTGCTGCACTGGCCGCTTCCTCATGAACCTCTGGGCCATCTTCTGCCTCCTGGTGCTCTCCAGCTACACGGCCAACCTGGCGGCCGTCATGGTGGGGGACAAGACCTTCGAGGAGCTCACGGGCATCCACGACCCAAAGGTAGGAGAGCATCTGGGCTGCTTCTGATGGGGTCCAGGGAAGGGGATGGGAACGGGGATGGGAACGAGGGACGGGATGGGATGAAGGAGGGATGGACGGGGGTGGTGGCTCTGTCCTTCCCGCTGCACCTTCCCAGCTGACCATGAAAGGTCTCCCCAGCCCTGCAGCGTGCAACCCACCCCCCACCCCCGACCCCAAGGCTGTGGGGCTCTTTCCAGCCCCCCAGGAACCTTTGTGTGTGTGTGTCCCCCGGTGTTTAACCCTGGCCTCAGCTCCAGGGTGGGGAGAATCACAGAATCACAGAATCCTTATGGCTGGAAGGGACCTTTGAGATCATTGAGTCCAACCATACACAAACACACACACACAAAAAAAACCCAAACCAAACCAAAACAAAAAAAAACCCCAAAAAACACCAAAAAAACCCAAAACAAACCACCCCCTACAATCTCTGCCCCTAGAGCATGCCCCAAAGTGCCAAATCCAGACGCCTCTTAAATACCTCTAGGGATGGTGGCTCCACCACCTCCCTGGGCAGGCTGTTCCAGGGCCTGACCACTCTTTCAGTAAAATAATTCTTCCTAATATCCAATCTGAACCTCCCCTGCCACAACTTCAGGCCATTTCCTCTGGTCCTGTCATTATTCACCTGGGAGAAGAGGCCAACACCCTCCTCTCTACACCCTCCTCTCAGGGAGCTGTAGAGGGCCATGAGGTCTCCCCTCAGCCTCCTCTTCTCCAAACTAACCATGCCCAGCTCCCTCAGCCTCCCCTCACACGACTTGGTCTCCAGACCCCTCACCAGCTCGGTCGCTCTCCCCTGGACCCGCTCCAGCACCTCGATGTCCCTCTTGGACAGAGGGCCCAGAACTGAACACAGCGCTCGAGGTGGGGCCACACCAGTGCCGGGTACAGAGGAACCATCACTTCCCTGCTCCTGCTGGCCACGCTGTTCCTGATACAAGCCAGGATGCTGTTGGCCACCTGGGCACACTGCTGGGTCATGTTAAGCTGGCTCCACCATCACCCCAGGTCCTTTTCTGCCGGGCAGCTTTCCAGCCACTCTTCCCCGAGCCTGTAGCGTTGCTTGAGGTTGTTGTGACCAAAATGCACGACCCGGCACTTGGCCTTATTAAACCTCATACCATTGGCCTTGGACCATGGATCCAGCCTGTCCAGGTCCCTCTGTAGAGCCTTCCGACCCTCAAGCAGATCAACACTCCCACCCAGAAGTGGGAGAAGCGGGCTGTGGGGGCGCTGAGGCTGCCTTTGGGGTGGGGGGGCTCTTTGCCAGACACCCCACAAGAGCTGCTGCATCCCCATGGGCTGCACACCCCCCCCATCCCGGCCGCCACCGCCGGGGCTCTGTGTGTGTGTGCTTGGGGGTGGCTTGGGGCCGTGTCCCCAGGGAGCCGGGGACCCTTCCCGCCGGGACTGATGCTCCGGTGCCTCCTTGCAGCTGCATCACCCCTCACAGGGTTTCCGCTTCGGCACGGTGTGGGAGAGCAGCGCCGAGGAGTACATCAAGAAGAGCTTCCCCGAGATGCACGAGTACATGCGGCGCTACAACGTCCCCACCACCCCCGCCGGCGTCACCATGCTCAAGTGAGGGCTGGGGGGGGGGGAAACATGGCTTGGGGGGGTGGGAATCCCCTCCTTTCACCCCATCCCTGCAGCTTGTGCACCCCCCAGTCCTGCACAAACACATCCGTCTGTGTCCCCCCCCCCACCCCAGGGAGGGGTGTCAGGTTGTGGGGGGGACCCCGGGAAAGGGGTTGGGGGGAAGGCATGGCTTGGGGGTTGTGGGAATCCCCTCCTTTCACCCCATCCCTGCAGCTTGTGCACCCCCCACCCCACACACACACGTCCCCCCACCCCAGGGAGGGGTGTCAGGTTGGGGGGACCCCGGGAAAGGGGTGGGGGGGGAGGCATGGCTTGGGGGTGGTGGAAATCCCCTCCTTTCACCCCATCCCTGCAGCTCATGCACCCCCCCCCACCCCACACACACACGTTCCCCCACCCCAGGGAGGAGTGTCAGGGTGGGGGGGGACCCCAGGAAAGGGGTGGGGGGGGAGGCATGGCTTGGGGGGGTGGCAATGGCAATCCCCTCCTTTCATCCCATCCCTGCAGCTCATGCACCCCCCCCCCACCCCACACACACACGTTCCCCCACCCCAGGGAGGGGTGTCAGGGTGGGGGGGGGACCCCAGGAAAGGGGTGGGGGGTTGGGAATCCCCTCCTTTCACCCCATCCCTGCAGCTCGTGCACCCCCCCAGTCCTGCACACACACATCCCCCCACCCCAGGGAGGGGTGTCAGGTTGGGGGGGACCCCGGGAAAGGGGTTGGGGGGGAGAGGCATGGCTTGGGGGTGGTGGAAATCCCCTCCTTTCACCCCATCCCTGCAGCTCATGCACCCCCCCCCCCCACCCCGCACACACACGTTCCCCCACCCCCCCCACCCCAGGGAGGGGTGTCAGGCTGGGGGGGGACCCCGGGAAAGGGGTGGGGGGGAGAGGCATGGCTTTGGGGGGGTGGGAATCCCCTCCTTTCACCCCATCCCTGCAGCTTGTGCACCCCCCAACCCCGCACACACACGTCCCCCCACCCCAGGGAGGGGTGTCAGGCTGGGAGGGGACCCCGGGAAAGGGAGGGGGGGGTGTCGGGGGGGGGGAGAGCAGCCCCTCCCTGAGGGTCGTCCCCCCCCCCCCCCCCAACCTTGGTGCAGGACGGAGCCCCCCAAGCTCAACGCCTTCATCATGGACAAGTCGCTGCTGGACTACGAGGTCTCCATCGACTCCGACTGCAAACTGCTCACCGTGGGCAAACCCTTCGCCATTGAAGGTTTGGGGGGGGGGTGGTGGTGGGGGGGTGCTCTGTGTGTGTCTGTGTGGGGGGGGTGTGTGTGTGTCGTGCCCCACCATGGCCGTGCAGGACGGGGAGGGTGCCCACTCCTGTGCCACCCCCCGGCCCCAGCGGTGCCGCTCTCTCTCTCTCTCTCTCTCTCTCTCTCCGTGTCCCCCCCCCCCCCCGTCTCCACCGGGGCCAGGTTACGGCATCGGCCTCCCCCAAAACTCGCCGCTGACCTCCAACATCTCCGAGTTCATCAGCCGCTACAAGTCGGCCGGTTTCATCGACCTCCTGCACGACAAGTGGTACAAGATGGTGCCCTGCGGCAAGCGCGTCTTCGCCGTCACGGAGGTGCGGGCGGCCGAGACCTCGGCTCGGGGTGGGCGGGGGGGGGGGGGGGGGGGGTTGGATGCCGACACCCCCCCCCCCCCACCCCCATCCCTCTCCCCACAGACCCTGCAGATGGGCATCTACCACTTCTCGGGGCTCTTCGTGCTGCTCTGCATCGGGCTCAGCGGCTCCCTGCTCACCTCCCTGGGGGAGCACGTCTTCTACCGCCTCGTCCTGCCCCGCATCAAGCGCAAGAAGAAGTTCAACTACTGGCTTCACACCAGCCAGGTGGGACCGGGCTCACCCAGCGCCCCCCCCCCCAAAAAGAAGACACCCCCCACCACCACCCCCCACCCAGCGCTGCTGCTCCCTTTCCCCTTGCGCAAGGGCCTGGACCATCATCCCCCCACTGTAACCCCCCAGCGCCCCCCCCCCCCAAAAGACACCCCCCCCAACCCAGTGCTGCTGCTCCCTTTCCCCTTGTGCAAGGGCCTGGACCACCATCACCCCCCCCACCCCACCCCCATAACCCCCCAGCCCCCCCCAAAAGACACCCCCCCAACCCAGCGCCGCTGCTCCCTTTCCCCTTGTGCAAGGGCCTGGACCACCATCACTCCCCCCCCCCCCCCAACCCATAACCCCCCAGCCCCCCCCAAAAGACACCCCCCCCGACCCAGCACCGCTGCTGCCCTTTCCCCTTGCGTAAGGGCCTGGACCACCATCACCCCCCCCCCACCCCCAACCCATAACCCCCCAGCCCCCCCACCCCAAAAGACAACCCCCCCCCCCCCCAACCCAACGCCGCTGCTCCCTTTCCCCTTGCGCAAGGGCCTGGACCATCGTCACCTCCCCCCACCCCCACCCCCCCCATAACCTTCCACCCCCCCCCAAAAGACCCCCCCCCCCCAACCCAGTGCTGCTGCTCCCTCTTCCCTTGCGCAAGGGCCTGGACCACCATCATCCCGCCCCCCAAACCATAACCCCCCAGCCCCCCCACCCCAAAAGACACCCCCCTCCCCCAACCCAGTGCTGCTGCTCCCTTTCCCCTTGCGCAAGGGCCTGGACCACCATCACACCCCCCCCCAACCCATAACCCCCCAGCCCCCCCACCCCAAAAGACACCCCCCCCCCCCCAACCCAGCACCGCTGCTCCCTCTCCCCTTGCGTAAGGGCCTGGACCACCATCACACACCCCCCCCAACCCATAACCCCCCCCTCCCAAAAGACACCCCCCACCAACCCAACGCCGCTGCTCCCTCTCCCCTTGCGCAAGGGCCTGGACCACCATCACCCCACCCCCCCCACCTCATAACCCCCCACCCACCCCCCGCCCAAAGACACCCCCCCCCCCCGCCCCAACCCAACGCCGCTGCTCCCTCTCCCCTTGTGCAAGGGCCTGGACCACCATCACACACACACACCCCCCCCCCAACCCGTAACCCCCCAGCCCCCCCACCCCAAAAGACACCCCCCCCCAACCTAGCGCCGCTGCTCCCTCTCCCCTTGCGCAAGGGCCTGGACCATCATCACACCCTGCCCCCCACCCCGTTACCCCCCACCCCCCACCCAGCACTGCTGCTCCCTCTTCCCTTGCGCAAGGGCCTGGACCACCATCACCCCCCCCAACCCTATTACCCCCCCAGCCCATCACCCGTCTTCCCACTCCCCCCCGTGTGCCGTCCCACCGTGCTGTTCTTCACGCCCTGTTCTTATCCGAGGGTATTTTCGTTAGTAAAATTTGGGTATTTTCATTAGTAATTTTATTGTTTATCCCAAGCGTCTGGTTTTCACGGGGCCCTTCGCCTCTTCGCAAGCTCTTTATTCTTCTTTAAGGAGAGATTTCTGCCTTCTAAAAAATACATTTTACCTTTTTTAAAAAAAAAAAACACAACGTTCTACCTGCTTAAAAATACGTGTGTGTGTCCCCTCCCAGAAAATCCACCGGGCTCTGAACACCGGCACGGAGGAGCAGAGCGGCCGGCAGCTGAGCTTGGAGCAGAGGTATGGCCGGGGCTGGGCGCCTGCCCCGCTCTCTTCCTTCTCCTCCTCATCCTCCTCATCCTCCTCCTCCCCATGGGGGGCTCTCCCAGCCCCCAGCCCGGCCCTTCTCCCCCTCCCCACAAAGGTGCGACCTCCGGGCGAGGCAGGCGCCGGCAGCGGGGCCGCCCTGGGTCGCCCTGCAGAAGGAAGGGCGGAGGGTGCGCTTCCAGCTGGACAAACCCCCCCCCGAGGAGGAGGGGTCCCTGCGACACCCCGGGAACGGGCGGGCGCTGCAGCAGCCCCCGGACGGGGCCGACGGGGAGAGCGAGTTGCGGCAGCTGGAGGAGAAGATCCAGGAGATGCGGGATCAGCTGCGAGTGGCCTTGGCGAGGAAGAGTGAGCTGGTGGCCACGCTGGGCACGGCGAAGAGCGGCCGGGCGCTGCCCGCTCCATCCGTCACCGAGGAACCCCGGGAAGAGAGGTGACACGGGCTGGGGGGGGGGCTCAGGCGGGCAGGAGAGACCAGCACCCGCTCCCTTGGCTGGAGCGGGAGCGAAGAGACGAGGGACAAAAGGGAAAAAGCCCTTGGGAGGGCAGGATGGAGCAGGGAGTCCCTTCCCCAGCTCCGGAGCCTTCATCTCTTCCTCCTCGCCCTCCTGACCCCGCCGATGGCGGGGGTTTAAACGCAGCAGCCTCAGCTGAGGGGGTTGTTTTGGGGAAGGCGGGGGTGAAGGGGAGATGAGGCTCCCGCGGAAGCGGGACACGCCGCAGCCCTTCTGCTGGCGGAGCCTCCAGCAACGCCGTGGTTTTTTTAAATAAAAGATGACGGAGAAAGAGACAAAAAAGTCGGCTTTTTCTCTTCCAGCTGCATCTTAAATGCAGCAAGGCTTGGGGCGAGGGTAACCCTTCCCTTCCCTCCTCCACAGGCAAGCGCCAGCCACGCCGCAGGCCAGCAGCGCCTAGGAGGAGGAGGAGGAGGAGGAAGGTGAGGAGCCCTCATCCTGCCGAGACCCCAACCTCCCTCCGGCAGAGCCAGCTCCAGGGCAGCACCGCCGGGCTGAGCTCCGGAGCCACCTCCGACGAGGAACGGAGCCTTCCCCACGCCAAGGATGGATGGCACCGGCGCTGGCCCGTTGCTCAGCCCACCGGAGCGTGGCCGGCGGAGGAAATTCAATATCCCACAGCCCAAAGGCGGGTGACTCCGTGCGGCTGTGAAAGACCTGGGGTGAGAGCACGGGAAAAAGCTCTTCCCTCCCCACAGCCTTTCCACTCGCACAAGGAGGCTGCCGAAGGCGGGGGAGCAGAGCCCTGAGGGGGATGCGGGCTCAGCCCCCCGCCCCACCACCACCCCCCCCCCCCCCCCACCGAGCCGCAACGGGGCACGGGGGGCTCGGCCGAAGGCTGGACGCGCTGCGCCCGCACCCCCGGCTCCTCACACCTCAACTTCCAGCACAAACGGCGAGCAGGACACCGGAGCAGCACCACAGCAGCTGTTAGATATAATATTTATTATTATATACAAACACATTTTGTACATTAATTAAATAGAATGAACTCTACTCTTCATTCATCAAATCATTTGGTTTGTTTCCCGCCCCCCCTCCCCCGCCCCCTTTTCCTCCCACCCACCCGCTCCTCTGAAAAGCCTACGATTATTCCTTGCTCTCGGGCTCTGGCACATCCACGCCGGCAGCAGGAGCCACCGAGGCCCCTTCCCAGGAATGCTGGCTGCAGGAGGAGGCTGGGCACGAGCAGGCTCCCCCACTCCCCACGGCAACACCCAGGGCCTCCTTGAGACAAAAAGCAAAGAAAAAGAAAAGGAGGGGGGCACCCGGGTGGGAAACGCAGAGAAAGTGAAGCCGGGGCCGCGAGCCCCCCGCGGTGCCGGCAGGGAAACCCTTTCCTGGTGGAAGACGCGGAAACGCGCACAGGAGCCCTCCACGGGAGACGGACTCCGCAGGCGCTGCCCAGCTGTGGGGAGAGGGGGCTGAATCGGGGACGCTGCCACAGCCGCCCGCTCCCCCCGAAGAGCGCAGTGCCCCACGCGCCACCTCTCCGCGCTGCCCTTCCACCACGCTCCTCCCCGAGCTCCTCTCAGCCCTACGGACACGACGCGCTCCCGCGTCGCTCCGCTCTCCCTACAAACCCAAACCCTCCTCCCAGCCACGTCCTCGCGCGGCTCCAGCCCATCTTTGGGGGCAGCCGGGCCCCGTGCCAGCTCCCCAAACTCAGGCCCGTGGTACCCGCTCAGCCGGCTGCGGCGCAGGGCAGGTCCAGCACAGCCAGCTTCACCTCCGCTGCCAGGGAAGGGAGGGAAAAATAGCTGAAATGTCTTGGCTTTAGTGTTTTGGTTCTTTGCTAAACCACCTCATGCAACAACAGTTCAGCCAGCGAAAAGCCGATCTCTCCTCTGGGATGGATGGGGCTGATCTTAAACGCAAACGTGTCCCCTCGGAGGGACAAGGCACTGAAAAGCAAACTACATCACCCCCAGCGGCAGGTGCCGAAAGCAGAGTTGTACAGAGACAGAGCTGCTCTCCTCATCCCAAACGTCGCTGCAGACACCCACGGCACAGACCGGTTCCCAGCAGATGTTGAGACCCTTCGCCTGTGCCAGGGGCTCCGGCACATCCATCTAAAAGAGGCCGAGTTCCCAAAGCCCTGGGAGAGTCACCAGCAGCAGAAGGGACGGCACTTCTCCAGGGCTGCCCAGCACAAGAGTCAACCCCAACCCAACGCACCTCTCCCGGGATGGAAGCTTTTACCCCCAAACCCACTGACTGAGGGAAGTTCAAGGACAGAAAAAAAAAAAAAACGGGGCTGAACTGCAGCTTCTGCTTTGGTTATTGCCCAGCTTTGCCCTGGCGTGAGCAGATCTAGTGTTTGGGGAAGGTCTCAAGCTCCTCTTCCCCTTAAGGAGGAGGAAAGCTGACCAGGTCTCTCCTCCGTGGCTCTCCCAGGGATGTCTGAAAACGCTCTCCCCGTTCACACGCAGCTGCGATTCTAACCAAAAAAGCCGCCACACACACACACGCGCAGGGTCTGTCACAAAGCAGCTCACGCTTGTTGAGCAGCACCTGGACCGCAAACGCGACCGCAGGGGGCAAAGCTGGGGGCAAGGAAAAGCTGTGGCACCGAGCCGGCCGCAGGGCTGGAGGCAGGTAGCCCGCTCGCCCGCAGCCGTGGCACGAAGGGCCCCGAGTCACGCAGGCTGCGGGAGCCAACGCCTCGTCCCTCCGTCCCCGCAGCCTCTCGTACATGTGCTTTTCCCAGGGGAGTTCACTGCAGCCCCTTTTCTCTGTCCCAGCTGCTCTGCCTCCGCTAAGAGGAATTCATGGGTTAAGGATGATGGTGAAAGTGAGAAATAGTAACAAACGAAATCCAAACGCCCTCCTGGCAGTCCAGAATTACAGTAACGGGGACTCAAGACAGGCTCCGCAAGTCTGGCTCCGAGCACGGTTTGGAGCTCGGCGTATTATCCGCTGGTGCTGGGCACGGGCTGCTTTGCCCCCGGTCCCCCAGCGCACGACCCGAGCGTCTCTCCTGATCAGTGTCCTCTGCAGCGGCTGGAGGGGTCTCTGCCACGCCGCTGTTTGCAACGCAGTTCTTGCCGCTAGGCTTTGCTTGGCTGTCTGTGCCCTCCACAGCCTCAGTCTGCGCAGGAAGGGAAGGGCCGGGGACGGAGGCCCCCTCCTCCTGCGGCGGGACGAGGGGCGCAGCCGGGGCCGCCTCTGCGGCGGGGGGAACATCTGCTGCAGCCACCACAGACGTTGAAGTGACTTCAATGGTGATGGAGCCCATGGCCGTCTCCGGGTGGTCGCTGCTGACCCTGATGCGGGCAACCAAACTGGAGGCAGCGGCGGCATCCTGAGGGTTCCCGTTGGCCATGGCTTCGTGCACCACGTTTGGCTCCAGGAGGGTAGTGCTCAGGTCGGAGAGAAATGAGGCTTCCGTAACGATGGCGGCTGTCTCGGCCACCCAGTTCAGATCGCTGCCCACAGAAGCCGCTGTGGCAGCGGCGATGACGCTGGTGGCCTCGCTGGGAGTCAGGGCAGCCGGGCCACTGCTCTCCCCAGAGGGCCCGGCGGGCAGGTGGGGCCGGCGGCTCCCCACGTCCACGGGGGCAGCTGTAGTGTTGTTGTTGAGGTTGTCTTGGAGCGTGGTCTGCGTCCCCTGGCCCACCTGCTGGTTCTGCAGCAGCATCTCCTGGATCCTGATCTGCTGGAGGATGGCTGGCAGCTCGTAGTGATGGAAGAAGTAAATCATCGAATGCTAGAGAAGGCAAAGGGAAAGGAGTCACTCCCTGGGCCACGAGCCTAGACATACCTTAGAACACTGTGCTTTCCTCTCGCTGTAAAGACAGTGACCGGAGAATTCAGCTGCTCTGATAGCCAAGAGGTTATCTGAAATTTTGGCGAGATTTATCCCTTCCGCTACGATTCCTGCAAGCTGCTGTCAGAGCTTTTACAGTTTCTCTCTGAAGACAGGCAACGGCGTACAACCTCTCTTCCCTTCTAAGGGCTGAGAACAAGAAGAGTAAAAGCGTTTCTCTGGCATTTCTCTGGCCCACCCTCAGGTCCCTGTCTCCACCCTGCAGAGAGAAAGGGGGCAGGGCAACAGCCAGAGACACACAGAAGCCTCTCTTGAACCAGGATATCGGATACATCACTTTGGAGCCGGTCTTGCCAGCGAGTCACTGCACAGACCTTCCCTCCTCAGCCTCCGCACGGGAGATCCTCAGTGGGGTTTCTTCCAGAAAGACAGGACAGAAATCCTTCCTCAACACCTTCAACTCACTTGACATCAGCCTATTGTCAGCCACGTGGCTGGATTTGAGCCAGCGACCGAAAAGTCCTGCTGTTCAATAGCCTCCTCCTGCTGTTCCATTTCCAAACCAGGGACTATTTCGCTCTCTTCTATAAATAAAGATTGCTACTCAAAACTCTGCTTCACAAGAAGTTCAATAAAGCCTCAAATGCAGTTATTTCCTTCGCTTTGCTCCCAACCTGCTGTGCTCTTAAAAATCTGCCAGGTAGCAGTTCAAACCGCAGGCAGGCAGATGCCTCTCAGGTGTGTGGAGTGACCGGGACCGAATTCACGGGATGGCACCCGCCTCCGTGCAGCCGGTTGCGCTAACGTGTGGCACAAGCGGCGGCGACTCACCTGGATGAAGAGCCAGGAGGTGACGAGAGCCAGGCTGCTGTACTGCCCGTTGAATCGATAGTGGTAAGCGTAGAAGGCAAAGTGGTACAGATAGAAGAACCTGGACAGAAAGGCAGTAAATATCAGGATATGGCAATTGACAGGGCAAACGTGAGCTGCCTCCTAGTCCTAACTCCGTTCTGAGCTGGGGCACTTTGCACACGGTGGTGCAGGCTCCCATTAACAGGTAATTAGAGTTGCCTCGCTACGAACAGCTCTTCAACAGAGAAGCACAAAGGGCAGGGAAGGGACTGAGGTGATTCTTGACATGCAGGCGCAAACCCAAAGTGGAAGCAATTGCACTTCGGATGCTGCGACACACAGGGCAGGTCCCAAGGAGACCTACGGAAGCTGTCAAGCAGAAGCCCTCCTGCCTGGGAGGGCTGGGAAGGACCCGAAGCAGCCTCCCACCAGAGAACGGGTCTGGCAGTGAGGATGCGCAGTACGGGAATGAGATCCCGGCTCTTACCTGAGCCAATGCCTCTTGCTCGTGTTGGTGTGGCAACAGATGGCATCGTACTGGTCAGCCAGCCACACGATCAGGATGATGTAAAACGCAGTTGTGGTGTCATTGAAGAACTCGGACATAATGGCCTCCATACCTACGGGACAGAGGGTGTCCGAGATGAGCACGCCGCAGGGCAACACCCCCCAGAGCAGCAAAGCGTTTCCCCCATGGGGGTACATGAAGGAATCCTCTGTCACGTCCTCAGCCGGGGCCGTATGACTGCACAGCAAAGAACCACAGCAGGATAAATTAGCTCTGTTTAACGAGGCTAAGGCCAAACATGTTTCACTGCTAACTGCAGTCACCACACAGGCCAGAGCATCAGCTGGCTCCAGACAGCGCAGATTCCGGGGGTTTTGTTGTTGGTTGTTTTTTTTTTTTTTTTTAAAGTTCAAATTGTGCTAATGCAACGTGGTGACAGGAAGTGGGAATCTGAAATGAACTAAAGTGACAGACAAAGCTTCAGTTGATGCGATTTCCAAATGAACTGCTTTTCCAGGGGACCCAGAAGGACAATGCAGCTCACTGTGCCATCAAATTCCAGAGCCTTCCACCTTGTGACGAGCGGACACGCTAACCACCTGCCGTGGCAGGTCAGAACAGGGAATTACACTTTCCTATTTTCTAGCAGGTAACGTCCTTACCTACTAGAGCCAGAATGACCGTGAGGAGGGGAGCTGCAGGGAACGCAATTGTCATGTTCATTTCCAGCATCTGTAACAGGTCAACTGCAAGAAGGAAAACACGCTGTCACACAAAGTGGACGTGGGGCTACGAAACCCTCCCACCCGCGCATCGCTCCCCATTCAGAGCACTGCAGAGTGCTGGGAAGCCCACTGTCCTGGATACTTGGCGAGAGACAGAAGAGCTCTCTCGAGCATGGCGACAGGGGGATATGGGGTCACACCAACCCCATGCAGTGCTACAGGATTGGGGCGGAGTGGCTCGAAAGCTGCCCGGCAGAAAAAGACCTGGGGGTGCTGGTGGACGGCCGGCTGAATATGAGCCAGCAGTGTGCCCAGGCGGCCAAGGCGGCCAACAGCATCCTGGCCTGTACCAGGAATAGTGTGGTGAGCCGGACTAGGGAAGTGATCATCCCCCCGTACTCGGCGCTGGTGAGGCCCCACCTCGAGTCCTGCGTTCAGTTTTGGGCCCCTCACTACAAGAAGGACATTGAGGTGTTGGAGCATGTCCAGAGAAGGGCTACAAAGCTGGGGAGGGGTCTGGAGGACAAACCTTCTGAGGAACAACTGAGGGAACTGGGGTTGTTCAGCCTGGAGAAGAGGAGGCTGAGGGGAGACCTCATCACCCTCTACAACTACCTGAAAGGAGGGTGCAGAGAGATGAGGGCTGACCTCTTCTCCCTGGGGACAAGTGATAGGACAAGAGGAAACGGGTTCAAGTTATGTCAGGGGAGGTTTAGATTGGATATTAGGAAACCTTTTTTCACTGAAAGGGTTATTAAACATTGGAACAGGCTGCTCAGGGAGGTGGTGGATTCACCATCCCTGGAGGTGTTTAAAAAAAGGGTAGATGTGGTGCTTAGGGACATGGTTTAGAAGTGGTTTTTGTCAGGGTAGGTTAATGGTTGGACTTGATGATCTTGAAGGTCCCTTCCAACCTCAGCAATCCTATGATTCTAGGACCCCTCTAAATGACAGTCAAGACTATCTTACACAATACACTGTGCTGGAGTAGGCAGAGTGTCCAGTACACCCTAAATCCCTTAGAAAATCCTTACCAATGAAGACAAAGATCTGATGGTGCGAGTATCGCAACAGCATCGAAACGGACAGAGTCTGAAACAGAAGAACAGAAGCCAGCATTAGGGCCATGCAGGTCCGGGCAGTCGCTTTAGGAATCCCACTGCGGCGGAGGCCTGGACCTACAAGCTCGGACTCGCAATGCTGCACAGCGTGCTGCGCGTATCCCACATTCGTCAGTTTGAGCTCTGCAGACCGACTTCCCAAAGAGTAATTAGGACTTCACAAAGAGCAATTAATCTTTGTATTACTGCAGTGAAATAGACAGTAAGTGATTTGTTTGTAAAGAGACCTGATTCTGAATATTTGAGCAGGGGCCAAACCAAACAGCAGCAGCAGAGCTGGAACTAGGGTTTCTTCCCGTCCTACATCTGTGCTCCTCCCAGCAGCTCATAACGCCGCTCCAACAACAGCCACCTGCGCTCGTTTCCCCCTCTCTCACTGCCCACAGTATTATTGTGCATCAGTGGACGGTCAGACACAAAGGGAGACAGTCACCCAAGACTACGAACACGGGCTTAGTTATCACTTGGGATCTTGTCCAATACTTATCTGTAATCACCTCGTCTCACACGTAATCACAGGAGACTTGGCTCTATCTTGATCACTCCTGGCAATTAGTCAGACCTGTTCTTAAAAATTTCAGAGGACAAACTTCCGCACTTCGCGCCCTGGTAGCCTGCGTGTTTAACTACGCTTACAGGCTCCCGAACACAAATCGCTGTCCTGGTTTGAGGTAAAACTTAACCAACTTTCTGTTCAGTAACTTTATTTCTTAGCTAGGCCTCCTCTAACTCTCTGAAATTAACAGCGTGTTGTGTCTAAAATGGTTCCTTCAGAGTGATAAGACCAATGTTTACAGCTTGTGCCAAGGAATGGTATGCAGAGAGGCTCTTGCTTATACTTATTGCTATAACAATCAAGGTCAGCTAATTTTGTTATTTGCCCCATTGGAGGGTCAGAAGCGGAAAAGCGCAGAGGGGTCCCACCTGCAGGGGGGAACGGACAGGACGGGTGACCCAAAATTAACCAATGGGGGTATTCCATCCCATCTGCCCCATGCTCAGTATAAAAGCTGAGGGATCAAAGGGTCAATGCTCTTCCTTCAGTGGCCGATGTCCAAGGAGGACTCTCTGTCTGTTCATCTGCCTTTGATCCCGATCTGTGAGTTCCTGACTCCAGCTCTGGAATCCAGTTCCCACCCGTCACTGAGCCCAGTCTGGGATTTCCCCAGTGCCTGCCAGTGACATCAGCCTGGGAGCTTAGTACGGTTTTGTACATACTGTATCTATTTCATTATTTTCCTTTTTTATTTCATTATTTATATTTCATTAGTTTAGTTTCTTCTAAACTCGTTAACCTCTTTATCTCTCCTCCTCCTCTCCCTGTACGAGAGGCTGGGGGGGAGCATCTGTCGCCGGCCATTGGCCAATTTGGCCAAAACCACGACAATCACCCTTTTGACAACAAAGCCATGATGTCATTCCATTTCAGCTCCTCTGTTTGTTTCACTGTTAGGACTTTTAAGAACAGACATTTAAAAAAAAAAAAAAAAACAAAAACCAAAAAAACCAAAACACCGAAACAGAACAGAACCTCATACTCCATCAGTTTAGCGTTAAAAGCAGACGAGAGCTCAGGCCTGTGCTGTTACATCAAACACATGGTGACCAGCACCGGGCTCAGAGTCCAGGCAACGTCCAGTTCCTGTCGACTTACAAATATGACCATGATGACAAAGGCTGCCAGATACGAAGTCCTGGCCATCCACATGCTGACAAAGCGATAGTGCTCCCCAGACACCACATTGCGAAGGAAACCTGGAGGAAAAAAAAACAAACACAAACACACAAGCTCAGCGTGATTAACCCACAAACTAAGGATAAACTTCCACTGCCTTCTAAAGGAATAGGATTTAAAGCAAGTCTGTGGCAAGAGCCCCTCACAGCAGCACTCTGATTGTTATGCAGTGCGATAAGGCAGTAGGAAATCACGTTCGCAGACACTTCTCCCCTCCTCCTTCTTTCATTTTGTCCTTGACAATAACATCTCTACATAACACAGGGAACCGTTCCCTGCATAGAGATTGATCAATAGTCAGAAGATGATATTCATGCATCCACAGAAAAGCATCAACTGCTCTGCACAGCTGCTGAAAGCGATTCCTCCAAGCCTTACCTTTGTTTTCTTCATTTTCAGCTAAAGCTTTGACGCTTGACATCAGGATGTCATCATAACCCAGAAACTCGTCCAGCAACAGGCGGCTGAACCTGTCCCCAAAGCACTGATCCCTGGTAGGATCTACAGAGAAGACAAAAATAAACCATTCAGATCGTGGCTTAAGGTATGAACAGAGGCGGCAAGGCAAGCACACAGCCCTCTCATCACTCAAAGGACACAATCGCCAGCAGACCCGCGTCTGTGGTCAAACCTTTAGCAATATAACTAAATTGGGCAGGACTGGGAGGGAAAATGTCACACCCTGACAAATCTAGCCATGCTGTCAAAACACTAATGTCACTCAGGCCTTAAGAATTACATCAGGGCTGTCATACTCTCTGTTGGCACAGACATAAAGGGAATTTGCCTTGGACTATCTCCCTAGGCTCACCCCAGGTAATGGCCCAGAGAAACAAGTTCCAGCAAGACTCAGAGGGGCAAGGCCGAGATTTTTTAGCCATCAGCTGGGCTCTGCGTGACACTGCTGGGGCCCGCCATCCCCACCCACCCTCCTGCAGCGCAGGACACGCGAATGCCTCCCCATGGCTCCGGGCACTAACGAAGGCTGTTCAATTCCATCTCATGAGCCTGGTACAGCATTCTACTGTACAAACACTGATCAGCTTGTAAAAATAAGCTAAATCTAAGCGAAATGGGAAGCATGAACACAAGTAATTTTTCAGTAAATTACTAGGATGCTTAAGAAGGAATTTGTCTAGCTGAATTGGAAAACCCAGGTCAGTGAATAGACATTTAACATGGAAACGGCCCATTACCCATATGGGATAACTGCTTAATACTCCAGCCCAGCTGCACTTGAGTTTGTTTAGGAGTAAGTAATGAAATCTAGTCTGACTGTTCGTTATAGATCAATTAAGTTCACAGGCATGAGAAGGCTTGAGACCATATTCCTGACTCGGACAGGTTTTAATGCAGCAAATGCCAGGAGAAGAGAACACTGTTCCAGGAAAATGGTCTGCGGGTGCTAACAGGGGCACAGAAGTTCGCTGAGACAGTGCCAAGCAGATCTGCTCAGTATCGTCCCTGACACATGCACAACTGCTCTTGCCACTGGGCTCTAACACTGCGCTGCTGCTGCTCCACGCTGAGCCCAGATCTTCAGTACCAAGAGGCTCTTCCTTCCTCAGTGAGAAAACTGCTGGACGTAACATTAGGGCTCACTGAAACAGGCTCCACCATTTCACGCTACTCCTCTTGGAAAGGTATGACCTACTAAAGCAATAAAGCCTCTGTAGAGAAGCTCTCCTACGTGGAAAATGAGCGCCATCAACTGTTATAAATAGTTTCCGCAAGACTAAAGAGGAAACAGTGCGTAGGTATCTCTGCAGAGCGCTCACCCACCACTGCACCAGGGCGGGCTGGCTCCCTCACTCACCCAAAGTCACCACCATGACGGGGATGCTGAGGCGCTGGCGAGTGCTCTGGGACAGGCGCAGAAACCCGTACTCCAGCGAGTACTCCACGATGTACTCCTCCTGCGGCCACACTGCGGAGAGGGCGGGAGGCAGGCTCAGCAGCAGGGTTTGCAATCAATTACCAAGAACAAACAGCACCTCTGGATTCCCTCCCTCCCTCCCACCAATGTTCTGGAAAAGAGAATCAGTGGCAAACACAGGCTCCAGGCTTCCTTCAACCGATTTAAAACAAATCAATGCAAACTCTTTGAAATTGCAGCCCATTCCCTTGACGTTAGTCCTTAACGCGAAACTTCTGGGAAAGCATCAGGGCAGCGGTTCCAAGCTGTCTCAAACGCTGTCCAGAATCTGCCCACGTTTTTGCCTGGTGAGCCCTAGACCACTTGCTCCTGTTCTGTTCGATTTCTGCTTTCTATAGTGTTTAGGAAACTGCAAGAAAATACACTTTACACCTGCTGAACACCAAGTAAACACTCCACAGGGCAAAAGAACTACACTTCTCAGGAGACCGAGGTCACTGCTGCAATTACAAAACTCAAAACTAAAGGCAAGAGCAATTATGGCTCTCCAAAAAAAAAAAAAATTGGTGCCTGAAGTTTCTTTGATTTTTCTTTTTATTTTTTTTTCTTTTTAAAGAAAGGTTCAAAATAGATGCTTTTTGCTACATTATCTCTGAAAGGACAAAACCTCCTGCCAAGTCGGAGCCAAGCAATTTAATCCCTGATCTTTCAAACCGTCACAGCATACCTTGGAAGAGGCAACGGGAGGCAGCTGTCAGGCATCTCACTGCACCACAGCAAAGAATGCTGAAAGGACGCAATAACTTAAAGAAAATGTGCCTGCCTGACAGAAATGCCCACTTTACTTCCCTGCCTCTGATCCCCCTCCTTGGGCAGCAAACACAGGCTGCTGTGTTTGTTTCGTGTTTTGTTTCCATTATAAAACAGTTTTAAGATCAAACGGAAATAAAGTGTTTGAATATCAACAAAAAATTACTTCCTTTGTATCATAAATAGTAAAATATTCTGTCTAAACATCAAATCTGACGTACTCCTAGCACAAGCAATGTGGAAAAACAATAAAACCAAAAAAATATATTTGGGACCCATTTGAAAAGATGAATTTTTTTAACTACGTTGGGAAGCAGCACAAATTCTCTCTCCCACTGCGTTGCTGGATCGTTTCCAACCAGGCGTTCAGCAAATGAAGGCACAGCCCAGCAGCGCTCGCAGCGCGACTCTCTTATAGAACTTGGGCAACTATTAATAAAGGTATTGCACCAAAAATATTTACTGCTCTCCAGTCTTACGTGACTTAATGATCTTAAATTCAGGACTAATGAGTTCTGGATCAGCATCAAGCAAAACCACTGCAAGACCAAGGGAACAGTGCTAGTGCAGCGTCCAGTCTCACAATCCTCCGCAGTGAGAATAGCCAGTACTTCTGAAGAGCAAAGAATTCCACTCTTTCCAGGGATAAAAGCGTAGGTGAAAAAGGCAACTTAAATAAGAATCCAATCGCCCTGTTTCTATTTTAACATCAATATTTTTTAATAGATTTCCTCCCCTAACCACTAGGAAACAGAAGTTTTCCAACAGTGGAATTCCATTTTTAAATAATACAAAGCCACTAAATCTCCCTCTAGAGTTTATGAGACATTAGCAGCTTAAGTTGTGCTGGAACAACGGGAGGGATAAAGCAAGATGATATCCTGAACGATGCAGAGCAGCAATGCCGTATCTCGCAATCCAATAAAACTTGCTTGGTGGCTTTCAGGATTAATTAGCTATTTCAAGTACTGGTGTTGACTCAGGGACCCAAAATACGGCCCAAACCCTGTTAATATGCGGAGGAATGTGCGCTGGCAGTGGGATCCCCGCAGATCTGAAGAGGACGGTGAACTGCTCAGAAGAGGGAGGTTCGCCTTCATCTGAGCTACCTGGTACTGATCACTGCCGAAACGCGATGTCAGGCTTCAGTAAATTTTATAGCCCAGATGAGCCCCAACTCCCAGCCTCCCTCCAGACGAAGGACAGATATCGCTGTGGATCTGTTGTTAGTATTGACACAATTAACCACAGGGGAATGCATCAGGGAAGACACTTAAGGTTATTATGCACGTGCCCAGAGAAGCCGGAAGGAAGGAGACGTGCAGGGAAGATGCACGGGGCAGGGGAAGGAGGGAGCACAGATAGCAGCATAAGTTGTCTTTACCTGCTCTGGCTAGCATCTCAAACTCGGACACAGTCTCCCTCAGAGGCTGCATACCTTTAGTGGCTGCTTCACTAAACGAGAACTCCTGGCTTTCGTTGTGGGTCAGCGCCTCAGTGCTGCTCACCCGGGATGGCTTGAGGAACACCTTGGGCTCAATATCCAGCTCAAACTGTTGGAAAACCATGGCAGGGAAAGTCACGTTAACAGTCACTTCAGCTCCCACCTTCTGTGCTCCCTCTCTGCCCCCAGCAAAGGCCCCCACCACCAAAAGGAGGACAAGAGCCACCTTCTCAGGCTCTGATTTCTATCTTAAAACACCAGAGGCTAACGTGGAGATTCAGGAAAGCCAAGGAACACGCTCTGTTTCCGGGTGACCGAGGGTTCACAGAGGGACTGTGGCATACTTAAGATGACTGCACTAACAAACTGTTTCTCCCCAAACCAACAACCAAGTTCCCATCTTCCCTCTGCGTACAAGGAACGCGTCTTTACCTTGATAGAGCTGTTTTCAAACATATCCACAGTCATTTCCTCCTCTTCGTCCTCCTCTTCCTCAGCTGTGGATTCAACTACCATTCCTGGGAACTTCTCAACACCACAGAATTGCAGGAAGATGGGGGCTCGGCTTGAGTTGCGCTGTATTTCCACCCGCAAGATGCCATCACGTGGCCATTTATCTCGGACGTGCTCCAAGCAGTTAATGGGCGAGCGGGAGAAGGCGATGTGAATGTAAGCCAGGATGAAGAGCACAAAGAGAGCCTACACACAGCAAGAAACAAAGCAGAGACCCATCAGCCCAACCAACTTTGGGCTGTTTACAGACTCCCCAGTTTTAACCACCTCCTCTTTGCCCATAAAGGCACCGGATTAACTTAAGACTAATGGATTTGCAAGTGGACAAGAGCTTTTATGCTTTCCAACTGCGGTGGGCTCTGCATCAACAATAAAGCAGCCCAGAACCTGGCAATTTCAGCGCTGTGGTATCAACAGGGGAACACAGCAGAGACAGCAGCAAGAACGATCTCCTCCTGTTCACAAGATCAGAGCTGCCACCGACACCTGTGCAGTACACGTGTCCTGCTGAAAGCACAGGTCACACGCGCAGGCCCCAGCGCCACGTAAGGTCCTGCAAACCCACCAAACACAGCACCAACGCGTGATGGGGCTCCAAAGCACATTGAAAGAAAGAGAAACACATCCGTGGCTTTCAACCATTCCCTCCTCAGCACTAAGTGCTTCCTGTCGAAGCCCGGAGAAGACTGCACAGCTTTACAAAGGCAGAAAGAAGCAAACCTCAACAACCCACCACAAGAGCAGGATGACACAAACCCATGGCAGACACGCCAGCTCGGCGCTCAGATCCAGCATTCACCACTGTGAGGTACGGACTCTGCCACAGCAGAGGTCGAGCTGGCCTGCCGGGGCTGGGCTTGCGGGGCACCACCACTCCCTTGCCCTGGCTCACTCCAAGAAACAGCAATGAAGTCACAGCAAAACAAAGCGGACTAATAAAATTTGCTCCCTACAGTGAAGATGGTAAATCTAGCATGATGTTACCCAACACTGTCCAAAGTTCAAAGCTGAAAGCTCCGAGAAACGCTGGTACAGTTAAGTGGTACAGCTGAGTTTCATACACTCACTTTCCAACTGCATTAAGATGCTCATTCCTAATTAAACTAGCTCTCCTTGCTACATATCATTCTTGACCTATTTGCTATGAATAAACAGACTGGTAAACATCACATCTGCAGAGGAGCTGCATAGGAAGATGCTGGGGAAGGTAAATCAGAAACACCTCCCTCCTCGCAGGAGGAGCCACGATGAAGCCGGCAGAACCACGAGCAGCTTCAGGACTCTGCGAGCAGCAGCGCGCAGGACCACGCTCCCCGACTCCACCAGTACCCTGCGCACAGAGCCGAGGCTGGGCTGAAGTCTGGCTGACTCCTAACCCCGCAGGCAGGAGCAGGCTGTTCTCTGCAGATGCCCCGTGAATACTCTTACTTCCTCAGGAGCGCTTTGATGAAAAGCAAACAGCAGCAGGAACCGCTACCAGTCAGACGACTTGCTCTGAGAGCCTCACCCTTAGCACCATCCCCCTTCCAGTCTCCCTGTTTGCCTGAATCCAGTTATACGATGGGGGAAAAAAAAGAGAGAGATGTTAAAACCCCAAACATTTCTTGGGAGGAGAGAAAAATCTACATGTGCAGTATGAGATAAGTTGTCCCAATGTTTTCTTCTGTTAAGTGGTTGTATTTTAGAAACTCAGAGCAGAAGTGTGCTGTTGTCACCTGGCAAACTCCTCTCCCCACTTCCCTATATCTAATTTCCCATACTGGCGCTGGCAAGAAGTGACAGTGTGTGCCCTGGAAGCTGTGGTGCAGGATTTAACCTATAGGCAATTCACCCCGTGGACACTGACAGGCTCTCTGTGGGTCTCCAATCCTTCACCCACATCAACAATAAAGCAGGTGGGTTTTTACCCTGGTACACAGAGGTGTGACACTGCACCGGCACAGCTGAGGGTGCTGACCGCTACAAAGAAATAGGGTTAAAATGGGGTTGTGCATTAATCGCTTCCAGAAAAGACAAGACTTCAACAAAACTCCAACAATCGCCTATCTCACGTACACAATGTATCCTAAACGAGTGATCGCTTGGAAACAGAAAGAGAAATCTTTCATGCCCACATCCCTGGACCTGACCCACGCCAGCCTGTCTGCTCATTGAGCTGACTCAGTGATTTATTTCCACATCTGGTACCA
The DNA here is from genome assembly GCA_008658365.1 of Alca torda. NCBI lineage: Eukaryota > Metazoa > Chordata > Aves > Charadriiformes > Alcidae > Alca > Alca torda. The sequence continues at coordinate 4,018,374 of CM018096.1, forward strand.
GAGCTCTGGCGGTGTGGGGACCACCACAGACCGTTATGACAACTCACGTCTTTCTCACAGAAGAAAGGCCCATGGGAGCTCAGTGGACAGCTTGGGGTCGGTGGCACAAACACAGGCCGGGCCTTCTAGCAGAGCCAAGCTTTTTTGTGTTTATAAGGAAATTTATGCCCCAGTGCCTGACTGCAGGCTGGCAAGAGGAGTGTCCACTCCCCCCCATAAAGCTGCCCCTCACCTTGAGGAGGATGAAGAACTCGAAGACACGGCGGAAGGAGGGTGGGAAGAGGCGAGCGTAGGTCACTGCCATCTTGAAGAAGAGCGCGTGGAAGAGGCGGTCGCGCACATTGATCAAGGGGTTCTGGTTGAGGTTGGGATTGCGGACGCCGCGGTTGTTGCCCCCGGCAGCCCCGCCGCCCCCGTTGTTGTGGGCCGGGTGGTGGTTGTTGGCGTTGGGCTGGTTCTCGGACATCCTGGCGCTGCGGCCGGCAGCCGAAGGGCACCGACGGTGCTGACCTGGGCCGGAGGAGCCGTCCCTCCTCCGCTGAGTGGACTCAGGGCCGGGCGGCCGCTCCGGAGGGGTGCGAAGGTTAAGCGCTGCCTCCGAGGGCCCGGGAAGAAGCCCCGCACCGGGGGCTGCTCGGTGGCGGGGGCCGAGCAGGCGCTGCCCCCGGCCTGCTCTCCTTAAGAAAGGCCTCCCCGGAGCCGGCCTGGCGTCCTGCACGCAGACGCCTCCCGAGCGGTGGGCCGGTCAGGCCTGGCGGGGCCCGGGCCAGGCGTCGGGGCTCAGCGGGCCGCTGCCTCGGCGGGGCCCGGGAGCGGCGCGGCCCGAGCAGGCCCAGCGGGGATGCGGCTCCAGGGCCGGCCCCGCGGCCATGGAGGGGAGAGAGTCCGTCACCGGGGTGGCACGGCCGGTCCCGGAGCGCAGCTGGCGGCTCGGCTGCCCTGGCGCGACGCGGAGCGGAGCGACCGATCCCGTCCCCTCAGCGCCCCGCCGCCATCTTCCTCCGCCGGCACGGACGGCGGCGGCAACGCGCCTGCGCGAGCGCCGCGGGGAACGCCGGGACGGTGGAGGACAAGGGCCGGCCCCGCCCCGCCCGGGAATGCAAAGTAGGATCCCTCCCGCCATGCACCGCGCGCGGTCCGCCGCTCCGCAGGGTATCTCAGCCAAGAAAATGCCAAAATTTAGGATAAAAAGGAGAATGTAGAGATAAATATGATGGTTATAGCCTGGGGGAGTGGCACTGTGGGGAAAGGCATGGTATTGTAAAACAGATTATTCACGTTACCCACCGTAACTTGAAAATTATAAATTAGAGGAGGTTTAAATAGGAGTGCGGAGGAGAACGTACTCGTGCTCGCTTCGGCAGCACATATACTAAAATTGGAACGATACAGAGAAGATTAGCATGGCCCCTGCGCAAGGATGACACGCAAATTCGTGAAGCGTTCCATATTTTTTTTCCCCTCAGGGTTCCATATCTTTCTTCGGGGACCAAAAGGGTCCCCCCACCCAGCCCGGGCAGACCTTTTTGGGCCCCCGGACCACATGCCGTGGGAGCACAGAGTGCCCCAGCCTGTGGCCTCACCGCCACAGGAGAGGGGTGGGGGGAGGAGATGGGCACCCCAAAACCTTCACACACACCCCCAAGCCAGGGGGCTCAGCCCAGCCCTGCTCCGGTCCCTGTGGGGTGCAGACCCCGAGGGGACACCTGGCTGAGGGGGAGAGACCCCCGGCCCCACCTGGGCACGCTGGAGGTGGAGAGGAAGCAGTCCCGGGGGGGTGGCACGCAGGGACCCCTGCTCAGGGACCACCCAGGGTGAGGAAGACCCTGGCTGACCTTCGGCCCCTCGGGGAGTCGCATGGAAGGGGCTGTGGGGTGGCCGCAGGGCAGGGAAGGGGCTGGCTGCTCTGTGCCCCCCCCATCCCACTGTTGTCCCATGTCCCCCAGTTGGGGCTGCAGCAGTGTGAGGGCGATGAGCCCCCCCGGGCAGTACCGCGGGTCTTTATTTAATTGCTCATTTACAGCAGACTCTGCTCTGCGCAGTCGGGGGCCCAGGGCCAGCCCCAACCCCCCCTGCCCGGGCCCAGGGCAGCCCCCCACATCCAACTCAGCCCCCCCGGAAGGTACAACCCACCGAGGGGGAGCTGGGGCCATCCCTGCCCTGCTGCTCTCACCCTCCCCTGCACCCGGAGCATCCCGCGGGGATGACGGCAGGGAGGATGCGGCCAGCCCCCCAACCCCACGCAGATTTGGGGGTCTCGGGGGGGGCAGTGTGCTGCAGTGACGGCTGGGGAGGGGGTCCATGGGGCAGCGTGTCCCCACTCAGACAGTGGTCTCCTGGTAGCTGTCATCCTCCAGGAACGACGTCAGCTTCTTCCCAGGGCTGGGGGCCGCATCCTGCTCTGGGGCCGCGACCCCCCCGGGCTCCTCGTCGCTCTGCTCCCTGGCAAAGTGCACGAAGACCTGCGGGGAGGGCAGGGTGAGGGGCAGCACCAGCGGGACCCCGTCCCCCGTGCCCTTGCGTCTCGCGTTCCCCCGTGCCCTTGCACCCCGCGTCCCCCGTCACCTGGTCGAGGGTGGTCTGGGACACGGAGTAGTCCTCGATGTGGCAGGGGCCGCGGTGGGCTGCCAGGACGCTGAAGATGCTGGCCAAGGAGCCGGCGCGGGAGGGGAGCTGGAATTGCAGCAGCCCCCCGTGCCGCTCCTTCAGCACGATGCCGGGGAACCGGCGCACCATCAGGCTCTCCACCGGCTCCGGCCCGGGGCCACCGACCCGCACCACCACCGTGTAGCCGTCCCCAAACCTGCGGGGGACAGGGGGACATCGCAGCAGGGACGGGCCGTGTCCCCGTCCCCCACAAGCGCGGCCGCCCCTTGCTGCCGGAGCCCTCCCTGAGCCCCCCGGCCCCGTTACCTGTTCTTGAGGTGCTGGACGCTGCCCAGGCAGCGGAACCGGCCGTTGACCATGATGGCCATCCTGGTGCACAGCGCCTCGCACTCCTCCATGCTGCCGGGGCGGGGGGAAAGGCATGAGACCCTGTGGGGCAGAGGGGTGCTTCCCTCTGGGGTGCCATGGGGGCAGAGGGGTGTTCCCCTTAGGAGGTGCCATGGGGGCAGAGGGGTGCTGCCCTCTGGATGTGCCATGGGGGCAGAGGGGCCCTCCCCTCTGGGGTGCCATGGGGGCAGAGGGGTGCTGCCCTTAGGAGGTGCCATGGGGGCAGTGGGGTGCTGCCCTCTGGGGTGCCATGGGGGCAGAGGGGCCCTCCCCTCTGGGGTGCCATGGGGGCAGAGGGGTGCTGCCCTCTGGATGTGCCATGGGGGCAGAGGGGTGCTGCCCTCCAGGGTGCCATGGGGGCAGAGGGGCCCTCCCCTCTGGGGTGCCGTGGGGGCAGAGGGGTGCTGCCCTCCGGGGTGCCATGGGGGCAGTGGGGTGCTGCCCTCCGGGGTGCCATGGGGGCAGAGGGGTGTTCCCCTTAGGAGGTGCCATGGGGGCAGAGGGGTGCTGCCCTCCGGGGTGCCATGGGGGCAGAGGGGTGCTGCCCTTAGGAGGTGCCATGGGGGCAGAGGGGTGCTTCCCTCCAGGGTGCCATGGGGGCAGAGGGGCCCTCCCCTCCAGGGTGCCATGGGGGCAGTGGGGTGCTGCCCTCCGGGGTGCCATGGGGGCAGAGGGGTGTTCCCCTTAGGAGGTGCCATGGGGGCAGAGGGGTGCTTCCCTCTGGGGTGCCATGGGGGCAGAGGGGTGCTTCCCTCTGGGGTGCCATGGGGGCAGAGGGGCCCTCCCCTCCAGGGTGCCATGGGGGCAGTGGAGTGCTGCCCTCCGGGGTGCCATGGGGGCAGAGGGGTGTTCCCCTTAGGAGGTGCCATGGGGGCAGAGGGGTGCTGCCCTCTGGGGTGCCATGGGGGCAGAGGAGTGCTGCCCTCCAGGGTGCCATGGGGGCAGAGGGGCCCTCCCCTCTGGGGTGCTGTAGGGGCAGAGGGGTGCTGCCCTCCGGGGTGTCATGGGGGCAGAGGGGTGTTCGCCTTAGGTGGTGCCATGGGGGCAGAGGGGTGCTGCCCTCCAGGGGTGCCGCGGACCCCCAGGGCGGGGGCTCACCTGTGGGACGTGAGCACCACGGACCTGCCCTCCCGGATGACGCTGAGGATGCAGTCCCACAGGAACCGCCGAGCACGGGGGTCCATCCCCGTCGTGGGCTCATCCTGCAACAGCCCCAGCGGTGGCATCAGCCCGGGGAACGGCCTGGTACCGCCGCGGGACACCCCCCGCTGCCCCCACTCACCAGGAAGACGACGGGGGGGGAGCCGAGGAGGGCTATGGCCGTGGAGAGCTTCCGCTTGTTGCCCCCGCTGTACTTGCCCGCCGGCCGCTCCGCGTGAGGCTCCAGCCCCAGCTTGGCGATGCCCCACTGGGCCACCTGCGGGAGACATGGAGGGGATGAGGATGGGGGTCCCCTGGGCTGGGGGGAGGCTGGGGCACAGCCCCTACCTTGGGGGTCTCCTCCTCCGGGACACCGCGCAGGCGGCTGTAAAACTCCAGGTGCTCCCGGCCGGTCAGCAGGTCTGTGATGGCGTCGAACTGGGGGCAGTAACCCATGTGCTGGTGGACGGACTGCAGGTCGGTGAGCACGCTGCGGGGACGGGGACACGGCTGAGCGCGCGGCGGGGACGGGGACATGCTCCGGGGACAGGGATGAGGCCGAGGACACTGCGGGAACAGGGATGAGCACGCCGCAGGGATGAGGATGAGGATGAGGATGAGGAAGACGCCGAGGGCGAGCGCGCTGCAGGGACGAGGGCAAGGAGGAGCAAAGGGTGGGGACGGGGACAGACTCTGGGGACAGGGATGAGGCCGAGGACACTGCGGGAACAGGGATGAGCATGCCACAGGGATGGGGATGAGCACGCTGCAGGGATGAGGATGAGGATGAGGATGAGGATGAGGAAGACGCCAAGGGCGAGCGCGCTGCAGGGACGAGGGCAAGGAGGAGCACGGGGTGGGGACGGGGACAGATTCTGGGGACAGGGACGAGGCTGAGGACACTGCGGGAACAGGGATGAGCACGCCACAGGGATGAGGATGAGGAAGACGCCGAGCGCGAGCGCGCTGCAGGGACGGGGACATGGCTGAGCGCACGGCGGGGACGGGGACACGCTCCGGGGACAGGGACGAGGCCGAGGACACTGAGGGAACAGGGATGAGCACGCCGCAGGGATGAGGATGAGGATGAGGAAGACGCCGAGGGCGAGCGCGCTGCAGGGACGAGGGCAAGGAGGAGCAAAGGGTGGGGACGGGGACAGACTCTGGGGACAGGGATGAGGCCGAGGACACTGCGGGAACAGGGATGAGCACGCCGCAGGGATGAGGATGAGGAAGACGCCGAGCGCGAGCGCGCTGCAGGGACGGGGACACGGCTGAGCACGCGGCGGGGACGGGGACACGCTCCGGGGACAGGGACGAGGCCGAGGACACTGAGGGAACAGGGATGAGCACGCCGCAGGGATGAGGATGAGGATGAGGAAGACGCCGAGGGCGAGCGCGCTGCAGGGACGAGGGCAAGGAGGAGCACAGGGTGGGGACAGGGACAGACTCTGGGGACAGGGATGAGGCCGAGGACACTGCGGGAACAGGGATGAGCACGCCGCAGGGATGAGGATGAGGAAGATGCCGAGCGCGAGCGCACTGCAGGGACGAGGGCAAGGAGGAGCACAGGGTGGGGACGGGGACAATGTGGGGACACGGGGAGGGGGAGCAGCGGGTCGGCCGCGGGGGTCACTCTGCCTCACCCACCTGTGCCCTTTCAGCCAGGCTTCCCCCAGCGTCACCTCCGTGTCCCCCGTCAACATCTTGAAGGTGGAGGTCTTCCCCGCGCCATTCACCCCCAGGAGGCCGAAGCACTGTGGGGTGCAGAGGGGACCCGCAGAGAGGGGTGGGGGAGCTGGTGCCACCTCCGCGGGGACATGGCAGCCCCATGCCTGCCCGCGTCTCCGTCTGTCTGTCCGTCTCCCCATCACTCACCTCCCCGGGGGGGATGGCCACGCAGAGCCGGTCCACCGCCGGAGCCCTCCTGCGCCGGTAGACCTGCGCGGCAGAGCCGAGGTGGCGTCGGGTGCCCCCCACCCATCACCCGCCAGCGGGACCGGGGGGTTCCGGGGGAGGCTGGACCCCCGCGGCAAGCACCATGGCAGGGTCCGGCCCCACGGCACGCACCTTGGTCAGGTCCTTCAGCAGCAGGAGGTGGCCGTGCGGGGGGGTGCTGCCCACCCTCGCCCGCTCCCGCGCCACGTCCTCGTCCTCCTCCCCCAGCGAGGGCAGCTGTAGAGCCCGTGGCCTGGGGAGGGGGGGGGCAACAGCGGCAGGGGCGCTTCCAGGGCTGCCCACCCCACGGCCGCCCCACAGCCGCCCCACGGCCGGTCCTCACCCCAGGCGCAGGAAGAAGCGGTATTGCAGCAGGAGGGTGAAGAGGAAGAAGACGACCCCCTCAACGGCCATGGCGAACATGTTCTTCCCCACCAGATCCCAGGAGAGGGGGGACACGAAGTGCTTGTCCCCTGCGAGTGGTGAGAGGGGCTGTAGGAGGGGGGGGGACACCAGAGAGGGCCCCAGCGTTGACCAGGCTTTGAGGAGGGGGAGCAGCCCCGACGCCTCCGGACTCACCGAACCTCTCGAAGGCGTCAGCCATCGCCTGGTTCTTCACCATGTCGATGAGGCCTCGGCCCAGGCAGAAGTGGGGGAAGACGAGGAAAACTTTCTTCAGGATGCGGTTGATGTCGTTGAGGTTCTGCCGGGGCGGCGAGGAGAGGGGTGGGGGAGCTGGTGCCACCTCCGCGGGGACAATGAGGGGGGTCCGGGACAACCTGGGGGCTCACCTGGTCCACGAAGAGCTCCAGCACGAAGGTGGCCACGCTGCCGTTGATGCCGATGAAGAGGTTGATGCAGGTGAGGGCCACGTAAGCGGTGCTGGGGATGCTGAAGAGGAAGGAGGCCGGGTACATCAGGGGGGTGATGGACCAGCTGGAGGGACAGAGAGACAACGGCTGGCCGAGGTGCACCTCCCGTCCCGGGGGGCACAACGGGGAGAGCCAGCACCCACCCCACCCCGTCACCAGGACCCCCTGAGCCAGGGCTACCCCCAGCCCCGCTCAGAGCCCCCTAAACCCCCCCTTCGCCGGGGTCAAGCCCCGGGGGGGGGGTTCCACCGGCCCTTCACCCGTAGAGCAGCAGCAGCAGCACCAGGGAGGGCAGGTTGGCGGAGGACACGTAGGACTTCTGCTGGAAGCAGAGGAAGATGAGGACGACCAGCAGCGCAGGGACCAGGTAGTTGCACTGTGGGCACGGAGAAGGCGGGAAGGGGGTCATGAACGGGACCTGGCCCCCCCGGAGCTGTGCCCCGTCCCCGTCCCGCACCATGTCCCAGGCGAAGTTGCCCAGCCAGTAGGTGACGGGCTTCATCCCGCTGACGAACTGCAGGTGCTTGGCTTTGCTGACCCGCTCCTCGATGAGGAAGAGCACGAAGCTGGCCGGGACGAAGGACATGGCGAAGATCACGCAGATGGAGACCAGCACGTCCACCGAGGTGGCCATCCTGCCGCAGAGAGGAGGGCTCAGCCGGGGCCAGCGGGGGACCCCCCAGGGGACCCCTGTCCCCGGCACTCACAGGGCGGCCTCCGAGAGCTGCTCCTTGGTGAGGTTGAGGGGGTGGTTGGTGGCCGTGATGCCGTAGAGCGTGGGGTCGGTGCCGGCGGGCAGCCGGGCACGCAGCAGCCCGTTGCTGGCCACGTTGACGAAGGCGACCATGGCATGCCAGCCCTTGTTGTTGAACCAGACCTGCAGCCCCGGGGAGCCCGGCTGCTCAGAGCCCCCCTCCCGCCCCGGCGCTGCACCCACAGCACCCCGAGGGGCTCCCGCTGCCCCCGGCCCCACCGGGATCAGCTCTTCTCAGGCTGCTCCAGCCATGGATGGGGACCCGGGTGTCACGTCCCTGCTGTTCCCCCAGCTCTCGCCCCTGTGGGACCCCCCCCACCCTGGGGCCGGGCGCACCTTGATGTTCCTGCGAGCGTCCAAGCCCTCGATGAAGCGGCTGAGGTTGCGCAGGAGCCGATCCGAGGGGCTGCCCTGGGTGCAGGAACATGGGATGAGGAGCAGGCACGGACGGGCTAGAGCCCTCCCAGCGCTGGGATGCCGGAGCCGAGCAGGGGGAGCCGAGCCCCTCTGTACCGGGGTGATGTTGAAGAGTGCCCGGAGCTCCAACACCGCCTCGTCCACCTCCAACGCCGACAGCAGGGCCTGGGAGCCGCCGGCGCCCAGGGAAAAGCCGCCGTATCTGCAGGGATGGGGGGGGGGGCACTTCCAAACCTGCCATCCCCTGGAATCCCTCCCGGCCCCTCCACCCTGCTCTGGGCACCCCAATTGCCCAGACGCCACGGTGAGGGGCGTGCAGGGAAGGGCTGAGCCTGCTCATAGGAGGACTCTGCCCACGGATGGCTCAGGCTCTGCCCGACCCCGCAAAGGATCTCCTGCCCCCGCCACCATCTGCACGAGATCCCAGCCCCCCCACCGCCCCCCGGGCTCACCTCTGCTCATTCACCCACTTCTTGTTCCTCAGCCTGAAAGAAATGGGGTGAAATACCCCAAGGAGACGTCATGGCAGCGCCCGCCCGGCCACGAGCCCCCCAGCAGCTCCCCCTTGCCCTGTGGTGCCCTCGCTGCCTCCAGCCCCAGCTGGGTTTGGTCCCCAGCGTCCCTCCCTGCTGCCAGCCTGTGCCAAAACCCTGTCGTGGCCCCCCCGTCGTGTCCCCTCGGCGTCCCCAGGGTGCCCCAGCGCTCACTCCTGGCGGATGATCTGGGGGTAGGTCTTCACCAGGTAGTCGGAGATGTTCCTGCCCGTCAGGTTCTGCAGGATGTCGCCCGTGCCCCTTCGCACCTGGGGGGACGGACAGACAGGCTGGGTGGACATACGGCCGCGGAGCATCGCTCACACCCGCACTGGGCAGCGCCAGCGTCCCGGGGCCGGCCCCGCTGTGGGCTGGGGGTTACCTGGGGCGGCGGGAGCCCCCCGGCCCCCTCGGGGCAGTCGGGCAGCATCCTGCGAGCCCCCGGCCCGCTGCACTGGCACGGGGGGGACGGCTCAGCCCGCGTCCAGTTCCCACGCCGCAGCACTTCCAGAAGGGCCGGGGGGGCTAGGGGGGCCGAGAAGCCGTCGGGGTGGGAAACTGGGGGGCACGGCCCCGTCCTGGGCACCCAGCACCGTGGGGGGAGAGAGACCCCCGTTACCAGCCTGGTGTGAGCCAGAGGCATGGGGACCTGCCCCCCCACCGTGGGGATGGTGGAGGGGGTCCAGCGGCATGGCACCGGCTTGGGGGGGGATGGGGGGACCCCTTCTTCCCCCCAGCCACCCCCTCCCAGCCCCCCCTGGCCCCGCAGGCACTCACGTCTCCCCAGCATCCTTCATGCACTCAGTGCCGAAGCCCGGCTCGGCCAGGAGCGCGTCCAGCAGCCGAGCCGTGTCGGGGTCCCCCGGGGCATCGTTGCTGCCGGGAGATGCGGGAATGAGCCGGTGGCAGTGTGGGGGACACGGGGATGGGGGACGTGGCCGGGGGGGGGGGACAGAGGGATGGGACACACCTGAAGAAGGTGAACTGCTGCCCGTACATCCAGGGCTGGAGGCGCAGCGGCGGGTACTTCCCGAAGGGCGGCACGATGAGGCTGAAGAGCAGCGCGATGCAGACGAAGACGGCGGGCAGGACGATCTGCCGGGGGGGGGGGGTGGGGGGGGTGGTGGGGGCCGGGGGTCAGAACTGGCTCCGCACCCCCTGCCCCATCCCCTCACCACCCTCCTGTCCCCCCGTCCCCCCCCAGCCGTACCTGCGCGAAGAAGCCGCGGGTGCTGCGCCGGGCGTGAAGCATCCTCTTGATGAAGAGCGCGCGGAGCTGCTGGCGGGTGAGCTCCCAGCCCCTCACCCTGCGCCAGGCCTGCCCGGGACCCCCCCGCAGCAGGTCGGTCTCCCGGGACTCCTCAGCTGCGAGGGCAAAGACGGGTCCGGCCTCGGCAGAGCCAGCGGCGAGGGGCAGGGGCTCGGCTGGGAGCGTGGGGGGGGGTCGGGGTGCAGGCAGAGGTGTCCCCCCACCCCCAGCAGGGATGGGGCACTGCATGCGGGGATGCGACAGGAGCCCTCCAGCCCCCCCCAGCCCCCTGCTCCTACCTCGCCGGGCTCCTCGGGCTCAGTGTAAAGGAGAGGAAAGAGGGGTTATAGCCACGCTGGCGCCTGCCCGGCCAGGGCAGCACAACCCAGGGCAGATCCACCTCCCCAGACTATCACAGCACCCCCACCAAGACTCCTGCGACAGCCCCCGCGCCAGCCCTGTCTCTAGGAGAAGGGGGCCTGGATACATCCCCTGGGATTTTGTGTCTCATCCCAACCCCTGCACGGAGTTGGGCTCCCCCAAACCCACCACCGTCCCTGCTCCTCACCCTCCCCAACGCCCTGGGGGACACCCCGAGGCTGGGGAGGGGGACGATGCTGCACGGAGCATCCCTGAGGCTCCCCCTGCCCGCTGCCTGCCTGCCCGCAGGGATGTGTGTCCGCAGGGATGCGTGTCGGAAAGGACGCCTGCTTGGCTGGACGTGCCCGGACAGACACATGGCACAGCCCCAGCCAAGGGGGTGGAGATGGGGGGGCACCCAGGCAGCTCGGGGGTCCCAGGTCCCAGCTCCGCCGTCTCCTTACCCAGCTCCCCGTCGGCTGCTTCCACATCCCCCCCCTCGCTGGGGGTTGCTCCGCTCCTGGCGCCTGACAAAAGGGGGGTGAGAGCACCAGGGTGGGACTGGGGCCAGAGCCTGTGACACCTCCCTGCACCCATGGGTGCTCCCAGGGGGGGCCCTGGGAAGGGCGAGGGCCACACGGGGTGCTGGGGACACCCGCATCCCTCTGCTCCAGGCTGCTGAGCATCCCCCCCCGACCCCCCATGCACCCTGAAGCTCAGCTCCAGCCAGCGCCGAGGCATTTTACCTGCCATGTCTGCGTCCAGCCCCGTGTCCTGGGCCACCTTCAGAAAGATCTGAGCGCGGGAGGGGGCTGGCATTAAATACGGCCACCAGCCCCCACCGCCCTGGCGAGGCAAATCCCCCCGGGTCGGGGGCAGCCCCCGGCAGAGCTCCAGGGAGGGTGGGCACCCCGGGAGCCGCAGCTCCTCCAGGTACCTCTTCCAGGGTGGTGTCGGAGATGCCATAGCTGGAGATGCCCAGTTCCCCCAGGCGGGCGTCCAGCTCGCGGAAGAGGTCCCCGAAAGCCCCGTCCTTGGCCCCGCTGTAGGGCAGGACGAAGAGCACCTCGTGCCCGATGTCCTCCACCAGCCGGGAGCCGGGAACCAGCTTCTGGATCAGCGCTGACAGCTGGGCCACATCTGGGGGGACGGGGAGGGCTGGAAACCTGGGGCAGGAGCCGGTGGCCAGCACAAGAGCTGGCCAAAGGTGGCACGTGCCCTGCGCCCCGGTCTGGGGGTCCCCGGGAGGGGCGCTGCAGGGAGCCCCACCAGTGCAGGGGGGCCAAGAGGTGGCAGAAGGCAGATTGTGGGGCTGAATGCACCCGTGACCCCCCCCCCCCCCAGCTGATGGGGGATGTGTCAGGAGCACCCGGCGGGGGGGGAGGGGGGTGACACCATGCTGGGGGCGCAGGGAGGGATGGGACCCTCACCCATGGCGCTGGCCTCACTGCCCAGACCCGTGTCACTGCTCTGCTCCGAGTCGCTGCTGTCCTGCGGGAAAGGGCGGCCAGAGCCTGGCACCCTGCAGCAGGATCTGGCCCAAAGCCTGGGGCTCGGTGCTCCCTGGGACAGAGGCACCGGCCACCCTCTTGGCTGATGCTCGGCGGGGTCGAGGGACCCACCTTTTTGGTGGTGCCGGGGCCGGTGCTGGTGCCGCCGCCCGTCCCGACCTGCTCCCGTTTCACCAGGGTGAGGTGGTACCCGGTGCCCAGCCTGGCCTTGAGGAAGAGGGGGGACCCGCAGCAGCAGAGCCGGCCCTGCGAGATGATGGCCGTGCGGTCCCCCAGCAGCTCCGCCTCGTCCATGTAGTGGGTGGACAGGATGATGGTGCGGCCTGGGGGGAGGCAGCGGGATGGACCCCCTTGCTGGACCCCCCTCCACTTTGTGGGGATCTCCCCACCAGCACCTCTCCCTGCTCGCCCCAGGGGTCCTGCTGCTGGTTCTCCAGTGCTGGGGGGGGGGGGGCCAAATGCTTGCACGGGGAAGTGGGGGTCCCCCCCGTTCCCCCCAGCCCTGACCTTTGCGGTACTTGAGCAGCAGCTCCCAGATGCTGCGGCGGGAGTAGGGGTCGACGCCGGCCGTGGGCTCGTCCAGGATGACCACCCGGGAGCCACCCACAAAAGCGATGGCCACCGAGAGCTTCCGCTGCATCCCCCCTACGGGGCAGCAGGGAGGGCATTGGGGGGGTGCCGAGGCCGCGGACCCCCGCTTGGGTGCCGGTCCTGCCCCCCACACACACCCGAGAGGTTCCTGGTCTGCTCCCGGCGCTTGTGGGGCAGCCCTGTGTCCTGGATGAGCTGCTCCATCTCTGCCTTCACCTGCTCCTCCGACAGCCCCTTCAGCCGCCCGTAGAACCAGACGTGCTCCTCCACCGTCAGGCTGGGGGGGGGGGCAGGGGTGAGAGGCGGGGGACAGCCCGACCCACGCCACCCCCCGGCGCCGTTCCCTGTCCCCCCTGCCCCTGCCTACATGTCAAAGAGCACGTTGTGCTGGGGACACATCCCCATGGTTCTGCGGATGCTGTCGATATCGGAGCGGATGTCCCAGCCCAGGATATAGGCAGTGCCGGCGGTGGGGGGCAGGAGGCCGGTCAGGATGGACCTGGAGGTGGGGGGACCGGTGAGGAAAGGGGGTCACGGAGAGCAGGACCAGCGAGGCTTGGGGCTGGGGTGCCCCATTCTATGCGGGGTGCTCAGCGCCCGGCCTCGCAGGGACCCAGGTTGGGGCAGACAGGACGGGGACGTGGCAGCACCGGGGTAGAGCCAAGCTCAGCCCTTGGCCCCACCGTGGCCCCCCAGCTCACATGGTGGTGGTCTTGCCGGCCCCGTTGTGGCCCAGGAAGGAGGTGATCTGCCCCTCGTAGAAGTCCAGGCTCAGCCCGTTGACGGCCACGCGGCTGCTGCTGCGGTAAATCTTCACCAGGTTGCGGATGGAGACGCCGGGCTGGAGCTGGGCAGGCGGCTCCTCCACCAGCACTGGAAACCACCGGGGGGGTCACATCCCAGGCAGGACCCCTCGCCGGGGGGCAAAGCCCGGGTGGGAAGGCTCCAGCCCAGCTCCGTGGCCACCAGCCCTCGGCCATGTGGCTCCGGGGTGGGCAGGGGCTCACCTTGGGGTGCAGAGAGGGGGCTGGTGGGGTACGGAGGGTGCCCATCTGAGGACGGCTCTCCAAGCCAGTAGCTCTTCAGGAAGGGGAAATTCCAGGGCTTGGGAATCCCATATTGACCTGCAGCAGACGAGGGGTTGAGCGGGGCTGGGGCTGCGGGGGGCTGCCGGGGACTGGGGGGGGGCTGCACTCACCTGGGAAGACACCCTCGAGGTACCAGGTGGCCAGGCCATAGAGGCCGGCGTCCAGCAGCAGCAGCCCCATGGCCGTGGCGAAGTTGTAGGGGTCTCCCGGCACGGGGCTGGTGCCCAGGTTGTGCCACTGGATGCCCACCCCCTGCTCCTCGTAGAGGGAGAAATACTCGCAGCCGAAGCCGAAGGCCACCGGCGACAGCAAGCTCTGGTGGCAGCAAGAACAGCAGCGTGGGCAGAAGGACCGGCCCGGCCGGGGTGGTGGTGGGGGGGTGGTTCAGCCCAAAGACCCCCAACTTGGGGGGGCCGGGGTGGCACCGGGGAGGGGGCAGCCACGTCCGCTCACCACAAGGACACGGAGCGGGAAGGTGATGTGGTCGCGCCAGGCGACGCACAGCACGTAGGGCAGGTAGAGGGAGAAGTAGATGATGCCGCCGCACGCCGAGGCCAGGTTGGCGCGGGGGAAGAAGGTGCTGATGAGGAAGCACTGGCTGATGGTGGCCACTGAGAAGGTGCCGAGGAAGAGGAAGATGACGGCCGGGTTGCTGTAGGGCAGGATGTTTCCCAGCTGCGGATGGAGGCAGGTTGGAGCCTGCGGAGCCCCCCTGTGCTGGCTCCCAGCCCCAATGCTCCCTGCGTCACCCACACTGTCCCCTGTGCCCTGCGACATGCCTTGAGGATGAGGACGAGGAGGGCAGAGCTGAGGAGGAAGGGGATGAAGCTGCTGAGGAACCAGCTGAGCCAGAGGATCCCGCTGCTCAGCCCCATGGTCTTCATGGTCTCCTTGAGCCGCGTCTCCTTCTCGTGCACCACCCCCTTGATGATCATGGCCACCGAGTAGATCCAGGCCAGTGTCATGAAGAGGGGCAGCGAGCGGTTCAGCACCCGCAGGAACCTGGGGGAGATGGCACCAGCCCTTCCACCCCCAGCATGGCACCTCAAGGCCACCACCGGGCAGGGGACACAGAATCACAGAATTTTGGGGTTGGCAGGGACCTCTGGAGATCATCTCCTCCAGAGCAGGGTCACCCACAGCAGGTGGCACAGGAACGCGTCCAGGCGGGGTTGGGATGTCTCCAGAGACGGAGACTCCCCCACCTCTCTGGGCAGCCTGGGCCAGGGCTCTGCCACCCTCACAGCAAAGAAGTTCCTCCTCGTGTTGAGATGGAGCTTCCCATGGTCAAGTTTGTGCCCGTTACCCCTTGTCCTGTCCCCGGGCACCACTGAGAAGAGCCTGGCCCCGTCCTCCTGACACCCCCCTTTCAGTATTTATAAGCGTTGATAAGATCCCCCCTCAGTCGTCTTTTTTCCAGACTGAAGAGACCCAAATCCCTCAGCCTTTCTTCATCAGAGAGGTGTTCCATCCCCTCAGCATCTTGGCAGCCCTTTGCTGTCCCCTCCCCAGCAGTTCCCTGTCCCTCTTGAACCGGGGAGCCCAGAACTGGACCCAGCGCTCCAGCTGCGGCCTCCCCAGGGCAGAGCAGAGGGGGAGGATGAACCTCCCTCCTGGGGCATGGACCAGCCCCGTGCCACCTCCCCAGGGCAGCGATGCTGGAGGGTCCTCGGCCCTGTCCCCCACAGCAGTGGGTCTCTTGAGGGTCCCGGGGGGGGGGGGGCCACCCCTTGCCATCCACTCACACATCGTCCACGTAGCAGGGGTAGGGCATCTGCTGGACGTAGACCCCCGTCCGCGGGGCAGCCCCGGTTTGCACCCGCACCACCGCCTGCTCCACCAGGTCCTGCACGTAGACGAACCCCCCCCACACGTAGCGCAGGTCACTGAAGGGGTCTGCTGCGGGGCCTGGGTCCCAAAACCTGGGGGCAGAGCATGGCGCTGGGAGGGGGAACCCCCCACCACCACCACAGCGGGTGCAGGATGCTCGGGGACCATGGGGACCCAACGTGTGAGTGTCCCCCGACCTGTCCTTGATCTTGTTGGTCCTGGTGACGTCGTCGATGTCCATGCGGATCTTGTAGCGGACGTGGGGGGGCAGGGAGGGGGCCGTGGCGTTGGTGGGGGGTTGGAAAACCACAGCTGCCCAGAACTGCTGCTCCTCCAGCAGCTCCAGGGCGCGGGCCACCAGCTGCTCCTCGGTGGCCACCGCCTCGATCTTGTCCAGGCAGACACACTGCAGGCAGGGCAGGCAGGGCTCAGTGGGGCTCGGGGACCCCCCGCCCCGGACAGCTGGGGTGACACGTACCTCCATGAACTGCGACAGCGTGCTCAGGACCGTGTCGGCGTCGGCGTACACCTCCTGCCAGCTGAGCCCCGGCCCCGCCGCCGGCCCCCCCAGGAACCCGGCCAGTGCCGGCATCTTCCAGGAGGTGCCGTTGAGGAACCCGTCCAGGAGCTGGGTTGTCCCCGGGGCCAGCAGCAGGTCCTGCAAAGCCCCAGGGTACCGTGGGGTGATGCAGCCCCCCCCCCGGCTCCCAGCCAGGAGCCCCCCCCCACCGCAGCCCCCATCCCGCACCCCGGTTCCCGATGGGGGTCACGCACCCGGAGGACCTGCATTTCCAGGCTGCTGTTGAGGAAGGTGTAGATGCGGGGTCCCAGCTCCCGCCAGGCACCCCCCATCTCCCCCAGCACCGCCAGCTCCCGGAAGGTCCGGTTCACCTGCGGGAGGAGGGGGATGAGGTAGGGCCGGGGTAAGAACCCCCCCCCCCCTCCAAGCCCCCCCCTTCTGCGTACCTCGGCCATGACGCTGTCGGGGCCAGGACCGGGTGGCGTGTACAGGATCTTCCCCATGAAGAGGGCTTGATCCCTTCCAAAAGACCTGCGAAAAGGGGCTGGACTCCATGCTGCGCACCAGCTCCCGGCAGAAGGGACCTGGGGGGGGGGGGCAGAGATGAGTCCTCGCCATCGTGTGCCCCCCCCCGCCTCCAAAACTGGCCACCCAACCTTCCCTACAGCCCAGCCCGCTCACTACTGGTGTTGCCGGGGGTCTTGGTTCCCCGCTCCGAGCTGTTGCGGTCCAGGAAGGCTTTGACGTCGTTGTCCTCGTACCAGTTGAGGGAGGGGATCCTGAGCCCCCCACCCTCGGGGTGGCCACAGGCGATGCGTGACAGGGTCCCAAAGGCACCCGAGGCGAGCTGCGGCGGGAGCTCGGGGCGCTGATGGCCACCAACGCCAGCTCCGCTGGCGTTGGTGGCCATCAGCGCCCCGAGTTCCCGCCGCAGCTCGGCGAGGCTGGTCATAGAGGAGACCTGGGGGGACCAAAGTGGGGCTGTCGGGGACAGGGACACCCAGGGACACCCTGGGGTGCAGAGGGGTGGGAGGAGCTACCTCCTCCATCAGGGCTGCTGCATCCCGCAGGAAGGTGCCCAAGGCTTCCACGGTGCCGGTGATGCCGCCCGCCTCCAGGCTCAGCTGTTCCTGCAAGGTGGGGGGGGACACGGGAAGGGGGGGTCACAGCCCCTTTTAGTTGGGGGGGGGGGGGATTTCTGCCCCAGCGCCTTCCAGCACCCAGCCTAGCTAGGCTGGATGGGGCTTTGGGCAACCTGGGCTAGTGGGAGGTATCGTTGCCCGTGGCAGGGGGGTTGGAATTAGATGATCTTTAAGGTCCTTTCCAACCCAAACCAGTCTATGATCCTATAGCGGGTGGGGGGCTCACCACCAGGAGCCGGGGGAGGTCGAGCTGGGAGAAGAAGGAGCCCTCCATGGCGCGGAGCTGGGGGCCAGGAAGGGCGCAGAGCCCTTGCTGCAGGCGCTGGCTGCCCCCCACCAGGAAGCCCCCCAGCTCCGAAGCGTTGCAGACCACAGCCTTCAGCGGGAGGCGGGTGCTCGCCAAGGAGAACTGGGGGGGAGAGGGTCGGTGACGCCGCGGGCACTGGCACCATGGGCAGCGGGAGCGGGCCCCGCACCAACACTCACAATGCGGGGGCTGAGCTGAGCCCCCATCAGCTCATCCACCAGCGCCGGCGGCAGAGACGTGTTGGTCTGGAGGAACCGCGAGAAGGTCTCGTTCCCTCTCAGGTAATCCCTCACCGGCCGGGCTGGGGGGGGGGAGGAGGGTCAGCAAGGCGGGAAGGGGGGGGGGTCTCGCTTCCCCCACACCCCCCATCCCCAGTGCTCACCCCTCTGCTGAGCCCCACTCCCCTGGAGCCGGCGCAGGACAGGCAGGAGCTGGGAGAAGCTGCGCAGGAGCCGCTGCCCGTTGGTGCGGAGCAGGACTTGCCGGGCTTCCGTCAGGAGACGGGAGAGGCTGCGGGGGCACGGGGTGGGCAGTGAGACCCTGGCCCCACTGCCCAGGTGAGCCCCACAGACCCCACCCTCCGCCGCTCACATGGAGCCCTCGAAGTTGCCCACTACGCCGGGGGCCTCTCCCGCCGTGGGGTGCCGAAAGCAGGGGTTGTTCATGTTGCAGATGATGCCCTGGAGCCAGGGCAGGGTCCCGGCCGAGGGCAGCGCCTTGTTGGGGAAGTGGCCTGCGGGAGACATGGGTCCGGGGGGGACAGCGCGGGACCCCCATAGTCACACACAAGCCGGAGCGGGGAGATGCCAGCGAGCCCCTGGTTCATCTCTGCCTCCCAGGTTTGTCTTCCCTGGTGCCACCCAGGGCCGTGCCAGGGCCCTGCAGGGCTCCTGTGCAAGGGGGGGGGGGCACAGGGGGGCCCCCCAGAGGGCGCAGGACACTCACACTCATGCTGTTGGAAGGGCGGGTGGGATTGCCGCACCGAGATCAAGATGAAGAAGAGGAAGAGGGGCCAGAGGATCTCAATGGCCAGCTGGATCTGGGGGACACCCATGGTTAGGGGGAGAGGGGGACACCAGTCCCCATCGGCACCCAGGCCTCCACCTGCCCCCACGCCAGGACCCTGCGGCTCCAGGTGCCCTCCCGCCCCAGGGACCCGCTCACCCGCTGCCGCCGGCGGTAGGTGAAGTTCTTCCAGAGCAGCAGCCGCAGCTGGGTGCCCACAGCCATGGCGGGGGTGAGGGGGGCACCTGCCCTGCACCCTGCTCGGCTCCAGCTGTGGGAGAGAGTGGGGGGGGTCAGCACGGAGCTGGGGGCTCTTGCTTCCCTCTGGCTTGGGGCTTGTTGATCCCAGGCACAGTGCGAGGCCCAGGGCTGAGCTGGGGTTGTGGGGGGCGGGGGGGGGGGGTGTGGGCAGGAACCGGCCCCGCATTCCTGCTGCAAAGCTCCTTTCCGGAGCTAAATCCTCAAATCTCATTCTTTTCTAAACCAAAAGCAGCAAAATAGGGCACAAGCTCTGCAAGTCCCTCCAGGTCAGTGCTGCGTGAGGAGCAATGAGCGGGTTTCCCTCACCCCGCCAAGCGCGGGGAGCAACCGGGTGCCCCAAAAACCTCAGCCACCGGAGCAGCTGCAAGCCGCGGAGAGCTGGGACCTGCCCGTGCCTCAGTTTCCCCGTGCGAGGCATGTGGCCGGGCCAGCAGTGGGGTCTGCTATTTTTGGTGAGACCCTCGGCACCCACGACACCACCCTGGGAGGAGGAAGCCCCTCGATGCCACCGGAGCTCAGACACCCAGGTCCCACAGGTGCCCCCGGGCTGTGCTGGCCCCGGCAGCTCCGGTGCGTCCCTTCCCCAGCCCCGTCCCCCCGAGCCCCCCGCGACTTCACCCGTCCCTGGACCCGACAGCAAAGTTGGTGGCCGAAGCTGCAGACTCGCCCGCCGGGGGATCGGGCCCGAGGGCCACCCGCTGCCGGCTCCGCCCGCGCTCGGGGCTAAGCCGGGTTCCGGCGCGGCGGGGATCAGCGGGCACCAGCCGCGGGATTAGGATCTCTCCGGGAAATCCGGCTAATCGGCCCGCGGGGCCGGACACGAGCGGCACCGGAGCCGGGTCCCCGGGAGAGGACCCCTCCGAGGGGGCACCGGGGCTCGGGGACAGCCGTGCCACCGCCCCCCGCCGCAGCGGGGGTCCCAGCGCCCCGGCTGCCAGGGTGGAGGTGACACAGGCCGAGCTGGAGAGGGGACAGGCGGCTGGCGCCGGGACCGGGGGATGCTGCGGGGCTGCCGCGCCGGGGGGAGCCTCAGCCCGGCCCGGGGCAGAGGCTCTTTTCGGGACCAAACAACCCCCAAACCACCGGGATCCTCCAGAAGCCGCCTCCCAGAGCGCGACTCGCGTGGGAATCTGCTAACTCACCCCGCGGGGAGACACACGCCCTCGGTCGCTGCAACCGGGAGCACGGCGGCACCCCCCAGCCCTCCCGTCCCGCCTCGCCGAGCCCCGGGGTGCGGAGCCACGGGGAGGCGGAGGGACAGGGGGGGGCGATGGGGACAGCCCGGGGAGGGGGTGATGGGGTCAGCTCCGCGGGGAACAGCCGCGGAGAGGAAATGGGGACAGCCCGGGGGGGGACACGGACAGCCCGGGGACACACAGACAGCCCGGGGGCGGGGAACAACGGGGACATCCCGGGGGGGGGGTGATGGGGACATCCCGGGGGGGAGGGGAGCAGCGGACAGCCCCGAGGGGATGCTGCGGAGCCGCAGCCCGGCCGCGGCCCTCCCCTGGCGGCACATTCCCGCCCCCCCCCCCTCCCCCTCCCCCTCCTCCGTCCCCAGCAGCCCCCGGCCCGGGGCCCCCGTTACCTGCTCTCGCCGCCACCGCGTGGCCCCTTTAAGAGACCCCGGCGGGCTCCGCCGCGCGGCTCCACCGGGCTCGCGCGCAGGCCCCGCCCTCCCCGCACTACAAAGTAACCGCGGGCGTGACGTCATGGGAAAAGGCTCTTAAAGGGACCGTGCGGGGGGTGGGGGGGGGGTGATGGGAGGTGAGAAGGGCTGGAGCGCCCCCGTCCCTCCCCCCGCCCTCCCACGCCCTCCCCTCCCCGTCCCTCCCCCCGCCCTCCCACGCCCTCCCCTCCCCTCCCCTCCCCGCCACGCCCTGCCACACCCCACCTGCCACACCCCGCCTGCCACGCCCCGCCTGCCACGCCCCGCCTGCCACACCCCGCCACACCCTGCCCTGGGGGCGGGCGCCCTCGGGGAGCAGAGCCCCCGCCCCGGGCGCTGTAGCCCGGCCCGGCCCGGGCTGAGCCCCCGCCGTGGGTCAGGCGAGCCCCGGGGCCACCCGCCGAGGGGGTGGGCAGGGAGAGACCCCCCCCCCCCACCCTGCACTCCCCCCGGCTCCCGAGGCACAGACCCTTCCCCAGCAGGTCCCCGGGGCGGGGGGCAGCAGCGATGGCCCTGGGAAGGTCCCCGAGGCAACGACCGCTGAGTCAAGGCGCAACCAGCAGCACCGCGCTGGCCATCGGGATGCTTTTCATTGCCCACGGGGTCTCACATAGGATAGGGCAGCCCCCACACCCCCCCCAGGGTGACACAGCCCCCCCCCCCCCGATCCCTTACACAAGGAGCCTGCACCAGAAACCAGAAAGCTTCTTTTTTTTTTTTCTTTTAAAAAAAAAAAGGTTTCACTTGAAGAGCATCTGCGTTACAAACCCCACGGGAGGCGAAAAGCCAAGGGGTGCAGCAAGGGGCTGCGCCATGCACTGACACCCCCGGCAGCTGCCCGTGCTCGGGGAGGACGCGGCCGTGGGAGCCAGCCTGGGCTGGGGTCTGCCAGGCCTCCGGGGCACTGCGGCTTTCCGAGAGGTGCCGGGGGTGCCAGGTCCCAGCCCAGCCCTGCGGTCTCGGTCCCTATGGACCCTGGTCCCTACGAGTTCCGCAAAAAAGGCATTTCCAGCTTCAATCCTAGGAATCACAAGGCTGCTGCGCACGCACAACCACACACATCCCCGTCCCCTCAGCCCCGCAGCACCCTGGTCCCCCACACGCCTTGGGGGGGCTCTCCTGGCAATGCCCCCCCTGTGTCCTGCCACCCCGAGCCCCTCTCTGCCGAGCCGTGTCCTGCCAGCACAGGGAGAAGCAGCACCGGGGGCAGCGTGGGGCCTGCCCCCTTTCCTTGCTGAGAGATGCGGGCGCAGCGGGTGCAGGGTGGGAACGCGTCTTCTTGGCTGCGTGACAGGAGACACCGTCCCCTCCTCGGCGCTGGAGCATCCGCCACCTTCCCGCTGCAAACGCCGGGGCCGCGCTGGGGCCCCCAGGGCTGCCCATGGGCCGCGGGAAACAGCCGCTCTCTTCTCTAGAAACAGGGTTTTTATTTCCTCACTCAGAAAAATAGATTCGTTTAAAACAAAAAAAAAAAAATAAAAAATGAAAGAGTTTAAAAAGAAGGAATGACGAAAGTAGAGGCTGGAATGTCGCTGGCGGTGGGGTCTGTACACGAGATGGTGCGAGACGGGGCTGGGCGACGTCCCACTCAGTAGCTCTCCTCCTCCTCGAGGTAGTAGTGGTACCCGGGGGGGTCCCCGCTCTGGTCGCAGGCGGCGTTGGCCACCTCGCCCTGGCTACCCTGCGGGCAGTACTTGGGGTCGTAGATCTGGCGGCCCAAGCCGAAGACCTGGCCACTCTGGTTGGCGCCCTGGTTGGAGCCCATCTGCAGCGACATGGAGGAGTTGTCGCACTTCTCCGTCCCCATCTTGGCATCGTAGATGTGTCTCCTGGTGCCGGGAGCCGTCATGCCCACCTGGAAGGAGAGGATGGAGCAGGGCTCAGCCGCGGTCCCCGCCGCCGTCCCTCCCCCCGGGTGGCTGCGGTGGCTCACCTGGCTGGCACACTTGTTGGTGCCCATCTGGAGGCTGATGGTGGAGTGGTCCATGGGTGGCAGGATCTGGTTCTTGGGGTCGTAGAGGTGCCTCCTGGTGCCGTAGGCCGTCATGCCCGACTGGCTGGCACACTTGTTCGTGCCCATCTGACAAGGGGGTCCGGTGAGACCGAGCACTGCCCCGTTCTCCTCCCTCCCCACCCCCATGGTCTGGGGGCGCACAGCCAGTGCTCCCCAACCCCCCAGCTGGATGCTGTGCCAGCCATTGAGTGCCAGACACGGAGCTGATTCCAAGGACATTTGGGGCATCTCCAGCCCCGGGTTCCCCCCAGCCATGCTTGGAGCTGTGAGGGTGGGTGCTGAGGGTTTGTTAAAGTGGGCCCCCCCTCACCCGGCACCCCACCCCTCGGGAGCACGCGGAGGGCAGCCCACCTGCAGCCCGATCACGCACTGCCCAGCCTTCATCTTGGCCTCGTCGAAGTTCCTCTGCTGCTTCTCCGAGTACTTCACGCCGATGTCCACGCCGCTCTGCATCCCCTTCGTCTTGGCCTGCCGGGGAGGGGTGGTGAGGAAGGACAGGGGTCCCAGACCTCCCGCCCTCTCCCTGGGCAGGGGGAGCCGTGGGGTCCCCGTGGGGCTGGCTGTGCCCCCTCCCAAGCAGCCACGGCATCTCCGGATGGTCCCCGGGCACTCACCATGCCCGCCAGCGCCAGCAGCGACACCTGCACCTGCGTCAGGTTCCCGCTCTCAAAGAGGTCGTTGGCTTCGAAGAGGTCCACGGGGTTCATGCCGTAGTTGGCCATGGCCTTGATGAAGTTGGAGAGGTTCTCCAGCTGGAGGCAGGGGGAGAGGGGTGAGTCCGTGGTGGGCGGCGGTGGAGGGGCCGGGATGGAGCCGGGGCTCCGCGGCAGCCGCGGTGCCAGCAGGGCTGCCCCCACCTACCTGGTGCCAGTTCTGAGCCGAGCGGTTGATCTTCCTCACCGCGTTGGGCTGCAGCTTGTTCATGAGCCTGGGGGGAGGCAGGGGGGAGCGGGGGCTGCAGCGGGGCAGAGACCCCAGGCCCTTTTTGGGAAAATCCAACCCAAGTCTCCCCCACCAAGCATGAGGCGATTCCCTCCCCCAGGTCCCTGCTGGCCCCAAGGGCTCCCCCCAGACACGGGCACTTTGGGGGCGACTCCAGCCAAGTAGCACCACAGAGAGAACCTCTGGCGGGTCCCGTGGCCGGATCCAGCCCACCCTTCCCACCCCAAGGGCTGGCGGGGGGCCCCTGGATGGCCGGTCTCCTGCATCCCCACCCGAGCGGAGCGGGGACCAAGGGAGCGCAGCGGGACTCACTCGCAGAGGATCACCCCGTCCTTCAGCCCCTTCTGGAAATCGGGCCCGATCTGCTGCCCCGTGACGCTCTCGATCCACGTCCGCAGCTCGGCCTCCTTCTGCGGGTCATACTTCTGGGCGAGCTGGGGGGGGGGGGGGACAGCGAGGGGACAGCTCAGGGACAGCCCCGGCGCCCACCCCAAACCCCTCATGGGGGACAGCTTCCCCCCCAGGCACAGACCCGCAGCAAGGTTTGGGGTCAGCAGCCCCGTCCCGAGCACCATCCCCAGGAAGCCATGGGGACGTTGGCAGTGCCAGGCTGGTCCCCAGCCTCTGCAGGGCAGTGGGACGAACCCTCCCCCAGCCCCAGAGAGCTGGGGGGTGAGATAGGCACAGCGGGCAGCTTGGAGAACTCCGGGATATTTGTTCTGCCGTGACTTCCTGATGCACAGGAACCCCTCCGGGGGTGGCAGGAGCCACAGCGTGACCCCATCAAAGGGGAACACGTCCCTCCCCCTCGCCTCCGGCCTCTCACATCCCCCTCCATCGCCTGGTTTTAGCCCGTCCGTATGTATGATCTGGGGAGCGAGAGCAGCCGGGCTGCCCCCACCCATGCCCGCACCCATGCCCCTCACGTGGGAATGGGAGCACGGGCACGATGCTGCCATCAGACAGCACGTTGGCGCAGCCGGACCCGGCGTGAGCACGCAGAGCACGGTGCCCCTCGCACACGGCAGCTTCCGAACCTTTCCAGCAGGATAAGGAGGAACTGCCCGCGGGGGCCCGGAGAATCGCCCCCCCACTCAAGGACCCGTTCCTCCCTGCCCTCCCCGTGCCTGCAGGAGCCCAGCACGGAGCCCCGGGGTCCCCGGCCGCCTGATGCTCTCCCCTCCGGCGGGGCCGAAATGCGCCGCTGCAGATTCCTGGGTCACCGCGGCTATGCCAGGAATGCGGCTGCCTCCTCCCAAATGGAGACCAGCTGCCCGAGCCGGCAGCATCACTGGCGGCGTCACCGGCGGCGTCGCCTCGGCCCTGGCCCGTGAAAGAAGGAAAAGGCACCTTGGCCTGGGGCGGGAAGAGCCTGGGAGCCCCGAGTGCCATCACTGCCCCATCCTGGGTCCTCCTGTGCTCAGCCGTCACCTGGGGATGGCTGCAAAGCAGCCACTGACCTCTCACCCATCCCGTCTCCTCCTGATCCCGGCACGCGTCAGGGCCGTGAGTCCTCACAGATCCCGGCCACAGAGAGAGCCTGGGATGGGCACGGTCCGGCCCCGCTGCCCGGGGGGGAGATGCCGGCCATGCCCATGGGCTGCACTGAGCTGCGGCCCCACAGCCCCAAAGGGGAAGCTCGAGGGGTGCGGGACGCAGGGACGGTCCAGCCCAGCAGGGTCACGCTCGCCACGCCACGTGCATCCCAGCGCCAGGGCACCCCACTGTCCCAGCAGCTGATTTTCTGCCAGTTCCTCTTCCCAGCCCACGGCCAGCGCAGGGGGTTCTGAGGGCACAGGATGGGGCAGAGGGGACCAGCCCCAGAGCGGATCCCACCACAGCCCAGTTTGCAAGGGCTTGCATGGACTGGGAGGCTGCCACTGGTTTAACTGGTTCCCGGTAGGTGATGTCAGCCTCCAGCACACGCACCAGGGCAGTTAAACTGGCTTAAGTCTTGCTGAATCAAGCTGAAGCGCCCAAGAGCAGGCAGCAGCGCGGCTCCGGCGCGTGTCCACCCGCTCGGCGCTGGGGAGCCCAGCCCAGATGCAAGCAGGGGCCCGTCGGCTCGGTGATGAAATGCAAATCCCTTGCGAGGCCGGGCAAGGAGAGCCCGGCGTGGCCACGGTTGCCACATCCCCACAGCCACGCGTGGCCAAGCCGTGGCAGCGGCTGCCCATCACCCTTTCTCCTGCCTGCCCCAGCCCTGTCCAGGCAACTCCTGGCCCCACGCAGGGCTACCAGCTGACTGCCCTGGGGCCAGCGGTGACCACAGCTCAACCTCTACTTGCCCAGGGCCAGGCACAGCCCAGCACCGCAGCCACTGCACATGCCACCACCCGGGGCGGCAGCGGTCCCCACAGCCCAGCCCCGATTGCAGCCCTGGGTCGCGCAGGGAGCACAGACAAGGGAAGGGGTTGCTGTGTCCCCCTGGCTCCTCCCGGCCCCCGTGCCCATGGTGGCAGAGCCCCCGCCGCAGCAGCGGAGCCCCTGCAAGGGCACAGTGAAGGCGGGGAAGGTGGCGCCCGCAGTCACGGGGTGCACCCAGCGCTGCTCGCCAGCACCCCAGCCCCATCCTCGGCGTTTCGGTCGAGGGGAGATTTCACCTGCCCGGGCAGGAGGGTGCTGGCAGGCAGGCAGCTGCCTGCACCCCGCGGCACCCAGCTCCTTCCTCGGGGTGTGAAGAGCCCGGCCAGAGGCACCGGTTCCCCTTTCCCCTTCCGGAGCCACGGTGACTCGGGTGCACAAGGCCTGGGTGGCTGAGGGTGCCCTGGGGGCACCCAGCCTGGGGGTCCTGGGCTCTGAGGGGCAGGCGTGGGCTGGGGGCTGCTTCTGCCCGTGCTCCACCGAAGCCACCAGCCCTGTTCCCAGCGAGGGTTGTGGGGACACGGGCTGGGTCACAGCATCCCGCCGGGGAACACGGTGCTGTGGGGAGCAGTGGCGAGAGGCATCTGGAGACACGGGGAGCCGGGGCCATCACCCCCAGCCCCACATGCGGACGGGAACGGTGCCCCAGGGTTTGCCGAGGGTGGGGGGCGATAGTAGCCACTGCGCGGGTCTGGATGTGGGTGGACAAGGCAGCCGGTGCCCGGGACCCCTCCCAGCCCCGGTCCCCTGGAAACACCTCCCCGGGACCCCGTGGGCAGAGCCAAGGCACCCCGAGATGGGGAGGTCAGCCCCAGCACCTTCTGCCCCTCCGAGCCCCCAGTGCACCGGGAGGGACCCCCAGCCCCCTGTCATCCCGGGACCCCCGTCCCCCCCGCGACTCCCCGGCTTCCCATCTTCTCGGGACCCCCCGGCTCCCCGGGACCCCCAGCTCTCCGCCCACCGGTGGCGCCGAGACCCCCCGATCTCCACGCCCGGGACTTCTCCACTTTCCATCCCCGGAGGCACCGGGCCCCCTCCAGCTCCACATGCCCGGGGACCAGGCACCGTGCCCCCCCCCCCCCCCCGGTTCTCCAGGATGCAACCGGGACCATCCAGCGGCACCGGGATGCCCGATTCTCCAGGGTCCCCAGGAGCACCGAGAGCCGCAGCGCCCGGTGGCCCCGGTACCCCCCGTCCCCCGACTCGCCCCCTCCCGCTGGCACCGGGCCCCCCATCCCCGTCTCACCCGGTTCTTGACCTCGGCGGAGAGGCCGTAGGACGGGCCCTTGTTGAACTGGGAGCTGCTCATGGCGGGGAGCGGGACGCGGAGCCGGCACCGGAGCGGGGCGCGGGAGCGGCGGCGGGTCCGGGCGGGGCGGGCCCGGCCCCCCCGCGCTGATTGGACGGGAACGAAATGCCCAAATAAGGGCAGGAGCGGCCGGATCGCGGGAGGGGTTTGTCCCGCACCCCGACACCGGGACCCGGGGTGGAAGCGGGGGGCACCGGGAGCCGGCGGGGTCCGGGGCTGGAGCCGTCCCGGGTACGCGTGGGCACGACCCGGTACGCGGGAACACGGGCATAGGCGCGGGCACACGCGTGGGCACGCGCACACCCCTATAGACGGGCACACGCGTGTGCATCGCCCCATAGACGTGCCTACACTAATGTGCACCCCCCGACCCACGGACGCGTCCCCGCACGGTCACACGCACCCCCCGACCAACGGGCACATCCCCGCACTGACACACGCACACCCCGACCCATGGACACACGCACCCCCCGACCCACGGGCACACCCCGGGATGGACACACACACCCCACGACCCACGGATACGTCCCGGTACAGACACACGCACCCCCCGACCCACGGGCACACCCCGGGACGGACACACTCACCCCACGACCCACGGACACGTACCAGGAGGGACACACGCACCCCCCGACCCACGGACGCGTCCCCGCACGGACACACGCACCCCCCCGACCCACGGAAACACACACCCCACGACCCACGGGCACATCCTGGGATGGACACACACCCCCCACGACCCACGGACACACCCCGGGATGGACACACACACCCCACGACCCACGGACACGTACCGGGAGGGACACACGCACCCCCCGACCCACGGGCACATCCCTGCACGGACACACGCATCCCCCGACCCACGGATACGTCCCGGTACAGACACACGCACCCCCCGACCCACGGGCACACGCCGGGACGGACACACTCACCCCACGACCCACGGACACGTACCAGGAGGGACACACGCACCCCCCGACCCACGGACGCGTCCCCGCACGGACACACGCACCCCCCCGACCCACGGAAACACACACCCCACGACCCACGGGCACATCCTGGGATGGACACACGCACCCCACGACCCACGGACACGTACCAGGAGGGATACATGCACCCCCCGACCCACGGACGCGTCCCTGCACGGACACACGCACCCCCCGACCCACGGAAACACACACCCCACGACCCACGGGCACGTCCTGGGATGGACACACGCACCCCCCGACCCACGGACAAGTCCCGGGACGGATACACGCACCCCCGACCCACGGACACACGCATCCCCCGACCCACGGACAAGTCCCGGTACAGAAACACGCACCCTCCGACCCACGGACACACGCACCCCCGAATCGCAGGCTCTCCCCTGCACACTCACACCCCCGCACCACCCCCCTTCACCTCCACCCCCGCACCCCCCGCACCCACGCACCCCCCCATCCCGCGCCCCGACGCCCGGGAGCCGCCGGGTCCGGTCCCGTCCCGTCGCGGCCGCTCGCCCCCCGCGGCCGGCAGGTGGCCCACGAGAGGCGGCCCCGGCCCGGCCGGCAGCGCGGCCCCGCGGGGGGGTCCCGGGGACGAAGCGGGCTCCCCCGCTCGGTGGCCAACGGTGGGAGGCAGTCGCCCCAGCAGCCCGGTGGGCAGCGGCCGGGGCGGGATCGGGCCGGGGGGTCCCCACGCCGTGAGAGCGGCACCGCGAGGGGTCCCGTCCCGTCCCCTTCCCGGGGTTTATCCGCCACCCGTGGGTGAAGGGACGGTTGTGGGGCTGCGTTACCCCGTGGGTGGGGGAGTCACGGGTGGGGGGCCGTGGGGGTGCAGCGGCTGTGGGCTGGCGGGGGCCAGGGGCAGGGCAGCGACCCCGGGGGGCAGCCGAGGCCACCCTGGCACCGCCACCGAGGCCACCGGGGAGGCAGAGCCCGGAGCATCCCACGGGAGCACCCCAGAGCCCTGCATCCCACTCACCCCCCACCCGGGGCCTGCAGCGGTGCCCGGTGGGACAGGGCTCATCCTCCCTGGACTGACGGACACCCCCAAATCAGGGTGAACCCCACACGGTCCCGCGGGGGTCAGTCCCAGTCCTGTGGCGTGGGGCTCGCTGCCCCCCAGACCCCTCTGTGCAGCCCTGGGGTGCGTCACTGAACCCCCCCCCCCTCAAATGGCCACTGAGAGCCCACCATCCCGAGAACGCCAGCGTCTCCTCTGTGCCCTCTGTGGGGCTGGAGACGGGCCCGAGCCCCCAGCCAGGGGCAGCCGGGGTCCCCCTTCCCCCCCGGCCTCGCGCCCCGGGTGCGCGTTTGGCTTTTCCTGTTTCAGGTTCGCCTGCGAAGCCGATGAGGAAATAAGGCGGCGTCACACGCGCCCTCCTGACAGTTCGCCCCGGCGAATGTGGCCGGCGCGGTGAGGAGCGCGGCAGCCAGGCCCCGCGGCCACAGCGAGCCAGGGGCCACCAAACGCCGGGGCTCGGCCGCCGCCGGGAACCATGTTCTCCCGGAAGAAGCGGGAGCTGATGAAAACCCCCTCCATCTCCAAGAAGAGCCGGGCGGGAAGCCCTGTCCCGCAGACCCTGCCGGTGAGTGTCCCACGTCCCCCCACAGCAGGCTGGGGGTCATGGGGCCATGGGGGCCATGGGGCCACGGTGCCCACGGAGCCGCTGGGAAGAGCCGTGGGGCGGGAAGGGGGACCTAGGTACGGTCAGGGGGTCTGCGAGGAGGAGGAGGGAGCTGAGGAAGGACCCTGCTCACTGGGTCTGGGGGGGGTTTTGCCCCAGATGAAGGGGATGGAGCAGCCGCCTGGGGAGGTGGGAGGGTGAGTGGGGCCGGGGGGGGGAAATGAGGGGCTGCGGCAAAGAGCTGGGGAGCCCGACCGTGGGGGCTGCAGCCGGCGGTTTGGGGAGGGCAGAGAAACCCCCAAACTGCCCAGGGGACAGGGGTGGGAGCGGGGGGATGCCGGGGTTCCGGCAGCCCCGGTGCCTTGTCTCTGCCACGCATTTATTTACTTTCGGGCACCCCCGGTGCTGGAGGGGGGGTGGTGGGGGGTGCGGGAGGAAGCGTCTCGCCTCCATGGGGCCGGCCAGGGCTCCTCCGAGCACCCCGGCACTGCCCGCCCCGCGCCTGCGCCCCAGCCCGCAGAGCATGGGGAGCGACGGGCACGGCGAGACGGGGCCGGGGGGGCCCGAGAGCCCGCCCGCGGCTCCTTAGCAAGGGGCACCGGTCCCTGACCCCCTCCCCGGGAGAGGGGCCTATGGGTGGCGGTCGGAGGGATGCTCGGCCGGGCGGCGGGGAGGAAGAGCTACAGCCCCTACTCCGTGGGGCGCCGCCGGACGGGTAAAGCCCACTCGCCCACTCGCCGCCTGGACTCGCTGCCCCACGCGCCCGCCGTGCGGCTGACGGTACGGCCGGGTGCCCCCCAACGGGGAGGGACCGGGGTTTCCGGGGCCGCTGCACCCCATGGCGGGGATGGGGACAGGTTTTGCAGGGCTGGGTTGGCCCCAGCCGTTTTGGGGTGGGGGCCCGTGGGGCAGCCCCCCCCCCGGCAGCGGTCCAGCTGCCCCACGTCGCTCTCGCCCACGGCGGCCTCGTGCTCCCGGGTGGCTCCCGAGGGGAAGGCGCTCGGTGTTTGCCCCCTCGGTACCAAACGGCTTCCGGCCCCGCCGAACGGCAGCGCCCGGCCAGGGATGCTGAGACCCGGCACACTCGTGTCACACCCGGCTGCCTGAGGGTCACCGATGGGAGCCGCTGGAGGGGCGAGGGTGGCCGCGGGCCCCCTCCCCGTGCCACAGGGACCCTCGCTGGGTGTGTGGCCCCCGCGCAGTGCGTGACCCCGGAAGGTGCCGGTAGCAGCCCCTCCCTCGGGGCAATTTTACCCCTAGAAATTGGGGGATCCCTCTGTCCGTACAATATCTGCCAAGTCTCCAGAGAGTGGCCTGGGAGGTGTCCCCCATGGCCGCCCCCATCCCTGGCAGGGCGGGGGCCGTGCCCGACCTGGGGACGCGACGGGCTGAAAAAGAGGAAGGGACGTGTGGGGCCCGATCCCGCTGTTGTCTGGCCCTGCCGGGGTCCCCAGCCCCCCCGGGGACGGGCAGCTCCAGCGCGGGGGGTGCTGGTGGGGACAAGGCAGTGCCATTGTGTGCCCCCACCCCCCCAAAAAAAAAATCCAGACCCACAGGGGCTGGCAGGGGCTGCCCACAGTGGGCAGACTGGGTGGCCAAGCTGGCTCCTGGCCCGTGGTTTCGGAGCTGGTGCTGCCTGTGACCCCCCCCGGTGAATCCGCCGGGAGCCCGGGAGCCCTGGGCAATGCCAGCTGCGGGGGGAGCGGCACGGCAGGGGCAGGGAGCACCCAAACCCGCTGCCCCCCCAGGCTGTTCTCTTGCTGGCGGAGCGTCTGCCTTTGCCCTGCGGGTCGGCCCCGAGCCCATCCCCATCATCCTCATCCTGAGCCTCCAAAGGGCTGGGAATGCCGGGAGGGCTACGCCTCATCCCCGCACTGCAGCTGGGCTGGATCCTCGGGCTCTGCCGGGATACACACCTGGGGAAACTGAGGCACAGCGCGACTAACAGTCCCTCAGACAACAGCCCGTCCCTCCAGGCTGGTGGCATGGAGGGTCTCAGGGTGCTGCCCCCTCCCTGCCCGAACTGGGGTGGCGCTGGCCATGCCAGCTGGGGGCTCACGCTCGTCCCTGCTTCCCCAGGACCTCTCCCGCAAGGATTGCTTGGAGGCGCCTGGCTCCGGCCTGGGGGAGCTGCCCCCCGCCAGCTCCAAGCTCAGCACCAGCCCCAGCGCCGTGGGCACCCTCAAGCGCCCCACCAGCCTCAGCCGCCATGCCAGCGCCGCCGGCTTCCCCCTCACCCCTGCCGGCCCCAGGGCCGTGCCCAAGGGCCACAAGACCCCCACGTCCTACAGCCCCATGGAGGGCGGGGAGGGCCCCTTCATCGACACGGAGGACATCTCCCAGCTGCTGACAGACGTGGCCCGCTTCGCCGAAGCCCTGGAGAACCTGCGGGACGTGGTGCTGCGCGACGGTGAGTGCCAGGATGCCCCCGGCTCCCCCCAGCCCTGGTGCTGCCCCACATCACCCACCGCCGTGGGGACGGCGCAGGAGCATCCCCTCCCCGGGGACAGACCGGACCCATGGCTAGGGGTCTCTGCCGGGGTCGGGAGGGGACCGGGACCCCCGGGGGACCGTGCAGAGCCTCGGTGGCCGTGGGTAGAAGGTGACGGGTGGCTGCCGGGAGCTCGGAGCCAGGATAACGCGGCTTCCTGCCTGCGAGCTATTTTCATCCGCCCGCTTTCCTGTTTACAGCGCGGTGGTGCCAGCTGCCTGCCAGGGCCCCCACAGCCCCGCGGGGCACCGGGCATGGCCCCCCCCAGCCCCATGACCCCCCGGACCAGCCTCACCGGGGTGGCCGGTGGGATGGGGACGATGCCCCAATGCGGGCGCGGGGCCGGGGGTGGGGGGGCTGTGGGTGGGTGACCCTCCCCATGGAGGAAAAGGGAACGGAGAGGACCTCGTGGTCCCCATGGCGAGGTGGGGCTGCGGGGGGGTGTTGGGGGGGTGTCACATGATGCCGTGTTTTCAGGGCTGGTTTTGCAAACTTGTTGACGCATCCCCACTCGCCATGGAAAACGGCAGCGCCCAGCCCCAGGGAAATGGCCGGATCCATGGCTGGGCCCCTGGGAACGTGGCCGGGGGCTGCGTTGCTGGGGGTGGGGGGCGGCAGGATGGCAGCCGGGGGCGATGCCTCCGGGTCTCTGCGGAGGTTTGGGCATTGCAGGGCAGGGAGGACACAGCCCTGAGCCCGACGGGGACCATCCCACCGGTGTCCCCACTCGGGGTTATCGCTGGAGCTGGTTTGGGACAGCCGGGATGGTGCCGTCCCCGGGGCGGCAAAGAGATGGGGAGAGGTTGGGGCTGAGCCGCAGGACACAGATGTGGTTGTGGAAAATCTCTCTCTCCTCCGCACCCATCCAGCCCCATTCCCAGCCCCATTCCCACTCTGGAAGGGGCCTGGAAACTGGAGCGGGAGCAGTGGAAACCCCTTCCCAACCCCGAGATGGGGGTGCCAGGCTCCCATCCCAGCGCTTCCCTATGGGAGCTCCGCACCTCTGAACATGGCTGCCAGACCCACCCCCGGCACCGGGGTGGTGGGGAGCGGTGCCGGACCCCTGGGCTGGCGGCCAGAGCCCATGGAGGGGACGGTGGCCGGGGAAGGACCCCATGGGACACAGCGAGCCCGGCTGGCTGGGGGACAGTGGCTGGGCAGCCCTGCATCCCTCCCAGTGGCCGGGAGCGCCCGTCCGGCAGGGAGGAAGGGAACGAAACAAGGAGGAAATTCCCCAACTGCTTTCAAGGGAAAAAGTTACTACTGAGGAAAGCATGCCTA
This sequence comes from Alca torda, assembly GCA_008658365.1. NCBI lineage: Eukaryota > Metazoa > Chordata > Aves > Charadriiformes > Alcidae > Alca > Alca torda. The sequence goes on from CM018096.1 coordinate 4,051,567, forward strand.
AAAGGTCAGGCTGCCCCAGGCCGGGAGGGGGGGACACCCAGGCTGGCTCAGCCCCGGCAGGGACAGGGAGGTGCCGGACAAGCGGGATGTGGCCGTGCCCATCCCGGGGAGCCCTGAAGCCACGGTGGATGGGCTGCACGGTCTGGGAGCCTGGCGGGATCCTGCCCAGGATGTGGCTGATGGAGGGTGGACGGGAGGCTCCGGGGGGGGGGCAGGGATGTGGGGCAGCGTCTCAGCCCCCCCCGTCTCTTGCAGACCCCAAGGAGCCGCAGCGGCCGCTGGCCCACGAGTGCCTGGGCGAAACCCTGCGCATCCTGCGCCAGGTTATCAACAAATACCCGCTGCTCAACACCCTGGAGACCCTGACGGCCGCCGGGACCCTCATCTCCAAAGTCAAGGGTGAGACGATGGGGCTGGGACCTCTGTCCCCCTCCCCTCCTGCCCCATGGCGGGACGTGTGGGGCCCGGGGAGCCCACGGGGCGGGGGGAGGGGACTGCCGGGAGCGGAGCTGCCCCACGGATGGGTGGAGAGGGTAAAGTCATCGACTGCCTCTTGGCTGTGCTTTAGTTTTAAGGATGATGCGGTGTCAGAAATGACAGAGCCCAGATCCCCGCCTGGGGGTTTCCAAGCACAGCCGCGGGAAAAAAACACTTAAATAATCGGCTCCCGCTCCTGGCAGCAGCTCATGTTTACGGGAGAGGGGTCTGCGGAGCCCGGATCCCGGTTGGGGCACCACCTCCTGCCCGCGGTGACACCAGCGGGGAGGGGGACGGCTGCGCTAACCGCAGGCAGAGCACAACACTTTGCGTCACCGCGCCGCTTCCTGGACACCGAACAGCAACGGCGAGGGGACAGGAAGCCTCGTGGCGGGTGGCAGGAGGTCTGCCGTGGGGCTGGCCCCACGTGGGGCCGGGATGGAGCGAGTTCAGGCATCCCACATCCCCGGGGCAGAGGGGTGGGGGCAGTTCCAGCCCCTCACTGCAGTGTGTGTGGGGGGTCAGTTTATCAGCCCCCCCCACCAGGGCATGGACAGAGGAGCCATCCCAAAAGGCGCTGGGGTGCCACGAGTGTCCCTTGGCCCAGACATCAGCCGAGTGCCATCGGTGCCGGTTCCCGTTGCTGCTGGCCGTTCCTCTTTCAGCCGCGGGCGAGAGTTCCCCTGGAAGACGCCGTCCTGCCTGGGAGAGGGCGGCTCTGGGGGTGTCATGGGAGAGCAGGGGGCTCTGGGGGTGTCATGGGAGAGCAGGGGCTCTGGGGGTGCCGTGGGAGAGGGGGGGTGGAGGAACAGGTCCGTGGTCAGCAGCGCTTTCCCGGCAGCGCTGGGTGATGGGAGCGAGCAGAGACCCTGAGCCAAGTGATGCTGGCTGGGGAGTCCCGGGAGCAACGGCAGAGTCACTGCACCAGGGAAAGTCCATCATCCGTGGGGATGGTCCTCTCCTCCTCACCGCTCCCTCGAGCCCGACCCGGCCCTGGGGTAGAGCTGAGACCAGCAGGTCCTTCTCCTGCCGGAGACGGGGACGGGCGCTGGTGGCGACAGGGCTCCTGCATTTCCTCATTCCCAGGTTTCCATTACGAATCCAACAATGAGACGGACAAGCGGGAGTTCGAGAAGGCCGTGGAGACCATCGCGGTGTCCTTCAGCAGCACGTAAGGGACTTCTGCCCAGCCGTCCCCCGCAGAAGGTCCCCCGAGGGACCCCACTATCCCCACCAGCCAGGACACATCACCACCCCTCGCCCCGTCCCCTCGCCCACACACAGCCCCGTGGCGGCTGGCTGGGGGGGGTTGGGACTGGGGAGACCCCGTGGGGAGGACAGGCTCACTCCTGCCACCAGCAGCTCCCCCAGCGCCGAGGAGGGACCCCAAAGCCTGCTCGAGCCCGCAGGGTCCATCTCCCAGCCCCTCTTCAGTGCTGGGCCGAGCTCTGCTCCCCCACCTGAGTTACCAGGACCTCACGCGGAGCTGTGCTGGTCCCCACCGAACCCAGTGGTGCAGCTCCAGTGGTGCCTTGGATGGGGATCGGGTGCTGCTGGGTGACAGCCCTGATTGTCACTGCCCATCCCCCCTTTGCTGAGCCCTCTCGTATTCCTCTCGTCGCAGCGTGTCCGAGTTCCTCATGGGGGAGGTGGACAGCAGCACCATCCTCTCCATCCCACCCAGCGACCAGAACCAGGTGAGCGATGCCCGCTCCCGTCACGCGGGTCTTGGGAGACGTGGGATTCCCAACCCACCTCCAAGCCCGGCGGAGCTGCGTGGAGGCTTTCCCCGCTTGCTCCTGTCCTCACCACCATCCCGAGGAGGGGAAAAGCCAGCCGGCAGCTCGATCCGAAGGGCAAGGTGGCTCGGGAAGGGATGGAGCAGCTCTGTCGACAGGGCTCTGGTTGCTCTCCGTAGCCCTGCCCTGGGCTGGCGTGTGCAATGTATTTCTCCAGCGACGTTCCCGTTAGCTCTTGGCCCCAGGCTGGGCACAGCAGACTTCCACTATCAGCAGAAGGGCTCCAGCAGCTCCGGGTTTCTCCCTCCCCTCCATCCACCAACCCCTCCGACCGCTCCCCTTCCTCTTGTCTGATCACTCCCTTTTCTTTCCCAACTCCCAAAGTCCATGGAGAGCCTCTACGGGGGGATCCCGGGGCCTGGAGGAGACGGCTTGCCTTCGGGCATGGAGAGCTATGAGACGGGTGAGCAGGAGGGTTGGGGTGCAGGGGTGGGGGTGCTGGGGTACCCGGCTGAGCAGAACGGCCGGCAGGAACCAGCGTCTTCCCCATGGCTCCTCTTTCCCCCCCACCTTCCCCCCCCGTCCCGTCACAGGCCGCCCTCCTGCCGAGGAAGTGGACGTGATGCTGCAGCGCTGCGAGGGGGGGGTAGACGCTGCCCTCCAGTACGCCAAAAACATCTCCAAGTACATGAAGGACCTCATGGGATACCTGGAGAAAAGGACCACGCTGGGTGAGATGGGGGGGACGGGGAGGACGGGGCTGGGGGGGTCCTCACCAGGGCAGGGGCTGAACTCCTGGGAGCAGCATCAGAACAGGTCGAGGTTCTCCACGATCCAGGAGGCCGAGGGAGGCAAGCACTGCAAGGACAGCGGCGACCTTCATTCCTGACGTTCCCGATTCATTTTTCAAAAGGAGCCCGACCAGCGGGGACATCCCGGTGTCTCCTACGTCTTTTCACTTCCAACCTTTTTCTTCCAGAGATGGAGTTTGCCAAAGGGCTTCAGAAGATGGCGAACAGCTGTAAGCAAACCATCAGTCAGGAGGTAAGTCCACGTGTCCCTAAAGCCACCTGGCGTCCGGGCTGTATTGGGAACAGGCAGCCCCGGAGAGCTCGTTTTCCGTGGCCCAGCTTCAGAGCCCAGGGGAAGGAGCGTGCAGGTCTCCAAAGCTCTTTGCCCGGCAAAATCCATGCCTCCACACCAAAGCAAGGGATAATGCCGAGACCCTGCAAACCCTCCTCCATTGGTAGCCAATATCCCTGCCAGGGTGCCCGCAGGGAGAGCCCAGGCAAGGTGACACCCCAGATGTGTCCCGTCCCCTGCTCTCCAGCCCAGGCACCGGGCAGGAGACACCACAGGACCCTTCCAGCCCCCTCTGAACCCTCCAAGCATCCTCTTGGCAGCCTGTGACCACACTGTCTCGGTCCAGGATGGGGCTTTTACCAGCAGCCATTGGCCAAGCCCAGCCTCTGGCTCTTCTTCCCCGAACGCAGCACTGGAGGATGTGTCTCCTTTGGTTCACGCTGCGGTGCTGGGGCTCAGGATGGTGCCTTTTCCCGTTTCGCAGACCAGCATGCCTTTCCTGTCCATCTACCTGCTGGCGCTGGAGCAGGACATGGAGCACGGGACGTCGGTTCTGCAGGCGGCCAACACCCTGCAGCAGCAAACCTTCCTCCAGGTGAGGGGACGAGGGGCCACCTCAGAAGGGTCTTCCCCGGCGGCTGGGCAGCGAGGGAGGCTGCTGGTCTCCACCGTCCTGCCACGGGCAGCTCTTCCAGAAAGTGGAATCCAGCCACCGCTCGGGCTCGGCATTCCCTGGCTTTGCTCTGGCCTCAGCGGATCAATGAGCCCAAGCTCTCAGCCAGACCTAACCCCCTTTGAGGGGTCAGATACACGGTTTGGGAGAACCCCCTCCCCAGAATCACAGAATTTTGGGGTTGGGAGGGACCTCTGGAGATCATCTCCTCCAGAGCAGGGTCACCCGGAGCAGGTGGCACAGGAACGCGTCCAGGCGGGGCTGGGATGTCTCCAGAGACGGAGACTCCCCCACCTCTCTGGGCAGCCTGGGCCAGGGCTCTGCCACCCTCACAGCAAAGAAGTTCCTCCTCACATTGAGATGGAACTTCCCATGGTCAAGTTTGTGCCCGTTACCCCTTGTCCTGTCCCCGGGCACCACTGAGAAGAGCCTGGCCCCGTCCTCCTGACACCCCCCTTTCAGTATTTATAAGCGTTGATAAGATCCCCCCTCAGTCGTCTTTTTTCCAGACTGAAGAGACACAAATCCCTCAGCCTTTCCTCATCAGAGAGGTGTTCCATCCCCTCAGCATCTTGGCAGCCCTTTGCTGTCCCCTCTCCAGCAGTTCCCTGTCCTTCTGGAACCGGGGAGCCCAGAACTGGACCCAGCGCTCCAGCTGCGGCCTCCCCAGGGCAGAGCAGAGGGGGAGGATGAACCTCCCTCCACCTGCTGGCCACGCTCTTCCTGATGCCCCCCAGGATGCCACTGGCCTTCTTGGCCACCAGGGCCCATCGCTGGCTCAGTCCGGAGGGAAACGGCATCTGGCACTTGCCCAGGCTGGAGATTTTTGTCCATGAGACAAATCCTCCCTGTAACCCAGCCCAGATGTGCCGGGGAATGATAACAACCGCCACGGGGAACTTCTCCTTGCAAAGCCTTTTGCAAAGGGAAGAGCAGCGGGCGTTTAGCTCAGAGCCGCGGGGGGGGCTGTTTCTCCCTCCCGATCCAGCCGCTAACAGTGAGGCGCCTTGAGCATGAAAAGCGGAGGAAGGAGATCAAGGAGCAGTGGCACCGGGCGCAGAGGAAGCTGGTGAGTACCAGCCACGCAGCGCGGGCTGGGCTTGTGCCCCGCAGAAGCCATGACACCTTCCTCTCCGAGGATGGTGGGTTCCTTCCCCTCTCCAGCAGGATTAGGTGCTTTGTCCCAGGAGAGGGGCCCCGGGGAGGCTGCGGGAGGTAACGATGCCCCTTGCGGAGCTCAGTCCTCACCCTGGGTCACTGCTGTCCTTGGCAGCAAGAGGCGGAGGTGAACCTGCGCAAGGCCAAGCAGATCTACATGCAGCGCAGCGAGGAGCACGACAAGGCCAAGTACGTGGCGGTGAAGGCGGAGGAAGAGCAGCAGAACACCACCAGCAGCATCACCACAAAAACCCTGGACAAGAAGCGGCGGCTGGAAGAGGAAGCCAAGAACAAGGTAGGAACACGACAGCTCCGGACCCAGGCTGAGCCTGGCAAGAACCTTCTCACTCCTCGCTGTCCCAGCACAGGGACAGCCCTGGGTGAAGAGGAGTGAACTGAGATCCCTGCGGATCCTCGGACACGGCCCTAGAGGAATGGGGTCCAAATGCAGAGCGCTGTCCTCCTTGTCCTCCATGTCCTCCGTGTCCTCATGTCCTCCTTGTCCTCCGTGTCCCCCATGTCCTCCTTGTCCTCATGTTCTCCTTGTCCTCCATGTCCTCATGCCCTTCTTGTCCTCGTGTCCTCCGTGTACTCCATGCCCTCCTTGTCCTCGTGTTCTCCTTGTCCTCTGTGTCCTCATGTCCTCCTTGTCCTCGTGTCCTCTGTGTACTCCGTGTCCTCCATGTCCTCCGTGTCCTCATGTCCTCCATGTCCTCCTTGTCCTCGTGTCCTCCTTGTCCTCCTTGTCCTCCTTGTCCTCTGTGTCCTCGTGTCCTCCTTGTCATTGTGTCCTCGTGTCCTCCTTGTCATTGTGTCCTCCTTGTCCTCGTGTCCTCCTTGTCCTCCATGTCCTCGTGTCCTCCATGTCCTCGTGTCCTCCCTGTCCTCCTTGTCCTCTGTATCCTCATGTTCTCCTTGTCCTCCTAGTCCTCCTAGTCCTCCGTGTCCTCCTTCCCTATGAGCTGTTCCCATCTCCTGCTCTCCCGACTCGCAGGCAGAAGAGGCGATGGCCACGTACCGGACCTGTGTCGCGGATGCCAACACCCAGAAGCAGGAGCTGGAGGACACCAAGGTGAACTCCTTGCGGCAGATCCACGAAGTGATCAAACAGAGCGACCAGGTCATCAAGACGGTGAGCGGGGCTGGCTCGGGATGGCCCCCAGGGCGGGGGGGTGGCCGTGCCCTGCTCAGGAGAGGGTCAGAGCTGCCTCCCCAGCTGACCTGGCTTGGCTGCTGCTGGTTCAGCCGAGCTCCAGGTGGATGTGAGCTCTCCTCACTCCCTGCTGCTCCGAAAAGCCAAGGCTTGAGGTTGCACCGCTCCGTCCTCCTGATTCCTCACCCCACCCGGAGCTCCTCGTCGCTCCCTTCCTCGTACGCCAGCTCACGCAGCTCACGCCTGGTTTCCTCTACGTTATCTTTAGGCCACGATCTCCTTCTACCAGATCATGCACATGCAGACGGCTCCGCTGCCCGTCAACTTCCAGACGCTGTGCGAGAGCAGCAAGCTCTACGACCCCGGGCAGCAGTACGCCTCCCACGTCAGGCAGCTGCAGCGCGGAGACGAACCTGACACCCAGTACGACTTCGAGCCCTACGTGTCACACAACGCCTGGTAGGAGAGGGGGAATCCCGCGCTGGTTCACGCTCACCTTCTTTGTCGCAACCTCCCCCCCGGGCTGGCACTGCCCTCCCCTGCAGACACCAGCGTGCTTCCTACTGGGAAAGCCGGGGCTGGACCAGCTGGGAATTCCTCTCGCGTCCCCCCGTGGATGAGAGAGGCTCTCGAGTACCTAAGGCAGAGGGCTGTAAACCCCAAGACAGGTGGAGAGCAGCCATGAATGCGGTTTTCAAGCACTCTTCCTTCTCGTCCACCCAGACGTTCCCTTTTCTCCTCCTTTCCGCCCGCCAGGTCCCCCTTCGCGCGCACGCGGAAGGGCAGCTTCAACGCCAATGATTTCTCCCCAAACGCCGGCTCCGACGGGGCCGGGCCAGTCTCGGAAGGAGGAGCGGGAGCCAAGGAGCAGCAGAGCGGGGCTGTGGCAGCCGAGCGGAGAGGTGAGCCCACCACAGAGGCAGCCAAGGGGCACAGCACCCATCTGAGCCCACCACAGGGTAACCTGAGGGACACAGCACCCATCTGAGCCCATCATAGGGTGACCTGGGGCACACAGCGCCCATCTGAGCCCACCACAGGGTGATCCAAGGGACACAGCGCCCATCTGAGCCCCCCACAGGGTGACCTGGGGCACACAGCGCCCATCTGAGCCCACCACAGGGTGATCCAAGGGACACAGCGCCCATCTGAGCCCACCACAGGGTGACCTGAGGGACACAGCACCCAACTGAGCCCACCACAGGGTGACCTGAGGGACACAGCACCCAACTGAGCCCACCACAGGGTGACCTGAGGGGCACAGCACCCATCTGAGCCCACCACAGGGTGACCTGAGGGACACAGCACCCATCTGAGCCCACCACAGGGTGACCTGAGGGACACAGCACCCAACTGAGCCCACCACAGGGTGACCTGGGGCACACAGCGCCCATCTGAGCCCACCACAGGGTGACCTGGGGCACACAGCGCCCATCTGAGCCCACCACAGGGTGATCCAAGGGACACAGCGCCCATCTGAGCCCCCCACAGGGTGACCTGAGGGACACAACACCCATCTGAGCCCACCACAGGGTGACCTGAGGGGCACAGCACCCATCTGAGCCCACCACAGGGTGACCTGAGGGACACAGCACCCAACTGAGCCCACCACAGGGTGAACTGAGGGGCACAGCGCCCATCTGAGCCCACCACAGGGTGACCTGAGGGACACAGCACCCATCTGAGCTCATCACAGGGTGACCTGGGGGACACAGCACCCATCTGAGCCCATCATAGGGACACCCGAGGGGCACAGCACCCGTCTGAGCTCATCACAGGGTGACCTGGGGGACACAGCACCCATCTGAGCCCACCGCTGGCGGGGGAGCAGGGGAAGACGGAGAGGCCTTGGATGAGGTGGAGATGGATAAGGAGGTGCTGGTTGGTCTGCCAGCCCTGGGGGGGTTTCTCCCAGACCCCGGCCAGCCGGTGTCCTCCCCCGGTCAGGAGCAAAGCAGGACCTCCATGGGTACGGGTGGGGGCTTCTCTTTGCAGGAGTAGGACAGGCTGGAAGCTTTGCAAGCTGAATTTCCTGAAGGACACAAAATCAGATCCATGGGGGGGCAGGGTTTGCTCTTGCTAGTGCTGCTTAACAGACCATTCTCCATCTCCCCAAGACCGTTGCCCATCTGCTCAAGATCATTCTCCATCTCTCCAAGACCATTCTCCATCTCCCCAAGACCGTTCCCCATCTCTCCAAGACCATTCCCCATCTCTCCAAGACCATTCCCCATGTCCCCAGGACCACTCTCCATCTCCCCAAGACCATTCCCCATCTCTCCAAGACCATTCCCCACCTCCCCATCTCTTCTTTCCCGCGCTGGATGGTGTTCCCGAAGGCACCCCCACCCCTCCAGCCCCTTCCCCACCCTGCCAACAGGAGGCCAAGCCGCTCCCTTCAGGAATTTCAGGGTCTCCCCGCCTCCAGGCTCTTCTCCTGCGTTTCTCTCCCGAACGCAGGAAGCGATCTCAAGCGGACTATACGTTTTCCTCTGCAGGTGGGAGAGGACACCAGGTCCACAAATCCTGGCCGACCTCCGTCACCGAAGGTGACAGCAGCCTGGATTCGAGCGCAGGTGGGTACCGAAACCAGCCCCAGGCACGCGGTCCTTCCCCTTTTATACAGTCAGCCTAAAACCCGAGCCCCGGGGCTCGGCGGGACCTGCCACTTCTCCTTTTTGTCTGCTTTGTAACAACACTGTGTTGTAAATAACGGCTCTGAGCCCAGTCCCCAACAGGAGGGGGTGGGATGGGACGAGGGACCACCGTTCTTTACCCTGCTCTGGCTGCAGCGGGGAGGGGGACGGGCACACGCAGCCCCCGCTCCCTCCCGCTTGCTCATTTTCTCCCAAAAGCTGCCCCCGGCCACACAAGAGTGGCGACTTCTCGCTGTGGGGATCGGCCACGGGCGTCAGAGCGCTCTCAGGAGAGAAACGGCTTCCCCGGCAATCCCACCGCCTCGCGGGTTTTTCTTTTGGCAGGTGAATTCAGCCACAAACTCCAGCGGCTGTCTTCCAACGGCACCGTGTCCTCCAGCGAAGAGCTGGAGGAGAAGGAGGAGAACGCCACCCCCTTCGAGCAGAGTAGGTGACAGCGCGGGAGGTGGCACGGGGCTCCCGCTGCCCGCCCACGCGCCACGGCCACGCTAACTGCAGGCTGGCTTTTCCCAAATTAATCACAGAATCAGAGAATTTTGGGGTTGGCAGGGACCTCTGGAGATCATCTCCTCCAGAGCAGGGTCACCCGGAGCAGGTGTCACAGGAACGCGTCCAGGCGGGGTTGGGATGTCTCCAGAGACGGAGACTCCCCCACCTCTCTGGGCAGCCTGTGCCAGGGCTCTGCCACCCTCACAGCAAAGAAGTTCCTCCTCGGGTTGAGATGGAACTTCCCATGGCCAAGTTTGTGCCCGTTACCCCTTGTCCTGTCCCCGGGCACCACTGAGAAGAGCCTGGCCCCGTCCTCCTGACACCCCCCTTTCAGTATTTATAAGCGTTGATAAGATCCCCCCTCAGCCGTCTTTTTTCCAGCCTGAAGAGACCCAAATCCCTCAGCCTTTCTTCATCAGAGAGGTGTTCCATCCCCTCAGCATCTTGGCAGCCCTTTGCTGTTCCCTCCCCAGCAGTTCCCTGTCCTTCTGGAACCGGGGAGCCCAGAACTGGACCCAGCGCTCCAGCTGCGGCCTCCCCAGGGCAGAGCAGAGGGGGAGGATGAACCTCCCTCCACCTGCTGGCCACGCTCTTCCTGATGCCCCCCAGGATGCCATTGGCCTTCTTGGCCACAAGGGCCCATCGCTGGCTCATGGTCACCCTGTAGTTGGGAGGAAAAACGGAGCAATGGCTGGGAGGATACCTGGCGGTGGCCCCATGAGGAGCCCAGTAGCGTTTCCTTTCCCAAGGGATAAGCTCTGCTCCGACCAGTAGGAACAGACACTCTAGGGCTGTAGACCTCAGGGTACCAGTTATCTGTAATGCTGCTAATGAACTGGTGCTGGTAACGAACTGGTGCTCCCAGCTGGTCGTCTGCTCTGTGCCAGAGACCCTCCTGCTCCAGCTCTGCTGAAGGCGCCTCCTCAGCAGCCAGGGTGCAGCCGCATCGCGTTCCGCTCGTAGGCATCAACGGGATGACCCCAGAGATGACGGCTCCGACGGGGCCCTTCCGAAACGTTGGCTTGTCCAAGGCCGCCCAGACTCACCGGCTGAGGAAGCTCCGCGCCCCTTCCAAGTGCCGGGAGTGCAACAGCTACGTTTACTTCCAGGGAGCAGAATGCGAGGAGGTAAAGCTGGGAGAAGCGGGAAGGGAAAGTGGGCGGGTGGAAAGAGGTGGAGGACGCGTCCCGTGAAGGGGGTGACCTCCCCTGCGTTCGGTCCCACGGTCCCCCCTGTCCCCGGGCGAGAGCCACCCGCCCCGCGGCAGCGCGTCGCGGCGCCGCTCGTCACTCGGGGGTGGCAGGTTTGCTGCGGAAACCCCCCCCCCGGCGGCTCTGACACAGATGTGGTCACCACCCTGGGTGTAACCGCAGCCGGGAGGTCTAACTTCCCTCTTCCCTGAGCCCACGCGGAGGTGTCAGCGTGACCTTTGGGGCAGGACCCCCCCAACACACACACACTTCCCCTAACCCGTGTTTGGGGAGACATTCCTCCTTCGGGGAGGGGTCCGTGCGCTTGGCGTGGGCCTGCGGCGGCTCCAAGAAAGGCGTTTTTCCCGTCTGCCGTCGTTCTCCGAGTGACGCCGGGTGTCACTGCCCTTCCACCTGCCCCATGGTGCCTTTTCCCCGTGTTTTCCAGTGCTACCTGGCCTGCCACAAGAAGTGTCTGGAAACCTTGGCCATCCAGTGCGGGCACAAGAAACTCCAAGGGAAGCTGCAGCTTTTCGGGCAAGACTTCACCACGGCTTCTCAGAGCAGCTCGGACGGCATCCCCTTCATCATCAAGAAGTGCATTTCGGAGATTGAGAAGCGGGCGCTGAAAACCAAGGTGACGCGCTCTCTCTTCCCTCTTCTTCAGCTAATCTGGCTCCGCTGCCTTCTCCGGAACCGCTCTCCTGCCTCGCCGTCAAACCCAACAGGCTCCTTTTTTCACGTTCCTGGAGGCAGGAAGCCAGAAAGTCCCGGGTGATAAACTCGGCCCCGACGCCCCAAACTCTGACCTGGGAAACTCACTTCTCTCGCCTCCCTCTTTCCTACGGAACAGGAATGACAGTAATGCCTGAGCTGGAAGGGGGTGTCCCAGGATGATTTCTGAGAGGGATTTCCAGCCCCGGGAGGAGAGGGTGGGAGCTCGAAGCTCACTGTCTCACGCAAACACGAACAGAAACATCTCTCCTCACCCCCAACTCCGCTTTTCTCTCTTTTACAGGGCATCTACCGGGTGAATGGTGTCAAGACCCGGGTGGAGAAGCTTTGCCAGGCGTTTGAGAATGGGAAAGAGCTGGTGGAGCTTTCCCAGGCCTCCCCTCATGATATCAGCAACGTCTTGAAGCTCTACCTGAGACAGGTAGGGTGCCGGTGCCACCTCCTGCTGGGGGGAGGCGGGGGAGAGGTGCCCTGATGGCCCCCCAGCCAGACCTGCCTTCACCGACTTGTCTCCGGCGGGAGCGATTCCGCACAAACTGGGCAGGATTTGTGGGTGCCGAGGGGTCCCCCCCCAGCCGGGAGCGGGTGAGCGATGGGGATGTGACCGTGAGCCTCCCCCAAGCCCACCGCGGGGGGTCCCTGCTCTCGGGGAGCCCTGGCACAAGGCGGTCGCCGTCGCTGCGGCACCCGCAGGCCACCGGCAACGTGCAGAAGCACCAAACCCTCCCTCCCCTCTTCGCCCTTGGGGAACCAGCGACGCGAAAGGGGAAGTGGGTGATCCAGCAAAGGTCGCTCCGCACGGCAGGGCCGGGGCTGAGCTCACGTCTCCCCGTCACACCGTGTCCCTCGGGTGTCTCTGCGGTGGGCTCAGATGGGTGCTGTGTCCCTATGATGGGCTCAGATGGGTGCTGTGCCCCTTGGATCACCCTGTGGTGGGCTCAGATGGGCACTGTGTCCCTATGATGGGCTCAGATGGGTGCTGTGTCCCTATGATGGGCTCAGATGGGTGCTGTGCCCCTTGGATCACCCTGTGGTGGGCTCAGATGGCTGCTGTGCCCCTCGGCTGTCCCTATGGTGGGCTCAGATGGGTGCTGTGCCCCTCGGGTGTCCCTATGATGGGCTCAGACGGGTGCTGTGTCCCTCAGGTCACCCTGTGGTGGGCTCAGATGGCTGCTGTGTCCCTATGATGGGCTCAGATGGGTGCTGTGCCCCTCGGCTGTCCCTATGGTGGGCTCAGATGGGTGCTGTGTCCCTCAGGTCACCCTGTGGGGGGCTCAGATGGGTGCTGTGTCCCCCAGGTCACCCTATGATGAGCTCAGATGGGTGCTGTGCCCCTCGGGTGTCCCTATGATGGGCTCAGATGGGTGCTGTGTCCCTCAGGTCACCCTGTGGGGGGCTCAGATGGGTGCTGTGCCCCTCAGGTCACCCTGTGGTGGGCTCAGTTGGGTGCTGTGTCCCTATGATGGGCTCAGTTGGGTGCTGTGTCCCTCAGGTCACCCTGTGGGGGGCTCAGATGGGTGCTGTGCCCCTCAGGTGTCCCTATGATGGGCTCAGATGGGTGCTGTGTCCCTCAGGTCACGCTGTGGTGGGCTCAGATGGGTGATGTGCCCCTTGGATCACCCTGTGGTGGGCTCAGATGGGCGCTGTGTCCCCATGATGGGCTCACATGGGTGCTGTGTCCCTCGGGTGTCCCTGGGGGGGGCTCAGCCGGGCGCTGTGCCCTGCTCACAGCTGTTCTCCACCCCCAGCAAACGCCAACACACAAACTCAAAAACTGGCAGTGCAAACGGCATCACCCACATCCTCCAACCTGCCACCACAAGGCAGAAGCAGAGGAAGCAGCTTCTCCTTCACACGGCAGCCTCCCCCCTAAACTCCTTCCTGCCTCCTCTCTTGCGGCGCTGCTGGAATCCCCCCCAAACCGAGGGGCTCCCGCGCCCTAATGCCAGCACCGGGCCGGGCTGCGGGAGGGAGCCCTGTCCCTGTGTCCCCACACGGTCTGACAGGCTCTGAACTGCCTCCGCGGTCTGTCCGGAGAAGAAAAGCAGAGTGGAAAGAGAGGAAGAATCAGACCTTGAGTCACGACCCAACCTCTCACTGCGGAGAAAAGGGTTTAAAGCCCCTCTGGGAAGCGCTGGGCTGGAGGGAACCTGCTCTGCTGGTCCCCAAACCCATCCGTCTGCGCCGCTCCGAACACCCCGCCAGCCGGGCAAACCCACCGATTAGTTAACGCGCCGCTCCGGGCGCCTCGTACAAATTCCAAAGCAAGAGTTTCCACCTCACCACAGCCCCACCTCTGCCGCAGGCCACGTCGCTCGTATCCTGCCTCCTCCACCCCACAACAACCCATTCCCGTCCTCTTCCATTCCTCTCTCCCACCGAACCTGCTGCTCTGCCCATCCCGGGGGCTTTCCTAGGGGAAAAAAAAAAAAAAGGAGAATCCCTTAACCTCGACCCGGAGGGACCCATCCAGCTGGGAGCACCCACGGGCTGATTAAATGCTGCTGCTTTTTGCTTGAACTTCACCCGCTGCTAATTGCCTAGGACAAACGAGGCTGGATTTACGCGCTGCAGGAGATGGATAAATAAACATTACCTTCAGGTCGCGTGCTCTGCAGGCATTGGAAAGGTTTCCATGCTGTAGGAAAACAGCGCCGGGCAGGTCTAGGTCTCCGGGAGGGCGGAACGTTTCTCCGGCACCCACCTCCCTTCTTCTTGCTTGCAGCTGCCGGAGCCCATTATGCCCTTCCGCATGTACAACGAGCTGATGGGGCTGGCCAAGGAGAGCCTGCAGGGCGGCGAGGGCAAGGGCAAGAGCGGGAAGGGGGGCCCCGAGCTGGTGGACAAAGGAGCTGACACCGACAAGGTGGTGGCCAACCTGGTCCTGAGGCTGAAGGAGCTGCTGAAGGAGCTGCCCTCGGAGAACATGGCCACGCTGCAGTACCTCCTGCAGCACCTGAGAAGGTGAGGGGAGCCCGTGCGGGTGCTGAGGGCACCTTCCCTCTCTTCCCTGGTTGCGGGGGGGTGAGCGCAGCCTCCCCCACCGCACCCGCGGCGGGGACAGCCCAGCCCTTGCCGGGAGCAGGGAGGTAGATCCATGGCTGCAGCCAATTCTCTGCCGAAGCCGGCGTGTGCCACCAGAGGGGCGTCCCCTGCTGCCGGCCCAGCATCTCCTCCAGCCTGGAGACACCGGGCTGGGCGAGCCCTGCCCGTCCGCTCGTCCCTTCTCCCGGCTTCCCCTCCTGAGTTCCTCCTCCTCCTCCTCCCCAGGATCGTGGAAGTGGAACAGGACAACAAGATGACCTCAAGCAACCTGGGCATCGTCTTCGGGCCAACGCTGATGCGCCCACGGCCCACGGACGCCACTATTTCCTTGTCCTCGCTGGTCGATTATCCCCACCAAGCTCGCATCGTCGAGGCGCTCATCATCTTCTATTCGACCATCTTTGAGAAGAAGGAGAGCGCGGTGCTGGGCGACTCCCGCAAATACTCCACGGAGAGCAAGGAGGAGGCAGCCGGCTGCTCGGACCTGGTAGGAGCCTGTGGGGCAGGGAGCGCCCCGAGGGGACGCAGACCGACCGAGACACCCTGCCTTTGCTTGAAACCTGGAGCAGATCAGCCCGGGCAGCCCCAGCACCCCCAGCCCTCTCCTGAGCGGTGCCCGACCGGGGGCTCTGCCCGGCAGCGGGGATGTTCCCCATCCGTGCCGTGCCCCACGATGGTACAGGTCTGGCCAACGCTGCTGCCCTTCTCTTCGGAAACCCGCCGTGGCCCCCCCTGCATCCCCACTCCACTTGCGTGGGATTTTTCTGCCCCAAAAGAACAGTTTCCGTAGGTGACAGGCAGGGGGTGGGAGGACGGAGCCTACGCACCTTTACACAGGGACAAAAAGACGGCATTTCTCCACCCAACATTTTCCAGAACCGTGTCTCGGTGAAGGAGAGAGGTTCCTTCTCCTCCGTGCCCTCACCACTGCTCCTCTTCCTCCCAGGCCAGCGCAGGCTCCCAGCCCGCAGCTCCTCCCGGCAGCGCCCACGACCTGCAGCTGCCTTCGGAGAAGGGGAATTTGGGTTACGGCACCGACTCATTCGCAGGTAAGCGAGAGGTGGCTCCTCCCCGGCGGGCGCAGGTCTCTCGGGAGGTCCGGGGTGTCACCAAGCGGCAATAACACGACGCCCTTCCCCCGTCCCTGAAGACCAAGCGAAGACCAAGACTTTTGCCGAGCAAAGCTCTCGCTGGCGCCGCGGTGCTGGGCGACAGCGTGGCACGGGGCTCCCTCTCTCCCGCAGAGTCCGGCGACCGCTCCGTTGACTCCGACTCCGAGCTGGAGGACGGCGGGGAGCTGCTGGCCACCGCCGCCGGGGTGCCGGGAACCCACCTCCGGAAACAGGAGAGCGAGACCAGCACGGACGACGCTCAGTTCTGCGACGAGGGGAGCGAGGGGCAGCGGAGCCGGAGCTGCAGCGCGGGGCAGTCGGACGCGGAGGGCAGCGCTCCCCGCTGCCGCAGCCCCCCGGGAGAAGAGCAGAGCGACGCAGAAGAATACCCCGAGAGCCGCCTCTCCGCTGCCGACACGGACCACAACACAAACCAGTCCAACAACGCACCCTCGCCCGCCGCTGCCCCGTCTCTGGCAGCCAGGGGCCAAGGCGGTGGCGAGCAGCGGCCCCGGTTTATCTGAGCCACCCAAAAAAAGCACCGCAGACGCTGGGACGGGGCAAAGGGGCAGAACCCGGCCGCTGCCTGGGCGTAGCGACGCGCGGAGCTGCGATGGCGAGGGTGGGGAGGGCCGGCACGGAGCCCCGGGCAGCTCGGGGTGGGGGGGTTCGGTGTGTCAGCTGCAGGCAAGTCCTCGCTGTTCCGTGGCTGGAGCTTTCACACAAACCCCCCCCCGAGCCCCTCGGCTCCCCACGGGGGACATCGGGCCAGGCTGCCCCGACTGCTGGGAGCCGCCAGGTCCGGCAGCCCAGAGCTGCGTTTCTTGGGAAGGAGCTGAAGTCCGCAGCCCCCTCGCTGCTTGTTCCGGACTGGGAAGGAACCCAGGGCTTTGCTGTGCCCGTGCTGCGTCACAGGCTTAATTTTTGCCGCGCTCCATAATCCCACGCCTCCGCTGCAGAAATCGAGGTAGGAAGAGTCCAAAGATCCCATCATCCTCGCTGGCTGCGGCTGGAGGGGAGAGGAGGTGACACAGGGAGAGGTCCCCAAGAGAAGGGGACTGCAGCCAGGCTCGGACAGACGGACAACGCCGAGCGCCGGGCTCTGCCAGCCTGGGGAATGGCTCGCCGGGAAGGGGACGCGGCCGCAGGAGCGCTGGGTTCGGCGCAGCCGGGTGAAATCCACCTGCGCCGTCTCGCGCGGAGCCGGATCCTCGGCCGCAGGGCCACGACCGCGCCGTCTGCCGGGCCCGGCCAGGTACATTTATCGTCTCTGACTGACTGTAGCGGGCACCCCCACGTCCAGCCACGCACCTACTGCCGCCTCGGCACTTCCAAGCCACGGAGGGCTCAGCGGGCGCCGTGCCCTGCCTGGCTCGCCCGGCGAGCTCCACGCTGCTGCTTGTATCCATGGGCATTTTCCTACCTGGCAGGAGCCACGCGAAGAGCGGCCGCAGGCTGCGAGCAAGCTCAGGGGTTTTCCTGGCTGCAGGGTCCCGAGCGTTGCCTGATCTCTCAGGGTTTTGGGGGTTTTTTTTTTGATAGGCAATCGGTCTCCAAAAATCCAAGCTGCAAGTCCAGGACTGCACTTTTCCGGCTGGCTCCGAGATGGAGCCAGGCAGGGAGCAGGTCACCAAGGGGAGATGCCGCCTTCTTGGGACCGTCACAGCCCGAACCGAGTCCCAGCCCCTGCCAGTGTAAGAGGCTTTTTATTTTTTTGTAAAGAAACAACCCTTCAACACGAATCCACTACCTCTGCTGGCAAAGGAACTTCAAGGGTCAAACAAGACCAGTCAAAGTATATTTTTTTTAAAGCTACGAGACTTTTCTGCACTGAAGCATAGAGAAACAAGTAATTTTAAGTTTAGCAAGAGCTGAAAGCTGTTTCCTTCTGTTCCCCTGCTTGTGCCTGGGCTGCGTTCCTGCTGTCACCGCCGAGCGTGCCACCAGACCTGCCCCAGCAGGGACCGAGCGCTCCCAGCCGGGGACAGAGGCACGAGGGCACCTCGCACGCGAGCAACGCGCAGCCCACAGCTCCCGAGCAACTGCACAAATCCAAAGCTGTTTCCTAATAATGAGCCAGCCCCTTCCTCGGGGAGATGCTGGACGCCAGATCCTCCCTCGCCCCCTCCGCTCGCCCGTCAAGAGCGGCCACCCCAAGGGGACGGCGAGGGGAGGGCGGAGGCCAAGGAAGCCAAAGCGGGAGCGACGTTCCGGCTGAAGCTCCACTGAGGGGTGGCTGGGGGTCACACGCGCCCCGTTACTGTAGAGCTGGGCGATCAACCAGACGTTTGACCCCTCAGAGGACCAGCCTCCGGCACAGGGAGAGCCTGGGCACCGGTTCCCAGAGCTCTGCAAGACTATCGGAAACGCATCTCGGCGTAGTCGCTTAAAGGTACACGAACCCAAAGCCAAACGGTTTCTAACTGAGCCAAAGAAGAGCCAGAAGACAGCCGTGAGCCATTCCGCTCCGCGGCTCTTCAACGAGACGGTTGGATTTTTCCAGCAGCTCATTTCCACGGTAGCAAGAGGAACGAGGCCGAGGGCCCTCGCTACCAGCACTGCTACCCCCCCGGCGGTACCGCGTGTGTGTGCGAGGATGGATGGCGGGTGAATGCGAGTGAGGGAAGGGACGAAAGCTACGCTTGAGCTTCACATGGGGTCAGGCACCCTGCTGGTTGTATATTAATTCGGCGTGGAAAAAGTAAAGCGTGTTTGCTACGACGTGCCTGCACTGCTGTATGAAGCTGCGTAACGTGTTTTGCTGTGATCAGATTGACTTGCTTCCAAAAAAATAAATAAAATCGGCGTGTTCCAACCCGTGTCTCTCCTGGAGATCGGAGTCTTCCAGACTCATACGCCCATGGCTGCAGGAGGCTAAGCACTGTAATGAAGGCCTCCGAGTACTTCTAGTAAGTAAACTGAAGGCTAAAAACCCTCAAGAGACCTGAAACAGATGAAAATGAAAGCGACTCAGGGGTGATAAGCAACTCTCCACTGCAATATCTGAACACCAAGGTCTCAAAACCAGGGCCAGAGGGTACGGAGGTGAGGTAAGCGATGAGGTCTGTCTGAACTGCAGCGCCAAAACCGCACTCAGGGCTCTGCAGGGCGAGCTCTCGGCTCAGCCCATCGCAGCCTCAGCAGCAGCAGCACACCCCAAACAGAACGAAAAACAGGGGAACTCACAAAGTCCGAAAGGCTTTGGTACAGGGAGAGGGTGAGAAATACAGTACCAGTGAGGAACAGAGAGAATACAAACCTTTATTAAAATAAGATCCTATAAAATAAAACAGGAAAGCAAAGGCCTTTTTCCACTCGCCTCCACCCTGCACACGTCTGCTGCTTCAGGTTACTTCCATGGCTTGAGTCCTTAACAAGAGACTAAGGAGTTACGGCAAAGTCTACGCTGGAAAAGAAAAAATCAGGCCAAGTAGCATCACGGCAGTGAATTTCCTTGGCCATCTATGAAAAGGCAGACACCTCAGAGCGTCTGTGAATTGTCAGTAGATGGGCAGGTGGGGAGGTGTCCCACAACCTTCCCGCACCTGGAGGAAGGAGAGCTCAGGATGGGAATCTCCCTCAGCAGGGAAGAGACGCTCCCAAGGCCAAGCGCCACTGAACACCCCGAACACCCCCAGGTGGGTTCTGAGGCACGAGGCCAGGGAAGCCTTGCTCTGGTCCATCCCCTCACCAACAGCTCCCTCCACAAACAACTTAAAGTTCCGAGATGCTCTTTTCCTGGAGGCAGCTCGCTTCAACTCCATCCTGGATAGCCCCAGCGCTGCCCAAAGCCAGAGGGTTTCGCGCTCCGCCTTACCCGGCAGCTCCCGATCACTGCACCAGTCTGTAGGTGATGTAGCGACCCGCAGTCTCACTCGGTCTTATGATCTTCACCACCTGGAAGGCCGACAGAAGGAACTCGTGAGGGAGAGAAGCCGGCGGCGGTTCCCCTGCAGGGCTTCCCTGCCCAACAACAGG
Source organism: Alca torda (assembly GCA_008658365.1). Classification (NCBI taxonomy): domain Eukaryota; kingdom Metazoa; phylum Chordata; class Aves; order Charadriiformes; family Alcidae; genus Alca; species Alca torda. Next base: position 4,071,056 of record CM018096.1, read on the forward strand.
CGCGCACAGCCCCCGACAGCGTGGCTGCAAAGCTGCGGCCCCTCGGCAGCCACAGGGATGCCGGGACTCAGCTCCCCGCTCCAGGTGGAGGCACGGAATGGAAGTGCCACCCCCGCAGTGCAAGGGAAGGGGAGATCACCCCTTGTGTCCTTGTGGCCAAGAAGGCCAATGGCATCCTGGGGGGCATCAGGAAGAGCGTGGCCAGCAGGTGGAGGGAGGTTCATCCTCCCGCTCTGCTCTGCCCTGGGGAGGCCGCAGCTGGAGCGCTGGGTCCAGTTCTGGGCTCCCCGGATCCAGAAGGACAGGGAACTGCTGGAGAGGGGACAGCAAAGGGCTGCCAAGATGCTGAGGGGATGGAACACCTCTCTGATGAAGAAAGGCTGAGGGATTTGGGTCTCTTCAGGCTGGAAAAAAGACGGCTGAGGGGGGATCTTATCAACGCTTATAAATACTGAAAGGGGGGGTGTCAGGAGGACGGGGCCAGGCTCTTCTCAGTGGTGCCCGGGGACAGGACAAGGGGTAACGGGCACAAACTTGACCATGGGAAGTTCCATCTCAACACAAGGAGGAACTTCTTTGCGGTGAGGGTGGCAGAGCCCTGGCACAGGCTGCCCAGAGAGGTGGGGGAGTCTCCGTCTCTGGAGACATCCCAACCCCACCTGGACGCGTTCCTGTGCCACCTGCTGTGGGTGACCCTGCTCTGGCAGAGGGTTGGAGAAGATGATCTCCAGAGGTCCCTGCCAACCCTATGATTCTATGATCACAGAGCGTGGGGCTGTGTCACATCAGCTGCCTGTCACCAGCCAGCTCAGCAGGCGGCCGAGAGTGCCGTGTCCTTGCTAGAAGCCTGCTCACCTTACACACACCCATACCTCACCCACAGCAGCTTCTATGTTTGAAAGAGACACCTCTCCTGTCTCCAGGAGTTCTGAAATACTGCAGAGGATCTCCCCTCCTTGCCCTGCTGACAGTTGGTGCCCGAGTCTATTCCTCTCTCACCTGACCACGCTTTATTCCAAAGTACCGGGCCACAGGATCCCCAGCCTGTATCCTTGGGAGCTGGTTCTCTCTGAGTTTACTGCGCAGGGGGTCAAGGAGAAGCTCCTCAGCAGAACACGCGACTGGCCCAGGCGCCCCTTCGTTAGCGCAGCTCACAGAACGAAGTAATAAACCATCGCACATGGATATATTAATTTTCAGCCCAAAGCAAGTATGCCTCAAGCCCAGGCAGGAAAGGAAGGAACAAAGAAAGGATACTATCTGGCCAGTAGCTCGGTTACTTCTTCCTTTGTCATGACAACGTGCTCCGGGACCAACTGTAAACAACAGGGGAGAGTGACGGTAAGATCAGAAAGCCAGAGAAAGGAACTGGCTCCTCACAGCGGCGGGAGAAGCAACTCGTTTGTAAGGAAGAAAACTACAACCGCATCACTCAGCCCGGCGTTCCAGCTGAGAGGTCTCTAGGAGCAGCCCGAGCCGTGACTCAGCACCAAAGACTGATCATCCCGCCCTCGCTCCGCTGCCCAACACTGCTCACCTCGTGCTCTGTGATGTTGATCAGAAGCTCCTGCTGCAGGAACTGCTCCAGGATGTATTTGGGAGCCATATCTACCAGGGACTGGAAAGGGAAAGGTCTGTCAGATGGCAGCGCTGGCCCAGGACAGCCCTGCCCGCGCTCAGCTCTGCTCCTCGATGAACAGCAGCCACTGCAAGGCGGGATCACCACACTCGTGCTCACACAGGCACAGCGACGCAGGAAAGGAGCAAACAGACCTCTTGACCACTGGCAAATATCCCTTTTTCTCTTGACTACCCCTGGGCCCTCAGCTGTGCTTGGAACCAGAACCAATTGTTCTAGTTAAATGCGCTTGTACGTTAAACAAGAGCCTGCATTAAGGTACAACAGGCTTCAGCGAAAGATTTTATCTGGAAGGATATTATAGGCTTTTATTTACCTAAAGCAGCACCGAAAAACAGACAAGCAAGACCTCCACAGCCCACAATAACCCTCTGACTCGCAGGCAGCCTCCTTTCACGGTACTTTGTACCTGCTTTGCCGAGGGGGTCATGCCTTGCTGCACCACGATCAGCGCTCTGGTGATGTTCTCCTCCTGCATCCTCTGGCAGTACATCTTGATTGTCTTTATTCCAACCTTGGGCTCCTCTGGGGAAAGGAGTTACAAAGGAAAGGGGTTACAACCAGCGCTCCCTCCTTCTGTTAACCCCTCCAGAAAGCAACACCAGCCCTTCTGGCAGCAGGAAGACCCAGACGGGATGGAAGAGTGGGCTAATAAGAACCTTATGAAGTTCAACACGGACAAGTGTAAGGTTTTGCACCTGGGAAAACATAATCCCCAGAGTGTGGCGCAGGCTGGGATCTACCCAGCTGAGGAGCAGTGGTGTGGAAAGGGACCTGGGGGACAAATAAGCTCAATGTGAGTGAGCAGCCGTGCTGCTGCAGCAACGAAACCCAATGGGATGCTGGGCTGCATCACCAAGGGCATCACCTTTAGAGATAAAGAATCATTATCCCACTCTACTCGGCACTTGTCAGGCCGCACCTGGAATACCGTGTGCAGTTTTGGTCCCCGCTATGCAAAAGAGCTGTGACCGGGCTGGAGAGCGGCCAGAGAAGGGCCACCAAGACGATGTGGGGAAGGCTGCCGTATGAGGAAAGGCCGAGAGAACTGCCTTGAGAAAAGAAGGCTCAGGGGAGACCTTATAACCACATTCCAGTATTTAAAGGATGACTACAAAGAAGCTGGAGACTCCCCTTCAAGGAGTCACATGGAAAAGACGAGGGGTGATGGGTGCAAGTTACTCCTGGGGAGATTCCGATGGGACACAGGGGGAAAATTTTTCACAATGAGAACAACCAGCCATTGGAACAATCTCCCCAGGGAAGCGGGGGATTCCCCACCATTGGACACTTTTAAGGTTTGGCTGAGCAGAGTGCTGGGCTTTCTTGTCTGGACTATGCTTTGGCCGAGAAAGGTGGGATCAGATGATCCCTGAGCTCCCTTCCAACCCAGAATTCTACGCTTCTATGGCGCTTCTATGGTTCTATGATGGTTCTATGGTTTTTCTGCCCTTCTCCCGACTCCTGGAACCGCGGCCGGAGCAGTCTGAGCTCACCCGGGAAGAAGACGAACATCTGGTCGGTGGGATCGTCGTTGTGAGCCACCAGCACCGTCAGGTCAGTGCGGCGGGGCCGCCCCTCGCTGGGTTTGTCACCGAACTGCGCTTTGAACTCCTCCAGCGTCTGATCCAGCTCGTCCTGGGTCACCAGGTAGCCCCGGTCGTGACAGAGCTGCCGAGAAAACCCCTCGCCTCAGGCCAACCGCCATCGCCGCCATTACGCGGGGCACCGGAGACGGGCCGGGCTAGGCCGCAACGGTACCCACCGAGCCCCTGAGCACCGCACACCCCCTCCACGCCCCGCCACCGCCCTCCCGCACCTGCATGATGGTCTTACGGATCTTCCACAGCCGGTAAGTCTCCTCCTCGTCGTCCATCTTTCCCTCACGGCCCGAGGACCCCGGGGCGGCCGCAAGGTCCTCGGGCGCAGGGCCTTCTGGGAGCTGTAGTCCGCCACACGCTATTGGTCAGGCCCCCATCAATCGTCACTTAGAGCGCGCTGAGTGGCTACTCAGCCGAGAGAGGCGGTGCCTCCGGGCATCGTCGCCGCCGATTGGCTGGGAGGGCGGAGCGCGATGGGATGGGGTCGGGCGCTGCTGTGGGGGGCGGTGGCAGCGGCGGCGGCGCGGGGTTCGGTGAGGAGGATGGTGAGTGCGGCCCGGCCAGCTCCGCTCCGGGGGTAGCGGGAGGAGGGCAGGGCGGTGGGGAGCGGGGCTGCGGTCGCGGATGTGGGGTGCACAGTGGGGGGAGTTGAGGGTGAGGCCTGGCCTGGGGGGCTTGAGGCCTGGCCGGGGGGCGCAAGGCCTGAGGCCTGGCCGGGGGGATGCGGGGCGGGGGCGGGCGGACGAGCCCTCCCCGGGGAAGCAAAGGATGCGGAGACGGCGGTTCTGACGGGGGGACGGAGCCCCCCGTGCGTGGCAGGTGGTTGTGGAGCTCCCCCCGGGTCGGGGGGAACACAAGCGGAGAGGGGGTGACGGTGTCTCACACTGTGTCGTGTGTTCCCCCCCCCCCGCAGTGTGCCCAGGCGGACGGCTGGCGCTCGGCCAAGTCCATCTATGAGTTCCACGCACGAGATATCGATGGAAACGACGTTTCCCTGGAGAAGTACCGGTAGGAGGAGAAGGGATGGGCCCCTCTCGGCCTTGGGACGCGGGGGCTGAAGGCTCCGGGGGGGGGTGGGGTGAGGAATGCGGCTCAAAGGGCTCCAGGACGATTGTCCCGCTGCGGCTTAATCGCTTGCGTAATGCGGGAGAGGAGCTTGTTTACCGGCCTTTCGCGCCTCGCCCCTTGCCCTCCTGCCCGGGGAAGGGCTGTTGATTCACACCCCACCTCCCCCCCCCCAACATTTCCAGAGGCTACGTCTGTATCATCACCAACGTGGCTTCGAAATGAGGAAAAACCGCTGTAAACTACACTCAGCTTGTTGACTTGTACGCCCGATACGCTGAGAGGGGTTTACGCATCCTGGCTTTTCCCTGCAACCAGTTTGGAAAACAGGTATGTGGGGGAGCGGGGTGGGGGCTCCCCCTCGCCCAGCTGGGCCCCCCTCTGTGTCCCCAGGACGCTCACAGAGTGCCCCTTCCGTCACCTTCCTCAGGAGCCTGGGGACGACGCCCAGATTAAGGCATTTGCTGAAAACTATGGTGTGAAATTTGACATGTACAGCAAGATTGATGTCAATGGGGATGATGCCCACCCGCTCTGGAAGTGGATGAAGGACCAGCCCAAAGGAAGGGGCACCCTGGGCAAGTGAGTGTGGGATAGGGGCTGGGGAAGGCACCCTGGGAGGCAAGGAGGGGTCGGCTGTGGGCAGCTCCATCCCAGCAGGGGGCCTGGCTGCAGCAAGAGGAAGGGTTTCTTCTGCCGCAGACTCACACTTGTTTTTTCTCTCCTAGTGCAATAAAATGGAACTTCACTAAGGTAGGACACAGCTGCCTTCTCTTGGCTTTGCCTGGGTCGCACCCTCACTCTTCGCGGGGGGGCAGTAAGGGGTCCCTGGGGTGCTGCAGGGAGGAGGGATCCTCACCTGCAGACTCTGCGGTTATCCCAGATGACAGATAGGAGTGTCCTGAGGGGCTCCTGCGCTGTCCTGGTCCCTCTGCCTGGACTCCCCCAGGATCCTCCAGCCCAGTTATTTCCAGCCCCAGCCCGGGGAGGCAGTAACCGGCCGAGGGGGGAGCGGGGCTGCCAGGGGCAGGATCTGCCCCAGACCAACCCCACCACAAGCAGCTCCCTGGGCTGCTCTGCCACTCTCGGGGCTGCAGAGCCCACGTTACAGCTGGGCCTCACTTGGGTGCTGCTTCGCTTCCACAGTTCCTCATTAACCGGGAAGGCCAAGTGGTGAAGAGGTACAGTCCGATGGAGGATCCCTACGTAAGTCTGCTGCAGGCCTCAGGGGTGGCGCAACCCTGCCTGACGCGTGGGAAAGGGGAAGCACAGCTTTCCGCAGATCATGTCTGTGGAGAAACGGCAGTGCCGGGGCCAAGCACTGCTCGGAGCAGGCTCTGCTGCCGCGTCTCAGCTCTCTTCTGCTTTGGCTGGGAGAAAAAAGGCTCTGGGGGGGGTGGCTGCAGCACTGGGGGAGTGGATGCCCAGCGCAGGGCGGGTGGGTGGTTCTGAGCAGTGTCTCTGGGGCCTTTGGGCATGTTTTTGGGGTAATGATGTTCCCATAGCACAACGCTCCCTTCCTTCTCGCAGGTGATCGAGAAGGACCTGCCTGCCTACTTGTAGACCTGCTTATCTCCCCCCTGCACTGTCCCTGCACCCCAGCACCGGCCTCCCGCTGCCTGTGGAGTCTTCTCATCCAGCGCCCATGACGGTCTGCCTTCAAGCCAGCTTGCTGGTGAGGCAGACCCGAAAATCTGGCGTACATTCGCTGGAAGAGGCTTCACAGGGCTGGGGGCTGCTGCTGGGCAGCCCTTTTCTTTGGGCGTAGAGCAGGATCTGATGTCCCCTTGCAATAAAGGTGTTAGAAACGACCGGTTGTGTCTGGGCATGTGGAATTGAGCGGTGGAAAGGACAGGGCTGGGTCTGCTGCACCGCTCCCGGTGAGAAGCCAGAGCTTTGCAGGGGAGCCAAGACCTTACACAATTCCTGAGCCCCAGCAGGGATAATCCTCATTACTGCTGAGGGGGGATTGTGCACAAATCCCAGGTCAGGCGGCGCTCCCGAGGGAAAAGCCGGAGCAAGTGGAAGGTGTGTGTGTGTGTGTGGCCCTGCTGGGATCCTTCCTCACCCAAACCCAACAGGTGTCTGCGCCGATGAGGCAATTGGGTTGTTTTTCTCCGAAGGCAGAGTGTGGGTGCTCAGCAGCACGGCCCTGGCCCCGCTCCCCCGCTCCTGGCCCTGGCTGGGCAGCGAAGGGACCAGTTCCAGCAGTGGCGCAAGCCACGGCCAGAAGCCATTACTGCAAAATAACCCCCAAGTCGTGCTGGGACACGGTGAAATACCTCACGGCACCAGAGACGTGTCCGACAGCAGCGTGCAGGACCACAGGTGCATCCGTTCTCCTCGGGAGTCTCGGCTGCAGCGTGGTGGTGCTTGCGAAGGCGCAGCCTGGTCTGGCCGAGCCCACGGAGGGGCAGCATCTCCCGGGGTGGGGAGAGCTTGGGTTTTACAGGTGATTTGCTGTGCGGGAGCGCTGCTTTGCCTCTTTTCCCCAGGGTGCTGGGTCAGCCACAGCCCCCAACCACCCCGAGCCCCCGTGGGGAGCCCTGTCCTCGCTGCGGGGCCAAGGGGGGAGTGGGGAAGAGCCCCAGGGTCCTTGCTGGGGTCCCCCCACACGCCTGCAGCCCGGCACGTCCAGGATGCTGGGAGGATCCTGCCCCAGCCTGTCTGACCGCTCGCCCCCCCCCCGGGACAGGCAGGCTGGTGTCGGGAGCTGCCCCACAGCCCCACTCGCTCTCGCCGTGAACTCTGTGGGCAGCACCGCAGGGCTCAGCCGCGGCTGCGCAAGGCGAGCTACGAACCGCTCCTCCGTGGCTCGCCCCCATCCCACCTCCCGCAGGGACAGAGCAGTGCCGGGACGAGATGTCCCGGCGCCGCAGCAGCTGGTGCTGGAGGAACACGCCTGAACAGCAGCTCCTCTATCTCTGTTTTCCCCAGTAAAGCTGGGAGAAAATAGCCCCATGGAAGGCCAGCGCCTGGCTGGCTCCAGGGACAATCCTCCTCCGCACGGCCCGGGGAGAAGGGGGGACTCGGGACAGCAGTCCTCAACTGCCACCCGGTTGGTGACACTGGAGATAAACTCCGGCTGCCAGTAGGACCCCGGCCTTGGAATCCCTATCCTGATCCGAGTCCCAGATGGGATCCTGGGACAGATCTACACCTCTGGACAGACAGACAGACAGAGAGCTGGGACTTACAGAAATCTCGTATGTGGCTTCCTTTCCATTTTTACTGAGCAGAATGCAAAATTATCCTTCTGAGGCAAGTAGAAAATTCAGGAATTATTAGTCAAAGGCACATATTCTAAAAAAAAAAAAAATCTCTTTACATATATACATCTCAATTAATTATAAATACACATAGAAAAACAAAGGCAAACAACAAGCAGATTAAAAAGTGCTAACAAAAAGGTGTGAGGGGAAGAAAAAAAAAGGGACTCATTTAAAAATACATACAATCAGTAGGACAACTGCATAATAATTTAGTTAAAAGATATCATTACATATTATTAACCCTGACAAAAACACAGGATCGGGGCAGGGAAGGGCTTTCTTGAAGGTGCTCTCTGTCTTTCCAGAGATCAGGGAGGGAGAATTGCATATATTTTTAAAATTAACATCGAAGCCACCAGGAAAGGCTCCGGGTGACGGCGGAGCAGTGGCTGGCGGAGGGTGCCTAGCGGGAGAATTCCTCCTCGCTATTCCTGAGTTTAAGCCTCTCTGATAATGGGTTTTCCCTGGTGTCCTTCCCTCTCCTCGCCGAGAATTCAGCGAGCGCCGAGCGAACGAACCGGGACCGGGGTGGGGGGGGCGAAGCTGGAGCCTCCCCACGAGCGGTGTGGGCTGGGAGATACTTTAAATAGAGGAGGGTGTGGGCCTGGGGAGAGCCTTGCTTTGTTCGGGACTAGGGAAAGGCTGCGGTGGCACCCCAGGAAGCGGCGATGCCCGGCCGGCCCCGCGGCGAGAGGCGAGCAAAGCTGCGGGACAAGCACAAACCTCTCGGGGCAGCAGCAGGGCCCCGGTGGGGGGGGGGGTCCGCAGGGGCTCCCCGTCTTTGGTGTTCACTTTGAGGTAAGGTTTCAAGGTTTCCTTGAATGCAGTAAAACGCGGCCCCCCCGAGGGCAGGGCTGACCCCGGGCTGGCGGGAGGCAGGTGCCAGCTGGGGAGGGTGGGGGGCAAGGACAAGCCCCCAAAACGAAGGGCAGGGACCAGAGCAACCTCAGAACCGAACCCACACGTGCGCCACGCAGGGCAGGTCCGTGGCCTTCACGTGTCCGGGAAGGCAGATTCCCGTCTCAGCAGGAGCACAAACACTGCGGACACTGACCCAAAGCACTTCCCAACAGCAAACAGGGCACTCGGCCCGTCGCTGGGCCCTGGGGGGGGGGACAGTGGGGGGCGAAGCTCTCTGCCTGCAGGAGGGGGCTCCACCAGCCCCCTCAAGACTGACCTGTCAGGGCACGGGGGACCCAGCAGAGGCCTCTCCCGGCTGGACATCCTTCCCCAGGTCCTCCCCGAGGAAGGGCCGGTGTCCCAGCCAGGGAAGGTCTCGCGTCCCTCCCCTAAAAACATCCTGGTGTCACTTCTAGGAAACACCTCGCTGACTCAAGGCAGAGAAAAGAAAGAGAGCAGAGGGGAGGCTTGCGGAGGAGCTGCCAGGCCTGCAGCGTTCCTGCCAGCAGGCAGCTTCCTGCCAGACTCCTTCGGTTCAAGAGAGAAAACAAGAGACAGTTTCCCCGGGACCTGCCGAGGTGAGACGCTGCTGGAACAGGGATGGTGGCAGGAGCGGCTGGGGGCTACCTCTGTGGCGGGGCAGCTTGCCCAGCCGCTCCCAGCTGAGGGGCAGTGGGTTGGTCTGGGGCAGTGCTTTTTGCAAAGCAGAACTTTGCTCTTTGGTACTGGAGGGGGAAGTCGCAGCACGAGCAGCGACGGAGCGCAGCCCCCGGCGCTCGCCCGGGAACTCTTCCCTTCTGGGGCTGGGGAGCAGCTCTCACCGAGGTGAGCGGAGGGCAGGGCTGGGGACCCACAGGGATCCCGCGTCCGTGGCCCAGCCAAGGACAAGCCCGACAGGACAGGACAGGTGAGACGGCCAGCTGAAAGGACACCCCGCGACAGCAAGAAGTGGGGACAAAGCACGGTCACGGCCACAGCGACCCGGCGAGGCTAAAGTGCAGGACAGGCTGCTGGGGCACAGGGCCCTTCTGCTCAGGGGATCCCCCCGTGGTCCCGGCGTGGCTGAGCTCTGCCAAACTCGTGAGCTCTGCCACGACATCGACAAACGAGGCACGGGTGCAGCCAGCTCCTGCCTTCTCCCGCCAAGCTCAGGCAGCCCCCAGAGGTGTCGGTGTCCCTGCCCGGGGAGGGCAGAGCAGGCGCAGTTTCGTTTTTCTCAGCTCTGCCTGCTCAGCCCCGCACAGAGGGACACCGGAGCTCGGGGACACCGTTCCCTTCCCTTCGCCCCTGCCTTCAGACCCAGCCCTCCGGAGCAGCCTCGAGGTCCACAGCAGCGCTGGGGCGGCCCACGAGGAAAGGTGGCAGCAGGCGACGCAGACACCGTTCGGTCAGCCAGCTCTCGGGGGGACCGGCTCTCTGGGCTGGAGGGCCGGGGAAGGCACGACCCAGCTCGGGAACTCAGTAGTCTGCAGGGAAACGGGCACAGAGGAGCAGGGGGGGGCTCTCCTCAGTCCTCCACGGGCACTGACCTTTGAGCAGGACTCGAACACAGCAGAGACCATCAGTCCAGATCAGCTGAACTTGGCAGCACTCAACTCCCCCCAAGCGCATGTTATATACAAATCTATACATGCCTGACCGTATATTATATATAAATAAACTTTGCTTTAAGGAACTATATGTTTTGTTGTTTTTTTTTCTTCCCTCGAAACCAGAAAAGGGTCAGTCCAGACCAGTAGAAAAGCTGGGGCTCCCCAGCTCTCACCTCTGCACCAAAGGATATGGATCCACAGTGGCCGAGCATCGCCTGGCGCGCCCAGCTGGCTTTCAGAAGTCTGGGAAAGGCCCACTGAACTGGATCACACTCTGGCGCTCCTGGGGGAGCGTGTTCTCCTGGTGGGCCCCATTTAACGTCCTTAACATCTCCTCCAGGATCTCTCTAAAATTGATATTCCCATCCTGTTGGACAAAATCTTCTTGCTGCTGCTGCTGCAGTGTCTGCAGGGGTCCCGGGTGAGGCAGGGGCAGGGGTTCGTGCAGCGAGGAGCTCAGAGGCACGTTCCCCTCCAGGACGGGAGCCGGGCTCTCGAAGGCAGAAGGATGGCTGAAGCCGAAGCGTAACCTGTGCTGCTGGTGTGGCTGGAGAACGGGCTCCGAGGGCAAGCACAGCATACCGAGCTCTGGGTTCATCGCCACATCGGGAATGCTGTTGCTGGGAGGGCTGCAGGTCAAGTCCAGGATGTCGTCCTGGCACAGGGAGTGCCTGGGCAGGGGGACCCCGGTCCCCATCTGCGTGAGGTCCGGGGGCTGTGACAGCATGGGCAGCGGCAGGGAGAACTGCGGGCTCTGCTCTTGGTTGTGCTTTCGCTTCACATTCTCGTCCATCTGCTTCAGTTCCTCCAGCACCTTACGGACACAGCTCTCGGGGATCTTTATCCCTGGGGGAGAAATGTGCGTCAGTCCCCAAAGCACTTTGGGAAGGGACGGGGCAACGTGGGGACGGAAGGACGGGCAGCAGCACTGGGGCCCATTTGTCAAGCACAGTCCCAGCCTGCTCCACCTCTCGGATGGGCTACAGAGCGGGAAATGGGACCGCAACCAGGGGAAAATCAGCGCCACGGCAGGCTCGGAGCAGGCAGCAACAGCACTGCTGCTCATGGGCACAGAGGGGCAGCCCCGGCCTGGCTCACACCCTCTGCCCGCTGCCCAAACACACGCCAGGGTAGCCCCAGCTCCCTTCCTTCCCATGGGGTCACCTAAGCAGTGGGTGCTTCCAGGCTGGAACAAGTCACTTTTTAGGGACATTTTAGGAAGGGAATCTTTGCACCGGGCAGCTAGACCCCTTCTTTCTTCTCCTAAAACGTCCTGCTCCCCTTCCCCTACCCAGAACTTTACCCACCGACTTGTTTCTTCTTCTCCTTGGTCTTGAGGCGGACGATCTGCAGGTAGCTGGTGTTGGTGATGTCTGCCATGATGCTGGCGATCTTGCTCCAGACCCGCAGGAGGGCCCCGCACAGCATGTAGTAGTGACGCAGGCGCATGCCCTGGAAGCACTCCTTCCTCTCCTGGATCAGCTTGCAGCTCCCGTTCCTTCAGTCCAAAGAGGAGAAAAAACCAACCCGAATTAGCAGAGGCTCCCACAGCAGAGCAGGATTCCCCCACCCGCAGCCTCCCCGGCGCGGCCCTTCCCCACTGCCACAGCCAAGGACCCTCTCCCCGACCCCAGCTCTGCCCCGGGGAGGGCAGGACAGGTTGGGGCTGCAGATCCCTTACCAGGCGGCATGGTTACAATTCGTCAAGGAGAATTTGTAACTGTTCTCCCAGTGCTTCTTGGCTTCCTCAGGCAGCACCTGCAGAAGAAACAGAAGGCGATAGAGATTTTTCACTGCCCAAGATGCAGCTGAGACTTGAAATACAGGGCTGGGAGTCAGGACACCTGGGTGCTCCCACCAGCTCTGCCCAACCCACAGCGGGACTACGAGGAGCTGTGAAAGGGTCACAGTAAATGTCCTTCCAAAGCCGCCCCTGCCCAAAGGAAGCGGCTTTTGCCTCTCCCTGCACCGGAGGGCTGCGGTTCCCACCTACCCGCCGGTACTTCTTCTGCAGACTGTCCAGGCTCTCCAGCTGGCTTTGCTTCCCAATATTTGGCTTGTAGAGGATGAAGTTCTTCCCGCGGCTCTGCTCTGCCAGCAGACAGGTGTATCTGCGGCCTCGCATCTGTTAGGGTAGAGCTGATGGTTACAGCCACAGCCTCTCTCTCCGAGCCCATATTTCTCTAAATTAACCCCTTCTTTCCAGGATGGAGGTTCTTGGAGGCATCTCCCAGCCCGCAGTAAGGGGTCAGACATAGACCTCTTACAGCCAGGGCAGACCTCCCGTTGGAGTCACCCTCTGAGCTGGGATGCCAGCCTGGCAGAGCCCAGGGACCTACCTTGCAGGAGAGGTAGAACCCATCGAAGGATCCCGTCAGTTTGAGTGACTTCTCATAGGCTTCCTCCCACTTTAAGCCTCTGTCGACACTGATCTAAACAGGGACAAAGAGAGGGATTCTGTAACTTCAAAGGGGCAAGACGCGCATCAGTGTCTGTCTCGCAAATCCCACCCTCAACACAACTTGGTGCTGCTGCAGCCTAGAAGCAGGCGCTGCCAGCCTGCCCTCCCGGGTACGGCAGCCTCCCCTCGCCTCCCCTGTGTAACTCCCAGCACCAGTCACCATGACTAAGGCAGATTTGGGACACAAACATGACACAAAGCCACGGGGGGCAGTGGGGGAGGGACCCAGCAGCTCACAGCCCCGGACAGGGAAGCACTGGAGAAGTCTGGACTGCAGAGATAGCCGTGAAGGCTGCCTACCTTATAAAACACGACCTGCCCATCCTGCGGGTGCCCAGGGGTCAGGAAAACCTCCTTGCTCTCCTCATAGATCTCATCCACTCCTGGGGCTAAATCTGTAGGAGAAAAGACTGCTGTAAGATCCACTTTTCCACCAGCTCCTCTCCTTGCGGGAGTCTCAAGATCTGTGCTGCGTGGGGACACCGCAGTGCCCGAGATGGCTGTGGCTGTGGAACTGCCATCAGTCAGCACAGGGAGGAACAGGGAACCTCGGGGGTGCAGGAGGGAGAGTCTGGCAACCCCTCTTTCTCCGTACCTAGGATGCCCATGTCGTATTTGCCCTCCTTCTTGTCCTTTTCAATCAGATAGTCAAAGGTGTCAGAAAAATACTGGAAGAGCATGTTCTGCTTGTCCACCTCCAGACCCAGGATGCGGTTCAGGAATTTGGTGATGGAGCAGTCTGCAAGAGCACGGCGGGTCAGGGAACACGGCGCAGCTGGTTACGGAGCCCACCAGCACGCTCCCAAAGAAAGCCACCCAACAAGCCACCCAAGGTCCCTTCCCGAGGGCAGCACAGCACTAATGCACGAGAGCGCAGCCCAAGGGCTGTTCCTCCAGGCTGCGGTCAGCTGCCAGGCTGCTGCAGGAAAATGTGACCTGCAGCTCTGGCTAATGCCCACGGGACCCTCCCCTCAAAGCAAACGTCCTGCCCCCGCCGCACAGCAAACCCCCGGAGGCCGTGCTCCCGTGCAGAGGGAGTGGCTGGGCCGTGACCCTCCTGCCTCTTTCATTTCTCCCCTGTGTTGGGCAGAAAAAGCTTGACACGTACCCTTCTCCACTGAGACAGTGCCGTACTTCATCTGATTGCAGCAGATCCCCACAGAGATGAGACCTTGCTTCATTTCTGGAAGGGCAGAAGACAGCTCGTGCATTTCAGGGTTAAGCCTCCCTTCAGCAGTCCTGCAGGGCTGCTTCCCCTCCAGCTGTGCCCGTTATTTCACAGCTAAGTCTCTCCCAGACCCTTTGTCACCCTACGCCTGGCAGGGTGACATCATGGCCAATCCTCCCCGCTCACTAGTGGGCTGCTGAGCCAGCGGTACCGTCCCCTCTCTCCGACTTTCTGCTCCGCTCTTCAGGCATCCCAAACCTGAGACCAACCCGGTCAACAAGACGCAGCAGAAACCCCAGAGCTGGTGACGTTCTTACCATGGAAAAACGCAGCCTCCCCTCTGTCGTAGCTCTTGGGCACAGGAACTCTGTTCTCCGTGTGGTTGAGGATAGTGGAGAGAACTCTGTCTAGCGCTTTAGCCCCGTACTGTGAGAGGAGAGAAGAGTCACGCACGGGACAAACCTCCACCTGCAGCTCAGCAGCGGCCCGAGTGTGTCGCTACACTTGTGCTGGCGCTGCAGAGAAAGCCACCACCTCCGCGAAGGCCACCCACCTGGTGGCTGTGCCAAGGGGGAAGCTGCGCGGCGGGGGCCTCCTCTGCCCCCAGGGGACCAGAGTAGAGGAACCTGCACATCTGCATCCCAGCGCTGGCACCAGCTTTACCCTGAGGCCCAAACGCCCTTCCCAGCTGTCCCGTGGGAGCACAACCCCCCCGCCAGCGCGGTGCTCGTTTACACCCCGCTGACGATAACCCAGTTCTGTATGCCGTACGTGGGGTGCTACACGTGGGGAGCTGGGTGCTAGGCCAGATCCTGCCTGTAGATGCCACCAATGATCCTTCCTGGCGCTGGCTCCCACTGAAGGCGCTCGCTAACTACTTCAACCCCTCCTTGGCTCAGCCACCCCGAAAACGGCCACAAGTTACCTTATTCTCAAAGTTGTACTTGCTGAGATCTCGGGATTCGGTGGCCCGTCGGTCTCCGTGAGTTAAGGCGCCCTAGGAAGGCGGATAAAGCAAAACGTTCTTACTTTTAGCCGTTGCAAAACACCAGAGAAGGATGGCGAAAGCCACGTCTCAAAAGAGGCCAGGATAAGAACGAGCAGCGGGGAAGCAGTGTTCCTCTGGAATATCGAGACTTTGCCAAAGTATTTGGGGATTTATCAGAAATGAAGAAAAATGAAACAGAGACAAATTAATTATTCCATTAATTATTTCATCAGCTTTTTGGAAACAGATGGGTTTACGCTCCTGCAACACTGGGGGAATTCCAGCATCTGGAATTGGGTTCTGCTTCCCTGAAATTCCTCATGATGCCTTGGTTACGTATTCTTCTTCACTTCCTTTCCCAAATCCCAGGATGCTAAATGCCGCCTGCGTTCCGCAACTGCAAGGCCTTTGGTCAGGGGTGATGCAATCCCCCGTACGAGTTACACTGGCCATGCCAGTGGGAACACCGGACTGGAAGCTCTTCAGAGAGAATTGGAACTGACACGTTAATCTCTTTGCTGCAGGGCACTTACGAGGCTCTCCAGACGTTTTGCCACGATGGATGCAAACCTCCTCTCCCCTGCCAGCTCAGAGATAAGGAAGACATACTCCGGAGCAGAAACCTGGTTCGATCGGTGCGTTCGACCTACAGGGACGCGAGGAGAGAAGCGAAAGGAGAGGTTGGTACAGCCCGTCTGGTATGGGAAGGGAAGCCGAGCAAGAGGTGAGAGAGTCCAAACAACTTTCTACGTCCTGCTGGTTTTCAAAGGAGATCTCTCTTTGGGGGAAAGGACAGAGTCGCGTTCTTTTTAAAATTACACACTTTTCTTTTTCTTTAAAATCAAAATAAAAACTTGACACTCAGTTGCTGACTTTATTCTAAATCCCAGATGAAAACTGTAAACCCACAGAGTTTACGGGCTTGCTGGGAACAAAGACAAAACTCATAGATTTTAGTGGATATGGTTGGACTCAATGATCTCAAAGGTCCCTTCCAACCATGAAGATTCTGTGATTCTGTGATGTTAATTGTGTGCAGGAGTAAACCAGAGCTTCGGGGTTTAATTTTTTCATTTGCTTTTTGAGGCGCTGTGAAGTTTTGCTAATATCTTTAGCTTGGTTTCCTGAAGAGCAAGGCCCAGTGGCTCCCTGGGGACAGTCCCAGCCCTGGGCATCAGGCACAACCATGCGGCCAGCGTTGGCCTGAGGCCAGGCTGGGGTGTCTCACGGGCGGGAGTCAGTCTGCAAAGCTGCAGAGCCTCGTTGGCCTGAGGCTGGCAAGGCACAAGCACGCAAAGGCACCCTCCCTTTCCTTCCCCTCTCAGTGCTCGCTCCCCTGCAGATGTTTGGGGGTTTCCTTGGCTCGAACCTGGTGCTGCCGAGACCTGGGCAGAGATGAGTTTATAGCCCTGAGCCTCTGGGGCTGAGGAGCCACTCTCCGGTTTGAGCTAGGATGCGAGTTATTTCTTTTGTGCTCACGTATTGAGGAACTGCCCCTCCCCCTTCTACAGAGCCTTTCCCAGGGCGAACAGAAATCCCCAGGCACCCCCCGGCACGTTTCACGAGGACACACTAACACGTACGGGAGGGTTCCCCCCTTCCCACACTGCAAATCGCTCCTGAAGTCAAATGGTGTTCTGCTCTATCCCACCATTTGCAGGGGTTGACGAGGGGATGAATAGGAGGAGCCAGCAAATTAACTGCCGGCTCCGAGACTGGTGCGTCCGGCAGAACTTTGGCTTCTTTGATCATGGGCTGCTCTACAGGAGACCAGGCATGCTGGAACAGATGGGGAAAGCCTAACCCGAAGGGGAAGAAAGATCCTGGGACAAGAATTAGAAGGGCTCATTCATAGGGCTTTCAACTAGGTTTGAAGGGGGATGGGGATGAAACCAGGATTACAAAAGTGGTGCCTGGGGGGTCCTGGTAGACAGTAAATTATCCATGAGCCAGCAATGTGCCCTTGTGGCCAAGAAGGCCAACGGAATCCTGGGCTGCATAGGGAAGAGTGTGGCCAGTAGGTCGAGGGAGGTCATTCTCCCCCTCTGCTCGGCGCTGGTGAGGCCACAACTGGAATCCTGTGTCCAGTTTTGGGCTCCCCAGTTCAAGAGGGACAGGGAACTGCTGGAGTGAGTCCAGCGGAGGGCAACTAAGATGATGGAGGGATTGGAGCGTCTCCCTTATGAGGAAAGGCTGAGAGAGCTGGGACTCTTCAGCCTGGGGAAGAGAAGGCCGAGGGGAGACCTTATTATGGCGTACAAGTATCTAAAGGGTGGGTTGAAGGAGGATGGAGCCAGACCCTTTTCAATGGTTCCCAATGACAGGACGAGGGGCAATGGGCACAAGTTGGAACATAGGAAGTTCCGTTCAAATACATGGAAAAACTTCTTTCCGGTGAGGGTGACAGAGCCCTGGAACAGGCTGCCCAGGGAGGGTGTGGTGTCCCTTCTCTGGAGACTTTCAAGACCCGCCTGGATGTAGCCCTGAGTGATGTGCTCTGGGCAATCCTGCTTTAGCTTTAGCAGGGGAGTGGGACGAGATGGTCTCTAGAGGTCCCTTCCAACCATGAAGATTCTGTGATTCTGTGAAGTCAACACAAACCTTCCCCACGAGAAAAATCAGTCACAACCGATTTGTGTCTGCGTTTCCACCCTGGCAAAACGCGGGAGCATTGTACTCTGCAAGGTGCTGCATCTCAGAAAGCTAAATACACCTCCCCGGCTGCCGCACAGGCCTGGCTCGGGCGGCCGCACATGCCTTTCCCTCCCAGGGCTGCCCGAGGCTCCGTGGTCTGAGCCACCACGCTCAGGGGAAGGGGACAGTGACCAAGAACATCCAGCCCTCACCAAACTGCTGTATGGCCCGGTCTGCGCTCCAGGGCAACTCCAGCGTCATGTGCACCCGGCGCTTCTGGTTTTTCACCCTTCTGTCTGCTTGGAGAGAGATACCTGAGCTGGAGGCCTCGGAGATTATTGCTACAAGCTAAGGGAGAGAGATAACAAATGAGAAAGGGAGTGAGGTTCCTGGACATCTGCAAAACTGCTTCAAGAAACATCCCAAAGCACAACTCCCCAGCCCATGAAGGGACCCAGGACTCCCTGTCACCCTCCAGCACGTCAAACGGCAGCAGAAAGCTGCAGAGCCTTGTTGGCCTGAGGCTGGCAAGGCACAAGCATGCAAAGGCACCCTCCCTTTCCTTCCCCTCTCAGTACTCGCTCCCCTACAGATGTTCGGGGGTTTCCTTGGCTCGAACCTGACTCACCTTTTCCCCTTTCATAAAACGCTCCTTCTCCTTCAGGTTGACGTGGTCTATAGAGAGGCCTTGTTCTGCACGAGACTCGAACACGACGGAGCCGTCCGGTCTGCAAACTACCCGGCCCTTCCGCCCCGTCATCTGCACACACCGACAGGAGAGAGAAAGGCTGTTAGCAGCGGGGAGAGACCCATACAGCGCTGCAAGTCAATTCTCAACAGCTTTTTCAGATTGCATGGAAGGAGAGGAAACCCTCTTCCCAGCAGCAGCCCCCTTTGCCGGTCCCTTTTCCTGTCCCCCAGTGCCACCGAAATATACTCTTGATTGTGAAGAGTACCTCAGCCACGTTCTCCGGGCCCCCGAAGTGATTGATCAGTTCATCCAAGGTATTGAGAGGTAGCTCTTTGCCCAGTGCTTTTACTTTTGTTAGGAGATCCTGCTTCATCTTTTCCACGTGTTCTAGTTCTCGCAAGCCATGCATATCTTTCCGAGAAGGTAGCATGTGAAAGTTACCTGCAATATAAAATGCAAAAGTTTAGAGTTAGCTGGTAATTGCAAATCAGAGTGGGGGGAAGTTATCCCAAAGGGCTTCTGGGGGCACTATCTGATGAGCAAAGACACCTTGCCTTGCAATGAATGCTGCCGAGTGACTTCCCTCTGTGCTTCCCCCTGTTTTGGTGGGGAAGGAGTGTGCGGGGCAAATTCTTCCTGCTCACTGATCAGTCAGGTTAATGTGAATCAACCTCACGAGCCCAAGTGTGATCATCACAGGATGAAGTCCAGCCAAGATCACAAGGCTGTCCCGAGCAGAGAAAGAGCCTCACTTTTCCAAGAAAACACCAAGAGAGTCTCCTCTCATCAGCTCACTGACTCTGCAGCCCGCCCAGCCAGATCCCCCAGAAGGGTAACGGCTGATCTGCCTCTGTCTGTGCTTGCAGGGCACTGGGGTGGGTGGCTGTCCCCAGCTGGGTGACAGGCACTAGAAGGAAGTGACTCCAGTTCCCAGGTCCCCCCAGCGAGGAAGGAGCCAACCCCGTGCTGCTGCTCCCTTACTTCTGTCCTCGGCTGCGAAGCCGTTGTAGGTGTGCTCAACGAAGATGACATCGTCCGTCTCAAACACGGACTCCGGGGAGGAGTTGAAGTCACTGTCGAGGCCCATGTCGGAGTCGGTGCTGCTGTCATCGCTGATCTTGATGACACCCGTGAGGTCACACATGCCCTTCAGAGCCTTGGCGCAGCGGCCCCTCTGCTTCCCTGCTAGGGAGAGCGAGCGGCGTCAAGGGAGCGTCCCGAGCCGCGGGCATCGATGTAGAACAGCAAGCGCCAGCTCAGAAAGAGGAGGAGGAGAAAGAGGAGGAGGAGGAGGAGGAGGAGGAGGAGGAGAAATCACAAAATAGCTGAGATTGCCCCAAATGAAAGACTGATCTTGGAAAGACAGAGCCTCTTGGGTAGGGTGGGGGGCAGTTAGGGAGGGAGGGAGAGAAAGAAAGAGAAAGGAAGAGAGAGAAAGGAAGAACAAGGCACTCTTGATCAGGGCTGAAGCCAGTTGCACACATCAGGATGAACACACAGCCGGCTCTAAGCAGTGCTGACTCCTCAGGGGAAGGAGTCCGCGGGTTTGCCTGCCTCTAGAGGAAGGTGCAGGACACGGGAAGGTGCCAGTGTTTCGGGATGTTGTTTGGTTCCAAGCACAGTAAGACATGCCCCTGCTACGTGACAGGGCTCACAAACCAGCCTGCACAGGCTGCTCTGCAGCAGCAGCCCGTCAGGATAACCTCCACAATCCGCCAGTGCCTCTGGCCCCCTCCTCCCCCTTTCCCACATCCCACTGGAGGAGAAATCCCAAAACTCTTCTTACCTGCAGCCGCAGCCAAAAATTTGGCAGGGAAGCGATTTTTTTTTTCCCCCGCCCCAGGACACCTGCGCCACGGTCTAAGTAAGGGGTAGCGGAGAACCCCCCCCTGGCTGCCAGAGGCTTCAGAGGTGCAGGCAGGGCTCTGGGCAACCTGCCCGCAGGCTGGGCAAGCGGCGGAGGGAGGGGGACACAGCTACTGGGCAAGTGGTGGAGGCGAGGACCTACGCTTGTGACAGGGAAGTGGGTTAGAGGGAGGAAAGGGTGAATGACCTAGAGCTGCCGTCCTCCAGATGAGAGAGAGCCATGGGAGATGTGCGGGAGGGCAAACTGAAACCAGGGCAGAGTAGCAAAAAGCATGAAGTAGGGAAAAGGGGAAAAAGGAAAAGAAAAAGCTGAGTGGCTGGGGTGAAGCAGCAAGGCAGGAGGTCAGATGCTGGGCAGTGGAGTGTGCTCTTACGTTTTCTTTTAATGCCAGTTCCTTTTTCTCTCTTTCTTTTGGTTGAAGGAAAGTGCTTCTGAATTAGTGATAGAAAGACGCCTCTGAAAGTAAGATGCAAAATTTATTCTAGCTACCAGGAACAGGAACATCTGCCGGTTATCATGTAGCAATGTGTATTTGAGATAGTACCACATTTCATGAGAGAGGGGTAAACCCTGCACCACAACTCCCAGCGCGGGATCAGCCAGCCACCGCTACGGCGTGGCTCTCCAGAGCAGCAGCAGCTCGGACTGAGCGTGTTTCACCAAAGGGTTTTCTGCCAGGGGAGTGTGGGCTGCGCCAGCAGATCCTCAGCCGAGAAAGGACGTGCTGAGGGAAGGCAAAGCACTGGAATGCCGGGAAAACCCCTCTGTGCCACGGCCGCCCTGCTGGCGGGGGCAGCGGGGCTGTTCCGGGGAGTCGCTGCAACAAAAGCAGAGCAGACCCTGGGCTCTGCGCTACCACGTGGCACGCCAAGGTTGCAAGACCTTTCCATAGCAACTAAGAGGGAGTTTTAAATGGGAAACGCTATACTGGGAAGCTGTTACATCCCTGCTGAAACATCCAGGAAGTCCCAGTGTTCCAGCTCCTCCCCGTGCTCTGACAGCAGAGACCACCCTCAGGCTGTCCAACAAACGTGCTCCACCAAGTTCCTCCGATCAACTGGAGGTGGGCCCGCTTGCCCACGAAACGGAGAAAAGTGACAAAACGTGGATACTGGTTTCAGGTGAATGGAAAAAAAAAAAAAATCGTAAGAGGTGGAAAACAAATGTTTCTGTGGGCTGTTCTGCAAATAAAAGAGAAAATGCTTAAATGCTGATCGCGTTGGGTGGGGATGAACCCCCAGTGCAATGAGAAGGCAGTGCTGAATGAGCTCTGGTTGCAATAAAACAACGTTGGAAGCGAGAGCTGAGAGGTATGGATGTGACAACTCGCCCGTGTGAGAAGAAGGGAGCCTTGGGAACCGGGGAGGGAGCTCTAAGACCCTTGGCGTGAGGGGCTGCAGGAGACAGAGGCGGCTCCGCTCCCTGAAGGGGCAGAGCCCTGTGCTGGCCGTTCGGGGGCTGCAATTACCCGGCACCAGAAAGAACCCTTTTGTCCCGTGCGCTGGGGTCACCCTGGGCTCAACATGCAAAGACTCACTCTCAGGTCTGGAACCTCCCTGCCATGAAACTTTGCTCATTTTCCCGACATTCGCGCTCCCCGTCTTCCCTGCGAACAAAGGGTTGGGCTGGTATTCACTCACTGAGCAATCTGTTTATTTTTAACCCCGTTTCTCGGCATCTTTCAAACAACTGCTTCTTCCCAGCACACTCCCCCTCAAGAAATCCCCTGAAGTGCTGTAAAACCAGGACGCCGCATTTGGAGGCTCAGCAGATGCCAGAAGACGCTCGTTATCTGGCCAATGCTGCCGAGCAAAGAGCTCCTTCTTGCCTCTAGACCTGGGGTCAGGGTCAAGCGTGTGATCGCTAACAGAGCCCTCCTCCTTCGACAGCTCAGCAAGGCTCAAAGGGACCACACGGTCCTCCAGCCCGAGTTCCTCTAAATTCTGAGACGTGAAAACCAATCCAAGAGACCCCCAAGCAGTGCTTAGACTTGCCTTTGTGCACTGCCGCCAAACTGGTGTTTGTTTTTCAGGCACGGACTGGAGACGGCAGAGTGACACCGACCAACACAAACCCATCAATAAGGGAGGAAAGTCTGGCCTAAACAGGACACAAACTGTCTCTGGCGTCTCTCATTGCTTTCACCTGCATTAAAAGTCACTTCAAAAGAAAACAGAAACAGCCCTGCCACCTGCTGCACTGAGGAAACGCAACTCAACCCAATGTCCCAGGTTTTCGTCACCCATCGTGCAGGAACGGCCACGTTCATGGGACGGGCTGGTATTTTGAAAGCTGCAGAGATGAGGGGGAGCGTAAGCCTCATTCTCTGCTGAAAGGGCAGCACGGGTCCTGCTGCCGGCGTCACCGCAGGCACAGCCACCTCTCCCAGGCACAGCCACCTCTCCCTTTCGCCAGGAACGAGGGCAACACAACCAGGGCACTGCAGAAGCCTGGCAATCAAACAACACATCCTCAGTCAACGCGTGCTGAAAGCCAGCACTGGTGAACCTGAACTCCTCGGACCACTCCTTCCCCTCAGTCCTCCAGCGACATCGCCTCCCATTCTCATCCCGGCCTCTGTCATTACAGGAGATTCCCTTCCTCATTTCTTCAGCGTCAACAGCCCTGTTTTCCAGAGTCAGACCTACACAAACCACACCGGAGCTGGCATTTCTGGCTCTCCTACACCCGACAATTCTCTTCCACGCGTAGAGAGTTGGATCAGGCTGTTTGCGCAAGTTTGAACCGCAGGGAACTTCAAAATCCGGGATCTAGCTCCTAAAGTCAGGCTGAAGAAATAGTGCCTCAAGGACCCAGCTAAGTGTCCTCTCCGTTTGCAGCCTCTATGGGGCAAAACTGCATTTCAAGAAGTGCAAGCGGTAAGTGGCCCCAGGGCAGGGCTTTCTCTAGCACGCCTCCAGCCTCCCCTGCATCCCCCCAGAAGGAAAACAGGGATTTTTAACTCACTCTGCAGCAGAGACAAAACAATTTAGGTGCCCATCGTTCTCGTCCAGGACTTCTCTGGTGCGAGCCTCCCCGGTGGACTGCAGGCCAATGACGATACACTGCGGGGAAACACAGAAGGCGTCAGGGAGGCTGTACCGCAGCCGGCGTCAGGGCACACAGCCACAGGCTCAGGAGACTGGGTTTCACCATCCCAGGTATGTCCCCCTTGGCCCCTGTCCCAAACACGCGCTGGGCCTGTAGCAGAGCTCCTGATCAAGAGCCATCTCAAATCTTTCAGCACCCAAAACCGTACCTCTGCTCACACCGGAGAGGACAACTCCGATTACAGAAGCTGACTGACTTTCCTACGTAGTTTCTGCCCAAAATTTCCAAATCGCATCCAGATGGATGAAAGGACAGGGCTGTGCTTGGGGTGAGGGATCTGGTACCTCTTCTAGAATCATAGAATCTTCATGGTTGGAAAGGACCTTTGAGATCATCGAGTCCAACCATACGCACACAAGAAAACCCCTACAATCTCTGCCACTGAGCACGCCCTGAAGCGCCAATTCTAGCTTCAACGTGACCCAAAATACCCTTTCAGATCAGCCTGCCCACATCTACCATAGACAAACACTGG
The DNA here is from genome assembly GCA_008658365.1 of Alca torda. Classification (NCBI taxonomy): domain Eukaryota; kingdom Metazoa; phylum Chordata; class Aves; order Charadriiformes; family Alcidae; genus Alca; species Alca torda. Next base: position 4,094,520 of record CM018096.1, read on the forward strand.
GTAATGCCTCGGAAGATGAGACCACGATAACTCCCCGGTATCATTTACTGTGAATATTCTCAGAAACCCGGACGCTGCACTTCGTTCTGGTTAATCTGAAGAGAAATTCAGCTGTAAAGAGGTTTGGAAGGGCTTTCAAGTCAAGCTGAACAATGATTAACTCCCTTTGGTTGCAGACTACAAAAAAGAATTCACTTGCAATGGAAGAGCGATGGCTGCTGCCAGCGCAGCGAGGCTCCGATACCACACCTTGTCCTTCGCCAGCTCCTCCTTGGCAAGCTCCACGAGTCGCCGGACTTTAGCAGCAATGCAGAGATACTTGAAGAAGCGCTGGTGAGCTGACCAGAACTGACCCCACAAGGACTTCCGAGACTCCAAGCCGATGCAGTCGGCTGCCTGCTGGAACACCATCAAGGCCTCTGCCCACTGCAGACAATACCGAGAAAGGCTGAGTTAATATCTTAGTTTTCTTTTTCATTACTGCTGTGCAGGAGGTTATTAGAATGGTCTGGGGTTTGATAATCAGATTTAACATCGGTATTTATGTCGCTGTGTTAGGCTGAACGAACAGCCTGGTTATTCTCTCCTCTCCGCATTAGCATGGTGTTGCAAGCTCTGGTTTGCAAATATGGAACTTTCGAATAGAAGCCAAAAAAAAATAAGATAATTCTTTACATAAGCTGAGCACGTGTACCCCTGTTCCTTCTCATAAACAAGGTCTGCGGTCATGGCCACGTTTAGGGTCCTCAAACCCTCCCACACACCAAGCGGCCGTGCCCAAAGTGCAGTTAAAACATGCCTCCCCCCCGCTCACCAACTTCGCCGCCTTGTCGTAGACAATCTTGTACTGCTGATCCAGCGGGATCTCCTCGATTCTGAAGGTCACTCCAGTGAAACTGAGCTGCCTGGCAATGTACATTCCACTGACCTTCATGTCCATTGCCACGATCTCCATCGCACCAACTCCCCTGGGAGAGGAAGACAGCGGTGAAACCCCTTCCTCTGCTTCGGGGCAGCGCCGGGTTAGCACCTCTGCAGATCCACCACCTCTCCTGGCTCTAGATGCCCACTGTCCCCAGTCATCGCACCCATTTCCCAAACAAAGGCTGCCACAAAACGTAAGCCGCGTGAAAAGGGATGCTGGACGTGACTTACCTCTTTTCAATTGCATGCAGGAACTCATCAAACGCTCTGAAAGGCGTGCCCGGCCCCCAAATGCCCAGGCGGCTCATGTAAATCATGTTTTTTGGCTCAGAGGCACCTGTTTGAACAGAATTCACTGTTAGCAGAACTACAGCAGTTGTGAATAGTTTTGATTCAAGTGAAGTGAACTCCTAAGAGGATGGTAATTTGCTCTTGTGCCTTAGGAGGCCCAAGGGCCTTTCCAAACATTGCCCTCCATACACTAAGTTGGAAAGCGTCACCGTACAGCTGAACAACTAGCCAGGAACAAGTTAAACTGGAGAGGAATTAGTCTGACTTGCCAAAAAGTGGCGAGTAATGGCAGCGCTGGGGCTTGGGGCAGATCTTAGCACCCTCGGCCCTAGCACCGCAGAACCATTCGCCTCTTCTCGCGGGAACGCGCGCTCTCAGAGTACGTGCTCACATCTCAAGGGCACCCTTCCCACCACAGAGGCGACGGGCACCGCGTGGTGCCCACACAATGCCGAGAGCAGCTTACCCGTGGCACTGGCATAAACAACCCTCGCTTGAGGCAGTTTGTTCTGAAGGTCCAGCACTGCTTTGCCCATTTTAGTAGAGCTGGCATTTTTGGCTTTGTGGCATTCGTCAAACACAATCTGGAGGGGAATATCAGTTAAGGAGAAAGGATCTATTTTCATCGCGAGGATGGCAGCAGGCAGAAAATGCAACCCAGACTCCTCCAACCAACTGAACAACCAGTCCCAGCATCAACAGGGCTGACTTCTTCCCCACATTGCAAGAAATCTGTTGGTTTCGCCTAGTCCTCTGCTCCTCAGAGCCCCAAGTCATTGCCCCCCTCCCTCTCCCTTCACTTCCAAGGTGTGTCTTGTCTTGCTGAGGGACAAGAATGCTGAAAAGGTCCATCCCAGCTGCGTTCTTCCCCTCCTCCCACGAACACTGCAGCCTGTGGAGGAGGAGAGAGCGTGGGGGAACGCGTGTGCTTACAGCATTTAAATATCTACTGCAGGCACCGGGCTGCTCGGCACAGCTGCTCCCAGTGACTTCAGATGGCCCCAAGCCCTTTGTTCCTCGGTGAAGTCAATCACAAGCATGCAATTCTTCTCGCTTTCTCCATTTTTTTTCTTTTTTTTTTTTTTTTTTCTTTTAAAAGGATACAACTCCATCAAAATTTTCCCTGCACCAGTCCAAAATTTGTTTTAAGCGTGTCCTGTGCTGCCCGCCTGCCTGGCTTTCACCGATCAGCGCAGAATAAGTGGCAAAGAGGACTCCTTCTGAGGTAGCTGTGTCGCCGTATTTAATCTGTAAAGAGGAAGAACAAGAGCACACGCGCTCACGGTGCTTGTCCCCAGTACGTCGCGCCCATCCGTTGCCCACAATCAATACCGCCGATTGTGCTGCGACCGTGCAGGACACGCGCTCCTGCCTCCAAGAACAAAACCCAATCTGAGAGCAGAACAGACAAAAGACTGGTGGCAGCTGACGTCTTTAGCACTTCTATTTGGCACTGAGATAGGGCGATGACAGGGACTTTAAACGTCTGGACGAGCTCCACTCGCCAATGTGTCAGCACATCTGGATGCATGCAGTGAAATGTGGAGACCACACTAGGACTTCAGTTTGCTGGCCAGCTGAAGTCGCTTCGTTTTTTTAAGCAACAGTTTAGAATGTTTAGTTGTTTCGAACCCTCCCAATCTGTTCTAATTACTTCTAAAAAATAATTTTCTCTTTGAGCAGGTGAGACTGTTGCCTGTCTTACTGTGACGGGTCCCACCTGTAATGAAATAAAAGGCGGGGGAAAAACCCGTGGTGCCAATCTGAAGAAAGTTCCATTTAAAGCCTTTTTTGGTCTGAAAACAAACATCCCTTTCATTCTCTTAATAGATGCATTCAGAGGTGTCGAAGACATGTGGTTTCCATTGACTTTGTAAGAGCTGGTTGTTCAACACCACTAAAAACCAGAGGAGAGTGCTTCAGCGAACTGGGCAGTGGTGTGGCAAACACAAGCCTGGACAAGGCTGGCGTAGTGGCTAAGAGCCTAAAGCACGGGCTACGAATGACTCTGAGAACAGTCATTACACAACTGCTGGTCGTTTCTTTTGAGAAATACTTCATCCTCATCACTGAATAACTGGAAGAAAGTCTGAATATTCTCCGATTTGCTCAGCGGGGGAACACACTCATGTGCCCAGCCATGGCACCCTGCGTCTGCAGCGTCCTGCCAGGCACCAATCTGTGCCTTTCGATGCGCTCCCTCACTTGCAAGCTCTGAAAAGCGGTTCCATGAAATCAGCGCTGGGCAACGTTGGCCCAGGAGAGCAGAGCACGGCCCCACCGAGCAGGAGCTGTTGCCTCTGCAAGACTCTTTGGGAACGGCGAGAAAGGTTCAAGTCCTGCTGAACTCTGCACTTGCCTGGAAACGGTTCTCGCTCCTTGCGGGAAACAGCCCTGTGCTCACAGAGCGGCTCTGCAGAGCGTATAAAAATAGCAAGAGGCCAGAGTGGGAAAAGCACACCGAGAGAGGGAACGGCAAGCTGCCCGCTGTCTGCCACTGCCTGTGCCACCAGCCACGCGGAGGCAGAACCCACTGCTGCTTGACGCGCCCAGGCGGATCCATCTAACTGCTACTGTAGGCTGATTTTCCGGAACACCATTCCAACTTCTCTCCTTACCTTATTCAAAGCGTGCACAGGAATGTGGGAGGCTTCGATGTCCTTCAGGTCTCTCTCGGCATCGTACTTGAGATCATTGGAGACGCTGAACCTGCAAAGCAAGACGTGGGTCTGGTTATCTCCGAAGGAGACAGTCAGGGCACGCACAGTGATTAATAGCTCTGACTAAAGCAACAGTAGGTGTGCAAAACCCTCACATTTCCAACTGCCCACACACTTCAGCGCACGATCCCGCAGCAGGCTCCCGTCTGCCGCTTACGACAAGCCGTGTGTGTTCTGCAGTAAAACCCCGCGCTCCAGGGGCTTGTGCCCGCACCCGGGAAGTCCATGAATACCCCTCAGCCGACTTCAAAGGGAGCGGGGATAGGCCTGACACCGCACTCCAAGTAGCACATAATCTGCTATTTCATAGTGACTCATTCTCCATCACCGCTGCAGGGGAAATATTCCCATTTCACAGGCACGAAGAGGTGGAAACGACTTACCCAAGGCCACAGCATGAGTCAACTATAAAGCCAACATCAGCACTAAGGAATTCCTTACTCCCAGATCCAAACTAACTCCAAGGTCTTACGGGAAAAAGAGAAAAAAAAACCACAACAACTTACCACAGAGCTTTTTTCCTCCCTTTAAGATAATTTTCAAAGATGATGCCCGCAACTGTCCTGCCCTTTCCAACTCCAGCACCGTCCCCAATGAGGAACCCAGCTCGCTGCCCGTTGGGTAACAGAACTTCATGTTGCTGCAAAATCAAGAACAGAACCGGAAATTAAACTAGATTTGCCTTTGCCAACGGCTTTGATGTGAGCTTATAAGAGCACCGCTTAACCCTTTCACGTAGCCCATCGATGCAAGTGGGCATTTATCCTGCCCAGATAAATCACAGCAGAAATGGTCAAGTGTCGTGGCCAAGCTCATAAGTGGCAGTTCGCGGAAAAGGTCCCCAGGTCCCCAAAAGGTAAAGCGCACCCTTCTGCAACAAAAGTCAAAGGTTCTTGCCTCTTTAGGAAACAGACCCCACAGAAGTCCCCGGCTTCAAATAATCCTTTCAAAATGCATTTAAACTGCCATATGACAAAGTTTCCGAAGTTTCATCACCTACAGAATCATAGAATCATAGGGTTGGCAGAGACCTCTGGAGATCACCCAGTCCAACCCCCTGCCACAGCAGGGTCACCCACAGCAGGTGGCACAGGAACGCGTCCAGGCGGGGTTGGGATGTCTCCAGAGACGGAGACTCCCCCACCTCTCTGGGCAGCCTGTGCCAGGGCTCTGCCACCCTCACAGCAAAGAAGTTCCTCCTCGTGTTGAGATGGAACTTCCCATGGTCAAGTTTGTGCCCGTTACCCCTTGTCCTGTCCCCGGGCACCACTGAGAAGAGCCTGGCCCCATCCTCCTGACACCCCCCTTTCAGTATTTATCAGCGTTGATAAGATCCCCCCTCAGCCGTCTTTTTTCCAGACTGAAGAGTCCCAAATTCCTCAGCCTTTCTTCATCAGAGAGGTGTTCCATCCCCTCAGCATCTTGGCAGCCCTTTGCTGTCCCCTCTCCAGCAGTTCCCTGTCCTTCTGGAACCGGGGAGCCCAGAACTGGACCCAGCGCTCCAGCTGCGGCCTCCCCAGGGCAGAGCAGAGGGGGAGGATGAACCTCCCTCCACCTGCTGGCCACGCTCTTCCTGATGCCCCCCAGGATGCCATTGGCCTTCTTGGCCACCAGGGCCCATTGCTGGCTCATGGTCATCCCGTTGTCCCCCAGGACTCCCAGGTCTCTTTCCACAGAGCTGCTCTCCAGCAGGTCACCCCCAACCTGTCCTGGTGCAGGGGGTTATTCTTCCCCAGGTGCAGCACCCTGCACTTGCCCTTGTTGAATTTCATAAGATTATATTAGAGGTTATTTTAGAACACACTTGAACATCTGTCCGTACAAAAGGCAGTTTCTTTCTACCATAAGACACGCGAGCCGGGCACGCTGGAGCCACGTACCTGGCAGGCATAAATGATTGCTTCCAGCTGTAGTGCAGAGAGGGACCCTTTGTCGGCAACGGAGCGCGGCAGGGAGAGGGTGTAGGTGATGTCGGGTGGGGGGACGCTGGACAGGGTGCTCGTCTCGACCACGAGGTCAGGGTGGTGCTTCCCAATCTTGGCTAAATGACAACGCGAAAAAACAGATAACTCAAGTTCTTCACCCCCATGAGGCATCTCAAAAAGGACCGCAGACCTCGTATTAATAGTCTGTAGCCCTCTGCTCAGGAACAGAAGAGACAAGCCCCACGCCTGCTCTTGGCTCTTTTGTTCCGCTGAAATTTCAGATTGCCAAAACCAAGTCATGCCTCCCCCAAAAGCAACAGAAAAGTGTTCTGTTAAATTAGCGTGGCACCAGCAAAGGATCAGCACATCGGTAAAGCTTTTCTAGAAAAATCACAAGCTTGGGATGTGCCACAGCAAGCACCATATACGGCTTGCAGGAAAATAAAGGAGCAGTTAATTAGGTTGGTCCACAATGGAGTTAACAGAACTTCCCATGCTCCTGAGATGGCAGGACACTCACACTTTGAAGGTATATATTCTGCATAGGTCTCCGTTTGCCCCAGCTCTTCTGTTTCTTCCTCCTCACCTTCATCCTCCTCCTCTGCAGGAGCCTGAGACTGAAAAGAAAACACAGCATTGACCAAATGTTCATGTTCTCATTGAACCACGGACACGCGCAGCGCTACACGGTGCCAGAAACAACCATTTAAACCAGCTCTCCGCAAATTCACAAAGCCTTCAAATATAATTAATCTCATTTACAGGCTACAGCAACACAAGGAAAACCGCCTGCGAGAGCCCACCCCAGGGGCCCAGCAAGTGCTCGAAGAGCTCCTTTCACCGCCTGCTCCCCACCAAATCAGGGAAAGATGTCTGTATCCCTTTTCAGCCGGCCTGCGGGCGAGCGTGAATTCTGCCCAGCTCTGCCCAAATCTGGCCCCAAGTAAGGGACACGGGCCAGCTTTAAACTCAGCGTGGTGCTCAGCAGCATAAAGCAGAGTCATGAAATCCCAAATCATTCTTTAACATAGCGAGGTTCCACCAAGGGAATTATAAGACGCTTCTGGCAAAGGGCAGGGGTTGGTATCCATCCCATTTTCTTGTCTCGCTCCCTCTGAAGGGAGAATGGTGAGAACTGCTCCCCCTCCACCCTGCGACGTTACCAAGTCAAGAGCCTGGTGTCCCATCCTTCTGAAGCCGACCACGGCTCTCACCTGGTAGCTTATGAGGAGCGGGGTGTTGGGGACAGCAGGAACATGGTCATTCGAACTGTTTAAGCCAGAGAACGATCTGCTGGGCGAGAACAGCTGGAACAGAAAGGGTGCGGGTGAGAAAGCAGCCTTTAACCGTCAGCCCTCCACCCCCAACACGCGTGAAGGTACAACAGTTGTCCAACTCTGTCCAGCTCTCAGTCCAACTGAGAGCTCTGGGTTGGATTTGCTAACGGAAGAGAAACAGCATCACTTTGGGAACCAGACGGGGACACTGGAGTACAGCCGAGGACATCCAAGGTACTTGTGCGCTCTACTCGGGTCTTACACTCAGATGTTGTCAGTGGACTTCAATACCTTCTCTTTGTGAAAGAAAAGCTCTGGGCAATAATTCTAGAAACTGATAAATCTTGCAAATGCCATACGTGCCTTTTTTCACACACACACACAGAGGGAATAACTGACCAAGGTAAACACATTCTCGCAAGAAGCGTGAGCGTTTCGTGTGCGCGCCCACGTGTGATGGAAGCCTGCAGGGACACATGTCCTCCCCCACCTGCAGGACACGGAGCCTTTCTGCCAAACTACACCACGTTAAGATGGGTCACGCCAAAACGGCACGTTTTACCTTTGAACACGAGATCTCAGGCATAAGCCCACCTTTCACATACCTCCCATTAGCACTGACAGATTACCTGGGCAAACATTGCCGCTTTCAAAGGACTCTTGGAAGCCAGTAGTCCCTGTCAAGACCTGACTGAAGGTTATTATGGGAATACTGGACCTGCTCTGCACTGGGGCAGTTACGTTAGTCACCGTTTCCCCACGTGCTTCGAAGGGAATGCCGTACAAAACTGCTCTGCCGTCCCCGACAAGGCAAGTCCCTATTAAAAGGAGCCATGTAGATTCTCGTTACGGGATCATGGATTTTATCCTGAACTGGCGAGTCCAAGTGAGAGCTCTGGGTTGGATTTGCTAATGGAAGAGAAACAGCATCACTTTGGGAACCAGACGGGGACACTGGAGTACAGCCGAGGAGATCCGAACAGGGATAATGGGAAAGACCGAACAAAACTGCAACCAAAAGCCATCGCTGGGAAAGGACCGAGCATTAAATCAGAACACCAACACCTTACATCTTCTTACAAACTGCCCTTGAGGCAAGCATTTACTTAACAATTCCGCAATTTTGTTTTTAACATTGAAAGCACTCTTTGAAGTAATTACCTGACTGCCCCAGAACACAACCCGGGGTCAGCATCGTTTAACAGGGGTCCTGAGGGTAAGGACCGCTACCCTCTGCCTGAGAGCACCCAAGCCTGCAGGCTTCCAGCTGCTCTTGCAGGACCACTGGTGAGGAAGGACCCACTAGAGACCAGCCACAGGAGCTCACAGCACACCAAAAGTCCCCCCCAGGCCAGCGCTGGGGGGCAGGGGGGGGTCTGGCTGCTGGACAAGCTGCCTCGGAGTTACCGACGGCTTTGGACCATCCAAGCCCACGGCACCGCAGCCAGGCAGGAGAGCTCTGAGACACTCCGGAGCTGGGAAGGGAGAGTGGAGGAGATCCTTTGTCTGCCCCCACTCAAACAAAAATCACATTGGAATTTCCCGACAGCGAGCGAGGTCAAGCCAGCAGCTCGCAGCATCCAAAGCAATCGGCACCGCCAGAAGCAGCACTACTTCAAGTTTATCGCCTGCGAAGAGTGCCAAGCTTAGAGACCCATGCTCCACCAGCAGAAGTGAAAGATGGGAAGTTTTTAAGCATAAACACTCTGATTATTTCCTTTTTTTTTTTTAATAAAAAAAAAAAAGAAGAAAGAAAAAAAACACCCTCCATTACTGGAAGCCTGAGTCAGAATTACCAGAAGGAAGCTGGACGGAAGAGCTATTTTCAGTGCCAACAAATCTGGAGAGCAGGTGAAACATCTCCACCTACAAATTCGAGCTCAGTACAAGAGTTTCTTCTTAGGCAAGAGAATGGCCCAGATCTGCTGGAATGGCAGGACCTGCTTCTCCCAGTTCTAGTGGTGGGAAGTTAATGCGGGTCTGGTTTTGCATCACGCAATCTTCAAAGTATAAATCCCTGGTTCTCCCAAATTCAGCATCGGGGCTTTGGCAGGCGGCATGCCGCCTCAGTCATTGCAAGGGAAGCGACAGAAACCTGGGACGTTTGGAGCATTGAGAAACTAACCCCAGAGCTGAGAATACGCTGTGAGGGCCGGCCCGGGGCGTCGGGGGGCAGGAGCTACAGCAGTGATATATCACCTTGCCCCGGCTGAGCCTGTACAATTCCTTCCTTCCTCTACTCTCACTCACCTCCCAGCTTGATTTTCCTCTTCCTCCATGCTACATGTCTAAAAACACGACAGAAGGGGCACATGCAGCATACACAAGGACACTGGGATGAAAGCAGGAGAGAGACTCATTCAGTAAAGCCGCTGACAACTGCACAAAGGCTCTGTCTTACTTCCCTTTTTTCCCCTCTTTGCATTATTCTCCATTTTGGTGCATTTTGCCCCATCTTGCCATGACTTCCGTGGGAAAACAAACAGTCCCATCTGGCTGACAAGCCAACCCTCCCCGCTGCATAAATTCATTCCCTTTGCACTGAGCTCGGAGAAGGGTGTTCACGTTTTCAAAGTGCTGTGAATTAGGAAAAAAAAAAAAAAATCTCCATCAGCGGCTCACAAAAATCCTAGCTACAGGCTTCAGAGGCAGGGCTTTGCTTCCCCCATCTTAAAAACACTCTAAACTTGTGAGACGGTGGTTAGAAAACGCACAATGGATCACACGAACTATTTTTAAAAAGGTATTTCCCAACTTCGTTACAAATGAAGCAAGCGTGTTTTGCCTGTAACTCCTGCAAATATTTACCAGCGGAGTAGTAGCTCTTCCCTCACGGAGAGCAGCTCCGCTCCGCGTCCGGCCACCTCCTCCTCCATCACAAACACTCCACCTAAAGCTCCAGCACCGGCCACTCGAGATAAGGGTCTCTCAGTGAGCTGGGAAGGTTCAGCGTTGCGCTCATTGTGATGCTTTTATCCAATTTCGCTCTCTCCCCCCTTTCTGTAAACCCGCTTCCCAACGCTAGCGACGGCTGATAGAAAGAAGGGGGAAAGTCAAATTGCCGATGTAGTCTTTTCCACGCCGTTATCTTCAAATTGCTACACGACAGAAGACAGTTCATTATTTTATTTTTTAAAGAGGACACGGTACAAGGCCGTTGCCGTACCTGTGCTCCCCGTGTGGGTCTCACGGGCAGGACGCATCCAGCTTCGCTCCCGAGACGTCCCGCGCACCAAAGCACTTTACAGAGGTTGTTTCTGCTCCGCCTGAACCTCTGAGCCTGAAATTCTGGAAAAACTACTCTCCTGACACCCCGGTGCGAGGGGAGCCGTGGCTGCTGGGTCAAACTGACCGCGCAGCTACAACTCTGCCAAAACAGAGCGGGGCTGCATCTGCCTGGGTGACGCATGGGGTAACGGGACCGACATTCAGCTCCGGACTGAAGCTTAGTAACCGCTCAGGCTGCTCAGAAGCCAAAATTCCTGCCGTTTTATGGGAAATTCTGGTGGTGTAATGGGTGGTGTAGGGAGGGACAGGGAAAGATGATCTAAGTTGCTTGTATATTGGTGCAGGACATCAGCAAAGGCTCCGTCCTGTACTGAATGCTACAGTAAGGAACCTTTTCCTCGGCACCACCCTTGGGATTTTGCAACAGATCACCTGGTTAACTCCTTTAACGACACCAGAAAAAGCATATTTGAAATTCAGGCAATAAAAGAGTTGCCAATCATGAGTCAACCTGACAATCCATTTACCAAGTGGCCTGTGAGTCCCCACCTCCCATGCAAAAATGAAACCGAAATCTCCTGGCTAGGATGTGCTTAACTGACACCTCCTCGGGAAACGTCGAACTCAGTAAAGAAACAACCAAAAAAAAAAAACCAACCAAAAAAAAAAACCCGCCACCCCCCAACCACCTCTGTCTTCAGAACACACAGATAAGATAACGTTTAAAATAGCTAAAGATCCTTTTCGAAAGGAAGCGGTTTATAAATGGAATTCCAAGGAGTTAATTGGCCTTATCTGAACCCAAGTGTTCTGCGGGACAACAAGCGGCGGGAGGACGTGAAGAACGGCACGCGGAGACCGGAGACGGCTGCTCCGCCACGGTCAGACGAGTTACTTCACACTTACGCGATACATATTTGTTTCTCACTTGCATTCTTTACGCTGGATTCAGAGCGGCCTTTCCCACCAAGTTTTTTGCGGTATACTCCATAGGCACAAAACTACAAGCTTTTTTAGGCGTCGAGTACCTCAAAGAGAGTCCACACGCTCAGAAACAGGACACTGCAGAACTATTTCTATAGTGATTTAGGCTACTATGTTAAAAAAAATAATAATAATAGGAGAGTGGGAGTAATAAGGCACATGCCTTCTCTGTCTTGGGGGACGTAACTATTTTCTAACGCTTTTAATCACCCAGTTTACAAGCCTGTGATTCCTCAGCCGTTCCTTTGGTTCCAACAGTTCAGTGCTCTTCCTGCTAACCCTCTCAGACCTCAAGTTCAGGCTGGTCCGCAGTTCGCGGGCTGCGTGGGGATGGCCTGCACAGCCCTCGATCCGCAGCACATTCCCCCCGGGAAGGAGGACAGCCGCGTCCTCTGCCGCGCTGGGGGCCAAGCAGGCGCTGCAAAGGTCTATAAGGGTGATCAAATCTCACTGGTTTCAGCCAGAGCTCGGCTGCCTGATTTGAGGATCCGTGTAACGGCTCTAAGATCTCACAGACAGTCTAAGGCAGACAGGAGCTTCCACTTCCCAGGTCCCTCGCCACCAAGCCACGCTCCTTCAATGCCCAACCTGTCGCTGAGCCACACAGCAGCAGCATTTCAAAGCAGAACCGCTGCCAAGACTCTTATTTCCAAGCTGTGACAAACAGCCAGCATCCACCGCGGAAATACAGTCCGACACGCTACCGACTGCAAAACGCAGCCTCTGAACACATGACAGAACCTCAAAATACAACCGTGACTAAAGCACGGGCACGCCAGACTGCGTTCTGGGGTGTTCACGTTGGGTGTTTTTCCCCCCACAATCGTCGTAAGAGGATGACCTGCAAGGGAACCTACTGCACGGCTGGGTGTTCACTGGGGGAGCTGCGATCTAGAGGTTCAGACGTGTACGGTGTCGGTTCCACCAGCAACCAGAGCTGGTGGCTACCCGCGGTGACAGACCCAGGTTGTGCAATAGTGAGTAATCAGTCCCAGCAGCCGAGGGCAAACAGATGGCAGAAGGCTGGTAAAAATGCCCAGAACCACATGTTGCTGCGGGACTGCCGGGAGATCACCCGCCCAGGAAAACCAGGAGATGTCGAAGCTTGCAGGGACTTGGATTCACAAAGTAAACACAAACGGTTAGTCTTAAATTGAGACAGAGTTTGTTTTTTTAGTCATTGTTACTGAAATATTTGCCATGGAGAATAAACAAACGGGGGCTGCTGCTGCTGGGGACAGTTAATGATCTACAACACGGTGTTTTTCCTGGAGTCCATCTCTTCAGCACTCCCGAGCACCCTGTCGCAGGCCACTCTGGACCTGCTGAATCCCAGTTTAGGGATACATCTTCCCCATGCGGCACCTGCCTGCCACAGCTGTTGGAAGAGCTAGCGCCTGCACCGCACTCCGAAGGGGCGCACGTATCCCTTTGAGGATGTCTGGGTTTTCTCCTGCTTCCAGGAGACTAAAGTGTGTGTCATCACTTCACCCTTTCCCTCCTTGAGTGAAGTCGGTAAGAGCAAAACAACATCATCATACCACAACTTCACCCCTGTAGGGAATGGGGTTGGATTCTTAATTCCTTGGTGAAAACACCACGAGATGAAGCCTGAGGTATTTATTGTCTGATGGGAGGACGGAAGAGGAGCAGCCCGTACCTCTATTTGGTTCTGCTGCGGCGTGTTGACATCCCATAGTGTTGGCACGTGGTTCAGACTGTCGTTAGACAAGAAGTTCTTGGAATCCGCAATGTCAGAGAGGGAATCCGCAGGGGACGAGAAGAGGGAGTTGTTGTTGGAGAGCTCATCGAGGTATGAAGAATCCTGAAATGGAGAAATGACCAGAGTTAGAGACGGCGGGACGAGAAGAGCAGAGAGCTCCTTTCTCACACCTACTCATCCAGGAAGTTTTAATTTCTTGATATTAAATGAGCAGCTCTGCTACTTCATGCTCCACAAAACTCCGAAATTAACTTGTAGATGAGGACGTGCTCTAAGCGGCTGTTTTAAAATCTCATTTTCTTGAAAATGTAGGAAAAACAGTGACTGGAGAGAAGCGCTGGTACCCGTTCCAGACTAACTCAGCCTGTGGGCACCTCTACGTATAGGAGTGGAAGAAAGGGGAGCGTTGAACAAAGCATCGGTCACCTCAACTGCGTATTTGATTAAAAATAAGGGGTGAAAAGTCCTCAGTCTAACACCCGAAGGCCTCGAGTATCTCATTCACGCGCAGAAGCCCACAGAGCGCCAGCTACGCCTGATAATGACGCAGCTGTTTAATTGCAATTTATAACACAGCGATACCTGGAGGCTTTGGAAAAAAATTAGTCTCCTCACGCCAGGTTGTGCCCAAACGAGCCTGCCAGGAGCAGGGGGGAAGGAGAGCTAGTGTCATCTGGATTTGCATCTGGCTAAATCTCGGCAAATTTACCAATCTTTTTCCCAAGGGCATGCCTCAGCCCGGACGAGAAGGGAACGTGCTTCAGTGCAGAGGATCAGGCCCTGCCCTTGCTCTTTTTCTGGGGCCGGCAGTGAGACAGCTTACAATTGTTTTATTTTGTGCTGACCCAGTGATGACGGTGGTTTGAGTCACACGGACTCCAGCTCAGAAATAACCTCCTGTCCCCTCCCTACCGTCAATTCCTTGTCTGGTTTTTCAGACTTCAGGTGGCAAGAACCCATCACGGGAAAGCAACTTCTTACTCTACGCCCTTAGCCCTGGCACAGATCACTGCACCTTCCCCGAGTCCAGCGCCGCGCCTCAGCTCTCCTTCCACATCAAATACCACTTCCAAACTTTTTCAAAGCAGAAAAACTTTGCCTGCTGTTTACTGAAGAGCAGCGCGCTTCCAAACACCGAGCTCCAGCACACAGGTCCCGCCGGAGACGTGCCTCTGCCCCAGAGGGACAGGCAGACAGACCGACGGCTCTTTCCTGGTGCCAAGACAACTCAGTTCTGCGGCTCTTCGGAAGGGTCGGGCTGTCAGCACGCGGCGGCCCCAGCTCTCCGCTAGCCCAGATACCCAAACGAGCGTGATAATACCGCAGCGGGGCTGCCAGGAGAGCCGCAGCGTCTGATATGAGGAGAAATCGCTGTTCATTTCCAGTTAAGGGCCAATTTCCTACTACAAGGCAGAAATGCAGCCAAAGATTTTTTAAAAGTCACTTAGCCCTGCCTGACATAAACCCATGCACAGCCGAGCCTGCCCGCGCGGCTCCTAAGGGCTTCAGGCCAAGAGCTGGGTCAGACTCCTCCCGGGCTGCTACCAAAAGCGATGGGTTTGCAGCGTTTAAAATCATCCAGACGCATTCCCTTCTCCTGCTTCCCAGATATGTCTGGTTTGATGCCCAGGCGGACAGTCCCTGCTCCGAAGCCTCAGGTGCGGGCGCGCCGAGGCACTAAAGCAAAGGCAAACAGCAACACAGCGCAGCGCAACGGGTGAAGTTTGTGTGCGTCAAATACTACCTGGGGGGGCCCAAAGGCTGAAGGAGAAAGGGCTGTTCGCTGGGCTGTGGTGCCAGGGTGGTCCTGCCCTGCAGGACACCCTCCTGCTGGCTCCGGGAACGGCGCTGATGGGACACGGCTGCTGTCTGCCCAGCAGCAGATGGGGCAGCGCTTCCTGCACAGCTCTTACTCTCGATGTTTCTGTGGCTATTTTAGGATTACCCAGAAACCAAGGCTTTTCAGAGACTGAAGCAGGCATCTAGATTTATCATCTCAAAATTAAGTGACGTCTGGGAACGGGACTCTGTTTCATACTCAAGAAAGTAGGAAAACACTTGGGTAAAATGTGGCATTTCTTGGCCAGGGAAGTGCCCCGTGTGTCCTGCAGGAACCTCCCACAGCCTTGAGCTCCTGATGCAGAGCACGGTACGGGCACTATATATGGGATTCCAGCTAACATTGTTCATGCTATTGAGATTTATTTTTTTTCCATCTCCCAAGGTCTGTAGCCCCTCTCAACCTTCCAGTCCTCTGCAGAGACACTTCCTGCGTCGAACCTCGAACTCCTGTGCTGCTGAAACAAGCCATCACCCCCCCTTTGCATCCTCCCCACCCTTCTGCTTCTTCCTCTGCACTCAAGACCCCAAGAACAAGAGCTGCAGGAGTTCTACAGCCTCCGGAGCGTCACCACGATCTACACTCCTGCGCTACCACACCTCTTCAGATCCAACCGGGACGGAGAGGCGATGGACAGGCAGATGGTCCTTCACCCATCTGCTCTGGTATCCGCTACACCGGACTAACGCAGCAGCCAGACCCGAAGCAGCTGGAAACTCCACTTGGGGTGTCTGACAGTCCAGATACCACACAGAATAAACACAGACTGATATCAAGAGGCTCATAAGAATTGCTTTGAAGAAGTTACTTTCAAAGCGCAGCACTAGAAGCAACAGCTGTTATCTCCTTTGAGTTCCCACCACAACACAGTGGCACAAACAGCTCCGGAGATGGACCTGGAACTACAACTCTCCCTCTCAAAATCCATGACGTTCCGAGTGCTGCGTCCACAGGCGATGCACAACCGCTGGTTAAGCGGCCAGTCCTGAGACACAGACGTGCTGCTTTTCACAGGCGCCTGGAGCGATCCTGAATGCAAACCTAAAAAAAAGCACAGCCGGGGCCTGGCCACCTCGCACAGGTCGCACGAGGTTCGGCGGGCCGGAGGAAGAGCAGCAGCTTGTTCCCAACAAGCCCTCGGAGCTCAGGTCACATGAGGAGCTGCAAGAACTAGTTCCTGTCCGTAACAGGCAGCGGGAGACATCATCATCCTTGATATTAAATCTAAAAGATGAAAGGCATTCAGTATAATCTGCACGCGGAGAGGAGAAGCACATTTTTCCTCTCTCAATGACACACAGGACTGGGAGATACCCGCTACAGATAGGACAGAGCTAAAGCAAAAGGCTGGAGCTGCAAGGAAAGCTCGGCTTTGTTTAGCCAGTTTTTTTTTTTTTGTTGTTTTTTCTTTTCATTATGAAAATTTTTGTCACACAGACCCATTTCGGTGTTTAACCGACAGCGTTCCACCTGAGGGCTTCACTGCCCAGGGAGGGCGGCAGCAGCATCTCGAGGAGTTGGATGGTCTCAGCTCCCTGCCCGGTCTCATCGCTGCACTTAGAATCATAGAATCATTTAGGTTGGAAGAGACCCTTGGGATCATCGAGCCCAACCATCAACTCCACTCCACAAAGTTCTCCCTTACACCATATCCCCCAACCCCACATCTAAACGAGTCTGAAACACACTCAGGGATGGTGACTCCACCACCTCCCTGGGCAGCCTATTCCAGTGTCTGACCACTCTTTCTGGGAAGAATTTTTTCCTAATGTCCAGCCTAAACCTCCCCTGCTGCAGCTTGAACCCATTCCCTCTTGTTCTATCGCTAATTACCTGTGAGAAGAGACCAGCACCAACCTCTCTACAGTGTCCTTTCAAGTAGTTGTAGACAGTGATGAGGTCTCCCCTCAGCCTCCTCTTCCTCAAACTAAACACTCCCAGCTCCTTCAATCGCTCCTCATGGGATTTATTCTCCAGGCCCTTCCCCAGCTCCGTTGCCCTCCTCTGCCCTCGCTCCAGCACCTCGATGTCTCTCTCATATTGAGCTGCCCAAAACTGGACACAATACTCCAGGTGTGGCCTCACCAGTGCTGAGCACAGGGGGACTTCGGCGAGACACTTCTGCGCAGTTTTATTCATTGGCAAATACCACGCACAGAAGTCGGTTCAGGAGGAAACGTCTGCAAACACGCGGGCACGGCAGCGGGGAGGCTGTGGAGCAGACTGGAGAGGCCCACGAGGGTCCCGAAGAGAGGAGGGTGCCGGGCTGGGATAGCAACGGGACGTAGGAAAGCGCTGGACACAACCTGAGACACCCCGGGAGTACCCTCCGCCTTCCCGAGCCCTCCGGTCCCCCAGCGAAGGGTCCAGCCCCCCAACCTCCACCACCGTCCCTCTGCTCGGGGCACCCGGCTAAAACGGGGAAGAGGAAATGAGCCTTCATGGCAGAGGGAGGATAATATTCGTCCTGGAAATGACTTCAGTGAGCCCGTCCTCTTGCAGTATTACGAGGCATTAGTCACAAATTTCAGTCTCCCATTTGTCTTGTCTAATTACATTATCTAAAGAGCACTAAAACTAGTAACGTGGTAGATCCCCGCCCTGAAGAGCTTACAGTGCAACCCCGGTAAATTGGGCTTGCTTATATACAAACTGCAGTGTAATTGTTTAATAGGAGACCATACTGATAACTACAGCTTGTTTCATAATAAACCTTGACTAATCACTCCACTGGTTTATATGGAGCTGCTGCCTTAGTCTCCTCGAGGGAAAGGAAGGCTCATCACCTAAACCACAGAAACACAGCTCACGAAACAACAGAGGGAGCAAAAGGGCTCCTCTCCTCAACGGGATAAAGTCACCGTCAGACCCACCGACGCTTGGATACCAGTCACAGCTGATCCCAGCCACAAGAGACCCTCAGCCAAAAGGTGCCGACCCCGATGCACAGACAGAAGCAGCTGAGAACAAGACGGCGACATCAGGGGTAGAAGAAACAGCCCAAGAAACCACGAAGAGCGAGGAGGTTCCAGCCAGCGAGCGCTGGAAGGGGCGATGGGGGGCTGCAGAGCCAGCTCCTGCTTTTCCAACGGCCTGACGTGCTGGAGAAGCTGCTCGGTGAAATCACCCCGGAGGGGTCACCCGTCTCAGCCCGCAGGATTCGAAGCAAGTCCCTGTTTAAGACTGATTAATAAAAATTTGAAATTCTTCTCATTGGAAATGAGAGGTTTTTTTTACACTGAAAGCGCTCACGTTTCAGTCGAAGTCAAATTTCTGCAACAGACGGAAGTTATCCTGCAAGGCAGGATCTTTATTTCAAATGCTATTCTGCAGCCATTCTCCATGTAAATCTTATTTCTGGAATTAGACTATTTGGTTTTGGGGGTTTGGTGTGGTTTTTTTAGATTTTTTTGGGGTTTCCCTCCCACCCCCCCCTCCAATTTAGCATAGCCTGCAACCAAAATCCAGACAGCACGCTGCAGATCACCACCAGCAGGAGTTTTACCGCGGGGGGGGCCGGGAGACCTGCTCTGCCTCCACCTCTTCGCCCGCTCTGTCACACACCGCTCCGCGCGGGACGGCGACCTCCTGGGCGAAGCGCTGCCTCCGAGATCTCAGCCCCGAGCGCTGCGTCTCACAGCACAGGCTCTGCCCAGCTCCTCCCGTTACAGAAGGATGGACACAAACAGAGACACGGAAATTTACTGGGAAAACACAGTTCAGAACCGACTGTCTGAGTCCCAGATGAAGTTTATAGAAGCCGGCTATGAAACGCGAAAGGGCGATTCCCGTGCAGCGGGGTCACTGCTGAGCAGGGAATGGAATAAGGGGCCGGGGGCGCAGAGGCCACGCAGAGCTGCTGGAGGGGGGCTCGCCAGCACCTTCTTTTCACGCTGAAGTTGAAATAACCCCAACAGACTAGAACAGGAGCCAGGGAAGCACAAATCACTGCCCTGGTCTTCACAGCAGAAGACGCTCGAGTGAGTGACTTGATAAATCAGTGATAACCATTTGCCAGACTTCTAAACTGTGAGCGCAAATGAATCGCCAGTCGATGCTGCTACGGCACGCTATTTCTAGCGTTATCCCAAAACAGAAAAGTTATCAAAACCAAGGGTTAACTCCCTAGAAAAGATCAGGAAAAAAAAAAAAATCAAGGGAAAACCACGCAACCACTGAACCTCTTTCTCCCAGCCACTGGAAACAGCAGTTCCTTTAGTCAAAACAACGTCTTTGTTAAAAATAATGAAAGAACAGGTGAAGTCTAAATACAGAAGGAGCATGCATCCGAAGAATATTTTGGCCATCAAGCCATCAATATAAATGGTTTATTTGCTCACAATCCAGACACAGAAGAAACAAATACTCCTTCTGCACAACAGCTATCCATTACCCCACTAACAGCACACAGTTGATAGGGTTTGTTGTTTTTTTTTTTAAAAACAACATATATACACACAGGCAAACAAACATACGTACACCAACAAAGCTGCGCTGCCAGACAAGAAAGATTTGGTGTCTCGAAAAATCACAGATTAAGCAAATTATGTTTCAGGAAAGGCAGAATCAAGTGCTGCAACATAAGCAGTCGAGAGCTACAAGGAAAACTTTTAGCTGCCAAAACCCGAAGTCTTTCTAAATATGGGGCAATAAACTCGCAGCCTTACGGGTTCAGTGCTCCGGCTGGCAAGCACTTCCCTTGCTTTTCCGTACCCAGCATCTGGTTTAAAAATAAAACTCCTGAAAGCCATTACGACTACATAAACACACCGATCAATTCTCCCCACAGCTCCTCTTCCTCCCAGTTTCGCAGTTAGCGACAAAGCTCTGACCGATGGGAACGGTCTGCGAGTCCCACAGGTTTCGGTAAAATACATCTCACACCTTCAGCGGGGTAAAGCTGCTCCCAGAGCCGGCACCCCCAAACCCCCGCTGCCCTCGCACGATTCCCGGGGACACACGAGCCCGGCGAGAAGCTGGAGCCGGCTGCCCTCGCAAACAAAGCACACCGGGAATTCCAAGGAGGAAGAAAAAAGAAAACGCAGGCGTTACCTTGTAGAGAGATGGGAACTTTAGCCAGAACTGCATTTGGGACATTTTAACGCAGCATTCAGTTTGCTGTCGGCAGAGCAGGACGCGGACGGAGCAGTGAGGTGAGATTTTTCAGTATATAATGGAGAAAGGTCTTCACTCATGACCGCGACAAGCGGCAACAGCCGGGAAGAGAGCTCATCAAGGGTTTTTAAAAATTAACATGCAGAAGAAAGGAGTGAAAATGGAGGAAAAAAGGACAGCCATCCAGTGCGTCTGTCCTAAGCCTGTGGAAATTTGCATATAGTGTTTAGTCATGAAGGAGAGTGCTCTTACTTCCTCTAAGCACAGGGCTGACTTTCAGGAAATGATGCCTGCTTGGTAAGTCAGTGAAATTACTGGCAGTGCGAGGAGAATTACTGTATGTGGTGTAATTCAACCACAGATACACTGTAAACAAAGCTGAGCTCCGCCGCGGCCGCCGCGGGGCAGGAGGGCTCCGGGCTCAGCCCCCAAAGGACACACCAGTGCTCCCCCCACACCCCCGGCTTTGGGGCTGGGGGCTCCTGCCCTCCTGATTTCAGGGGCTCAGACAAAGTAATCCCACCGGAAAAGGTTATGAAAAGTATTCACAAGTTGGGTGTCGCCCCCCCAAAAAAGCCATGAGCTTTCTTTTGTCTTCGGTCTCTGCCCCACCCCAAATACTGCAATTAGAAAATAAAAAGGAGTAGCCGTTTTCTTCACTTTCTTTTCCAGATCATCGTTGTTTCTCAGTGGCCAGGAACATTGCCTTCTTTTTTCCAAGGCCTTCCCTTTTAACAGTTTTGGTATCAGAAATAAGCACAATTTCATAGAATCATTTAGGTTGGAAGAGACCCTCGGGATCATCGAGCCCAACCATCAACTCCACTCTACAAAGTTCTCCCCTACACCATATCCCTTAACACCACATCATTTCTGGCGGGGATGAGCAAAAGGCACAAGAAAGGGACACCTGAAAGGGATGTGGTCATCATAGGCTTAAGGAAAGTCTGCTCCAGCACAGCCCAAGCCTGAGGGAGAAGTGAGTTTTCCAACAGTACCCAACGCCCTGCAGAAAAACCAGGAGAACTTTTCTGTCGGCTTTGGGTGCAAGAGGTTCCCGTCTGCTTCTCCCCAGCGCGCCCGGGGGGTTCTTTCCCAGGGGCTGCTCCGGCCGCACGGCTCCGTGTCTGGGAGCACAGCTCCAGCCAGGCTCGCTGCCAGGCAGGTCCGAGAGGGCAGGAGAGGGGCTGGACATGGACAAAGCCGGCCGAGCACCGACCCCGCTGGGCACAGGGAGAGACCGCTGGCTGCACATCCCTCCGTTCCTGCCCCAAGTCCATCCATGCAGCCACAACACGGCCCCGAGAGAAAGGCAGCTCGTCACTTGGTGCCCGCTGCCATCGCTGCTGCAAGAGCTCGTGGGGCCTCATGCCCGGAACAGCTGGAAAATCCCACGTTGTGTGGCACTTCTCAAAAAAAAAAAAAAAAAAACCCAAAACTTTGGAGCGACAGGAGACAGCGAAGCCCCTACCAGGCCTGCAAGAGGTGAGAGCGGAAAACGAAGCGCTCTCCAACCGCTCCGGGAATCATGGGGGGACAAAGCAGAAGGGGAAGTTTTGCTTTACGAGGTGGGATGAGGAGGGAGGAACTGCGAGGAAGACACGGTGGGTCCCAGGGCTGGAAAAGCACCCGCAGGAGGGCTCATTTCCAAGGGCAGCTGGGTACATGGCACAACCCACCGCAGCACAGCGGTTCCGCGGGGATGAACACATGAATAGCTCTTAATAATGAGGATCCATGTTCCGTCACGCAGAACACCTAGTCCAGAAGAGCTTTTTCAATAAGCAAAAGGGAAAGATAAATGCCTTTCCCCAGGCTCTCAGGCTACAGCTGGGGCTGCTGGTGCCGCGGTCAGGGGAAGGGGCAGCCCCCGCAGCCCTTGCCCCGGGAGGAGCCGGAGCATGGGCTCTTCCAGTTATCGGAGCACATCCCGCCTTATCACAGCACATCCCACCTCCCGGCGCAGGCTGCGAGCAGCAGTTAACGCGAGCGCTGCTAGAGAAGAGGCATCTGCAGGAACCGCGGTGAAAAGGGAGCGTTTGGTTTCTGTGGGCAGCTGGGTTTGGGGTGCAGAAAGGCAGTGAGTTTTCACTGCTGCTTTTATCTGAATTTGATCGTATTTAATTAGCTGGTAGTGCCCTGGAGCTTGGGATAGGTGCTTTAATGATACGTTTGAAGTGAAGAGACCAAATACATTTCTGAAATGTCTTAATTAGTGACTTGCTGGTGACTGCCTTGCTGCGTGACCTTGATTAAACCACCAGCTCTTGCCTAAGACTACCAAGGTCTTGCTATTTATGCAGCCTTTAAAAAGCAGGTGGTTTATTTCCTCTTCCTTTTCTGTAAGTGGACAAATAGGGCAAAATGCAGGCAACAAAAGTGGAACGCCAAAAGGAAGTAACAATATGACATTGTTATAGATAACCAGGACTGCTAAATTGATTTTGCAAGACCACAGTAATATAATCACAGAAGATAAGATAACCCACTGAGAAACCACCACCTGGAATTTTAACAACCTGTCCCAGGGGAGAAGGCATGCCACAGCGTTTCTACTTTCCACAATTAATTCCTAAACATGCACGCCAACAGTCAGGGACAGGAAAGCACAATTATTCCCGCATTCACATTAACTTGACTTACTGTCTTCCAGCAAAATCTGAAACGTACAGCCCAGGGGGTTGCTTTGTTGGGTAACCTTCACAGCATCGCCCACCGCCCCTCATCGCTGACCCAAGGGCCCCTTCCTCAACATGCTGGCCATTTCTTGAAAGCACGTGCAGAATTTCCAGGAAAGCAGATACAAATCAATCTAGAGTAACACACCTGTACAGGAGAAGGACCTGGCAGCTCATCGCCCTCACACAACCAAGGAGCTTGGGACTAAGTTTCCTGAAAGGCTTAGCTGCCAAAAGACGGGGTTTCCAGCCGTGTCCAAGGAGAAGGACCTGGCAGCTCATCACCCTCACGCAACCAAAGAGCTTGGGACTAAATTTCCCTGAAACACTTAGCTGCCAAAAGATGGGGTTTCCAGCCATGTCCAAGGACACTCCAGGCTCAGCTTCCCGATCCGGCAAAAGCCATGGGGCCCCTGAACGTCTCTGCAAGCCGAGCTGCCCACATGGGAGGGATGCCCGGGCAGTGAGTAGGGCGTATCACTAAGATTCCGGCAACATATCCTGGAAAAATAAGCCTAAGAGCAGCTAAAGGGTGGCAGAGCACTGAATATCTGCACGCTGCCGTCCGTCCTAATGGGCCTGGGTTCTTTTCAGAGGGATGAAAGACGGGAGAGAACGTATTGCACAGCCCGTGCCTTGCCTTTCCTGTTCCCGTGACGCGACGGGTTTCGCCCAGCTGGGCGCAAGGCTTTGCTTTGCATTTGGGCTGTTCTGAGAAGCAAGAGCCGCTCCAGCCACGCACAGGGCAGCCCCTGCGCCGGCTTCAAAAGCGAGCGAGAGGAAGTAAGGTGCGTGGTGAGCGCCTGCACCGCCAGGGCTTTTGGCAAGTCAAGACCACAAATGGTTTATTTTTAAAACAGACACTAAGAAGGAGGATAACGAAGCAGCCGGTAGGTGTTTTTTAGCCAGAGTTGAAATTCGGTGTGTGCGAGGCGGGTGTTTGGATCCGCCAAGCCCTGCCAGCACACGGCTCCCTTGAGGACTGGAGATCTGGAAGGCAATCGCTGCTTGTCGAGGGATGGGGAGAGGAGCAGGAGACAGCCTGCCCCCGAGCAAGCCCGGGGGGAACTCCCAGGCTGGTGTTCTGTGAAATAAGGAGAAACCAGGAAAACTCATGAAGCATAAAGGAAAGGCAGCAAGAGAGTAAACTCTTGCAGGTGATCCTGAAAGCTGGAGGAAAGCATTGCGCGGCAGCAGGCAGTGAGATGCTGCGGCTCAGGGAATAACAAACATACGAGGCCAGGGAAAGAAATATGAGTGAAGGTCTTTGTGTCGGAGGCAATATTTCTTTTGGTGGGTGCTGTGGCAGGACCACTGGAGTTTTGAGTGCGTTTCGCATCAGGACACGCAGTGACCGCCAGCGGAACTGGAGACGGGGAAACTCACTGGATCAGACTGACTCAGACTGATTCTGCTTTGAATTAAAGCATCTATTTTAAAACATCTCCCAGCGGTCTGCTGTTAAATTATATTACCAGCACTTTTTAAGAGCACTCTGTGTTTCACACCAGTACTTTTCCCGCTTTTGTCAGCTTTACGAAGAGGAGCAGGCAGAGAACAGCACATGCCAAGAATTTCAGGAGCAGTTCTCCATGGCCTCCTAAGCCATGGCGGACATCACCGCTTGGAGGTAGCAATACAGATGAAAACTAGCAAGTCTGGAACGGGAGAGATGTCAGAGCCCTCCAGGCCCTCATACTCCCTCTCTAGAGCCATAGGCATCTTGGCTGGCTCCTGCAATCCACAGCCAACCACAACTGACAACAAATTATGCCTCAAAAGCAGAATTACTCTCACTTAACCACAGGTATTTCCACCTGAGATAGTCCCAAGAGCTCCTCTTAGATATGACATGGAAAGATTTACTCCTAAAGGACGGTTCATCCAACCAAAAGGAGATGCTGCTCTAGAATAATGCCAGCTGCATCCCAGACATGTCCCCTCCTCCTTAGTAATTAGCTCAGGGTGGCTAAATCAGAGCATATCGAGCACTCGGTTGGTGAATCCTGCGCTGATGCCCGAGCCCTGCAGCCCAGGAAGGGGCTGTGAACCCAGCGTAGAGACCGACCAGCTCCCGCTGTGCCCAGCGCCAGCACAGCTCACCTTCGCGCAGCTCACACCCGAGGCAGCCAAACCCTCAGGGGTGCCGACAGCCCAGGCTGATGCCAAGTTTCCTCAATACTCACGCAGCTCCGAGCTGGGAGCCCTTGTGGGCGCGTGGCCCTGTTACCTGGTGCATCGTCAAGGGTGTTATCTGATGTTTCATCACCCCGGCACCCCCCACGGCTGAGCCACGGCGAGAGCCGGGCAGTGGCAGACACGGCGCTCGCAGCCATCCTGCCGGGCAGCGCGCGCCGTCATCGCCAACACAATTTCACCGTACTTACTGTACCTAGGTCAGGTGAGCCGTTACAATCACAGCCTTCGTTTTTCTAAACCAAGATCTGAAGTGTTAGGCATCTCACCTAAAGTGGTTTTGAAGTGTAATTAAGTCAGTCAAAAGCCCGGCCCTGGAGTGCAAAAACAAAGACAGGAGCATGTAAAGTGACTTGTTCGCAAAATGCTTCAAAAGGCACGAGAGCCAGTTAATTGTCTTCAAATTGATTTTAATATCTGTATTCCCCGTAGACATAACTCCAGGACAGCGATAGGAAGTTCCAGGATGTTTCTTATTCCAGGAAACTCTTCATTTCAGTCAGAACCAAGTATTTCATATAATTTAATAACTCTTACATCGATTTCTCTTAAATCATCACAGCTCCGTGCACTGAAGCACTTTTAGAAATTAATACTTTTTTTAAGACTAGGTTAATTTCACTCCCTTTCTTTAATGAGAAAGATTAATAGGAGATAGCAAGGGGCTGGTAGTGAAAAGAGGGCTGGTTTATGATTAACACGGGCGGTCAAGAGCCCCCGTACACCAGAGGCAGATCAAACACGGCCGTAACTGCGCATTTACTGCAAATGGCTCTACCCAAGAGCAGCCAAGTCGTCCCTGCCCCACCAGCTAAATCAGTCGGGACTGACCTCCTTCCTTCACTCCAAGCACAGCTCACGTTTTAAAAAGGGTACCCGAGTTCCCTGCCAAGTGTTGATACGCAGAGCTGCTTCACGGAGGAGAGAACGGAGCTTCCTCAGAGCCCCCCTGCCCACCCGCTGTGTCCTCACCTTCCACTCCCAGCGGGAGCGGCTCACCCTCGCTGCAAAGAGACGGGGCAACTTTTCAGCATAACTTAGGGCAAACGAAGGCAGAAGAGGAGGCTTCTGTGCGTTCAGAAAAGTCCTGTTCTGCACAGCCACAAGGAGCAAGGAACCGAAGTTAAGCAAAGGGAAACACAGATCGGCTATCACAAACAGGCAGGATCATTTTAGATAAGAAAGGGAAGGAGGAAGTGGGCAGAGTCCTGTGCTTTAAGTAATTCTGAACAGGACAGAACAGTGAAGTTTAAAGAAAAACCTGGGTGGCTAAGAGCAGTGACTGTTTCTGTGACAGGTATGCTTTTCTGGAACAGGCTGCTCTGCTTTTATGATAAGGCTCTGGGGACAGATTGCAGCTCAACACACCCCTGCTGAGGGACAGCGGATCATAGAACCATAGGGTTGGCAGGGACCTCTGGAGACCATCTAGTCCAACCCCCTGCCACAGCAGGGTCACCTAGAGCAGGTTACACAGGAACGCATCCAGGCAAAGTATAAGTTAAAACCTCCTGGATTTGGCGTTTGTCGGGGCAGTTAACAGCTCTCGCCATCAGCGACACAGGATAGCACTGATATTGCGGCAGGATTACGGCACACAAGCTCCGGATCTCAACTCACCAGCACCCGGCTGCAGGAACCAACAGCAGAAAGCGAGGGCAGCAACGGAAACCAAAACCTGCTGCTCTTCAGGGCTTCGGTTTCTAAAGACATGTGTGCAGTTAGGGGGCTTTTTACATAAGGAGACAACACCACAGGGTCTGGGCGAGACGTTGGCTTAAGACAACAGTTCCCAAGATTAAAAAATGCTATCAGAGCCCAGTATGGCCTCATATAACTATTTTCTAAACCTCAGTTTAAGCCACTTGTTTATATAAAGAATGCCAACAGACCGGCAAGGATGAATCACCCAACAGCAAGCCAAAAAACAAAAATATTGTGGAGGAAACAAGTTCAAGTTCACATTAGGCTGCTCTGACCATGCAAATGAAGCACCTTTTCCAATCTGCAGAAGGTGTTCGGCTGCGCCACACGCAGACATCGCTCTCCACCCAAGCGGCAGCGGCAGATGATTCAACTAAAATGAAGTTCCCAGAGCAATTAAGAAATGTGGCAACTCCCACACATGGCACCCTCAGGCCAGCAAAGGCTTTACACTCTGCAGGTCCAGCTGAGGACCTCCAAGACAAAATACGGAGAGAAGACAGGGAGGAGCAAAGGCCAGTGCTGGAGGAAAACACGTCAGCCTTCCCACTCTCCGGACCCTCGGGTCCCCCGAACCCCAGGGCAAACAATCCTCCAATCACTGCCACCCACAGAAAGTGCTTACTACACAAATACCTCAAAATCATTAGTCATTTGCTCTTTAGACCTTTAAATCCATTTTCAGTATTCCTGGAAAACACTGTACGGAGACAAACTGCCTACAGGCTACGCCGTCCGAGGCCAGGCTGGAGTCCCGCTACAGCCCAGAGCGGCCACAGGAACGTTTCGGGGAGGCAGCGTTCACCAAATCGCTGTCACATCACACACAGGGATGACAAAGCTTCCCTCCAAGTCAGAGATGACATTCCCACCTCCTTCCCCAGGACAGCACGCACAAGTCAAGCACTGGCAGGCTGCTGGGATACACGGATCGCTGTAACCCAAGGGGACAGCAAGCTCTGCTGTGCGGCTGAACCAGCACAGGTCAGATTTTGGTATCGGAGCAGAGACAAGAGAATAGTCTGTATTCACGTGTGAAATCAGCACAAGTTCTCACACGAGCACCCAACCGACCTCGTCTGCCCAGTGACCACAGATTTAATCACGAATCTCTTACCAAAGCATGCAGCAAACTCCTCATGGTCGCTCTTTGGTTTCCCTCCTCTGTTTGGCATGGCCATAACAGCACAAAGTTTAGCAGGAGTTGCCACTCCTACCACCGCACCAGGCAAGTACGGAAAAGATAGGTACTTTCCTGTACAGTCACCTGGGAAGACGTAACCACCCAAGCTGCTCCCACACCTTCTGAATGGCATGTTTCGGCTTTCCAGGCACACTGTTAATATTTAACAGTTTGGCATCTGGGACAGCAAGAAATCAGTAAAGTGGAAAATATTGCTGAAGCAAGGGATGGAAAAGCTCCAGGACGCTCCCGGATGACTCCAGACTGATGCCACTGCCTCCAGTTAAGTGCCTGCTGCTCTATCAGATCCAGGCTCTAATTCTGGCTCCCGTGAAAAAATCATCAGCTTTTCTTTGGATGAGCAACGACTAGTAGTTCAGAAAACCCTAGGTTTTATCAATGGCTTTCCACGTTAGCGCTTAGTGCATCCTAACAGGTGAGAGCACCAGGAGCAAACCACGTAGAAAGCTCACAAGTCAAAAGCCAAGCGTTCAGAAAGGCTGATCTGGCTCCATACTTCAGCAGAACACGCCGTTTCAGCTGGAGGACGACTAAAGACTGAAACATCTCTTCAGGACAGACAAGAGTACACCACTAGTGGTACTTCACATGAATGGGCACCGTCACCCGGGACACCGGCGAGCGTCCTGTCCCGCTGCCCCGCGGCACCTCCAGACAGACACCACCCCTCCGAGGTATGAACTCCACCACATCAGTTTCAAACCGGCAAACAAAGCTCTAGCAAAGGTCTTATTCAGTGTTTTCTCAGTTTCAGAGCAGGCAGGGTGACACATCAGTGCCTCGGTTATCTGTGGAATCTCCGGAAGGCCCCAGGCAGTAACACTCAGCACACAGGCCCACAGACCAGCACCAAACAGGACGGAAAGGACCCATGAAATACTCTCTTCCTCATGGGACGTACATGGCACAATACCTGAGTAAAAGCACTGCCTTGGCTGTGTTGATTCGGAGATGGACAGTGTTATTTCTATACGTGAAGCAGAACAGCACTCTCAAGCACGTTTGCAGTAGGTGCAGTCTCCCAACCGTTGGCTTGGAAAGAAAGAGTCTAAGCAAAATTGTGACTGCCCACCATCACCCTCGCTCCCGACTGTCACTTCCTCTCCAACAGGATGAGAGGGCACAAGGATTATTTCTTCTTCTGGAAATCATTTGAGGTCATTTATCTCTGGTTTGTCTCAGAGCCCTCCTGGCTCTTTATCACCTAAATAAAAGCAGAAGCATCTCCTTTCCGCAAAGGATCTCCAAAAATCTGCTCTTCCAAGCTGGCTGAGATCGATTTCCGTGATGCAGCAAGGGAAGGAAGCCGATCGACCCACTTAGATACTAGAAATACGTAAGTTAAAGAAATAATTAAGCCCTTTTCCCGTTAACCCATCAGCCAAACTACACCAGCCCTGCAAGCTGAGACCTGCGGAGAGGACCCCTCTCCCTCTTCCCATCGCAGCCGTTAAATGGCTTCCAGTTGATGAGATCACATTTCTGTCTCATTCATCCCGCAATTAATTCTGCGGGAGGCAAAGATCAATGCTATTACGATTCATTACTTATCTGGTTTTATCCAGTTAGAAGACTCTGGTCAACAGCCCACTGGTGACCGACCAGTCCCGCTGCGCCAGGCCAGTCACTAACGCGAGGCGCCCCAGCAGCTTTGCTCAGGGAGATGAACCTGGGCTGCCACACCAGCCGCTCACCTCAAAAGGCACGAATCCCCAGCATGTGTAAGTCCAGACCTGCAGAAATCAGAGCCCCGAGGAGGTTCAAAACCTCTTTAGCCACACCAAGAAAATAAAAGCACAATTAGGGGGGGAATTAACACATCCGCCTCAAGAAGAGGGGAAACGCATCAATTCCATGATGCATCAATTAATGAATCACGCAGGAAGAAGAGACAGATTACAAAGAAAAAGTTTCTGTTTATACATGTGCCTTGACATTCAGCAGCTACTGAAAATAAAATACATTCATAAGCACACAGCAGCTTAGCGGGGCCTACTGACGTGTTTCTCGGTGTGTCAAAGCACGACGCCAGCACAAAGTACGTCCGCAGTGCCCCCGCTCGTCCTCACGCCCCCCTCGCGCTGCTTTCAGCAGCTTAGGGCTACGGTGTAAGGCGTGCCTAGAATTAATAGTGAAATATCTAGAAAGGTCAATCTTCACCTCTCGGTCCCTAAAGACGCCAGATGAAGCAGGGCAACTATTCATCCCTCCCACACTTCAGCTCCGCAAAAAATGGCCCGCTCCAATCTGAGTTTGCTAGGCACCGAGTTGATGTAATGCCCTAAATATTCACCATTCAGGAATCCACCACTTGGAATCAGTGAGAAAGCACGCGCAACATACCCAAGCGAAGAGTTTCGGGAGGCAAACGATGTGACTGACTGCAGCACGTTCGAATCCACACTTACCTACATCCTCCTGCAAACG
Source organism: Alca torda (assembly GCA_008658365.1). NCBI lineage: Eukaryota > Metazoa > Chordata > Aves > Charadriiformes > Alcidae > Alca > Alca torda. The sequence continues at coordinate 4,124,756 of CM018096.1, forward strand.
GGATTCTCCCGTGCGCCGTCAGCGTTTGCGTTAAACACCACTTTAAAAGACAGAAGCAGTTTTACCGCAGATAAGCTCCTGCCACGCCAGCGGAGAGCTTCTGAATTGCTGTTGTCAGAGAATCTATCCCAATTGCACACAACTATCAGGTGCTGGGCAAATTTAAGATACTGCCCGTCTCTTCTTTTCCCCTCAATAAGGCAATACTGAAAAATAAAACCCATCACCACAAAGCACCATTCTCCCCCAAAGCCGTCAGTAGCTATGTACTCACCTGAGGAAAATCACCATTTTTGGTAAGAAGTCAGTGGGGTCCACAGATGCATAGTTTGTATCCAAGAAATGTGGTCTGCTGATGGGATTCATATAAAAAGCGTGAGAGGAATTAAAATATTGCCTGTAAGGAAATGGGAAAAGCAGTTATTTCCTGTCAGTCCTGAGCATTTCTGAGGTTGCTTCAGACTCCATCATCAGCGGTGACGCTGCAACTACGGGATGACACACACAGGAGACTGATATTTAAAAAAAGCTGTGTTTATCCAGAAGAGATACCTAGGCAAATTAATACATCTACCAGTTATATCCTACTTCCTAAACTCCGAGTGTAAGAGTCTGGAAAGCTGTATTAGGAATTCAGTTCTCGGCAGTTCGTGTAAATAAGGAAGGACTTAATAGATAAAATGGTCTGCGGGACTAAATAATATCTCAGTCCTGACAACAAAGCGAAATTAAGCCTCTGAGTTGTCCCAGCGCCAAGCGATTGACGGGTGTGATGGAACCTGACAATCACACGACATAAGGACCAGCATCAAGTTTCACGGAAATATCACACCCAAACGCTAGTTTGGGCCATAAAACTGAAAACAGTCCTGCAAACTGGCAGAGCCAGGGAACGAAAACACCCCCCCCTGCCCTCGCACAGCCTTGAGGGGAGCTTTACCGCTCACAGACCTTCACGTGCAGACAGATCAAAATGGAAGGTTAGGGCCATGCAAGCCTAGACAGCACCGTTAGCCCAGGCCGAGGTGAATTCCGGATGGAACCCGTCACACCTAGTTGCAGAGCACGATCCCTGCTGCGCCACCGAGTGAGAAAAGCAAAGGTCTCCCGAGCGCTCACTCCTGGGGGGTGGCCCATGCCCCCAGCACCGCTTCCTCCCAGCCGAGAGGAGCTGAGGATTGCAAAAGGGCCGACAATTCCCTTCCTCCTTCCCGGGAGTTGCCTCTGGCCTCTGTTACACGACCGCCTTCTGGTTTTGCTATTTCACACGCGAGCCCTTTCCCTCTCCTGCAGGAGCAAGGAATGTGCTTCGTAATCCTTCCCGTAAGGGCTGCGCGCTCGCACCACTTGGGCAATCGCCACCCGGCACGTTTGCATGCTGGAACCACTAGAACGTTTTCACCCGATCTGACTGGTTTCCTCTTGCGGCAAGTTGTAGGTTCTTCGTAATGCCAGGGGTTACAGAACCCACAGCAATAAACTTTAACAAGGCACTTGGGGGGGGGGAGGGGGAGAAGCAAAATTTGAAAAGAAATACTACCCAGGAGCAGAGCTCGGGAACGACTGCGCTGCCAAAGAATTATTAAGCAATTAAAATGCCATGTGTGGCTAGCAGCTCATTAATACACCATGCTTAACATTTACATATGTATTTATGTGCAAACACACTTATCTCGCTCTGCTAAATACGTTTTTCCCCGCTGTTTTTTCCTCATTAAAGATAATAACTCCAAAAAGGAAGAGCTCCTCCCACTCTTTTCCTTTTTTTCCCTTCCCTCCAGTGCTGCCACCGGTTTACCTGCGGCAGAGATACACCAAAACGGCGACCGAACCCTGCGCGAACGCAGAGCTGGATTCGGCGCGCCTGCACGTAACACCTTGACAATCCAGCACCGACTCTCAGCTCCTCCTCACCGACTCAGGCAAATTAAAATCTGGGTCTAAATTCTGGGAATTAATGTATTTACACAGGAAAAGGCTGGTTTTAATTGCTTTCAAGTTGAAACCACTGTGGTCTCACTGTCTTGTTGCATGAGGACAGAGCTTGGCCAGCGCTAACGAACTAACCAGGGAAGGGGAAAACTATTTTTACCGGAAAAGCGAACGCCGCCTCCTATTTCACCAGCACCTCGTGGTCTGGAGAAGTCAGTTAAGGTAACGGGAAGGAGACCAAGACAGCCCCAACCTCGCTGGCCTGAACTGCTGTGCCATGACCGGCTCTGGTATGTTATTTTGCTTCCCTTAATCTTGGTTTTCAAATCTGTGAATGTGAGATGCACTTTCTTCTTCCAGTCTGAACTGAGAGCCAACAGCAACTCAGTGCGCTGCTTTGAGATCCTCGTAGGAAAGCCACCAAGTATGCAGCGCTTGCCAAAGTCCTTTTAGTCCCTTTGGTGCTGTGCTTTACCCTTCTTTTCAATAGAACTTAAAGGTATTCAACCTCGTTTGAAGAGCTGGCATAAAGCCACTGACAGATTAGCTCAAATTGAACTACAAAAAAAGAGCGTGAACTGGAAGACTCAAGCACGGGACCCTTGCTGTATTGCCAAAGCAGCGATGTGGAAACCAGCCTCATAGCAAGACTGCCCTGTACGTACCTGCTCAGCCTCTCCAGGACTGACTTACTGGTAAACTGCTCCATGGAAGCTACTCTGGGCCAAGAGCTTCCCCTCAGAGCCTGAGGGTGTTCACTCTATAACTAAAATTCATTTTAGGAAGGAAATTTATACCGGGTTTAATCACCCTGGATTTACAGAAGACTGCCCGTTTGCACTCTTACCCTAAGATTTGACTTCAATCTGCAGAAAAAGAAGGAACCAGGCATCTGGACAACAGAAAACATCTGCATTCACCAACTCCAACATTACAAGTCCACGTCCTGTCGTGGAGACACTCAGCTCACCCATGAAGAGCCAGGCTCCAGCTAACCCAGCCCATCCCAGAGCCAAAACCCTTCTGGTTGAGCTCAGAAGGCAGTCAGGGACACGCACAGCCGAGGCCCATCCAACGGCTGTGGGCAAGTGCTACACCAGTCCCTTTCAGGCCACTGAGTCACTTCAACTGTTGAGGTCGGCTGTTGAAGCAATCAAGGCCCCACATCAATAATTAACCTCATAATAACTACATACATATGATTCTTTAGTCAGGGAAACTCATCTCTTCAGTGCTGAGACTGAGTTTCCTAGGGAGTTTGGAGTCATCTTATTTTACTTCTTTCAGCTGCAGAAAACCAAGTGCTGACCTTCTTGATGAACAAAACCAGACCTTTTTGACCCAAATGACTAGACACATTTAGTCATTAGGTTCTTAGAGAAATTACTCTGTGCTGCGGTGCAGTTTAGACTGGGGAAGCGCTGTGCTGGTCAGCCAGAAGAGGCTGCGCTGGCTCCAACCAGCCCCCAGAAGAGGAATGCTCCACCATGACTCCACCAGCATCACCATCACCTCCGCTTTGCTCTGCGGAAAGTAGTGACCCCAGTGAAACTGCACCAGCAGAAGGGAAGGAATGCTGGTCTCCCACCTCGGTCTGCTTCACGGAAGGGAAAGAGGGAATCTGGCTCCCGAGCTCCGTTTGAAGAAACGAGCATTTCGTCGTGCCAAGAGGAGGTTACGTGTGCTGACCCAGTGGACATCCCTCAGCAGGTACCAGTTCAGAAAAATAAGCATCTGCTCCCTGCCCCACAAGCAAGACAAGCCAATAAAGCCAAGCCCAAAAATTCAGCTGTTATGAAAAAAATATACAGAAATCTAAAGAGAGGGACGTTTTCCTGTAGGAAAACACGAAGGAAAGCACGTTAAGGTCTGCAACCTTCAGAACACAGCGAGCACCAACAGTCTTACTGCGGAGATGGTTCCTACCACCCTTTAAGGAATCAAGCAGCCAGCCTGGAGAAACTCTTTCATCCCCGAGTCCTGGGACATTATCAGCTGGGTGGGGGGCATCTCTGGATTGTATCAAGTTCAGACAATTGCTTTAAAGAGCGAGACTGCTTTTTTTGCTGCCACCCACCCTAAACATAGCAGCAGTGGAACAGTTTGGTACAAGGCAAACCTGAGCTGACATCTGACTCACCCGAATCATTTGATGTCAGTCCAGCCAGGTCTCGGAGTAGGGCTATTTCACATACTCCACAGAATCACAGAATTGCTGCGGTTGGAAGGGACCTTCAAGATCAAGTCCAACCATTAACCTACCCTGAAAAAACCGCTTCTAAACCATGTCCCTAAGCACCACATCTACCCTTTTTTAAACACTCCAGGGATGGGAATCCACCACCTCCCTGGGCAGCCTGTTCCAATGTTTAATAACCCTTTCGGTGAAAAAATGTTTCCTAACATCCAATCTAAACCTCCCCTGACATAACTTGAACCCGTTTCCTCTTGTCCTATCCTTGTCCCAGGGAGAAGAGGTCAGCCCCCATCTCTCTACACCCTCCTTTCAGGTAGTTGTAGAGGGTGATAAGGTCTCCCCTCAGCCTCCTCTTCTCCAGGCTGAACAACCCCAGTTCCCTCAGTGTTCCTCATAAGGTTTGTCCTCCAGACCCCTCACCAGCTTTGTAGCCCTTCTCTGGACACGCTCCACACCTCAATGTCCTTCTTGTAGTGAGGGGCCCAAAACTGAACGCAGGACTCGAGGTGGGGCCTCACCAGTGCTGAGTAGGGGATAATCACTTCCCTAGTCCGGCTCACCACACTAATGTGGTGGGGACCACAATGTTGTTGGGTGGAGGTTTTTTTTTGTTGGGTTCCATCAGTTTTTGTTTGTTTTGTAAAGAATGTGATCGTTTCCTTCAGTTTTCCTGAAGCTCAGGACCTTCAACAGCAGGACCTAGAGGAGCACGGTGTGGGTGGGCTCGTACAGGAGCCCACACCTCAGAGGAGAGCAATGCAAGGCGTACCCCTCCCAGGCCACGGGGCTCCAGGCTTTGGCAGCTTAACCTTTGCTAGAACACTTTTTAGACTACTGCGACACCGCCTGCCTCGCACACGTCATACCAGCTGCTCATCAATGCATCCGATGCATTTGAAGTCCTTCTAGGGCCATGCTGCAGCTTCACTGGAGACCTCCTGTGTGCATTTTGGCCAGGCTTTACACTCTGATGTTACAGCCCTCCATTCAGAGACGCAAAACTCCCCACCTCAGGCCAGCAGAAGATCAGGCTGCCTCGGCATCAGTCTGGCATTTTTCCCCCGTGAGGAGACCAATTCGTGTTTTTCAAAGCCTGCTTCACTGTTACAGTAAGCCATACTCCACACGCAGGTGCAAAGCGGAAAAGAGCAGGAAAAGAGCGGAAAGAGCAAAGAGCAAAGAGCGGAAAAGAGCGGGAAAAGAGCGAAAAGAGCGGAAAAGAGCAAAGAGCGGAAAAGAGCGGAAAAGAGCGGAAAAGAGAGGAAAAGAGCGGAAAAGAGCGGGGAAAAGAGGGGAAAAGAGCGGAAAAAGGAGGGGGAAAAGAAAAAGAGGGGAAGACGGGGAAAGAGAGGGGAAAAGCGGGAGGACGGGGGGGGGGAAAAGAGCGGGAGAAAACAGGGAAAGAGAAAGAGCGGGAAAAGAGCGGGAAAAGAGCGTGTTGCGTGTGCTGGAAAGTGGGGAAGAAAGCTTTGCTCCATCCAGGTTTTGAGAAATACTTTTTGCAGATGCGTGACACCACTTCCAGCAGCACAACCGGACTGACCCAGACCTCCCTGAAGCAAGGAACGTACTGGCCCTACAGCCGCTAACGAAGCCCAGCTCTTCAGGGATGATTGCCTTCGAAATTAACCGGGCTACAGCTCCCCCCTGCAGAGGACCTGAACCTCATTTGTTCTTTCAGTGAGGTTTAATACGCTGTTTACATTTTTCAGGTTAAGAAAATGTGAAACAAAGAGGCAAGCTTTGGTATCTTTTAAAGAAATTCTCTAGCATGGAGGTTAACTACTGAAAAGAAACAGGAAAAACCTGCTTCAGGACAAAGCTGTTGCTATGAGAATAAGCCGTGTCCAAACACAGCCACCCTCAAACGAGATTTCTTCTGCAAGGATTTTGAAGAGAAACTTGTACTAACTCTAATGCCATCTGCATTCTTCTATTTTACAACACGGACAACTCCCTTAAAAATCCCATTTTTCAATGTTTCCATCCCTTTCAGGATTCCTACCTGTTAACACCCTGACCCTAAATCCACCTAAAAAAAGATTCAGCTGCAGTTTTCAAAGCAAAAGGAAAGACTTTTTTTGTGAAGACTTTTTTTGTCAAATACAGATATGGAAAGTTCCACCTGAAAGGTAATTTTTACAATTACCAGGATATGAAAAACAGGAAGCTAAAGGTGCAGCCTTGGCTAACTCATTCTCTAGCGAATAATTACTACAATGAGCCTCATTTCCAAAAGTAACTATAGCAAAGTCAACAAGTTTACATTTGTGTTAAATGCAGGCATGTCTTTGCAGGATCAAGGCTATAAGGTTTCCAGCCGAGTTGATGCGAGCAGCAGAGCAGCACTAAACAGGAAGAAAGTGAGGGGCAAAATCAGAACAAATGGTCAAAGCAAAAAAAAAAAAAAAGAAAAAAACCCCAACATAACAGATAAACACAATCTAATCTTGTGGTTCAATACAGCAAACAGAAATTCTGTTATAGCTCTCTTGAGGATTCACAAAGTGTAATTTACAGGAATCGTGCTCAAAAAGTCCACCTCTTCCAATCAGGGACAGGCTAGCTAAGAGCAAAGGCGCTGAACTTATCTGATAACTCGCCTCAGATTCTCACTTTGGGGAGTAACCAGCGAGGCAGAGCTCCGTGCAGCACCTGCGGGACAGCTTCTTGGTAACCGTATGTCAAGAACTGCCCTGTTTCCCCACCACCACCTCTCCCCAACCCTCGCTGGCCACCTCACTGCAGCCCGAGGTGGCCCAGGCACGGAGGAACAAGCAGAACCAAACAGAGACAAAACCCGTCTCACCCCTCTGAGCAGAGGGACTCGATGATCTCAAAGGTCCCTTCCAACCATGAAGATTCTGTGATTCTGTGAATTCGCACTGCTGCCAGCCAGGCTGGAACTTCCACACTCATGAGGCTGGATCTCTCTGCTTTTCCACAAAGATGCTATAGTCCCCTTAGGAAGGAGGTTAAACTAAACCCTCAAGCACCTGGAACGCAGTTACTAGCTCACCGTATCAAGTTCTGTTTCTTTTATTTTTCCTTCCTCCCGCCTCTGACCTAAATAAAAACACATCCTGTGTATCTGTGCCACTCCCTGTATTCAGAGAGACCAAAGCAGCCGACGATCAGCCTTCAAACCTTCTTCCCAACATCAGTCCCAACAGAGTTCCAATCTAACCACTCAGTGGTGGCACAAGGACAATTTATGTTGTCCCAGCCATCTCCTGTCACGTCCTACCTTCTGCAGGATGGAGGTTCATCATAATGGGGGAGAAAGAAGAACAATGCTATTGTTACACAAAGATCCCTCAAAAAGATGCTATTTTGGGCACGTAATCTAGAAAAGTTTTTGCACTGAATCTAGAAAGCACATGGCTGATGTCCTTCCCATCAGACCAAGCCACTTAGTACGCAAAGGTTCCTGAAACCCATCACAACTCCGCTTTACAGCTCTGAGCTGCGCTGCGCACTAGGCAGCTTTACTTAGAATCAGTCACGATTTCTCACACGAGCCCATACACATCACCTCACACCTTGTGGGATGAGGTTATCAGCTAAGAACATCCGTTACAACCAGAGGAAAAAGTCATGACTCTTGATGAACTCTGGATTGCGCCGTTAGGGGCTGCGCAGGGTTTTCAGCGCAGGCCTGAGATGGTAGTGTTTAGTCAGCTTCCAGTCACCTACACGGCAAAAGATTTTAACTTAATTTCACCCGTAAGTCTGCCACCTGGTACCGGTAACGCCGCCTTCTTTGTCTGCACCATCTCTATAAAGCTAGAGACTAAAGCATGACGTTATTTGCTCAGCTGGATTGCGCTAATGGGGTGTTTTTAAGAACTCCATTAGTGTAACAAATCCAGGCTAAACCAAGGCTGTTCCTCCCCTACGGCAGCCTCCAGGTTTACCAGAAATCAAAGTTTTTCTTTTTTTTTTTTTTTTTTAAAAAAAAACGCGCTGTTTGCTGCTTTTCCAAGATGGAGCAGTTTATGAAACGCCACAAGATCAGTGTGTGATGCAATTATTTCCCCATCGGTAGTGAAATAAAGTAAACAAGGAAAACGGTAAAGAAACAGTTTGAATCACGGGGCGTGCAAGAGCTGAGGGGAATTATACAAAGGAGAAGAGCACTCACTGGTTTTCACTTGGGAAGGATGAGGTTGGGAAAGAGGCAGGGTAGCAGCTACTCCACGAGTCGGCAGCCAGCATGGAATTCTGAAAGGAGAAAGCAGAACAGTTACAGCGGCACAGGACCGGCACCATTTCCTGCAGCTGCAGGGCTGAGGCCAGGCTCAGGCTTCTCTCTCCCAGTGCCCTCCAGAAGCAGAGGTGGCTCTTCGTCTCTCCTAGCAGGAGAAATCTAGTGCTACAGCCCAGTTTCAGCTTTCGAACCTCCTTTCCTATTGCTGTCCCCAAAAGGACAGAAGGGCAGTCCCCTCTCCCAGCCCTTTAGCCTCAGTCTCTGCGGAAAGCGAGCACCAACCCATTCACTTGAAATTGGCTTGCATAGGTAAACACCCAAACCCATCCTTCTTCTCTTTTTCTGTCTACCCACATCCCTAAACAGCCTCTAACATTAACGGGAAGCTTTTAGCTCAGCATGTACCAATACAATCATGGCGAGAATACAGTATCTTATTACTCAGCTACAGATCAGTCTTTCATCTGTCCTTTTTTGTGTCCAAAGCGATGATATCTCATGCTTGAAGTAACATGCACTTGGTGAAACGGGCCTCTTTTTTAACCTCTCTATTCCTACATGTGACAAAACTCAAACAAGAGTTACGAACAGAAACGGAAAACTGCAGGGACGTGTAAGCTATTCGGGGTAGAGGTTTGCTTTTTGCCCCATGGAGAACAAATACATCAGTGACCCGGTCTTGTTTTAGCAGCTGTATCAGGCCAAATACAACCCTATTCATCTCTGCCACGCTCAAAAAAGGCACAGCTGAACCCAGCAACAGATTTAGCACATCTCAGAGATGACCCGGGGTAGAAACAAAGTTTGCAATTCTGCGTAAACGCTTTAGTCCTTTCCTGAGGAGCCTGGCACCCACTCGCTTTAGAGAGCCGTTGTTTTAATCACAGCCTTGTTTTCCTCCTCCCGCTTCCAAAGCAGCAGACAGCCGTCACCTCAACCCCTCCAGCGCTCCCGATGGATACTGCCTGCCTCTGGGGAGCTGCCCAAAACCTCTGCAAATAGCTCCTGCAAACACGCACAAGGACTCGCAGGATGGGACGGGCTCAGACCCCTTGTGGTGGACACCCTCAGAAGAGCTGTCCCCAACCCTCCCGAGAAGCTGCCGGGGCCCTCACCTCCATGGCTGGCACGGCGAGCTGGGAGCGGAGGCCGGGGATGGTGTAGAGGGTATTGCCTGACTGCTGGTGCTCGTGCTGCGGGTAGTTCTGCCCCCCGTCCATGGCAGGGTGTGCTGAGGGCATCAGCCCGCGTCCTGCCGCATGAAGTCCTCGGGGCAGGCTACGGAGCGGCGGAAGGGTCTTTATCTGTGCTCTTCACCCTGCACCATGTCCTAGGGTGGAAAAGAAACGCACATTTAAATTTTATGAAAGGGAGGGAAGGGGAAAGAAAAAAAAAAACAACACACACAAACCCACACTTCTAAGACCAAACATAGCTAAGAGATCAGTAAACAGACGTCAGCCTGCGAAATGCCTGCTGCCTCTTTATAAAAGAGAGGGTTTTTTTACTGGGAAACAGAGTTCTCAAATATCACCAACCTGGAATTCACCCAGACCTGCGAACTTACATTAAACACACCTCTCCCGCCTTGCCGCAAACGCTGCTGAAGTCTGGCAGATCATCACAATCGTCTGCGATTTTTGCAGCAGACGCACAGCTGGTTTTTAGCTTGAGGAATTTTTTTTTTTTTTTTTGTCTAATATACAAAAAGATTCTGCGCTTCCCCAGGAAGTCATGACAATCAATCCCCCAAAATCGCGTGGTTCCATGCAAATATGCTCCGTAGGTGGAACGTGGTTCCACGGAGCGCTGATGGCCGTGCTGAGCAGGGAGTGAATCGCCGCGCGGGGTCGGAGTCTCACATCTCCCAAACCGCTCTACTTGGGTGTCTCCCTCATTTCACGGCAGATGTTCAGCGCATGTTAATACCGTTCGCCGCTGCTATGCACAGAAGTTAAACCATCTAGTATACTTTTAGCATTAATACTATTAATCTAACAAATACAAGCGCTTATCAGCTGTCTTGCATTTTCCCTGTTGCTGGCAAGATGGGGTTTCAGAATCATGCTTGCTAAAGCGAGAGTATTGTTCTGGCAGGGATTAACCCCACGATAAGACACTGCCTTCAGTGCAACTTCTCAGTCAAAACCTCCAAAGTAACTTCTGATCATTTCCCCCCCGCCCCCCTGGCTAAATTCTCCATAACCCCAAAGGACATCAATGTCCAACTGGGTTTAATAGACTGAAAAAAAAAAAAAAAAGAGATGGTAAAAGCAACCTATACAACCAGAGAAGCAGGAAAAAAGCATCCACGATGTCTTTACTTTCGCTGCATCTTTCTTTGCCCCCCTTCTGCCTCCCACGACTCTCTCTGGCACCAGCAGCCCGCAGCGTGACAGCCAAGTAAACGAAAGTGGCCCATATATTCTCATCAAGCAAACCAGCCAAGCAGAAAAATGAAGCAGCACAAACTGAAGCTGCAATTTAAAACACGCCGGCTGTGATGATTTGGAAGACACTATTTGCTACAAGTAGTATTTTTGAAAAAAAAAAGTCATTTCTGAGTCAGAGTCCCTTTAAAAATAAGTGACCTTTCAGCGGACAAAATTATTTCTGCATTTGTAATGGAAAGCGAAATTAAAGTGCCTCTTTCTTTCTTTCCCTGGTGGCAGCGGCCATGCCAGGAGAGTCCCAAGCAGGGCTCACGTGAGCAGGCTGCAGAACCCGCAGAGGACCAAGGACATCCCCATGAGCCCAGGGTGGAGAGACCGACACCGATCCCTCGGTGAAAAGTCACCGGGCAAAGCCCTGGCATTCAGGGGACCTCCTGGGTGAAGAGCAGAGACCGACTATCCGCTGCCTCTGCTCCTCTAACAACCCGCGGGCGCACAAATGCTTTCACAAGACACAGGCTTCCAGGCTGAATTAAATCATCTGCCAGAGGCTAAGCACTTTGTGGTTTAAAAAAAAAGTATTCCCCCTTTTATTTTAGCTGAAGAGGGAGTCACACTGGGATGTTCCCGGTGTACGGATGAAAGCTGTGGCTCACCGGGGTGGGGCTGCGGAGCAGAAGGCAACTTCCCCAGGAGCAGAGTGGCCAGCAGTGGGTTTAAACAGGCTGCGGAGTTTGCTAATCCGATCTTTGCCTCTTCCCATGGCCTGACAAATTGTTAAAAAAAAGAAAAATTACCAAGATGCCTTTATTTGCAAGCTCTTTCCCTAGGAAAGCACAATGAAACATCACTTCCAGAGAATAAAAAGTTTATACATTAGCACAAGTATCACCAGGCTACCTGAAAAGATCGTTACGCTATAAAAATCTCAGACCATTTTAATTAATCACTAACAGAATACTCTTTACAAAGGCCTGGGATCACCTAGATCCTTTTCGTTGGCTTTATTTCATCAGAGATTTACTGCAGTCTCCTTCTTTTACAAGCAGAAGTGTTTCTTTTTACTACACCATAAAATCCACACTCAGGCTTCACAGTCCATAAGCCCAGGAGCGAAAAATAGCTAAAAAACCACTTAACTAGCACCCCAGCATCCTAGTTAATATTGTTCTACTGGCCTCAGGCCTCTTGATTTATTAGCCAAGCGTTAGCACCAGGGTTCCCAAAATGCAGCCTTGTCGACCACTTGCAGCCTTGAAGCCTCATTAGAAGCTGCTTAATCACACGGCTTTCCCTTGGCAAAGTCAGCTCAGCAGCGGTACCAGTGGGTGCCCTGCGTGCGTGCCCCACGCACGAATGAAGTGTCGATGCTGAGGTCCTATTATTTAAGCAAAACCTGCTTTACGTTACAACTCCTGAAGACAAAGGACTGCAGACAAATTTCCTCAGGCAGCCCAACGTTCGCATCCCACCCACCAAGTGGCTCCGCACACAAAAGACTGTGAAGACATGAAAACGCTCAAGGACTTCTTCCTCCCAAGCCGCATGATTTATTGCGACAGAACTCGCGAACAGGGATGCATAAATGCAGACTTTGACCCCAAGCCCATTGTGAAGAGATGCAGTAAAAAGCTTCACCAGCGAGAAATGGAACAACCTACGCTTCAGCCTGCCGACTACGCAGGCATCCCCGGGGGTGTTTCCTCTCTGGGCTTTAGGGCCACCTTCTCTTCCTTTAAATTGTTCTCTGATGCCACTGGCGGTCCACAAGAGATCCTATGAAATTTTAAGTTACATCTAAGGAAGAAAGTAATAAGAAACAAGATAAACTTTTGTCGTGACTCCGCTTATCTCCAGTGGGAATTGAAGGGCTTGCTTAAAAATAGCCCTGCCTCACTCCTCCTCCCAGTCACAAAATCCCTGGCTTTTCTTCTTGTCTAGGAGCTGGATTATAAATTAAGCCTGTGCTACAACATCCCAATCCCCGAATGAAGCAGTGGGGAGCGCAGACCTACAATGAGGTTTCTTTTCCGCTTCCATCAGACTGCTCTAAGAGCCTCCAAACTCCAGAGACATTGGTGGTACAAGGCTGTCAGGAAGACAAAGCGATGGGAAAAGCTTTAGCAGGCTTTCTTCAAATGCAATATGGAGCTACAAATGGCATCGCTTGGATTTTTTTTTTTTTCCGAGGGGGGGTGGGTGGGTGGGTGTCCCTTCTTTTTGGTTTTCAAAATTACCTTTAAATACTGCTCCGCTGCTCCTCAACAGAGGTGGTGAGGTCTGCTGATCTCAGGGTCAACCTCACAGACTGCTTTAGAGATATCGATATCCTCTGGTGCCTTTAAATACTGCGCCTGTTCTTTTTACCAGACTCTTCAGGTTTTTTGCTGCCTTTCCTCCCCCCCTCCCTATTTGTAACAGCTTTCGCTAGGAAATCAGAAGCGGTTATTCCCGTAACAGCTGTAGCAAATATACAGCCTTACTTACAGATCCAAAGTAACTTACAAAGGGTAAAAATCAATATCAGAACGTCTCCCTGCCTGCTCCACATTATCTCGTGTCTCGACAACACCAGATTTCACTGGCCAGATTCTCTGCAGAGCAGCGCCTTTCCCTAAAACAGCATTAGCTCCTTCGGAAAACTCTTGCACAATAGATCATACCCAATTAGCAAAACGAAGGAAAACTGCTTAAGGAACTGCAAACTTCTACGCTTGAGCAATGGTCAGACAGTAAAAGACAACGCATTCAATTTGCATGACATAATTCCTCTGAAGAGATCAAAGTGAACAGCAGTCCAGCCTTACAGATGGGCACCTCCAAAAACTAGAGATCTTTTGTTCGGAGACGCCAAGAAAATCAGCAACGCAGTTAATGACGGAACTGGGATGTCGTGAAGTCCCAAGTCTTGTCCTCCAGGCCACACCGAGAGGACGAATCCCCTCAACAAACCCAAAGCAAAGCAGCGCACTGCTGACGAGGCATTCCCTTCGCGCACAGGTGTCACACCACAGCTCATCACCATCACAAGGTGCTACGCGCTGCCCACTCATGGGAGCTCCCTGCTGGCTCTGATAAACGTCAGCATTTGTATGGAACGAACCGCTAAAAAAGTCCGAGTACAAACACGGAAATAAGAGAGCTGGAATACTCTACCGCCTTGGTTTACGGGGTTCTCTAGCTAGCGTATATTCCAAAATACCTCCAAGCATCGATAACAGTGGGAAGCAAGAGGCACCAAGAATTCACTCCGCATCCTGCACCCTTCCATCCGCTGCCTCGACGCTGGAGGATGCTGAAGGCACTTCTTGTCCACCAGGGGAATGGCACCATTCCCAACCTCCTGGAGGCCGCCAAACCCAACCTTCTCCAGCCCAGCAAAGCTCCAGCACTGCAAAACGCCCTGCTGTGCTCCATGCAGAAGACAGCGGTTACATCAGGTTCCTGGGATGACTAACATGGAGTTTGTAATAGCTCTCACTGCAAACTCATGCTCTGATAAGAGAGGGCTGCTGTCTGGCTTGCACACTCAAATCCCAAGCAAAAAAAACTAAAGAAAAAAACTGCCTAAAGCCAGTTTCAGAGATCTGTGTGAGCCCGAGGACAGCAGGACAATACCTGTCACAAGAAGAGGAGAAATGGCAACAGCCTTCGGTACGCGCTTGTCTTACCATGCTCCAGGCAGCCCCGGCACGGAAAACCGTGAAAATCAGCAAGTTCCTCGCAAGCCAAAGCACTCTCATTTCCACATCCCGTCCTGTCCGCGTAACAATAAAAACTGATAAACAGAGAGGCCCATGGTTTGCAACGAACCGTTACAGCAAACTTTTTCTTAAACGTCTTTCCACTTCTCTTACCAGAGAGACTCCAGCAAAGTAACAGTTCCCACCGTTACGGCAAATCCGAGCTCTCTGGCTTAAGATCATTTCTATTACAGAAGCATGCAAGTGGCCCACCAGGATTTATTTTAAAAAAATAACCAGAAAAACCCCCAAAAAATCTAGGGTGTTATCAGCAACTGATTTGACTTGGGAGTATTAGAAACTCCAGGGCCAGCAGTGAACAAAAATTTATTTACTGATACCAACTTTTGACCTTAACAGTCAAAAAAGGTTCTAGTTACATAGATTAATACTTATTTTTTTCTAACTTTCAGAGTAACCTCTAGTACCGTCTGGGATCCAAATCACAGAGTTAAAACTCTCTTTCACAAGTCACAGACGAAAAAGACTTTTTTAAAAAACTCTCCCCTGCCCTATTAATCTCCGACAACCAGATTTGGGATATTTGCTGATTAGTCAACTTTTTAAATTTCTACTTAGGAAAAAAAAAAAGAAAAAAAAATAAACAAGCAGAGTTCTGCTACCGAATTCAAGAATCGAGAATTGACTCAAGTTTTTCGTAGCATTAAAAAATAAAAGAATGCAGAATCCTGGAAAACAGCGACCTGGAACTCAGTGACAGAAGTCGTATTAGGACATCATACCGAAAGGAACCCCTGCGTGTGGCACACGTCACATCCCCGGAGCGCAGGGAACGGTCGTTAGTACCAGGAGTACCAAACACGGGAAATTCAAAAAGCTTCCCAGTGGATTATGCTTCAAAATATAATTGCAAAGTAATTAGATTTTCCAGATGGGTTATTTGACATATCGAATTAACTGAAGCACTCCAGCGCCATGATAACTATTCAGGAGCAATACGACCAAAAACCCACAAAAAAACAAACAAAAAAAACCAAAAACAAACAAACCCCAATCATCCAACCACAGCACCAAACAGCGCAAGGATAAATCCCCTAAAAATCACTGGAATAGATTTTTTTTCATTTCCCTGCCACAAAACCTATATAATTACAAAAAAAAAAAAAAACCTATCTCAAAGCAGCAACCTGTAAAGCCGCTCTACTCATAACCGAGCGGAGCCTGTTTTCCCAGACTCACGGAAAGGAGGCTCCCGTGAGCCGCATTTGCGTTGAAGAGGACGGAAAGGGGTAAAGCTGGAGAGGAGAGCAGCAGCCGGTAGGGAGCGGTGGCCGGACAGAACGGAACGTGAACCCCAACACCACGGAAGAAGGTTCCCACCTTCAAGAACTCACTCGTTTCCTCCTGCAGGCATCGCTGGACACGGCAAAGTCACCATCCCGGATGATGGCACTCCAGCAATGAGCGCAGCACCGCATGAAAAAAAACCACTGAGTTGCTCCTCTGTGGCTGAGCAGCAGATGTTTAATAGCGAAACTGGTTCCCTACGCAGTGTGATAAAGCCCCGTGGAGCAATTTTGATTGTATCACGAGTCATTCTGATTAAGCTACAGGAACGGTTTCAATATTAAGAAGAGTTTGCTTAAAGGGTTTGCCGTTCAGCTCAGGTGGTAAGGGGCAGGTTCAGTCTGGAATTCCTATGGAACTCGTCATACCTAGAGGTTTACAAAGCCCAAATTATTCAATTTTTAACAGCTTAAGCTTTTTAGAAATTTATGGGACCAGCACCGTAGCGACAATTTCCAATTTAAAAGCATAATGAAGTGCTCTGCATAATCGGGATTGATAGAGCTGGGGGTGAGGGCTCAGTTCACCCGGTCTCTGCAATCAAGAGGTGAAAACAACCCACTGTACGCTCAGTCCATGCAAGCACTTCCTCCTGGTGTGTTTCAGTCTTTGTTACTGTATTTTAAATTTCTCCATTAAAGGAAGATAGCTAGGAAACCACAGGTATGCATGGAGCAGCCGGAGCTGAACCTGCTGATCGTGAATTACCATGCACTCAATGACAAAAAGACCTCAGTAATCTGATCCGGTTCCTCCTCGCGCAGATTAATCCGCTCCCCCTGCCCACCCACGCCCGGGTGGCAAACCAGCGACACGGGCACCCGTGGGACCTGCAGCTGGAAGGAATTCTTCAGAACACAATTAGTATATAAGTGCGCAAAGAAATAGGAACTTAATACTACGGAACTCTTACAAGCCATTTTCATGTCTCAAGCGCCAAGCTAGCTTCCAAGTTCCTCTTTAGTGTTTCTTGCCACATTTTTGGACAGCTTAGACCAAACAACATTTTGCCTTGAGGGATGAGAAGGGAAGGGTTTGAATCAGAGTCCCGGTCAGTGCCACCGGCAGTGACTCACTCCGAGAAACAGGAAAACCACGGGAGAGAAGCGAGGATCTACCCTCCTGATGCAGCCACGGTCCCCTCGCAGCGCTGGCATGAGGCTCCATCACATTTAGAACAGGGACTTGCAGACAAAGCAGAGTATCTGAGTACAAAAGGTCAACACAAACAGAAGTATCAGATCTTTTCCCTGCGGATAAGTCAAAATATGAATGGAAATACCATTTTTTTCTGTTCTCTCCGCTCTAACTTAGCTCTTTTTCATTAGGCAAATTCAGAGCAAAATTAAATACAGTAATGCTTGTTTAAATATCTCAAATGCTGTTGGGAAAGATTTCAAGTTAATTTACAAAGGCAGAAGTTAACACAGCAAAAAAATACTGCAGGTATCTTAGCTCTAGCTCTCTACTATTCTTAAGTAAAAGACTGGTGTGAATTTCTATTTGAAAGCCAAACAATCCAAAGTTTGCTCCTTACCGGGAACTATCTTAGAAGAGAGAGTTATACTGATTGCACGTATTTATCTCAATAAAAACACAGAAAGGAAACAATATGTCTCTGACCTCGCATATTAGAAAACATGAAAAAAAAAATGTGAGTCCAATGCAGACAACTCCCAAGTACTATTAGAAAGAGTTGCAGAAAAGAGGGGTGAAGAAATCTAACCTTTGGCAGATGAGGAATACAACCCAGTCCAGGTACAAATGCCTAGGAAAACACCAATCTAAAAGATACTTATTATCTGTGATGAAATCGGAATCACTTTAGGGCATCCTAAACGAAGCACTTTAGCCACCGTGATCTCATGAATGCTTTCGTAAGGAAGAACGCGCTTGGGAGCGTTTGTTCTGTCCAGACGGAATGCTACGAGCGTGGGGCACAACACTGCCGGGCTCCTGAGCAACACCGAGAAGGAAACGAGGCAAACCTCGTTACTTACCTGAGCTGTGCAAGTCAATACGGAATGGCAGGGCAGACAATCTATTTGACAGATTAACCGCCGCAATTAGATGGTCTGTAAGCAAAGGGAAGAAGAATTGAGACCATTCCAAAGCTGCTGGCTGGATCTGTGCAAGATACGTGGTGCTGTAGGCAGAAGAGCAAACTTGCCCTCCAAAGACAGGCGATGAAAAGGAAGAATGAAATGAAAATAGAATGGAAAATAGAATGAAAAGGAAGAGCTTTACCCTCCAAGCAGTGCTAGCCCCTCCTCATTAGAAGCTCAGAACCATACTTGGGGGGGGGGGGGGGGGGGGGAGGGGGGAGGGGGGGAAGGAAAATCAAAGACAGGTTTTTGGAAGGAAAAGTCCTCTTTACAAGAACATATCAAGTGTCCTACGCAGGTAGACCTTGAAGTAAGTCATGCAGATTTAAATTAGCATGTAACAGAATTCATTATTATAAGTGCCAGGGAAAAAAAAAAAAAGTTGAAAACCAACACGCCCTGAGACAGGTCGGATTGTAGGGACTGTAGGAGCAGAGGCAAGAACAAGGAACGGAACAAGGAACTGCAGTTGACAAAGTCAGGGCCAAATCTGACTTACTGGAGAAGCGCACAGCGGCTATATTTATACTATACAGTTCTGCCATGGAAACAGCCATACCATTAGCGAGGAAGTGCCGTACAGCACGGCTGCGGGAACACACGCATGGGGACGGACTGCGCAGGACGGTGACTGTCACCCCCCCCGCACAGGAACAAGCTCAGGCCCCAGAGCAAGCGCAGCCGGTAGGGAAAGGAGGCTCGGCTCCCATCACCCACCCACTCCTACCAAACAGGGCCGTTCTCTTCCCCCTGAAAAGGGTCAACACCGGTGTAAAGCACCTTTGCACCAACAAGCCGCGTGCTGCACCCAGAATCGCGCTGCCCGTCACCGGGACACTCCTCGAAGCTATATGGGTACTTGCAAGAGTCACCGTGGCCTTAATCCTTGCACAGAAACGCAAGACTAAATAACAGGAGAAGGAAAAAGCTGAATTGGAATCTTGTTGCTGGCATCTGCCCCAATGTGCCATTCCCTAAATTTCCAGGGATTAATATTAGGCAATTACGTGGCACAACAGCTTTAGCAACAACAGAGACAGAAAAAGAGAGGTTCGTTAACCTATCCACTGACATAAATTGCCTGAAATCTTCAACAGATACTTTTTTGTTTCAAGGCTGCACAATTAAAGTGAATTGCTGATGCTACCTGGAACGCTGACCTCATTTTTCATTCGCTCAGCTCACGGTGTCCAGAGCGTTATCTCTCCTGCTTCCCTGGACTGCTTCTCCACCAGCGGAGCTGCCGGGTCCCCGCTTCACCGTTCCCAGTTTCACGTTACTCCCCCCACAATGAAGCAGCTGTAAAGCAGCCGGCTGTTCCCTCCGCTCCCAGGCTGCTCCCTCCACTCCCAGGCTGCTCTCACCCTGATGGTCCGTCTCCAAATTCAAACGTTCTGCTTTGAGTAACAAAATATTGCTCCAACAGGGACCCAGACCGCCTCAGAGTAAAGCTCGCTCGTAGGGCAGAGACAGATTCCATCTGTCCCTGCTCTTCCACCTGGGAGAACAGAGATGACTATTTCTGGACAGAACAAAAATGCCTCCCCACACACTACACGCACTTCTGCCAAGAAACGCTCAGCACATTTTTTGTGTAAATCTACACAGCACCACCCTCACACAACCGTGCGTTGAAATATCCAAAGCGTAAACACGCAACCCCCGTAAGGCAGAGCTCGGGCTGAAGCTGCCCAGCAGCTCAGACGACGAGTGCACGAAACGGTTCTCAAAAGCAGGGGCTTGAACACCCCCAGCAGCGGGGCAGAGCCCGCGCAGGGCACCGGGAGCATCGGGGCTGCTCCCCCTCTCAGGCCTGTCGCGAACACGGTCCTGGGAGAACACAAACCACGGCGAGAGCACGACGGGCGCCGAGGTCCGGCACCAGCGAAGCGCACCTGGGCAGAGCTGTAACACAAGCCCCACACAAGCACTAATGAAATCAGCCTCAAAAGCACACCTGCAAGGCAGAAATGCGTTATTACACTATTTAATTAAAGGGACAGAGAAGAGCACAAAGAACTTAACTCACTACGGTCAGAAACCAAGGAAACATGCGTCGCCGATTCTCTACACTTCGCCCTATCCCCAGTTTCCGAGACGCTCCATCACGAGAGACACGTTGGAAGAACCACTCTTCCTCGGAGCTGAGCAGGTCTCGATGTTCTGTTTCACACGCAGCTACTCACGGCGGAAAAAAACACTCCAGGACATCAAAGGCTGCTTCCCCATTGATCACAAGCACATAAACACCGTTTCAAACCAGCCAGCCTTCAGGCAGGCCTAACACATACATTTTTCTCTTGAAAGAGGCATGTATTAGCCCCTCTCATAGCCATGTGTTTACAGACCTTGATCACGTTACCAAAAAAGACTGAAGAGTTTTAAGCTGAAAAACTGTTTCGGGAGAACATAAAACAACTAATTAAGCCTAGAAGGCTTTCCTGAGAGATCCAGACTCTCGCAACTAAGAATCACAGCGCGGTATTCAGCGACTACACAGTTAGCTCTTTATTACAGCGTCACTATTCAAAAAGCTTTAAACCAGCATCAGCATTTTTATTAGAGACCCTCCATTTCAGGGATCTATAACTTAATCATTAAAAGGCCTATTCAGTCAGGAAACACAACCACATTCTCCCTATTTTAAACTGAAAACTTAAGAAATATTCCCGTCCACACATACTTTAGCATTAAAACAACCTGCGATGAAAGTAGCCGCAGCTTTTCAGTGAGTGTCCGGTCTGGCAGACGCAGCCTGTCCCATGTCTGGCACATGACGAAACATGACGCTTGGTCCTGCTGTTTTTGTTCCAAAGTCGGCAGGGATTAGCGGGGGGATCCGCTGCGTGGAGAGCTCAGCAGGCACAAAACAAACCAGCAACACTCAACAGCAAGGAGACAGCTAGGGGAGGGACAAATGATCTTCCAGGATAAGCCCGCTCCTGTTCGAGGAGGAGGATGTAAGACCCTGAAAAAGGTGAAGTATGGGAGGAAACTGCATTTTGCAAAACATTAAGAATTTCCAGTTGGTTGTTTTTTTTGGTTTTTTGGTTTTTTTTGTTTTTGTTTTTTTTTTAAAGGTGCAAGTTCATCCATAAGAAAAGAAAAATCCACACGTGAGACTCAGCAAAATCCTTCAGAATGCTTTTAAAAGAATCAAACTTGAGTTCTAATCATTAAAAAAAAAGTCGCAAAACGCACTGGCCGTGCCATCTCCTGTCAAGTTCTGTGGATTTACCATGACATTTTCCTTTATAAAGAAAAAATATCTTCTCTCTCAGCTGGCCTGAAAGCCCAGCAAAAGCACAAGTATGATTCTAAGAACAGGCAAAACACTCTGCAGGGAAGCAGGTGGGGGAAGCATACCCTTCTTTTTCAACTTTCGTCAGCCATCCTCGCTACTACATGAAACAGTCCCAGACAAACATGCCACTGTTTAATTAGACAAAAACCCTCTTTATGACCATCACCATTCCGTTAACTTCAGCATCTAATACCGGTCAAGCTGGCAGACAGAATGCAGCGATCCCAGGCACTCCAGGATAATGCCAGCTTCGCGCTATGCCAGTGCTAAGCACTGAGATTTCAGGTGTTTTTAGGCTGCTACGTTGGCAATGACTAAAAAAGTACTTTAGACAATCTAAGTATTCTTTAAACTGTACTCACACTCGTGTTCGAACGACACTTCATTCAGTTCAGCTGTTGCAGGTACAAGTTTTATTTTGGGAAAGCGAAGGTGTAAATACCAAGCAAATAGACCTCCACCAAAAAAAAGAGCAAGCGGCAGAGATGAGAACAGAACTCAGGCTTCCAAAGCCTCCAGCTGTATCCTACCTCGTTAACTCTGCAAAAGTTTCACTGCTTTATGGGATGCACAACGTTCCCTGAATGCAAAGCAAAAGTATTAGTACGTAATTTTCCTCCTAAACACATTCCCATTAGTAGCTGCTCTTCAGTTTAGACGTACCCACACAGGTCAGAGCCAGCTCAACGTTTCGGGTGGCACGTAGATAATCTGCAGAAGGCAACGGCGCCGCACAGGTACAGCCGGTATCTTTCTGCCCACCGAATTTACACCAGTAACACTGAACAAACCAGAAAAACCCTCGCAGGCTTTTGGATCCCCGCAGCAAACCTGCAGAACTCGCCCTTCCAAAGACCGTCTTATTGTAATTGTAAGCGGAGCATGCTAATTTGAAGTCGCAGTTCTTATGCTGATGTTTATGGTTACTTTTGAGAACAGAGCGCTTTTTTAAACCTTGCGTTAGTATTTAATTATGTTAAGAATCGAGTACACCGGTGACCGCTAACAGCACTAGAGTTAAGAGTCTGTTAGCATAAGTTCTATTTTTCAGAGGCTTTTAATTGGGCCATTAAGAGCTACACCACAACAGGCAGAAACTTGGCAATGGAGGCCTTGGCCCGCGATGGATTTCTGTAGGCATTTTTACAGCTCTCGGTTTAAAAGCCGCTGAACGAGGAGGGCAGAAAGACGCCGGTTCTCTGGCTTTCGCCACCCCAGCTTCTCCTCAGGCACCAGCTCCTGTTGCAGGGCCCCGGGGCAGCGGAAAGAGCCCGGGCTCCGCCGTGACACCGGCAGGAGCGGCCCTGGCTCGGCGTCAACTTGACTCCGCCACATCTTCTCCTTTTCCAGCCCTGGGCCAAACTCGGTACCGGCCCCGCAAACCCAACGGGACCGACCCCCACCGTCTCCCCCGAGCCACTCAGTCCCCGTTTCACAACCATAACGCCCTTAGGCCGGGACAAACCTGTGGAGAAACACGACCGGGCCTCCCGGTGTGGGGGACCAGGCTGCCCCCACACACCGGCTGCTCCCGCCGCGGCACCGACCGCTCCCTCCCCGGCGACGAGCAGCCCCAGGACACCCCACCCCGGCCTCACGGAGCGGGGACACGGGGGTTCTCCTCCCGCTGAGGGAACCGGGAGACCCTTACCTGCGTCTCGGTGCGGGGGGGGGACACTCAAGCTCCCGCCCGGCGGCCGCCGCCGCCTCTCCGTACTTCCGGGTTTGGCGCAGCCGCCATCTTGGGGGGACACGGACTTCCGGACCGGAAGTGGGCGGTGAGGGAAGCGGCGTAATGGCGGCCCCCAGGCCGGGCCTTCCCTTGCCGGCTCCCCCGGTGTTGTGGTGCTGCAGGAGGGAGGGGATTCTGCCCCTCTGCTCCGCTCTGGGGAGATCTCCCCCCTTGCAGTGCTGCCTCCAGCTCTGGGGCCCACCAACATGAGAAGGACACGGAGCTGTTGGAGCGGGGCCAGAGGAGGCCCCGGAGATGCTGGGAGGGCTGGAGCCCCTCTGCTGTGGGGACAGGCTGAGAGAGCTGGGGGGGTTCAGCCTGGAGAAGAGAAGGCTCCGGGGAGACCTTCCAGTCCCTAAAGGGGCTCCAGGAAAGCTGGGGAGGGACTCTGGATCAGGGAGGGGAGCCATGGGACAAGGGGGAATGGTGTTAAACTGGAAGAGGGGAGATTTAGATGAGATATTGGGAAGAAATTCTTTGCTGTGAGGGTGGTGAGCCCCTGGCCCAGGTTGCCCAGAGAAGCTGTGGCTGCCCCATCCCTGGAGGGGTTCAAGGCCAGGTTGGACGGGGCTTGGAGCAGGCTGGTGTAGTTGAAGATGTCCCTGCTAATGTCAGGAGGGCAGAGCAGGTGGCCTTTAAAGGTCCCTCCCAATCCAAACAATTCTAGGATTCCGCTGTTGTCCTACCTGCAGAACAGGGGCAGTAGCTCTCCGCCTGCAGAGGAAGAGGGAGAGCTGAAAAGGGAAACACTTAAATCCTGAGCAGTTTCCAAGGAATGCCCGCTCGCTGCCATCCCACAAGCGTCTTGCTCTAAGAATTAACGGCAAATCAGCTGAAGTGCTGAATCACGGGGCTGAAAAATAATCTCTGGAAAATCACCCTCTGCTCATTGCTTGCTTCTCCCTCCCACCCATTCTTGTAAATTATTTTTTAATTTCCTGTTGCTAACGTTGGATCTGTGCCCCTTTTAAGTCCCAGGATAAGGACAAAAATCCCAACAGGGTCGTATAAAAACGCCTGCCAGATGTGTCTATTTTTACGTTGGCATCCCTAACGGGGCGGCGGCAGCACGGGCATCTCGGCTTTGATTTATCCCCAAGAAGGAAAGCGCCGGCGGCACAGAACCACCACTATCTGCTTGGCCTTTTGAAACATGGGGCTCTTGCCAAAGGCACCGGTGGGAGGGAAGGGAGGACCTTGACCCGGGAGGTCTGTGACACAGCGGCCGGAGCGGGGACGGGACGAACTCTTGGCTCTGGCGCACCAAGGGGCTTTGCCGCCAGCAGCAGACGGGCTCGGCACCGTGGTTTGATCTCCAGCCTCTCTGTTCCGGTACGGGGACGATCCCTTTGATAACAGGGAATGCAGCTGGCTAACGGGAAACCCCCCCCAGGCTCTGCGCCCACAGTGAAGCCCCAGACAAGCAGCCGCAGCGGGGCACAGGCTGGCACGGCGCAGGCAGTCCGGATTTAGGGATGTGTATCACAGAATCATCATCACAGAAGGGTTTGGGTTGAAGGGACCTTAAAGCCCACCCAGTGCCACCCCCTGCCCTGGGCAGGGACACCTCCCACCAGCCCAGGTTGCTCCAAGCCCCGTCCAACCTGGCCTTGAACCCCTCCAGGGATGGGGCAGCCACAGCTTCTCTGGGCAACCTGGGCCAGGGGCTCACCACCCTCACAGCAAACAATTTCTTCCCAATATCTCATCTCAATCTCCCCTCTTCCAGTTTAACACCATTCCCCCCTCGTCCCATGGCTCCCCTCCCTGCTCCAGAGTCCCTCCCCAGCTTTCCTGGAGCCCCTTTAGGGACTGGGACTCCAAGGTCTCCCCAGAGCCTTTTCTTCTCCAGGCTGAACGCCCCCAACTCTCTCTTCCTCACCTCAGGTACCTTTGGAGCAGCGAACCCTCACCCTCCCCGGCTCCCTCGCCTCTCCTACAACCTACTGCCATCAGCAGACAACTGCCCAAACCCCAGCCCCAGCCCCCTAAACCAGCCAGGGAGGCTGGTGAGGGCGGAGGGGAACAAGCCCCCCTCTCCCATGGCCACAGCACGTGTGGCACGGCCGGAGCATCCCAAACTGGGACCCGCCAGCGACATCCCCTCCCCACCCTGAGGGGACCGTTCCCTTCCTCCCACTCAGAGCCAGGCACAGCGTTTGTCACGTTTGGGCTTTTAATCCCCTCAACGAGCGCTGCTCTCAGAAGGCTTCATTCATTTGCACGCACTAATTAATCAAAGCAATTGTGACATGCTTTCTGAAATACCCTTTCTCCGGAGCTTAATGCTCCGTTCAGTCACATCCCTGTAATAAATCTCCCCACTAACTCTCGCCGCACCCGGGGCCGTGGGCGTGCTGGAGCGAGCAGCCTCCCCGGGGGCCAGGCAGGGCTGTCCTCACCCCCTCCAGGCCACTGGCCATCTTATCCACAGCAACGCCGGACCCCAGCTAGCCATGCATTTGTGGGGTCTAAAATCCCCTAGAGCTATTTATTTAGCGTGATCCAAACATGAGTAAGTAGATACTCTGGAAGAACGCGTACGGATCCATCCAGCAATGAACCCGTCTCCTCCCGTAACCACCACCGCCTCCGCAGCTGGTGCCACAACCACTTATTTCACTCACCACAGTCGCCTCCTCCCCCCTTCCCAGCCCGGTTCCCATTTTAGACACGAACCCGATGGCCCCGCGGTCCCAGGGGGCCACCACCGAGGGACCCCTGCGGAGCCAGCGCCCCGGGGTGCAGGCTCTGCCCCGCTGCGCTCCCCCCGCGGAGGGGACACCCCACACGGGACACCCCGCACGGTGCTGCCGGGCTTCGGGTGCCGGATCGCACAAGGTCTGGAGGCGGAGGGGACCCATAAGGATCTTCAGGTCCAGCCCCGGCTCCTTGTAGGGTCACCAACACTCAACCCAACATCAGCCCCGCATCCTCAGGGGCCGTGGGCTACAGCTGCCAGTCTGTACTGGGACGGGGCCCAGTCTGTACTGGGACGGGGCCAATGCGGAAGCAATAACGGCCGTGCCGGTGCCTGTCCCAAGCAGTCACGACTACCAGCCGGAGCAGCCACCGCTGGCGCTGGGGAAGGTCTGGCAGCAGCAAGCAGGAGAGGGGCAGCATCCTCGCCCATGGCTGGTCTGCCTCATCCAGCCACTTCGTTAGGGAATAGCCTGTTATTTCAAGGGCCTCATTAAATAATTTCCTGTTATAAAGTGCAAGGGGGGATGGACCGGCACACGGGGAGGATCCCGCTTGGCTGTGCCCCATAGAGCCACCCGTACCCCCTATGCTCCAGCAGCACAAGATGGTCACAGGGAGCTGCTCCAAAGGCCACCAGCACCATTCCTCACCCATTCCTGGGCTGGTCCCAGCCCACCCTCTCCTGGAGGGGGGCAGATAAAGCCTCTGCCCTAATTGCCACCTCTTAATAAGGGAGGGGAGGGCTTGCAGGTGCTCCTGTGGTGCATCCCTGGGTGGTGGGTGCAGCTCAGGGGAGAGCTCACAGAGGTGATGGGGGCTCTGGGGTGGGGGAACATCTGAGCCTGGTGCTCCGGTAGCAGGAGGAGATGGCAGCATGGTGGGGGAGACCCCGACATCGCCGGGGGGGGGAACCCAGCACAGCTTTTCTTGCTGAACTTGGTGCTGCGGGGACCCGAAACAGGCATTTCCCAACCCCTCAGAGCACGAGGCTGCCACACAGCCCCTGCTTGTTGAGAGACCTCAGTTGTTTAGCTTAAATAAGCGAGCCTTAATTAGAATAAATTATTTAGGGTTATA
Organism: Alca torda; assembly: GCA_008658365.1. Classification (NCBI taxonomy): domain Eukaryota; kingdom Metazoa; phylum Chordata; class Aves; order Charadriiformes; family Alcidae; genus Alca; species Alca torda. Next base: position 4,151,460 of record CM018096.1, read on the forward strand.
GCATGGTGTGGTTTATGCTGTTTGCCTCGCTTTACTTGGCATGAGAGGCTAGGTTTGCTGAAGCCTTTAGGCTGCAATAGAGTTAATTTTCTTAGTAATTTTTCCCAGCAGCTGGTACGGTGCTGTGTTTAGTCTTTTAGCATGAGGGAAATGTTGATAACACACCGATGTTTTGGTGCTGTTGTCCCTAAGTCTGGGACTTCTCAGTTCCCCGCGCTCTGCCAGCGAGTGCCCACAAAGCAGGAGATAAGGAGGCTCCAGCCCTCAGCAGAGACTGAACCGACGAGATAAGAGCAGCGAACAGCCGGGGCGCAGAGGGAGAACCCGAGAAGATGTTAAAAGACCCCAGACCAAATTGGAGTAACGGACGTGTGAACAGCGCGTTAAGGTGGGTGTAGAGATGGCAAGGGCATCGTTGCCCAGGGATTTCCTTGTTCGACATCCCTCTCCGGAGGCGCCCGGCCTGACCCTGTTGCCGTACCTTTCAATTAAATTCCTTATTTTTATAAAACCTGGTGACGGAGACTCCGCTGCGGGGGGAAACCCAGGGCTGAGCCTGGAGGAGGGAGGGAGCGCGCCCAGGACTGCGTGTGAGAGGAGTGGAAGGAAGGGGCACCCGTCGGCTCTCGGGGGTCGCCCGCGGCCGGGGAACCCTGGTCCAGCAGTGACGGACGCAGTGGGGTGTGTGGGACCCCTGGGGTGGGTCTGAGCCCTCGGGCTGCAGGCAGTGAGGGGCCGTGGTCCGGCTGCCACCAGCCACAGCCCCCTGCGCTGGGATGCGGGCAGGGATGCGGGCAGGGATGCAGGCAGGGATGCAGACAGGGATGCTCTGCCTTCCCCAGGACCCCTCATGCGGGTGTCCCCCCCTGCTATGGTGGCCCTGCCTGCCCCGCACCTCCCTGCTGGGCAGCCGTGGTGGGCCGGAGAGGAAAACCTTGACCAGAAGCGATGCCAGTGTAGGGTGGTGGGACTGGGGGCACTGGGGCTGCCCTGTGGCTGCACTGGTGGGATGGAGGTGGGGAAACATGGTGTGACACGGCTGAGGGCGTGCTGGTGCTTTGGCTGTTGCAGGGGAGGGACACTCATAGAATCATAGAATCGCTGAGGTTGGAAGGGACCTTCAAGATCATCAAGTCCAACCATTAACCTGCCCTGACAAAAACCACTTCTAAACCATGTCCCTAAGCACCACATCTACCCTTTTTTGAAACACCTCCAGGGATGGTGAATCCACCACCTCCCTGGGCAGCCTGTTCCAATGTTTAATAACCCTTTCGGTGAAAAAATGTTTCCCAATATCCAATCTAAACCTCCCCTGACATAACTTGAACCCGTTTCCTCTTGTCCTATCGCTTGTCACCAGGGAGAAGAGGTCAGCCCCCATCTCTCTACACCCTCCTTTGAGGTTCCTGGGAAATGGTCTGGCTTCCCCAGAAAAAGCCCTTCCTGGGCAGCTGGGTCGCTGGGGGGCACCCGATCCCAGGGAAATGAAGTTAAAGATGGGAGTTTTAGGGTGCTGATCCTGCAGGCTCTGCCCCGGTGCAGGCTCTGGGGTGTCTCCCACCAGCCGTGGCCGTGTTGGGGTGAGCCCGGCCGCTGTCGCACGCAGCCGGTTCCTGTTTCTTCCCACAGCCTGGAAACCCCCTGACTTTCCGCCGGGGCGAGGAGCCCTGCAACCAGCTGGCCCCGTGCCTCCCCGCAGCTGGGGGAAGAGGCGGCCGCGGGGGGACAGACCGGCAGCCCCCAGGGAACCGGGCTGCCCCGGTGCCAGGGTCCCGTTGGCGCTGGTGGAGAGGCTGGACCTGGCAGGGACCATCCTGGGGCGGGAGAGTCCCCCAAAACCATGTCCTGTTTGGGCAGACCCTTCCTCGCCCCCCCGGCTGGGAAGCGGGGCTGTGGCTGAGGGCTCTGGTCTTTGTCCTTGGTGGAGGGGACGAGGGGACAGCGGTGGCCCACGTGCAATGAGCTTTGAAGGTCTCAGCCCGATTCCCTTTGGCTCCTGGGCCCGCTGACCTCCCAGCCGGAGGTGAAGATGCTGGTGCAGATGGTTGGGAAAGGTGATGCAGCCACAAGCCAGTGATGGGGGGACAGTGCTGGGGCATCCCAGCGTGCCTGGGGACACCCCAAATGTGCTGGGGGATGCTGCAGGTGGACCCTGGCTTGTCCCGCTCCGGCTGCCCATGGCTGGGGGGCCGGGCAGGATCTCACCTCCCGGGAGCCTGATCTCCTGCCACCTCGCAGGGCCGGCAGCGGGACCGGCAGGAGCAGAGCGCGGCTGATGCAACGCAGACCCGGAGCCGCCGCCGAAGCGATGGGAGCTGCCTCCCGCCCGGGTTTCTCTGCCATGGACCGTTTCCAATCGATCCTGCCCTCCTGCTGCTGGGAACCCGTCCCTCTCGGGAAGGGGAAGCACGGCACTTACCAGAATTTGGGTGATGGCTTTCCAGCACGCCGGACTCGGTGCCAAGATCGAAGTAAATCACATGCGGCCAGGGGGCGATCATGAGAAATGCCCGCGAGGGAGCAGGAGGGGAATACAGCACCGGGGGGGGCTCGGTGGGGCTGTCTGTGCCTCTGCACCCCCTCGTCTGTGCCCTGGAGGTGCCCTGGGAGCCTCCCCCACCTCCTCCTGCAGCCACGGGGCTGGACACCCCGGACGAACCAGGAACGGAGCTGGGGCGAGACGCCGAGCATCGCTGTGCTCTGACCCCCGTCCCTGCGGATCCCGGGGTGGAGGGACATGCTGTGACACAACCCAGGCCCCCAAAAACGGGCTCGGGGCTCTCCTGCCTCTGCTTTGTGATCCCGTGCGGTGTCAGGAGGTTTCCTGAAAAGGCAGGACTTGTGGATTTCTCTTGTCCTGCCTGAAAATAACTTCTCGGAGCTGGTGCCCCGTGTGGGATTCCCAGCCCAGCCTGGCTCCATCCCTTTGCTGAAGGGTTTTTAACCTCTCCCGTAGCGGGACCTGGGAGGAACCTGTGGCCGTGAACACCCCAGTTCCCTGTTGGGAAGCGGGTGTGCAGCTGGCAACTGCACGGAGCGAGCGTGCCGGCACCTGCGACCGGCAGTTTCCCCGTGGGAGCTGGCACGGCACGGGCAGCGTCGGGGCTGGCTGTCGCACCGCAAACCCCGGCCCCCGCGGTTTGGCAGGGAGGCTGCAGCGTGCTCCGGGTGAAACCCTTCCTCTTGGGAGACCCTTCTAATGCCCCCACGGCGGGGAAAGCAGCGGTGTGACGCCCAACCCTAATTAGACAGCAGAGAATCCCCGCAGCAGAAGCATCTCAGCGGTCCAGGGCAGGTGACTGGGTCACCCCCCGTGCTGAGAACAGGGACAGGACGGGGTTTCTGGCTGAGGATGCCCTCGCAGCTGTCTGGCCTCATCCACCCCCATGTCTCCCCCCAGCGCCGGGTGTCCCCCCGACTCAGGGCGAGGAGGGGGAAGTGCTCCCGCTGCCCGAACCCGGAGAGGTGCTTACAGACACCACGGACCCCCCCCCAAAACTGCTGGGCTGGGGATTTCTTTCATTGCCCTCTGATTTTTTTTTTCCCCAGCCTTCTCCAAGCTCTTGCGTGTGGCCACAGGGGCTAGCAGCTATTTTTTAAATAAAAGTAGAGAATCCCATGAAACTAAACCCCTTCCAGGAGAAGGGCTTAAAGCAACCGCTCAGTGCAAAATTCAAACTAAAGCAAATCACCGCTTATACCAAGGGAACCATCAGGGATGTTTTCTCCGGTGTTTTCTTCTCTTTTTAATAACACGCTGACCAAAAGCAAATGGGAACAGCTGGAAACTGTGTCAGACAAATAACTGAGCCCTTAAAAGCCAAACAAGCCCAGGCAGCCGCTCGGTCCCTCGCTGCTGGGGGCTGTCAGAGCCGCCCTGCCGGGAAGGGGCAGCTCCTGACTCCCCCTTTCCCCTACATCTAAACTTTCCTGGCAAAATAAAAGGCGAAAAGAACAAGTTTTACACAGGCATCAGCAGTATCCAGCTCCCCAGCATCCCTGCCTTTAAATGCCCTTAAACACGCGCTGCTGGGAGCACGGAACCATCAACGCCGGCTGGGAGAGCGGTGGGAGAAGCTTTTTCAGGCGGGGGCGTGAGTACGGAGCTGGAGACAACGGGCTGGACCTGGAATGGCCTTCGGTGCTGGCAGAGAACGTGAGAAACCTGTGGAAATGGGGGATTCGTGGCCCCAAGAAATTTGCATTACGTGTTAGGAACAATCTCCCTCGAGAGAGGCAGCTGCGCTGGGGCTGGGACGGTTCCTAAAGGCTGGATGGACGCCTGCGGAGGTGACCGCAGTGGGAGCTGCCTGAGGGGACCGGAGGGCTCCCGGCAGCGCATTCCAGCCCAGCGTTTCCAGGCCTGGTCGTGCCGGGAGGAGCGTCCTTGCCTGCCCGCTGCCTGTCCTGCCTGCTGGGGAGATAAGCCGTTTGGGCAGGATTAGCTGTGACATGCCGTGTGCTGCTGGGGCGATCCTGGGGTGATCCCGGGGTGATCCTGGGGGCTGCTGCTGAAACACAGCCAAAGGCAAATAAACAGCTGTGAGACCAGAAAAGGGCGAGGGGGGCAGGAGGGGACGCAAGCGGAGGAAAATCACAAGTGATGTTGGTCCATTCCCCACCAAACCCACCACCCGCAGCCACAGCAACATCCCCGGCCGCTCTGCAGGCAGGGAAGAGTCGGGACGCACCGGGATCAGCCCGCGGTTCAGGGATGGCAGGATGGCGTCGTGATGCCGCAGCCGGGCAGTACGGATCGCCTGCGGGTTTCAGGATCCGGGGCAGCACAAGCGCCTTGTTCGACTGGATGGAAACCCTTCCCCACCCGTGTTTTCGATCGGAAACAGGAGACTTCGGTGCCCGCGTTGACATCGCACAGCGGAGAGAAAACAGATGCCGCCTCCCAGCCCAGCGCTGGCGTCACTTCAGAGGCCGCCGCAGCGTCCCCTCCACCTGTATCGCCGCTGAGGGTGACAGATAAAAACCACGTTCTGGTTTTTATTATTATCCCGGACCATGAAAACACCCCTTGGGACTGAACGTCCTCATCCAAAGCCCCAACCGTGCTGGAGCCACGGGAGGTGCAGGAGGAAGGAGACACCAATGAATTGCTGTTTAATGGGGGGAGGATGGGAAAAAGGGGCCCGAGTGGGCAGTGATCACGGGCCGGGCCCACAGCTACCACGGAGGGGAGGGGTGTCCCGGCCGCCTGCCCCGGCCACGCTGGAGCCCGCTCCTCACCCAGCTCTGCCCCGGGTGGAGACGGCTGGGACACAGCGGGAGCTGGTGCACAGGAGATGGGGGAGGCCCCGGGCTCACCCCGGCCTTAGAGCCGCTGCCGGGCAGCCAAAGCGCGGGTGTCGGCGGGCTCGGCTCCCAGAAGGCCCCGCTCCCGGCGGGACAGGCCCCGGTAGGCCCCGATCGCAGACGCGGCGGGACCAGGCCCCGCGCCCCGTCTCCATGGCACCCGGTTGCCCTTCGCCCTCCGCCCCCTGCCCTTTGCCCTCCGCCGCCGCCAAGCCCCGCCCCCTTCAGGTGACGGGCAGCTCCCGCGACCTATCAGATCGCCCCGCCGCTCGCCAGAGTGGGTGGGCGGGTTGGAAAGGCGGCGAACCAACCGGAAGAGAAAGCCGCACCGCCGGCACCGCCCCCTCCGGGCGCCGCCGCAGCCAACCAGCGGGCGAGCGTGGGGAGGCGGGGCCGGCGCCGTGGCCAATGGGAGCGCACGTCGGTCGCCAGGGAGGTGCGAGGTGCGGGGCGCGGGGAGGGGGGGGGCGGCGGCGGCGGCGGCGGCGGGAGCGCGGCGGGGCCGGGCGGGGGCGGGAGGTAAACAAAATGGCGGCGGCGTGCGCGCTGCGGCGGGGGTAAAGGGGCGGCGGTGGGGACATAGGGGCGGCGGGAGTGGGCTTCTGGGCAGGGCCGCGGTGGCAGAGCGGGGGCAGCAGCCGGCGGGGCTCCCCCTGAGGCGAGGGGGGCTCGGGGGGGCGGTGCGGCGCCGGGAGCCGGCCCGGTTCCCGAGCCCGGCGGCGGGGAGGGGGGACCAGGCCGCTCCGCCCCCCTCCCCCGACTGGACCGCGGGGGCCCCGGGCTGAGGGAGCGGCCGGAGGTGCCCGCGGGGGAAGGGCCCGTCCCGGGCGGGCTCCCCCCGCCCAGCCAGGGGAGCGGGGAGCTGGGCTGCGGCCGGGGAGGGCCTGGGGCCGCCTCCCGCCCCGGGGGTTCCCTTCACTCCTGGCTCTGTAGCTCGTCCGGTCGCACTTAGAGTGTTTTATCCCCTTTTCGCACCTTCCCTGCTCTCCCCGGGGGTGGTGGCTGTGTTGCCGGGTGTTTTCCTCCTGCCCTGACACCCGGGGAAGGGCCCTGAAGGGGGTGTGGGGGGGGGAAGCCCGGGGATCCCCTCATCGACCTGCCTCTGCCGGGGGGGAATGGGGCGGTTTGGGGTCGGGGCAGAGAGAATTACTTCCTCCCGCTTGTTCCCGTTTTAAGGTGGGTCGGTAAAGCTGAGGTAGGTTTTTGCCTTGTCTGAGACCGGCTGATACCTTGGACCCGTGTGGTGACACATCATGTGCCAGGCGGAATCCGGGTGGTTGAAGGATGCCCCTGGGAGATCTTGATAGGCACCGAAGGCCTCAAACTTTTGTAGGCGTGAAAAGCGAAGACGCTAGAATTGTTTCTGAAAACTCCTTCAAAGAAACTTGGTTCCAGCTTCCAAACGGCTGAACACCCCCCGGCCCCCTGCGCTCGTAGCGGGACGGTGAGGACCGCAGGGCAAAGACGCTTCCCCCGCCGCCCCGTCTGGAGTCGGTGACTGTGCGCTACTAGGAATGGAAAGTCACGAAAGGGACTTGGCTGTTGTCTGTTTTTACGTGGTGGCCTGAAGTCCCAGAGGATGACCTAGCACTTAAGAATCAAACTGGGCCAAGTCAAAGGCCAAGTTGACTTGAAAGAACCCTAGCAGCGGGACCAGGTCGGAAGCGAAGCAAGTCCCAAACCGAGTGTATCTGGTCAAAGATATATATTCTTTTTAAAAGACATTGTGTTACTGGAGCCAGGCCCGGATCTTTTAGCATCCGATTGAGCTGTTTTGTTTTTTGTTTTGTTGGTTTTTTTTTTTAAATTCATGTTTGTACAATCTTCTGGATATTTTTTTTCAAGAAGGAGTAAAAGGGAGTGTTGGAAACTAACAAACAGGATTAAAACCCTGAGCGCTTAAGGAAAACAGGTTAAGGAACTTAATCCAGGATGGATATGCAGGAGCCACAGCAGCTGGGCATGTTTGCGGAGAGCGAGCTGATGTCTGTGGGGATGGACACTTTTATCCATCGCATCGACTCTACGGAGGTCATCTACCAGCCACGGCGGAAAAGGGCCAAGCTCATTGGCAAATACCTGATGGGAGACTTACTTGGAGAAGGGTCTTACGGCAAAGTCAAGGAGATGTTGGACTCTGAAACCCTCTGCAGGAGAGCTGTGAAAATACTGAAGAAGAAGAAGCTACGCAGAATTCCCAACGGGGAGGCAAATGTGAAAAAGTGAGTAAATATTTCCGGGAGCTGGGAACTGAGGGGGTTAAACTTTGTCATTGTTTTCCAGCTGAAGTTCTGTGTCATTTTAAGTAACAATAGGGCCTTCTGCTGTGGAAGTGCTTCCTAAACCGTAGGTATTCGGGAATGCCTTTACCATTGAACCACAGCCAGCGCTCTGGTTGAGGCTGGAGCAGGGAAGGGAGCTGGCTCTTGAGGGCCAGCGAGGCAGAACAGACATCTGAACAGACGGCCCGTAACACGTCACTATTTTAAATAGTATCGCTTAAAGAATAAAATAGTGTTTTTCAAAGAAATTCCTCTTTAAGGTTTCACCTTGAAGTAGACTGTGGTGCTGTTGGCGAGGAAAGGTGGGCGGCGGCATAGCGGAGAGTGCGGAAACACACGTTGTGTCCTTGCGTTCTGCGTTATTTGTGTACCCGACTGGGGGCGTGTGGCTCTCGAGCTCCTTGGGGTGGCAATTACTGCTCCCACCCGTGTAGCGGGTACCTGGAACGTGATCCAGTGGATTGTGCCCCCAGTGGATATGGGAGGTCTTGGGGTTTATTCTTGGTTTCACTTCTGACTAATGAGTTTGGGAAGGAATTCAAGGCTCTTTTCAGTCGATTTCTGCAGCTGTAAAATGGGGACAAGGGTTGTCAACCTTTTTTATTTCGGTGACTCAAGATGTGTGCTTGGAAGCTTTCAAAGTGCCAGTTACATAGTGATTAGTCAGGGCACAAGTAACTAATTAAAATTAACTGTGGGAGAAGCCTGGTGTTACGCTTCGTCTGTAGGGCTGGGTGTACGAAACTTTCCCTTCTCTTGGCGCCGTGCTCCGCTCACGGGGACGTCGGGGGCCCGCTGCGTTTTCTGTTTGTCCCAGCCCTGCGAGATTGTTGTTTATCTGCTGCGGAGGGGAGCCGTCTGCCTCCAAAACAAACTGTTTGCAAGGGGTTATCTCGCAGTGGGAGGGAAAAACTTTGCGAGGTGTTTGGAAGACTCTTGCCTTGCGTCTCTAGCTGCGGCCCTGACCTAGCGGAGTCTTGTTTCTGTTTCTCAGTTTGGTTTGAGTTTCCGAGCTCAGCTGCGAGATATTTCACATCCTGTACTGGGACTTGTGTCAGTGAGCTGTGTAAGGTTGCCTTCTCACCTTCAGTGACAGACTTAGCTACGGCATAGTCACAAATCCTCGTGCCAGGACCTCCCTTTCTCTCCTTTGCTGGCTCAAGTTCACAATTGGAATAAACTGTTGGTTAATATGTAATAAAATGTTCCTTGTTTTTCTGGTAAAGGCGTGAGCGTCCCTTTCCACCCTTGCCCCTCCTTCAGTTACATCAAGGGCTGCTGCTTGAGGAGATTGTTTCCTCCTTAGCGAAAATTTAAATTTCACACACCCCCCCACCCCCCCCCCCGCCCTGGTGAAAAAGGACTTGCCAGCTACCAGGAGAGTTTCCCGATATCGGAGCCATGGTAATGGCCCTGTGCCCTGGAGTGAACCCTGGAGAAGTTTTATTCATGCACGGAGCCTGTCTGTGAATGTCTTGTTTGGTTTCATTAAGGTTAGTTATTAAAGCAGAGCGGCCAAGCACCGCTCTGTTTTGCTGGGGATGTTTTTCTGGCTCAGCCCGCACCTGCTTCAAAACACCGAGGCAGATTTTAGATGTTGTCTTGTAACGAGGGTTTACTTCAGTTCAAGTTCCTATTTTTGTCACCTCGTCCTTTTCTCTTTGTCCCTCTATTCGTTTGCTTTATCTGCTGCTTCAGCGGGGGACTTTTTTAAAGGCAAAATGTTGTATTTTTGCAGTACCCGTGGAAATCTGACCTAATCGAAACCCTTCGGCGCTGCTTACGGTGAGAGGCAGCGAGAGCTGTCTCCTCTCTGAATAAACCTGTTGTGGTGAGATCTGTCATCAAACCTGCATGGTTTGACTGGTCAGTACGGCCAGGGGGAGCAAACCGTGGCTGTATTTCCAGGTAGCGCTGGAAAGTGCTCTGCCAACATGTTGGTTTTTAACGTCACGTTGCTTGGCCGGACTCCATTACAACTTCGCTTTCTCCAGCTGCATTTGAGCAGCTTTGAGTGGTTTATACCCGGCAAACTACTCACGTGTGATGGAACAGCAAATCAGATTGTGGATTGAACCGCACCATTAGCTTATACTTTCTTGAGAGCTACTAATAAGTGAAGCAATGAGTAAATACATAATTCCTGGGGTAGTGAGGCCTGCTTCCCCTCCCGCTTGCATCCTTATCGAGGCAAGGATGTCTGCAGCTCAGTACACGCGAGAGATGGTTGCGATTAGTTGTCTAATCTTTGTAAACATCCCAACTTCAGTTGGTGCCCTTTGAGATTAAAACCCCCCAGCTTGGTGCTCCCTCTCCCTGCCGGTGCCCCCGGGGGGGTGTGCGACCAGAAAGCGCTTCCACGGCAGGCGAAATGGTCAGGAGTTGAGAGTCTTCTGAATCCCTGGGGAATTGGTTTCTCTGCTGTCGAGTCGCCGCATAACACCTTAACTCTTAGTCCGCTCTCTCGGAGGTAACTTCTTCCTTTAGGTGTTGAAAGTGCCCTGGCACAGGGTCTGGGCAATTAGGGTGGGTGCTCAGGCTTGGTTTCAAAGTGCTTATCTCTTGGAAGTGCCCATTTGCTATTTCAGTCTCAAAATACCTCCTACCGTTTTTCTCTTAACTGCAAGGACGTTGCCTGTTCCTACTGAAGCGGTCCCCGGCATGTCTCACCATACAGGAAAAAGCTGCGTATGTGCTTTGGTTTGTTTGACGGATGTAAGTGAATTATTACAAGGGGCTTGTGCCTCTGCCATTAGCACAGGATGCCTCGGCATCGCTGCCGCTGTGGCGAAGATGAAACTCACGTTGATAGTGTGTCGTCAAAGAAATTCCCTAGAAAACAGTTCCTAGGCTGTTTGGCCCTTGGGTAATTACATGAGCGAGTAATATAGAGGGAATAACGACGGCAAGGGAGAGCACAGGAACGATGAGCGGCGGAGGGGACCGTACACGGCTGTGCCATGCTCGGGGCCCCTGGATTCATGGGGCTGGAGTCACAACGCGGGGAGCTCTGACTGTTGGTGTTATCCCTAACATCATCCCGCTGCCCCAGCCCTGGCTTTTGGTGCAGCGACAGAGTTCTGGGGACCTAGAAATTTTGCCTGAAATATGTTTGAGACTTACAAAACTGAGTGATTCTTCTCTACCCTAAAACACCCCAGTTCTGCCCCCTGAAAAATGAGCCCTTAAGGATCTGGGGATCCTGGTGAGGGTGCTGAAGGTTTAAACTCACAAGACGCGCGTTTCCCTAAATCAGTCTAGGGAATCTTCATTTCTCTTCAGTCACTTTTGAGGAAGGTTGGGGTGGCTTAGTCAACCAGGCAATACTATGGCTAATTACTGCTTCCAGTTAATGCAAAAAATGAGTTTAGTAGGATTGCCAAAAAGATGAAAGAAAATTTGGAAGACTATTTGTCTCTAGCAGCACAAGTTTAATAAAACTGTGTGCTAATAGCCTCCCATTTTAATTAAGTGTTTGGGACTTTCTGTGCGTATCCCAAGTGTCTTGTACTGTACTTACCACGCTCAGTGATTACTCAGATTTGAATATATGCTCGTTAGAATTCCTCGGAGCTGTAAAATCTGTGGTAGGCCTGTACTTTGACAGTTTGCTCCTTGGGCCTGCAAAGGAGGAGTCTCGCACCTCGGAACGCGGACGGTTCTGCCGAAGGAAGGGCTCGTCGCGAGCCGCCGAGGCGTGTGCTTTAGACAAGATGGGCTGGAGCTGACTCATCCGATTTCCTGTCCCTCCGAACTGAAACGCTCTGTGCGCAGAATCGGGTGGCCCTGCCTGCCTGTGCTTGGGTCCCGTGCAAAATGTTAGAAACTGGAATCGGTAGAAGAGCGCGGGTGGTTGTGCTGGGTAAAGCTGTCGGCTCCTGCAGGGTTTTCAGATCCCCGTTTGGCGGCAGAGGGTTCGCGCTGATCTGCCTCGGCGGCGTTTGACATCTCGGGGGCTCCTGGGGCGCAGGGATGCGGTGTGGGGACCGTGGGGGCTGTTTCTGTGTCTTGGCGTGATGCACCCTCAGGGGAGGGAGAGGCAGCGGGAGCACGGAGGAGATGCTGTAGTGCTCACAGCATCATTTTGGGTAACGGCTGGGGAGGAACTGTTTGGATACTGAAACTTGGAAGAAGCAGATCAGCGCTGGATTCATCAGCACATCGTGACGCCGGCCCCTCCCCGCGGCAGATGCACGTTCAGGTGGGTGAAGAAGGAAATAGCAAAGTGCTCTGCCCGGTCTCTTATCTGAAACAGCACTTGCGCTCCTGGGAGCAAAGAGGTGCAGCTACTTGTGTCGGGGAAAACGACAAGTTGCATCCTTGCAAGCGGAGGGCGATATTTTAGGTGAAACAAACAGGAAAAAGCTGCTCACGAGCTAGACCTTAAAGAAGTTAATCTGCTTTGTGGCATATATGCGTAACTAAAATTTGCTTTGGCTATATAGGATTACAAAAATCAATCTAAATAAATGCATAATGTAGTTGTTTGGTTGCGTAAAGACCAAGTGAATGATTCTGGAGTCCTTTGTAGCAATTAGCAAGCGGGGTGTTAGTGGATTCACGGTACGTGCCAGAGCTGGCATATGGAGTTGTTCTCTGTGCGCGTCTCACAGCCCTTGGCTGTGGCACCAGCGCCGCGGTGGAGCTGTGCCAGTGCCGTGTGCCGTAGGGAGAGGGTTTGGATGGGCCACGGCTGTGTGCCGGAGAGGAGAGGAGTGGGTGAGGCTGAAGGCTCTCGCTGCAGACCTGCTGCAAACCCTCACTCCTGACGTGTGATCTGGTCCGGTAGGTAGTACGGAAAAGGCAACACCATCACGTGTCTCCAGTAAAATCCTAAAAACTTAGGAAGAAGCAAAGGAAGGGAATGAATCTTTTGGCTGTATCGCTCATTTTTATTTGAGCGAGAATGTCTTTGACGAAACTAAGGCTTGAAACTGTTGAAAGAAGCCTGAATCTTATGGTGAAGGTGCGCTCTTACTGGAATGCTCCAGGGAAGAACGTCATCTTTCCCGGTTGTCCTTCGCATCTCCCAGAGTCATGTAGCACATGGCACAAGTAGGCAGCAGTTCCGAGCAACGTCACCACCAGTTGTTTGCCAGAGCAAGGTACCTTGCTAGGGATAAGTCTTAATTTCTCAGGATGAGCGTAATGGGTCTGACGGAACCCCAGAGAAACTTCCAGTTTGAAGATCTCTTCTCTTCTCTCCTTCCTCCGAGGTGGTTATACTTTGGAGCAGGCCCCAAACTCTGACAGTCTGTCTGGTCGCACACTCAAGGGCTTTTTAGTCTGGAAAACTAGGAGGAGAATTCCATAGTGGAGCCTGTTCTGGCCACACAAGAGTGGTGTTGAGTAGGACAGGGCTGGAGGCCGTTACCACGTTGTGGAGAGCACGGAAGCCCCTCTCCCTCTGTGCTGGGGAGAGGTATCATCTCCAAAGCAAGTGTGGTCATTGAAATTTTTAGAGGTCGGGAGGAAAGGAGGTGAAGTTGACGCAGCTGGGAAGGTATCCTGAAAATCTGGGATGGGGTGGGACAGGCAGGGAGCCCCCATGCCGTGGTCGAGAGGAGGGACAGACACCCTGGTCCCGCAGAGCTCTCCTCCCCGGGGCTGCTGGTCCACATGCTCTTGTGCAGGCGAATTGCAAAGCAAACAGTGGGCTGGGGGCGGTGGGGAGGGTGGCTTTTTTTGATGTCAATTTAAAAAAAAAAAAAAAAAGGTCAATTTAGGCACCTTCTGACGAGGTGAGCACCTATGTTCACTGACTCAGTGAAGTTTGGAAAGCGAAATGGAACGGGAGGTGACTGGTCTGGCCGTCTCTGCTCCTCCGTCGTTCCAGAATGCAAGAGTAGCTAAAAATAGAAGTAATCTTTCCTCTGGGAAATGGGCTGCTCGGCCTCTGCCCCGGAGGTGGGTGCGCTTCACTGGCATTTTGGATTGGTTCACAAAGTCCTCCTGGGGGGGAGAGGGAGGAAATCATTACAGAAATACGAAATATTTATTAGTCTGTTAAAAGTGGAAGGAATTAGTGTTTGTGCTTTCAAGCCGTATTACAGGGAATGAGCTGTTTGGATCAGGTTTTCAGATGCGTTGCTAATATTGGAAGCTTGTTTTGCCTTCCCGGCGAAGTAGCCTTATTTAAATAAGTGTGTGTGTGTGTTCACTCTCTCTCGCCGGCTTGGTCTGAGCACTCAGCCCGTCTCCCTTCATTATGCAGAAACTTCTTAGACCCGCACTAATGCTGGCTGCAGTTTCTATGCTAATTTTAATCCACTTCAGCCCTTTTGGTCATTACTATAATTAGAGCGGCTGCATCACTTTGCAAATCTGTCTGCCATTTAAACTAAACGCTCTTTTGAGCTTTGCCTTGTTATCCTAGGTTTCTGTGGAGCTATCCTAACTTTTTAAAAGCCATATATGCTAAAGGGAGAGTGGCCTGGCCTGAACTTTGCTAGTGAAGTAATGCTGCTTGGTCAGGGATCCTTAAAAGGTCTTTAAAAACCTGCTTGCGTTCCTGCAGCTTGGGAGCCTTTCCGAGGAGCAGTTACTGGCTTGTTAATCAGATGTGGTACATCAACAAGCCTTTGTACTGGCCACAGCTCGTTATTGGAGGCCGGCTAATTGTGCAGGCAAGGGGTGAGTGGCTTTCGGAGTGCCTTGGCATGTGTTTGGGCAGGGGCTTCTGCTTCCCAAGCTGTGCTCTGACTTCCTTGTAGCGCTGCTGTCAAGATTCCGGTCTCTTGAAATGTAACGGCGCTTCTTAAAGCGGCTTTACTGAACGGCAAGAGGAGGGAGCGCTGGAGAGAAGAGTTGATGGTTTATGTGCAGTTTAGCACAGGCCTGGAATCGAGCGGCAGCAGAACAAGCAAAGAGCAGAATCTGCCCTGCCAGAACCACCCTGACCTGACCAGCCTGATCCTCCTGTTTCTCCTCTTCACAGCTGACATCCAGTGGGATTTTGCAGTTTAATGCAAAAGACACTAAAATGTGGTTTGGGGCACAGTGCAGAATCCCAAGAGACAAAGATCAAACCAGCTGATAGGAGGTGTCATACAAGGGGCCATTTTCATACCTGAGGATGTCTCCTCACTCAGTTTTACATTATTTATTCTCCACAAACAGAGGATTCAATTCAGATCTCTGAACTGTTCAGTCAAGTTAGGACTAAAGTTTGGAAGAAATTGAGTTATTAGCCAGAATTCCTGCTTTTGACTCATTCTTGAGACTGATGTTGAGGCATTAGTGTGGGGCTGCTGGGACCCAGCTCTGGTGGGGCTGCCCGGAGGCTGTTGTCATCTTCCACCTGGAATCTGTCTGGATTTCTTCCATCCCTCAGCTCTGGCATCCGCCATGGGAGGCCTTTGGTGCAGGGCTCTCGGGTGGGGATTACTGGGGACTCGCTGCCCCCCTGGCAGCCTCGGCTGTCTTCCCTTTCCCACCGCAGAGCGGGATGCGGTGTCGGGGGCGATACACTGGGCTTTCTCTCCCAGGGAGGCACCTCTTGGGTTTTCTGTACTTTGTGTTCTATAGAAAATCATGTTCTGCCCCTCTTTGTGTGAATTTCATGTGGTATAATAAAAAAATCAATTTAGTTTCATTCGTATGATGTCTTTAGCAGATTAGTCAGTTTCTGATGTCTTTCTGTTTATGTTTAAATGACTCCTATCCATTCACAATACAACAACTATCCCAGGGAATTGCCTGTTAGGTACAGAAACATTTCTTTATTTTTATGGCAAGTAGCTAATAGCCCAGTTGCTTCCCAGTTAAACAACAGAATTTGTGCTGAAATGGGCTGTAGCGTGTTAACTGCTCTGCTGCTTTTGCCCCCGGGTGCTGCCTGCCTGTGACAAGAGGAGCCCCCGCCGCCTACGCTGGTGTCCAGGGGGGGTCTTCCTGGTCACCCTGCCCGTCAAAAACATACCCTGAAGTATGAAGACTGGAAGCCCAGGGGAATTTATTTCTGCTCTTGTAGCTGCAGATGACACTTACATATAAGGAAGCACAAAGTGCAAACATAAAAGGTTTGTCTTGGAAGTGACTGTCCTAGATATCGCGGTAAACAGGAATGTAGTGCATCTCTAGGGGTTCGGCTGAAGAGCCTGACGGCGAGCCAAGCTCCCGACAGCCCGGCCTTGTTTGAAAAGCTGGAGTTGGAGGGAAGCTGGTAAACTGCACCTTTGACATGCGGAGCAAGGCAGGGTCGGTTTGACCTGCCTGAGCAGTGGACAGGGCAGCGGTTTAGTTCCAATGACAGCTTTCCTTTAGCCAGTACTAGCTTTAACTGGGAACGGTGCCCAGGGCCATGGGGAAGGACGTGAGCTGAGACGGGGACCGCAGGGGACGCTGTAGACCCCTGTTGTGTGGGGAGGAGGAGAAGGTTGGTTGCTCCTCCGGTGTCGCTCGCGGAGGCAAGGGCTTTGCAGAGCGTGTCCTTGGGCTGCCTTCTCTTTCCGCAGCCGGGTGGCTGAGGGTCCGGCGGGATCTCACCAGGGGATGTTTTCTGCGGGTTGGCGCAGCTTGATGTCCTGCTCCTGATCAAGCGTGCCATTGTCTTGTTCCTGCTTGCTCTGAATGGGGCTGTTTGGCTGGCGACCGGTCACATAGCTAAAGGGGCGCACTGTGCAGATTTCATGGATAAAACCAGAATAAAGTTCACATTGGGGTGCAGAATAAAACTTTATATTAGCAGCAGTAACACAGCCTGTGTGGAATGGCACCAAAGCGTTGGCACAGGGCATTCTTATGCCCAGTTTCATGTCCGGCACAAAGGTAGGTTGCTCCTTGAGAGTAGCTCTCCTGCTGTTTTTTACTGATGGACTAACATTCCTGCCTGGAGAAAACCGACTGGCTGTGTAGTGTTGGCTGAAAGGGTACTTGTTCCTAGTCCTGGTCGGCGACCGGCGAGTATTTTCATGGTCTAACCTTGGACTAATGAATTGAAGGACCTTCTGTCGAAGAGCGTGCATGCGTAGTCTTAGGTGAAGCAGCTGGGACTAATGCGGTTTGAAGTGTCTTTAAAATCCACGCGATTTAGAAAACGTTAATTTCATTCCATAGTAGTGAGGAAATAGGCTTTTGAAACTTAACTTTTTCCCTTTTCTCTTCCTGCAGGGAAATTCAGCTCCTGCGACGATTACGGCACAAAAACGTTATCCAGTTGGTAGATGTATTATACAATGAAGAGAAGCAGAAAATATATCCTTTTTTCATGCAGTTGTTAATAAGGTTTGAATGCTCCTTGTTCTCTGCTATAGTGCTGAATCATTATAGTTCTGCTTTTGTTAAGGCCCTTTTGAATGCTTCTTAAGCTTAAAATTGCTTTCACCGGTATTAAACATACTACGCCTCTGGAATACTTTCCACACAAGTACATTTTCTTAAGTTTCCCGACTTCCCAGTTAGGAAATGAAATATTGTCCCCAGGTTAGAGATGCAGGGGCTGGGGTGGGGGAGAACTGACCCTCAAACACTGTGTTTTATTGTGTGACCTCCGAGATGAAACTCAGCAACTCGGAGATGAAAAAAGAGCTGTGGATCCCTCATTTCTAACCTCCCGTCCTAGCTGTGGTGTATGTTAGTGCTTTTCCCCCTGAAGATGGACCTTTTATTGTCTGTGTTATGTGAAATCAATTTTTTTGTAATGCTTTTTCCTTTAAGTCCTTGGCAATGGTTTAGATTGGGTTTTTTTTTTTCCCTTTCCCTCAAAAGAAGAAAAAAATCTACTCGTTTGCCAGCCTCCGGATGCCTCCAGCTCTCCTTCCTTTTGGGGGGGTCTGTCCTGCTGCGGTGCTGCCTTTTCTGGGGGCGGTTGCTGTGCTTTGCTGGTTATCCCTAAGGAGGTCAGATGAGCTCCTGAGCCTGCCCAAGCCTCCTCCGCTCTGCAGTTTTGTCTGAAAGTCCCTTGTGACTGTGTTTTAAGTGACCTAAAGCGTGGAATGGTCGGGAGAGACTGAAAGCACATCGTTCCTGCGAGACCTACAGCCCGGCTTCTTGAGACTGAACTGTTGCGTTCTGGAATCAAAGCTGTGGCTTGGGATCTTGGGGAGTCTTTCAGACTTGAACGAGTTATTCCAGCGCACTGTGTCCCCCCAGGTGCGCACAGACACTAACCACGCTAATTACACACCTCAACTTCAAGTGAGTAGCTGGATTTCTAATGAGCCCTGCCGCACTTCGAGCGCGCTTTGACTTGAACCGGTTTGGAAGTTTATTGAGCTGATCTGTTGAAGTACACGTTATGAATGTTTGCTTTTCTTTTTGACAGCGTTTTCTAAATATTGTCCCAATTACAGTACTTCAGAAAATGGGTAATTTAATTGTGTGCTTTAATTAGATCAAATACTCTGCCACCAAATCATTAGTATAAAAAAAGCATGACGACTTTTGTTTGTGTTTCTTAGCCTTAACAGACCGAAGGGACTGCAATTCAATTACTGTCTATAGAAAGATACCATTTAATTAATAAGGAGCTGGGCTGCTGGAAGAGAAGCGTGGGGAAAAAGAGCCCAAGAGAGACCTCGTGTGTCGGTAGCAGGTGATGACAACCCAAAATGGGCATTCGGAAAAGTCACCTCTTTAAGCCAGGGAGGGTGTTCCTTGTGTTACTTTCTGAACAGCAGTGGTTGAAAAAGAGCAGAAGTGGTTTTCGGTACTTTCCTCTTGCAAGTATAGCTTGAATTCGCTATTTTTATCTGCTTCTACACTCTTAGAAAGTTTGTTTCTATAAGCGCTTACCCTGCGCACGTGAGCGGCAACAACTGGAGAAGTTTGTAGTGTTTACTGGGGCTGGGAGCGGGAATTCATCCGTGATCATGTTCTTGCTTAACCTTTCTCCAGCTTCCCGCTGGCACCGCCAGTGCCTGTGCAGCGTGGCCGAGGATGGGGCAGTACAAACGCTTGTGCAGCCGGGTGGTAGATGGGTTTGGGAACAGATCCAGCTGAGAAGTAACGTCCTCTTTTGGGCTGGCTTCTCGGTAGGTCGGTTCCCTTACGCGTGGCGCTGCACAGTCATGGACGTGCCTTGCAAGAAGCAACGCAAGGTGAAAGTTGAGTGGGGTGTAAGGGAGGGGTGTCAGCTTCCCACCCTTACTAATAAAAAGATAGTCCTCGTTTCCAGAATGACCGTTGTGGCATTTGAAACTGGGCCTGTAGAAGGAGGAAGGATTCTCTTCTCACATGAGTTTCTGTTGCTGATAGAAGCAAACTGGGAAGATAGTGTTTTAACAACTTACCTGCCTAGTCAAAGCCTGCAGTGATTTTGGTTGGGAAGGGGAAAGCTGTGATGACTGGATTAAAAATGTCAGTTACGTTTAGTATTTAATGGGCTGCTTTGATGACCTGCTGTGGCTGGGAATGCAGAGCTGGTGATGAATGGAGAACTAATCCAGGCAGAAAATAAACCCAGTTCAATAAGCGTCATCCCAGCTGGCACCCTCTCTGACAGCCTCCGTTCCCAGTCCGTGTGGTTGCGCGTGGGAGCAGAACCCTATTGATTAGAGGAATTGGGAGCCTCAGTCTTCTCGGGGGCACCTGTGGCGGATCTGCTCCAGCCTGAAAGTTTGTGCTCAGTGCGGCTGCTCAGCCAGAGGTGGAGCAGTTCCAAAAGAAGGGGTGAAAGCAGCCCGGCAGCTGATGAAATCAGGGTCAGGCTGAGCTTTGCAGATGAGGCCGAGAGCAGGGCTTTGCTTTCTGGGATCTGGGCTGTGTAATCTGCTGTCAGTATTGCTCTCTTGAAGGTGGGAGAGTTGATGTCTTCCACATCCCTGTGAGAGAAGTGAGTTCACAGACTTCTTCCCGAGTAAGAAGCGGTAGGAATGAATTTTGGGAGCTCTTCCTGCTCTTCTTGCTTCTGCTGATTTCGTGGGTGGCATTGTGCCCATCATAAAATCTTACAGGGTTTTAGCGTCCCTCTGAAGGGCAGCTCGTATGGGGGAACGTAGCACTAATTTAATGAGGCTTGCACGGTGTTTGGAGCTCTTGGATAGAATGTGCAGCAAAAGGGCGACACACAGATCCCTCTAGCACAGATCCCACTTAAAGCGCAGGTCATCCCTTTAGCCTCTCCTGCCTCGAGAGTTCTCAAGATGGCATCCTGGGACATAAGCAACTTATTTCAGGCTTAGGTTAAGAAGGCATCTGCCAGGAATAATCAGAGGGACCAAAGAAACGCGTTGTGCTGCTGGAGAGGATGGGCTGCCCGGCAGTCCTGCTCTTCTCTGCTCTCTCTCGGAGGTGCGCTCCCTTGGCAAAGCCACCAGATGTCTCAGGGCCTGTTCTTGCGAGCCCCTCTGGGCACGGGCTGCCTTTAGAAGCCCCAGGAGAGGAGGAAAACGGAGGCAGTTATTGCTTCAGGCACTTGTGTAGCTTCCATTGTTTGGCCCCAACATAAAGGAGATGAAAACTAGAATATGCTGCAAGGAAACAAATGCTGAAAAGTGCCACCAGTTCTTGGCATTCTGTTGTGACTTTTTCTATCCGTGCTGTTTCAGAAAAGCTTTCCAGCTCTCTAGGGATCCTTTCTCCTGCTACTGAAATACTACCGTGGAGATGGGGGTAAGCAGCGGCTGTTCAAATAGTGCATACAGCCGTATCGTTCGGGGACAGGAAATCAGGAATAACAGAAACTTGGGGCAAGGTGATGGGAGCTCACTCTCACGTCAAGTGCAGGGCAGCCAGGGTGTTGGGGGAATATGCTACAGCCTCCAGCTCTTTTGCCGGGGGGGGTTACGAACTTTTTGTAGGCGCTTCAGAATATGATTCTATTTCTATCATGCTCATGAGTGAGATCTCCCGCTTAATTTCTGTGGAGTTCGCGTCCTGTTTCAGGTCTGCTCACGGAGTTGCAGCTGGTCGTTAAGCAGAAGAATCCTCTGGTGGGTTCTGTGCCCCCTCCTGTCAGGCGGCTGGAGGAAGGTGGCTGCCTCGGGAGGAGCAGCGCCGCTCGGGCTCTGCCTCTCCAGTGCCTGGGCAGCAGCTCTCCAGGGGCACTGGAACGGGGCCGCAGCCCTCGCGCGGCATCGGCATGAAGTGTTTAACCTCGAAGCTTCCTTAACTCTGCCTTCACGTATATGGTGATGGAGTACTGTGTGTGTGGGATGCAGGAAATGCTGGACAGTGTCCCAGAAAAGAGGTTTCCAGTTTTTCAGGCTCACGGGTAAGTACAGTTTTGTTCCTTAAGGCTGCATTAGCCTCTCACGGCTGTGCTTTCTTGATTTCAAGAGCGCGTTCTACTCTGTTGCTAAGACTGGCTGCGCTTTAAAGTAAAACCGCCTTTGTGTAATAACTGCATCTTTTACACCCAGTGAAAAAATGAAAAACTAATGAAGTGGTGGCAGGGACAGCCCTTAGGTTCTGGGAAGTAAAAAAAAAAACATCTTTCTATTGAATTTTCCGTTACTTTTGTTTCACATCACACAAGATATGACAACCCTTCCCAGCCCCTTTCCCACAGCTCTGGCCTTCAGCGAAGATGGGCGCAGCGTCGGCACCCGTGAGGACTTGCCCTGTCTAAATGGGGGTGAGCCATACAGTTTGGTGCGAGAGAAGAGATTAGCGGTTTTTGGATGGATTAGGGATTAGCAATATCCAACATGATCTATTAGCTTGTTTAGCTAGTAGATGGGATAAACTGAAGCCCCTTTCACTCTGCAAGTAAGGGAACCTTAGAGTACTGAAAATAGATGCAAGAAGATTGTCATGTAGCTCAAATCAATGCGTCTGTGGTAACTACGTAATTTTATGGTCATATTTTCATTTTGTTTTAAAAAAAAGGTGTCTGAGATGACAGCTAGCCTAAGTGCAATACAGGCACATTAAGTCAGGTGTTATTTTTCTGGATGTTAGGAGATAAAAAAACTTGCATGTGCAGTTGTTGCCGGGCCGTCCGTGCGCGGTGCTTGTTCCGTTATAGTAATGGCCGTCCCGTAGTCGCTGCCCGTAAGCACGGCAAAATGCTCCTTTCTGCTGGCTGAAGGAAACGTGCCGGTTTGGCTTCGCCTAGGCTAAAGCAGGTGTCATCATTAACTCTCGGGTCTGTGCTCAGCACTTGCCAAATACACAGACTCGTGGAGGGGGGCTTTGGTGGGGAGCAGCGAGTCCGAAGTGGCTGGCGCGCTGCTGCCCGGCTCTGGCAGGGAACTGCTGACTTTGTCAGAAGATTAAGCACCGTTTCTTACACACCACAGTTCAATCATAGAATCATTTAGGTTGGAAGAGACCCTTGGGATCATCGAGTCCAACCATCAACCCCACGCTACAGAGTTCTCCCCCACACCACATCCCCCAACCCCACATCTAAACGAGTCTGAAACACACTCAGGGATGGTGACTCCACCACCTCCCTGGGCAGCCTATTCCAGTGTCTGACCACTCTTTCTGGGAAGAATTTTTTCCTGATGTCCAGCCTAAACCTCCCCTGCTGCAGCTTGAACCCATTCCCTCTTGTTCTATCGCTAATTACCTGTGAGAAGAGACCAGCACCAACCTCTCTACAGTGTCCTTTCAAGCAGTTGTACAGAGTGATGAGGTCTCCCCTCAGCCTCCTCTTCCTCACACTAAACACTCCCAGCTCCTTCAATCGCTCCTCATAATCTCGAGTTCCTCATCTAATGTGAATGTATTCTCGACTTGTGTCCGATAACAGCACCCTTTGCTTTATGTATTGTCAGTAGTTCACATAATCGTAGGCTGTGGAAGTGCTTGACTTTTTCTCCTCTAACTCTTTCCGCAGGTACTTTTGTCAGCTTATAGACGGCTTAGAATACTTGCACAGCCAAGGGATTGTCCACAAGGATATAAAACCGGGGAACCTCCTGCTAACAACCAACGGGACGCTAAAAATATCCGATTTAGGCGTAGCAGAGGTATGTGAGAAGCGCAGCAGAGTCAGGAATGTGGGAAGCGTGACATTCTAGATTTAGCTCACCTTTGTGGCGTCAGTTGATTTATTGTGCGTTTAGGCTTTTGCTCTGTTAAATTTGCAGAGGGCTTTACAGTGGCTCTGACTGTTTATTGCAATTGGCAAAATGCTTTTGTTGACAGCAGC
The DNA here is from genome assembly GCA_008658365.1 of Alca torda. Lineage (NCBI taxonomy): Eukaryota > Metazoa > Chordata > Aves > Charadriiformes > Alcidae > Alca > Alca torda. The sequence continues at coordinate 4,174,095 of CM018096.1, forward strand.
CCAGAACTTCCATCTGGGAAGCATACAGAGGAATTCATCGTCTTAGACAAACCCGAAAGTGTGGTGAAATAGCGATAAGATACATAACTTTATCCTCCTTATTATATGAAGACTGTCCGAGCTAGGTAGGAGAGGTGCAAGAATTGTCACTGTTGGCGTGTAGTTGCTGTAGCGGCACGTTCTCATGATACGTACGTGGAGTTTTTCCCCTTCTTTTTTCCCCAGGCGAAACTTTTCTAACACTTACAATTTTTCTGCCTTCAAAGTCTGAAACTAATCGGTCTCTTGTGCTGCAGGCGTTGCATCCGTTTGCGGAGGATGACACGTGCAGAACGAGCCAGGGGTCGCCAGCATTCCAGCCACCAGAAATCGCCAATGGCCTTGACACCTTTTCAGGCTTTAAAGTAGACATCTGGTCCGCAGGGGTCACGCTGTAAGTGCCCGTGCAGCATCCAGGCGGTGCAGTTAAAAAAAAAAAAAAAAAAAATTCCAAGCCCCCAAATAGCTCAGTCTTGTGCTGTCTGCTGTCGTCGCTGCTCTTCTGTGGGGTGTTGGGGGAAGCGGGGGTGGGGGGGTGGGTGTATGTGGGTCGGTCGCTCCTTTGGATGGATGCGTGTTCCCCAAAGTGCTTGTAATTCTGAAGAAGGTAAACTTTGCTCTCAGTGAGTAACTCTGCCAACCATTTCTCTGCATCAGAGATGCACAGCTACTGCAATAGTAGAAACCACAAATATCTCCAGTATTTATTTTTAAGTTTCTTCCATCCCAGCCTGTCAGGGTGATGTCTCGGTGGTTTTGACTCATGTGAATGAAGAGGCTGTGATAAAGGAAGGCTAAGTTTAAAGAGGCATTCCGAATCCTGTCAAATCTTCATCTTTTAGTTTCCTCTTGGCTTCTTTTGGTTTGCGTAGTCGCGTAAGAGCCGAGCCCCTGTTGTGTGTGCTTTTCCTCATACGGCTTCTCCTTCTGCCTTTACAGATACAACATTACGACGGGTCTATACCCCTTTGAAGGGGATAATATCTATAAGTTATTTGAAAACATCGGGAAAGGTGACTACACAATTCCAGAGGATTGTGGTCCTCCACTCTCAGACTTATTGAGAGGTGAGTCTCCCAACGGACTCGGAAAGGGTGGGTAAAACCTGTGGGTGCAGCAAATGCTCAGCTGGTACAGAGCCGGGGGAGGGGGGAGCTTCACCCCGAGTGTCCGGGGGAGGTACAGGATCCCGTTATAAAAGCGGGTTCTACTTATGAACCTTATGATCGGACTTTGAAAGATCTTCAACACTGATGTTTGCCTGAGATACACTAAGCCCTGGGTGGGTCGCAGTCACTGCTCTACAGAATTGTTTCTTATGTGATGGGTTTTGTGTTCTGGGAAGCTTTTAATCCTAAAGGCAAAGCCCACAGGAGATGAAATTTAAATGGCGTCGTAGCATTGATGCAGGTTTTGCAAGTGAGAACACTCAGTTAAACTCTTTGCCCAAGCTTTCCATAATGTGGAGTGCTCAGGTTCTGCTGTCCCTCCTCATCAGCCTGCTCTGAATTTATTTGCTTCGGTCCCGTTGTCGTCTCCTTTTCCCCCCCCATTTAGAGTTGCGAGGGCATCGGAGCAAAGTGGCTGGTGCCCACTGTCACGACGGGGCTGTGCTGGAACCAGGAGCAGCGCTTTCGGGGTAGAAGGAGGGGGCTGTGGGTTTTGTTTGGGGTTGGTTTGGGGTTTTTTTTGTTCCTGTCACTTATTGCAATAGTTTGAGGTTTAGCGAGCAGGGCAGGAGTTATGGTGACCATCACTTGGTGACACCTGCTTGGCAGCAGGGGGGGATGCGATTCCAGCGGGCAGGAGATCCTACCCTCACCGCGGCGGCAGGGCTCCCCAGCCCTCTGCTGGGGCTCGCTCGCTTGTCTTCAGCTGCGTGTGAAAGGTCAGACCTCAAACGTGAAACGCCACTGTCTTGTTTCAAGTTTATTTTTCCGGCTCTCGTGCTCCCAGGGTTGGGAGGTCAGTGTGGGCGTGGGGCTGTGGGGCCTGAGCGAACCGAGTTGGTGTCGTCAGGCTGCTGGTAATGCAGCTGCTGCTGCTGAGCTGGGGTTGTGTGCTGTGCCGTGTCCTCTGCGTGGCCACGGTGCTGTTGCCGTTTGTGGTTAGCCAAAAGCTTAACAATTTCGAAGCGTTTTATGGGTGCACTTCGTGCTACCTTGGTAAGGCCATAGAGTGTATCATCAGCAAGTTTGCAGATGGCACCGAGTTAAGCGGGAGTGTTGATCTGCATGAGGACAGGGAGGCTCTACAGAGAGACTTGGATAGATCGGATCGATGGGCCAACGCTAATGGAATGAGCTTCAAGAAGGCCAAGTGCCGGGTCCTGCGCTTGGGCCACAACAACCCCATGGACGCTACAGGCCTGGGGAAGTGTGGCTGGAGAGCTGCCGGGCGGAAAACGACCTGGGGGTTCTCATTGACAAGCGGCTGAACATGAGCCAGCAGCGTGCCCAGGTGGCCGAGAAAGCCGATGGCATCCTGGCTTGTATTAGAAATGGTGTGACCAGCAGAAGGAGGGAGGTGACTGTCCCCCTGTGCTCAGCACTGGTGAGGCCACACCTGGAGTATTGTGTCCAGTTCTGGGCACCCCAATACGAGAGAGATCTCGAGGTGCTGGAGCGAGGGCAGAGGGCAACGAAGCTGGGGAAGGGCCTGGAGAATAAATCTGATGAGGAGTGATTGAAGGAGCTGGGAGTGTTTAGTTTGAGGAAGAGGAGGCTGAGGGGAGACCTCATCACTCTCTACAACCACTTGAAAGGACGCTGTAGAGAGGTTGGTGCTGGTCTCTTCCCACAGGTAATTAGCGATAGAACAAGAGGGAATGGGTTCAAGCTGCAGCAGGGGAGGTTTGGACTGGACATTAGGAAAAAATTCTTCCCAGAAAGAGTGGTCAGACCCTGGAATAGGCTGCCCAGGGAGGTGGTGGAGTCACCATCCCTGAGTGTGTTTCAGACTCGTTTAGATGTGGGGTTGGGGGATATGGTGTAAGGGAGAACTCTGTGGGGTGGGGTTGATGGTTGGGCTCGATGATCCCAGAGGTCTCTTCCAACCTGAATGATTCTACGAAGGGCAGCGGTTGTGCCTCGGCAGGAAAGGCTGCGCTGCCCGCGGGCTGACAGCTGCGGGGAGCTGAGCTCCAGCCCAGATTCGCTTTCCTGCCCTGTGGCGTTCCCTGCGGTGCTGGGGACACGGGTGTCCTCGCTCGGTGCCGGGCGGCGGCGGCAGATGGTGCTGTGTGTCCGAGCTCTGCCTGCCGCTGCCTGCGCTGGGCTCCCCTGGCGCCCGCGAGCTGCCAGCCCCCTGCCAGCCCACCCAGAGGAGGCTGTTTCAGCTTCTCTGGCCCCGTGCCGATTATAAAATAAGCTATTTCCCTGTGTTTCGAAAAGCATCGACTAGTTTTTAACAGCTTTGTGGGGGAAAGCATTGCATAAGGCGTAGCTTCAAAGTGCAGGCAGCGCAGCCGGCACCTCGGCCGCTCCGCGGGGACTAATGTGGCTCCTGTTTATGGCCCAGCTCTTCCCACCGATGTGCATCGCATCCGCCTGCCCCAGGGAACCATCTCCTGCTCTATGTGTGGTGGTCGATTTGTGAACGCTGACTCAAAACGCGGCCCTTTCTTTTTTTTTTTTTTTTTTTTTTAAAAATGAGCTTGGGAATTGCCCAAATGGCGTAAATCCCACGGTCCATCCAGACTGGCGGCCAGTCTTCTAAAGCGCCCAGCAGAAATCATTTGAGGTTTGGGATGAGCCTCTCGGCTGCACTTAGTGTTGTCCCCTGGGGAAAATGAGAGCGGTGGTTGTTTCTCTTTTCTTGTCCTGAGGATATTGATAGCTTAGCATCTTACGCTTCGTTAGCAGAGTAACTCCATCTTCAGTTCTCTTTCCGTCCCCTGGATGAGACCCGGAGTCAGAATCTCCTACTCTTCCTTCTGCCCCGTCTTCAAGGGAGGAGCCTCGCACCCGATGCCCTTTGTCCAAGACTGTCCGTCTCTCCCAGCCCAAGTTGCTTCCTTCGTCCTGCCTGCCGTCTGTCTTCATCCCTTCTGTGTTTGAACACCGCAGAGACACAAGTTGAGTGTGTACATGCAGAGCTTGCCCGGGGGGAGATGTCTGTGTCTCTCTCAAATTGACCCTTTATTTCCAGGGTGGTGGGAAGCCCTGAGGATTCCTCTTGCTGTTCTCCCTCCATCCCACCTGCGAACATCCCTCCCACCCCCCCATCTTGGCGGATGCACCTGTTACACAGTAAAAGCTGGCAAAACCTCCTGACATTATCCTTGTTTGGCTTGACATGCTCTACTTTTTCTGGCGGTTCGAGCACCCAGCGGACCCGGGGGGACCGAGTTTCGGAGCGGGGCTGCCCCGGCTCCTCCGCGCGGTGGAGGCCTGAGCATCCTCGCAGCCCGGCAGGGCGCGAGGGCGAGGGCTGAGCCTTGCAGCGGTGATACTACGTAGCTATGGTGACAAAACCCGAATGCTTTATTTAGTTCATGCTCTTCCTCCAGAACATCCGCATTTCCTGGTCGGTGCCTGCTACTTCTGCAGAGGCTGAAGCTGAATCAAAAGCCTCCAGACCAGATATTGTCAATGGCTGGCTGGTGCTTTTATATGAGCAGCGCAGACACCCACAGCTCGGCTCTGTCTCACTAGAGACTTTGTTTCGCCTTTGCGTTGCTTTTAAAAGACTCTTAAAGCACTCTGCAGTGCTGCAAGCATTTGTTCTGGTTTTATTGTAAGGGAGAGCTCGGCGTGCTGCAAAGTGCTTGTTTCCTCTCTGGCTGTAAGTGCTGTGCTGACCACAGCACCCGTCTGGCTGTGAAGCAGACACTAGAATATACTTCTAAAGGTTTTTTTTCCTGTTCTTCTGTTGACTATTTTTTATAGTGGCTTTTTTTTTTTACACACACCCCTCCTCGAGCTTGTTTGTATGTCTTTGTTCCTCTTTCCAGATGCAGCAGAATTTAGAGGACTTAAAGCTTCTGTGATATTTGACTGGTAAAGAGATCTGCGTGACAGCGTATTTCAACAGATTAGTTGGGATGCTGCTCTTCTTTTCGCCTCCCTAATCGGGGATGAAGCTTTATTTACACTCTTCACGGGTGGAAAAGAGAAGGGCTGGTACTGTGCTGGCTTCTGTGTGTACAGTCGGTAGAGATGTGTCAGAGTGGATGCGTTTATAAATAGCCTTAAGGTTCTTCTGTCACCATCTGCACATAACTTAGCAACTTGTGTGCAGTTTGCTTCTGGACAAGAAGAATGCACAAGGTCAGCTTTTCTTTCTCCTTTTCTAATAGACTTTTACTGAACGAGAAAGCTCTGAGACTGCGGTCTCTGCATTAAGCATCTAGAGTTGTTTCCAGGCTCTGCTACAGACGTTATGGCCAGGGCCAAGTTGATTGTTTCTCAGGGTTTTGTTGTCTCACTGCCGTGACCTTTCATTGTAGGGCTGGTGAGAGGATGTGTATCCCGAGGAGAGTGGGATGCTTTAATCCCGCAGTAGCGGGGAGTCCCCGGAGCCAACGGGCAGGCGGGCTGGTGTCTGTAACCCGGCCAGTGGCAAGTCTTCCGCATGTGCTTGATCAAAGGCTCGAGGTTTGCCTGCAGAGGGAGTTCACGCTCAGAACGCCTGGCTGCGCTTGTGGAGGGTGACGGAGAGGGAAAAAGTTCGGTCTCATTTTAACAAATCGGACTTACACTGCTGTTATATTGATTGTTTTAAATGGTGATACCAGTTGGAGACTGAAGTGAAACGCAGGTTGAGCTCACCGACTCATGCTGTTAGATTTCTGTTAAATTTCTTCCTGCTTCTCAAACGACATACCTAAGATTGTGCTGTCTGCTGAAAACTAGGTATTCTATCGCGTGCTGTAATGCTGCGTTTGTTGAGGATTATTGAAGTGTGGGGGCTGGAGCCTGTAAGGAGCTCAAGCCGGGTTCATGGTCTCCAGTTTCCGGATTGCCACTTGACATGATTTGGAAGGGGTTTGAGGCTGCCGGCGTGCCGTAATGGCCACGATATCCCATGTATGGGCACAGCGAATCCCTCTGAAATACCACGGGAGCAGAGGTTTGCGAGTCAGGCGTCCTCCTGAGGAATCGCCCTGTTCCAATGTCTCATCTCTGCTCGCAGATAAACTGCGTGGAGATCTTTACCGTAAATGGTAGAGAATATGTGTGGTTGCTGTGGGCAGACGCTCTTCGATGACTGGGGAATAGTACATGATGTTTTGTCTTGGTGAAGTCTCTCCTCAGTACAGGACTTCAGCCACAGAGCTGCCGCGAGTGAGTCACAGAGCTGAGTGCGTAAATGTACGTTTTCCATGATTGGACTTTCCATTCTCTTTCAAACGTTGCCCAAAAGATGGTCCATTTTCATTAAAATAAATATTCTTTGTGCTCAATTATCTTCTTTGTGCCTCTTTACTTCCTGGAGAGCCATGCGGCTCTCTGCACCGTAGCTATTTGTAACCGCAGCTATTTGTAACCGCTGCTGTTAGGTCTCTTAATAATTTACCTTAGAACTTTATCCTCTGCTTGTACTGGTCTCATCTGGAAAATGCCTTAAATTTTTGTTAGCCTTGTCATCCCTTAAACAGTGTTTGAATTCCTACGTATTTATTTTTTCCTTTGGTCAGGGTGAGCTGCTTATGAGGGTGCCCCAGCTCCTCTTCTGCAGCACCCCAGCGATCTGATCCCGAACTCTCCCGCTGTACTTCAGATCTCTCCTAGGAGTTTCTAGCTGTATCTGCCTGGATGTGCAAAAGTTTAGCCTGAACTTGATGACAGCAAGCTGGATTCCAAAATCACCTGGAAATGTGATCTTTAAATAAATTTTAGGAGCGGGGAGTGTCCCGACTTACCTGTTTCTGGTTACGTTAATAAGATCACCTAGCCAGTACTCGCTTTGCCATCCCCTAGACTTCGGGTAAGATCTCTTTGCAGTCCTATTTCTTTAAAAAAAAAAAAAGCCAACACATTTGGGCAGCTCAGCTGTGAAGCTGCTCTCTAATAGTCTTATTAATAGGTCATTTAATTAGGTGTGGGGTGTGGTTTTTTTTTTTCCTCTGAACCACCTTCCCAACTTGTTTTCCAATTATTACTTCTTGTCTTGTAAGGTGAGGAGAAATTAAGTCTGAACGTGAGAAAACCCCCTTAGTGCCAGGGTGGTTGGGCGCTGGAACAGGCTGCGTTGGGGGAGGGTGGTAGAGTTTCCGTCCTCGGAGACATTGGAAACCCAACTGGACGCAGTCCTGGGCAAGCTGGTCCTACTTTTGGAGCAAGAGGTGGTCTCCAGAGGTGTCCCCCCCCGGCCTCGGCTGCTCTGTGATTCCGAGAAGGCTGCAGGCACTGCTATGGGCACCTGCTGGAGCGCAGAAGAAAGGAGGAACGCGCATTGCAAGGACCCTTGTTTTGGAGATGTCCCTGGTAAAGGCTGTGTTCAGTGTTAAACTGATTTATTTTTTTTTTAACTGTAAGGGAGTTTGCTTCGTAGTACTCACTGAAAACAGGAGGCCTTTCTCCAGTGTCAGTTCATTAACAGTGGCCAAGGTGAGGAAAAAAACTTGGAATTAGCCCTGCAAAAGCACCCGAATGTTGTCTTACAAGCGTTGCAGGTCTTTGCAGCGAGATTCAGGATCGAATCCCTTCTCTTCTGAAGATGGTTCAACCATATCTTCCCTTGCCATGAGACCGTCTCAAAATACACGTTCGGCGGCGTTCCTCAGCAGCAGGCCTGGCAGCTGAGCCGGGTTCGGCTTTGGGCCCTGTCGCTGGCATTCATTGCTCCTGCCATGTCTGGTTTTGGTCTGTAGCTGCAGCCTGGGCTGCTTGTCTGTGGGGCTTTGGCCTGTTCAGGGGAGAAGACACCAAAGATGAGGAACTACTCTCAAGGTCTGGAGCTCTGGAGCAGGGAGCTCTTGCTGTAGCTCCGGCCGAGCTCAGCCACATAACTCCAGTATAGGCGTATGGTGGTTTTTATGGTCTCAGCAAGGCAAGTATAAATTTCCAGTGTGCTCGTCTAAAGGGCTCTGGAGAGTTGGGCTCTGAAGACTCCGGTGCCTTGAGCTCATGAGGCAGATGCCTGTGATGCACCTGACCTTCCCTAACCTGGAGAGGTCTTCCCGTGTTTCTTTAACCTACTTCCTAGTGACGTAACGTGGATCAGCAGTGATCCCATCTGCCTTAAAGCTATTAGTGCTGTCATCAGCACTGATAAACCTTTACAAATTGCCATGGCAAACTCTATTTTGGTTTTCTGGGGGGAAAATAACTTCAGTTCCCCTGCTTTATACCTCTTCTTTGCCCCTATTCACTACCGTCAGTAATGGGATACAAACTGAACCAACAAGGAAGATGTTCTGGATCGGCTTTTGTTATCGCGTTTGCTGTTGGCAATTTATCTCTTCCATTCCCTCTGCCCAACAGTCCTGCAGAACCTCATCTCCAAGGCCCTTGCGACTTCTTACTTGAACCACAATGTCCCTTTCCAGCCCTCCCTTCCTACGTGTCCATCCAAATGGATCTCCCGTCCTTGTGTTTCGCTGCGTCCTTGTACTGCTCTCCCTGGCGCTCTGCACTGTTTGCTCCTTGTCCTGACTTTCTAAACTCCTCTTTGACGGTCTGTTCTGCTTCCCAGCCTTTCTCCTCTCCTGGTAGCTGGAGGCAGGGTCCTCCTGTGCTCTCGCCTCTTTCCAAAACCTTACTCTTTGTGCTACTTGTGCAAGAGCAACAAGGGGGTATCATCCAGTTAAAGCAAAACTCCTTGTAACGCACAGAGCAAGACTTTGGTAACATTCATTAGATGAGTATGTTCTTGGAACCTTCATTGGAGAATACCTTGGATGCTGCTGGCTGAGACTCATTAGGTCCCGTTGGGTAGTTTCTGAAGAATATGATGAAATTTGCTGCTTCCCTTCTGTTGTGAAGTTTTCTAGAGGCAGTGGAGCAGAGCGGGCATCTCCGGAGTCTGTTGAAGGAATCCTCCCCCCTCTTCTCACCCTCACCCCAGTTGATGGTGCCAGAAATCAAACTCCTGGCTAGGGCAGAAGGACGGACAGTAGGGTTATTTTTTTTGGCACTTCTCCCCAGCTGTACTCCAGAATAGAATTGCACTAGGCTAGAGTTTCTGGGATGCTGAGCGCTTGGATGTATGCTATGCCTAAGGCTTTGGCTCTTCCGTGGAGAAAGTTCAATAGCGTTATCTGTGAAATGCCAAGTCTTGGTGTTCTTTGCCTGGAGACATCCTTGGACATACGATCCAGGGTTGTACAAGCTTCTGTCACCGCAGTGTGAAGGAGGGAAAGGCTGCATCCACTTCGCGGTTGGGGAAACTGAGGCACAGACTTGATCAGGTAGTCAGCAATGGCGTCGGGATTTTGTGCTGAGCTTCCTGTGACCGATGCAGCAGGTTCTTCCTCGGAGGTAAAGGCTCCCTGAGCTGCCGTGAGGACTGGACACACCAGTCGCTGCTGGGGGCGGGAGGTGGGAGGGAAGGGTAGAGCGTTATGCTTCCTGTCTTCAACTTGGCTGAGAGCATCTGTGATCACACCTGGACTTTTTTTTCCTTCTTTTCAGGGATGCTTGAATACGACCCAGCCAAGAGATTTTCAATACAGCAGATAAGGCAGCACAAGTGAGTGTTCAGCTTCTTCCTATTAGTCATTCTCTTTCTGCTTCTTATGGTAATGTACCTGTGCTATTGCTCTCAACTCATTTTTCCTTTTGACAGCAGACACATGGAAGTCACTAGATCTCCTTCCTCCAGCTCTGCTGGAGCTCTGGCAACCTCTACTTGGCTTTTTTTTCCTCCTATTAGAGCATCCGGTTAAAGCATTTGAATTGCTAACCGGTAAATAATGAATATGTTGAAAATGTGTTTCTAGCGTGACTGGTTCTTGACAATTAAGGGTTCTGGATAATTTATTTTTTTTTTTTTCAGAGGTCAGCTAGTACTAATGGAGCAGAAGAACAGGGGTTCCTTAAAGCTGGGTTATTGCACTAGGACTGTTTGGTGATGTGTGTTAGTTCTGGTTTTCTGGACAGTCTGATGACAGAAATATCCCTTGCTATTTGCTCCATATGGAATCAGTATGTGGAGAAGCGTTCCAGGACAATAGGATTTTTTTTTTTCTTTCTCTTTAATGTCATACTCCTCCCTCCCCCATATCCTCCCCCTTTATCCTTGCCATTGTCCTGGGGGGGGGAGAGGAGGGGGGGAAGGCCCCGTTATCTCTGAGGGTTATTTTTTTTTTTTAAAGGATCTGTTTGAACATGCTGCCTCTGAGCAGAGATTTCCTGGGCGGATAAAAGTACAAGAACAAAAAGCATCATAAGGATGCTTCGTCGCGGAGGCTGCATTAGCTTATCTGCTGTTTGAATAGGAAGTGCTTCTGAGGACACACAGAGCTGCCTGCTGGACCGCAGCTGCTCGGCAGAGCTCCTGCCTACCAGCTTGCCCAGAAAGCTTTTGGGGAACCTTGTAAAAACAAGGCTCTGATCCTGGAAGGTGATGGGCCTGCTTTGTGCTGCCTGCGGGCAGGAAGAGCGCTCTTTTCTTGTGTCTCTGGGGGGAAAAAAAAAAAAAAAAAAGCCAGCAGTGGTAGCCATGTGCTGTCGGGTGGTGAGCCCTGGTAGATGTTATGGCATGGGAGGCATCTGCAGGAGCCCACGGAACAAAACCTGACAGGCTTGAGCTGCACCGCCTTCTGCAGAGGAGCGACTGCCACCTACCCCGACAAAGATCAAAGAGGCTGGGGAGGCAGGTCTCATGTAGCTGCCTGGTCAATTAATTAAGCAGTCAGGCTGACTCTTTTAATGGGAGCCAAGCCCTGTGCATTGGTTGTTTCACTGCGCCTGGGAGATGATAGGAGCAGGCATTTGCTTTCCGAGCCTGCCTTTCCCCATGCACATGCCTCCCAGTAATAGCGGGCCATAAAAGAGAGTGCTCCGGGCTGGCCTCTTAAACGCTGCGTGGCATTTAAAGCACCATATAGAGCTGGTCTCCGAAACAATGGCTCCTGCTGTTACTGCCTGTCCTCCCCTCTGCCGCTGAGGACTAGGGCGCTTCAAGGTAGACAGCGAAGCGCTGTATGCTTTTGTACTCGGTAATGAAGTCGTTCTCCTGTTGGTTACAGCTAGTCGTAGGGTGGCGATCAGCTTGCCGCACGCTCCAGCTGATGCTTGGGCAGGAAGGTACTGTAAAGAAGCCTGGCAGGAATTAAGTCTGTGGACTACATTAGCGGATGTTGAGAAAGGCACTGAAAGCCCTTTCCTATCGATGCTGTGGGTCCAAAGGCTGCAGCAACCTGCCTCAAAGCTTGGGGCAGCGTCGTCGGTTCTCGTGTGTCGCTGTCTGCTAGGTATTTGAGCTAGTTATCCAGTTCTATACGCCGGATTTTATACTTCTCCCATGTGGCAGTGAGTTTTTGCGTCAGCTTCGCCCAGCTGGAAGCAAAGAGGTTTCTCTGGAGACCCTGCCCATAGTTAGAAAGCAGGAGAAACTGGAGCGTGCTCGTGGCACGGTGAGTCCCCCCGTGCTCTGCGGGCACAGCCTGCCCTCTGACTGGGCACGGCTACTGGTGCTGAGGCTTTTCGTCTCCGAGCACCAAGAGGGGCTGAAGAAAAAACTCATACCTGCAGGCGCAGGAGCATTTCCAAGGCTTAGTCTCTCATTAGTTTTCTGTGAGCTTAGCCAGTGCTTCTTAACAGGCTTTTCTCCCCTATTAGTAATTGCCTCCTTCCTCCTGCTGTGGCATCCTAATAATTACATCAAGCGCAGCAGAGCTTGCAGCCTTGGGCTTTGGATGGGTCTGTCCGTCTCCTTTTTGTGGAGTAGCATTGTGCTAAAGAATCCACCGTTTGGTTCTCCTGGCTTTTCTCTAAATAGAAGAGAAGCTTAGCTCTTATGCTTAACCTGACCCTGATTTTTAATTTTTTTTTTCTTTTAATTGAACGAAGCAATCGGCAGGACAGCAGGCAGCCGTTCAGATATGCCGGAGGGTTTTTAGAGAGCATTTTAGTAAGAAAAGACTTGATTTCTAGAATCCTTAGATTTCTAGTGTGTGGGGGAGTAATAGTCATTAATGATTTTGGGTTTCTCTACACTCCTCCCACAAAAGCATGTGCTAAGGCGCAGGAACCAGGCTAGGGAAACATCAAGCGGCTTACCCAGGCTGCCCTGCTGAGATGGATGCTGCCTGAAACCAGACTCACCCACTGCCTTTCCATGCGCCTGGAAGTCTCCTTTAATGTCTTGGAGCTGATGTTACTGGCGACTTGCTTATATGGACAGTTGAGATTATCAAAGTGCACTGAAAATCAACAGGAATAGCCGCCAGGTCCTGGGCAGTGTTTTTTGCACCGCTCGAGCAGGCTGGTGTCAGCACGACGGGGAGGGGACGCGTTCCCCTGTCCTGGGGGAAGGGGGATCCCAAAGGAAGTGTCACAGAGCCGGTGTCCTGCGGCTGTGGAGCTGTGTGCTCGGGATCCACCCAGAGCTGGATAAACAGCTCACGTTTCACCTGCCACAAAGTGATGTTTCTTGTTCTTGTAGTTGAATCGGGGATAAAAGGCTTAGTCAGGGGAAACGCTGAGGAAGCGTTGAGTACCGCTCCGTGAAGCAGCAGAGCTGCAGGATGCAGAGAAGGCAGCCAGGCACGTGTGTATTGCCCGGTGATGGTGATGCTGCCATTCCTCCCTTTATCCTTCTCAGCTCTTTCAAATGTTTCGCCCCCTGCAGTGGCAGCCCTGTCTGAAGAATGCCATAGGCAGAGCCTGCTCAGTTTTATACCTGCTGGCTGCATTCCTCCTCTCCTCACCTCTGTAGCCCCAAACTCGTGTTCCTCCACTTGGTTTTAATTCAGCAGGACAAAGCTACGTCCTCTTCTTTTGCTTTCAGAGGCTTTTCAAACTCAGGCAAATCTGTGCAGCGCAGACCCGGGAGCTGTAAATGGAAATGAATTAAAAACTCTTTCAGCCCGTCACCTAAGAGTTTACGAACTGCCAGAAGCTCAGCCTTGAATAACAACGGCAGAGCCTTGGAACCTGCTCTGCCCAGGAGGATCAGGCTAGGATGATGCTCAATGGACAACTGACACTTTTAGTTCACCTCCGTGAATATTTTGTACTCCTGGGGTGGGGGCATGGGGCGGTGAAGAAAAGCTGCCAGGAGCCAGGGAGTTAGTGACCTGCTCCCCACGGATTATTCACCATCTCCTCTCTACCCCGTGCGTTTGCTGAAGGGCTTAATGCTCCTATACTGCATTTTGTAACTAATTCACTGACCCTGCTGCAGCACTTAAAAGTGATGAAGTGGATGCAGAATTCTACCTCTGTCCCTTGTTTCCAAGGCAACCATCTTGCCTTCCTTCTCCAGAAGTGTCACACTTAATTTGTGCAGTCATAGATACCATTGTGAGAGTTTAGAGCGAGAAAGGGAAGGCGCTACCACCTTTTATTAGTGGAGGTGCAAATTACCCTGCTTGGGCTCGTGTCTCCTGCTGACCTCCTGGAGGCTGCCGTGCCACCCTCCCGGCTGCTCTTGTTCCCCGCAGCGTCCTCCCCAGGAGGGTGGGAGGGTGGCTGTTGAGTCCTCCGCCACGGAGCCCGTGGAAATTTGGGTGCGCTGCCACTGTAGATCCTTTGCAGGTGCTGAGGCTGCTCCTTGGCTTCTCTGCCTGAATTTGAGGGAGCAAGAGGGGTTTCCCTTAACCTCCGCTGCAGCGTGTGTACTCATGGGCTTTTCCCGTCCCTTGTCCCTGGTGTCATACAATAATCTCCCCCCCCACCGCGGTGGGACACACACACAAAAGCTCTCCCTCCTCCTTTCCTTTCTTGCCGAGGCCCCTGGCTCTGCCTTCCTTCCCTGGGGCAGGCACGCAGCAGGAATCTTTGGTTCTTCTACCCACATTCTGCGAATCAGTTTCATAATGCGACTGTGTGGTGTGCGAAAGGAGCGCGAGTCTCCATCTGTGCGCAGAACACCCCTCCTCGTAGGAGTCTGAACCGTGGCCTTTGCCTGAGCAGCAGCGAGGGGAAAAACTGCTTCTCTTTCTTACTCATTCTATTTTTTCTGTGAGTCTGACTTAAGAACTTGGACATCTCTTGATGTCACAGGAGTTGGAGCAGCCAGGGCAGGGACGCCGCTGTATATTTACTGCTAGCGTGTGTTGCCTTTCCCCGAGGCAGGCTGTTGTGTGCCTTCCACCTTTGCCTGTGAGAGGACTGAATGAAACCGGAACGCTGTTACTCGCTTCTCGCGGTGACGGTGACCTTCCACTAAGCTTCCAGTCTCCCGGGATGCGGAGAATCGTTCACACCCGATCCTTTCTGGCAGGGTGGAGATCTGCAGCTTGGCATCTGGTTTCAGAGAAAATTGTCCGTGTACAAAACAAGTAAACTGTAATATTTGTGACCTAGAATGGGAAGTAAATTAGCTGTAAGTATTCGGAAGCTGCAGCTGTGCTTACTGATACTTATTTTAACCTTGCTTATACCAGAACTTGAAAAGAGCAGAGCGATGACTTCTGATGTAAGATTCAAGCTTGGAAGCTGCAAACCAGACAGGCTCATTAAGCACTGGTCACCCCAGATTCCTTGTTTCATTCAGTCCTTGACCCTTGCTGTCTTATCTCCCTGTAGATTACAGCGACTCGTCCGGATACCACTTCTTAACTGCCAGGATCACAATTAATACTTGTGCTGCTGCTGTCTGGGGTTTGTGCTTCGCAGGCGTTCTCGACGAGCTTGCAAAGTAGAGAGAAATTATCTCCTGAGTGCTGCTGCCTTCACTCCCTTTCCCAGGGCTGGTAGTGGTGAAGAAATGTTCCACAGACCAGGGAGGAATCTGCTCTTCCCAGGGGTTTTCTGGATAAGGGGAGCTTTCAGAATCTCTGGGAAAGCTTTTCTTTTCCCTTAGCATTGAAGCAGCAGTCTGTGAGCACCAGGTAAAGGGCTGTGTTTGTGCCAGGGCAGGGGGCTCAGGAAGCTTCAGTGGAACTGGAAATAAATGGTGAAATTGGGGAGAAATAACCCCCTGCACCAGGACAGGTTGGGGGTGACCTGCTGGAGAGCAGCTCTGTGGAAAGACATTTGGGAGTCCTGGTGGCCAACAGGGTGACCATGAGCCAGCAATGGGCCCTGGTGGCCAAGAAGGCCAGTAGCATCCTGGGGGGCATCAGGAAGAGCGTGGCCAGCAGGTGGAGGGAGGTTCATCCTCCCCCTCTGCTCTGCCCTGGGGAGGCCGCAGCTGGAGCGCTGGGTCCAGTTCTGGGCTCCCCGGTTCCAGAAGGACAGGGAACTGCTGGAGAGGGGACAGCAAAGGGCTGCCAAGATGCTGCGGGGATGGAACACCTCTCTGATGGAGAAAGGCTGAGGGATTTGGGTCTCTTCAGGCTGGAAAAAAAGACGGCTGAGGGGGGATCTTATCAACGCTTATAAATACTGAAAGGGGGGTGTCAGGAGGATGGGGCCAGGCTCTTCTCAGTGGTGCCCGGGGACAGGACAAGGGGTAACGGGCACAAACTTGACCATGGGAAGCTCCATCTCAACACGAGGAGGAACTTCTTTGCTGTGAGGGTGGCAGAGCCCTGGCCCAGGCTGCCCAGAGAGGTGGGGGAGTCTCCGTCTCTGGAGACATCCCAACCCCGCCTGGACGCGTTCCTGTGCCACCTGCTCTGGGTGACGCTGCTGTGGCAGGGGGTTGGAGGAGATGATCTCCAGAGGTCCCTTCCAACCCCAAAATTCTGTGATTCTGTGAAATAGGGCGCTCTGTCAGCAGTGCTCTAGTCCAGCCTGTGTTTCGGGGTCGGTGGTGAAGGCAGGGTGAGGAGGGACTTTCTCATCTGCATCACTGAGCGATGGGGGAGTTGTGCTGTGGGAGAGTAGCTGCCGCTTGGCTTAGTCGGTGGCCAGCAGCTTCTTGAGCCAGATCAGGGCCTTTGATGGATCCAGTGGTCCTCAACTGAAGAGCCAATCTTCCCGAAGAACATGTAGCACCAGTGTAGAAAGCAGAATCTCTGTCCCTGCTGGAAAATGGCTTGCCAGGAAATACTCTACTCCATACAGAATTCCTTGAGGCTCCTTCCAAGAGGTCTTTGATTTTCTTAGAACTTCAATGAATTTCTCTTCTCACTCTATATCCTCATTACCATATATGCATATGCAAGTATTTGAAATCACCTCCCAGAGGACAGAATCATTATGACTAGAGTATAGTGATTCAGGTTTCTGCTGCTAATAAAAACCTATTTTTACTCTCGTGGTAAGTAGGACAGAAGGAAAGAAAGAGGCAGAGCTGAAATACAGCAAAATAAAAGCACTAGTTGCTATAGACTTCTAGGCTTTCTCCCTTTAAAATGCTCCTTTTGATGGCGGTCGTTCTGATCTCACTCATCCTGTATATTCCATTTTCCTTAGGTCCCTGGCATTTAGTTTGGATCCCTCTCCAGTGCCCCTGGCAAAAATAGCTGGTGGCTGCGTCGGGTCTTCTGTGCTCAGTGATCCTGCCAGGCTGGATCAGCCCAGGCTGAATTTGCGATCTTGGCAGTCACTTCCTTGATGAAAGCAGACTCCCAAGGCGAGGAAATCGAATGATCAAATTAGGAGCGCTGTGTGCCATGCACATCACCGAGGAAGCCGTCCACCGGCCTTGCTGCAACTGTTGGCCAAAATCTAGTTAGTACCTGGGCTGGCCTCTTGCTTAACTCTTGTAATGCCACTTCAGGAGCCAGAGCTCGTACTTGACAAATCAGATCTGTATCCAGGTCTCTGTCGCTTTCCTAAAACACGCTGCTTTCGCGGCAGCTTCCAGTACGGTCATGGTGTGACTGTGGAAGAAACGCCAGTAGCTCAGCAGCAGTGTGGAACTGGAACATGCCAACCTTGAAGCTCTTTGGGGTGGTGTCCATCCGTTCGCGCTGTCAGCAGGGAAGGACAGGATGTGGTTCCTTGCGTGACGTTGATATGCTCTGTGATTAACCGAAACACGTTTCCTTTTAAAAATTGAGGCTATAGAATCATAGAATGTGTTGGGTTGGAAGGGACCTCTAAAGGCCATCCGGTCCAACCCCCCTGCAGTGAGCAGGGACATCGTCAACTAGATCAGGTCGCTCAGAGCCTCATCCAGCCTGGCCTTGGATGTCTCCAGGGATGGGGCCTCCACCCCCTCTCTGGGCAACCTGGGCCAGTGTCTCACCACCCTCAGTGTAAAGAACTTCTTCCTAATGTCCACTCTGTTACTGAAAATGGCGCGATGCTGGCTTCCTCGTAGAGCAGCAGACTGCCTCGAAACCTCAATCGCTACCGAGAAAACAGTTTTTAGAGATGCTAATTGTGGAGCAGGGTTTCTAGATAAGGGTTCCCTCCTCCTTTGAATCCCAGCTGATTTGTCCCAGTAGCTACGTTTTCATTTATCTCCAAAATCCTTGCTTTTGCTGGATAGTTTTGTTAAATGCCACTTTTCTTTTCTTTTCTTTTTTTTTTTTTTTTTTTTTTAGACCTACTGTCAGAGCAATGTAAGACTAGACCAAAATTATAATTACAGTTCTTCTGTGCAGGAGGTGCATCCAACCCTTACTTCCTAAAATGAGTTTGGAACGGGAGTGATAAAAACCAGATGGTTCGGGGCAGTAGAGCCCTTCGGTGCCTGGCGGCCGGCCCTCCGCGGTGTGTGTCCGCCAGGAGCTCCCGGGTGCCCGCGCAGGAGGAGCGCTCGGCTCGCATCGGGCTTGTCTGGGGCAGCGGTTGGCAGGTCAAGAAGCGAATATGCCGGCAGGGGGATAATTTTAGATCTTGCTCTGCTTTTGAGGTGTGTTTTCAGAGAGACCTTAAGCCACTTCCTAAAGCAGCACCCTTTTGTAGCCTAAAGTAAACTTTGAAAGCGGTGGGGGGGGGGGGGGGGGAAGCTTAGAGTTCCTAGGCTGCCTCCTGCCCTGAAAGACTCTGAACGTCCCTTTTGTAAAGTCACAGAATGGTTGGGGTTGGAAGGGACCTTAAAGATCATCCAGTTCCACCCCCCTGCCCTGGGCAGGGACACCTCCCACCACACCAGGCTGCTCAAAGCCTCATCCAGCCTGGCCTTGAAAGGTCATTTGTGCAGGTAAGTGGCATCTACATAATATTTAGCGAGGTGGTCACGAGAGTGCAGTTGATCTGGCGAGTCTTTCCTCTCCTTTGTCACCTTGCAAAGCCCAGGAAGAATGGGTACCGGTGCCTTAACCCACTGCGTAGAAATGGGGGGTTGATACTGGTGCCAGCTCAGAAGTTTATCCAGAAAACAGGCTGTGGTTCAGGAGATGGTCCTAAATGTGGGAGATTTTGGTGCTTTCTGACCCTTCCTTTGTGTAGAACAACCCTCCAGGGCAAGGCATAAGTAAGAACCTGATGGAGTGCCTCTGGGGCAGCCCCCCTGCGAGCAGGAACCCACCTTCAGAGGCAGCAGAGCAGCGCCGTTTGTCGCGAGGGTGCAACTGGGTGGCCATCGCCTGACCTTGTCGCTTGCTGGGCACGGGCAGCTGGCGCTCCCTGCCGCGGGACGCGGTGAGGGGCAGCAAGGAGCAGCGGGAGGCGTGTGGGCTGGAAAGACGTGGTGGAAGTACCTGGGGCTGTTCCCACCTGCGTTCAGGAGAGGATCACTGGGAGCGCGGAGGCTCCAACAGTACTTTTAGGAAAGCTTCGGTGCCCATACGCAGCTGAGAGGTGTCCCAGAGACACGCCGGTGTTGGAACCCTGCTCTGAAAGTACGATAAAAATGTAAGAGGCCACACATCTGGCTTCTGAGACGCTGATGTGATGCAAGACTGTTGGCTTCTTTATCTGATTAAGAACAGCTTTCAGAGCTGATATCCTTTACTGGGCCGACGGCAGCACTATGGCGACTGGTTTTAAATGTAGTAGAAGTCCCTTGAGACAGAGGTGGGATAAAAAGATAAAGTATAAGCATTTTTGCTGTGGTCATGCTGAAAACTGCCTGTTAAAGGGGCTCGTGAGTAAACGCCACTCTCCATAGACTGACATTCTGTAAACTTTCTTTTCTCTTGTTGGGCTGGATTAGCCTCCGCTTTAGGATAGAAGTTCCTCCTTCTCTGCTTGCTTTGACAATACAATTCAGGACCTCTAGCAGCTCTGCTAATGGGTTTTGACTTAGAGGTAGGTAGTTTGGGCTCGAGTTGGGGATGGAGAAAACGTTCCTGCGCTCTGTTTCCAGCCCTGAGCTGCCCAGCTGTAGGTGTCCCGCACGCCGGTGTGTCTTGCTGCAGACTCCAACGCGCTCACGGACGGGCAGATCTGTCAGTTCTTCCGTAGCTGACAAAGCACCCGGTGGATGGAGCACCTCGTAGAGTGGCGACATAGCTCCCGGTGTCCCTGCAGCGTTGTCAGCAAGACAGACTTGCCGCTTGCCTCTCTTGGTTATTACACGTTAAAAAACCCGCAGTGGCAAAAAGCTGGCTAGGAAGTTTTCCCCATAAACAAACTGCACGTACCTTTGACTGTTGGGGTGGATTGGGACCATCTTGTAGTGGCAAGGGTTTCTCTGTGCCTTCCGAGAAGTGCTGCTGTACTGACGAAACTCTGCTCTCGGACTCCTTGCAGTTGGTTTCGTAAGAAACACGCTCAGGCAGAGGCTCTGGTGCCCATACCTCCCAGCCCAGAAACGAAGGACAGGTGGAGAAGCATGACGGCGGTGCCTTATCTGGAAGATCTGCATGGCTACAATGAGGAAGAAGATGATGACTTGTATGACATTGAAGATGATATCATCTACACTCAGGACTTCACAGTACCAGGTAGGAGAGAATGATGCTGGGATGGGTAGGGCGGAAGTGCTTTTTTTTTTCCCTTTTTTTTTTTTTTTTTTGTCATCAGTTTAAAGCTTTTTAGGAAAGGCTTTGAGGTCTGAATAATCCTTTCAGCGGTGGAGGAGACTATTGATTATTAAGTGGTGGGGGTGACGCATGGTGAGTGAGCCGTGATGCTCCGGATGCCTTGATCCTTTATTTGATCAACCAGGATGTCCCTTCCTGGCCTTTACCCGTATGCCAATTTCCTGCCTTCGCCCAGGAATAGCTTGCTCCTGCCGGACTCTTGTTTAGCACATTTCATTCTTTTGGCCAGTTTTGCTGGACTGAGTTGTTTTGGAGCGGAGCCCTGAAATGACTCAGTGTGTTCAGAGGAGATGGCACATCTGGGGAAGAAGGGTGCTTGGAGCTTTGTGCCGAGACCCTTTTTTTCTGCTCCGGTCTTGATAACTGTCTGGTTACAGAATTGCTGCTTGCGTTATTAGGGGTTTCCTGTTGTTTTAGGGGAAGCTAACCAGTAAGTGCAGGGTGGTTTTAACCATGTGGTTCTTACAAAGTGGTGGTAATCGAGCAGCTTTCCTTCTCTGGCCTCCCCGTACCTGGGAGCCGCGTCGCTTGTCAGCAGGGACAGTCGTTGCTGCCGCAGGACCGTGTGACGGAGGAGGCAGCAGTTTCTTTGTCTCGCTGCCTGCATCAACAGGAACATGAGTTTCTCGATTAATTGCTCCAGCCCAGTTGAATTGTTTTGGAGGGAAGGTTTCGGGTGCTATTTGTAGGGATGCTGATTTACGTTCCCACAGTGTGAATGGCGGTACCTGTGACTGACCTTTCCTTGTGATAACGAAAGCCCTATTTTCTTTAGCTCAAGACCAAGCAAACCGCTTTAGTCTTTCCTTAGCGGTGGCGTGGTGAGCTTCTGAGCAAAAGAAACGCCTGGTTTTACCAAATCTCACACCTTGAAGACCTTGCATTTCTCGTGGCTTCCTGGTTAGGCAGAAATCGCTCTTTTGATGCGTTGTCATGGGAGAATGAGGTGTCAGGCCTTGAACTGTGATAAGCTTCAAATTGTACCCAACGCCCAAAATTTCTCTGGGGGGAACAACTTGAAACAAGATGGGCTTCCCAGGCAGCGCCTTCCGAGGGGAGAAGGGAGAGGCTACGCCAGCGCTCCGCTCCGAGCTGTGTGGCGTCCCTGGGGACCCGGTCCCCAACAGGGTGGCCGTTCAGATGTTCAACCAAAGGGATGCGTAGGTGGGGCGGAGGTGGAGCCTGCCAAGATGAAGGGAGCCTCATCAAAGCGAAATAGATTTATTTCCAAGTGCTGATTCATTGGCGACGGTGGGGTAATTTATAACCTTTTCTAATAGAACTAATGTCCCGGTGCCAGCTGGGTGACCTGCAGAGCTCTGTCCTTTGCTCTCTTCTTACATCCCGCAGACTTGTGCTAGCATCCGACCGGGGCCAGGCCTTTCCTCACAGCTTAGTGGAGGCTTTTAAAAAGGAGAGATCCTCTTAAAAATGCGATTGACTCGCTGGAGCACGTACTTGATTGCTAGGGCCTTTCTAAGTAGAGAAGAGGACTTGCCAGGTGCTTTCCCCGTTGTTGGAGGTTGGCCATCTTCCTCTGCAAGAGCCCTCGCCGGGAACAGCCCGTGCGTAAGTGCCTGAGATGACATTCTGCAGAAGGGCTGGGGCTGGAAGCAGTGTCACACCACGGGGCCTGAGCGCAGCGATGAGGCTGCCAGGCTTGAAAAATCCATAACCAGCATCGCTTACGCCTCTTTCCGCTTTTACGTTTTCCTTTCTGAGCTGGTTTCAAGAGGCAGAAGGAAGGTATGGTTGGTCTGTGTGTGCCCGTGAGCTCTCGGAGGGCCAGCCATGCGAGCTGGTAACCTCTGGGAGAGTAGATCTGTTGCTCTTAGGACTTGACTGTCTTGCAGCCAACCCGAGAGCCCACAGGACAGTCTGTTACTGCTCCCCTTGGTGCCAGTCCGGAGGATGAGCGTGTGCCTGTCTCTAACGGCGCTCTGTTGCTTCCCTGTGCGTTCCCAGCTGCGGAGGAGGAGGCTGAGGCAGGGCTTAGAGGACAGAGCGGAGCACTGAGCGGTCACGACGAGCTGCTTGGAGAGGAAGCCGTGCCCCTGTCGGCCACGGGCACAGAAGAGGAGCGTGAAGCTTAGCCTAGGCCCCAAAGCCAGTGAGTGCCCGCTTGGGCTTCCCATGGCCTGAGCTAATGGGAGCTCCAGCAGTGGCTGGAGGGTGCAGGATCATCTCCCTGCTTCCCCCAAGCTTCAGCAGGATCCCACCTGCCTCCAGGACAGTTGTATTATTTCAAAAGCGGATAACTTTGTTGCGCAAGGGAATCACTCTTTAGGTTTTGGCTTTGTATTTTGAAGCAAAGGGTAGTTGGCGGGGCTCAGCGCGCTGCAGAGGAAGACGGTTTGTGACCGCGTTCGGGGTGGGTTACTCCGCACGTGAAATCCAGCCCGTACCTGCAGACCTGCCCCACGAGGGATGTTGTACGGAAGATTCATTCCTGTCCTCGCTTAAGCTAAAATGTTTTGTTTCTTTTTAACTCTTCCAGTAGTGATTAGCCTGCATTCCTGCCTGGTTTATGCACTTCAATGCGATTAAAATGCATCGGCTTAGGCGGGCTTACAGCATTAGGGAGTGGTGGTGTGTCCAGCAGCACAGAGCTGTCTGTCCCGGTGGCTGTTGAGGGTCTCTGGCTTGCGGCACAGCTGCTGGGTGTTGCACATTATCGTCCGTGTTTGGAAAACCACAGTGCTCTGCCCTTCCTCTGCGGAGCAGAGTGTGCGAGACCCTCTTCCCAGCTGGGTGAGGGCTGGCGCCGAGCCCTCGCACTGAGCGGGTGAAGCGTCGTGCCCGCATGTGTTACGCCTTTCCTGTCCCCGTGTCGGCTCCCAGGCCACCTCCTGCCGCGGGGGCTGCGGCCGTGTCCCATGGGCAGCGATAACGGCCCCCTGCGTGCCCAGGAGCCCGGCCCCAGCCTGCCCCTGCCCTCCCAGCAGCCGTATCGGTGCCGGAGGTACCCCCCGCGCACAGGCAGGTGACTCCGATAGCAGGAGATCATCTCCAGAGCGCTAATATCAGCTATTATACACTCCTAATGCAAACAGCGGTATTTAAACCCAAATAAGAGCTGTCATGTCAGAAGATGACGGGCAAATTACTGGAAGATTTTTTTTTTAAGTTTTCGTGCGTAACTTGTGCTGTTTCAGAGGGATTCGAGACCTAAAGGTTAATTGTGGTCCCATAGATCCTCACTTCCCACGTTCAAGTTAGCCAGGGCGGGTGGGCTGGATGTGATTTTGGTTTGACTTAACTGGTGAATGGTTACAGGTTTTAACTGTTCAGTTATTTCACGAGTTATTGCTTAATTGCTCTAGGTAGGTAACGAAATAAAGCGTTGTTTCCAACCAGTCTGAATGTCCTCTTCCCAGCACTTGGGTGTTAAGCTTTTGTAGTGTTGGTGGCCGAGTTGTATGAGGCCACGAAGGGTAGATTCTTTGGGGGTATCGGACACAGCCAGATGTGGGCTAGAGCTCAGGACGCCCCCAGGGAACCATCCAGAGCAGGAGGAGGATTTCATGGTGCTGGATGTTCTGGTGCTGCTCCTGAGCAGCTGTCGCCGTAGGCAGGGCCCTGCCTTAGGTAGGTCGTCGAGTCGGAACACGTGTGGCTCTCTGCCACCCTTGATTTGGGAAGGTGTTTGAGCATGGAACAAATTCTTCTCCCTCGGACAAATCACCTCTGGCTTGGCTTGCCCTAGAAAGTACAGTCCCGTGTCCCCCCAAACCTGTCAGGAAGAGATTTGGTTTGGACTTAAGTGCTGAACAGCGGAGAATTGGGGAGAACAGCTGGAGAATCCTCGACTTCACCCTACAACTTCTGATCAGGCTGTTGCCAGGACTTGTAGAGATCCCTTAAAATAAGGCTGTTAACAAAAAGAAGGGTAGGAGGGGCTGGTGAGACGGGATACGGGGGTGCAGTTCCCAGGTTCAGTGTTTGGGGTGGACAGAGATCCTTCACCAGAAGCGCAGCGTTCCGAATCAGCTCCCGGGAGGAGCGGGGTGAGGAGGGAGCCTGGCCTGGGCTCCCCTACCTTTGGGTGGGATCGGCGAAGGCAGGGGGGCAGCTGGCACAGAGAATAAACTTTCATCTTTGGGGGTTTTTCATTTTACCCAACTTCTTCCTGCAGGATCCTTTTGAACTTGCTCAGCTCTGTGTGAGTGTTACATTTCTAACAGTGACGCCGTATTTAAATAAAAACTTTAAAAAAAACCCCAGAAAACCCAAAACCCCGACCTGAAATGAGTGATGAATTCGGTTGTGGCTCTGCTGGGCAGCGAGAGCGGGAGTACGAGTGACTCATAGGTGGGGAGTGGGTGTGCAGTTTGGGAGGGGAAGAGAGGGAACCTCATTAAATCTTGCCATCTTCAGAGGAAGAAGGGGCTTGGAGAATGGGCTTTTCATTTTTAAAGGGTTATTTAAAGATTGATGCGGCTCTGCGGAGAGCTTTAAACGTTACGTGCCCCTGGTTCAGTTGGTGTTAAACACCTCATGCGAGGGAAGCGCTGAGGAGAGAATAACTAGCATGGAGCACGTGATGCAGCATCCTTTCCCGAAGCCAAGGATCCTCTCCCTGAAGCACCCTCTCCCGAAGCGCAGGATCCTCTCCCTAAAGCACCCTCTCCCGAAGCGCAGGATCCTCTCCCTAAAGCACCCTCTCCCTAAAGCACCCTCTCCCTAAAGCACCCTCTCCCGAAGCGCAGGATCCTCTCCCTAAAGCACCCTCTCCCGAAGCGCAGGATCCTCTCCCTAAAGCACCCTCTCCCGAAGCGCAGGATCCTCTCCCTAAAGCACCCTCTCCCGAAGCGCAGGATCCTCTCCCTAAAGCACCCTCTCCCTAAAGCACCCTCTCCCTGAAGCGCAGGATCCTCTCCCTAAAGCACCCTCTCCCGAAGCGCAGGATCCTCTCCCTAAAGCACCCTCTCCCTGAAGCGCAGGATCCTCTCCCTGAAGCGCAGGACCCTCTCCCTAAAGCACCCTCTCCCGAAACGCAGGATCCTCTCCCTAAAGCACCCTCTCCCGAAGCGCGGGATCCTCTCCCTAAAGCACCCTCTCCCGAAGCGGCTGCCTCCTGGTTTGAAGGGAGGCAGCATATGCAAGGAACGGCTGTCAGCATCTTGCTTCTTGCCTTTGTGCTGCCTTTCACGTTTAGAAGGCTGTGCTCTGCTTTTATTTTTATTTTTTTTTCCCTCCCCTACCATTAACCCCTTCCTCCGCTGCAGCCCGAATCCTCCTGCAGAGGCAAACGGCTGCGTAGCCGGATGCTGGGTCTTTGTTTCACTCTGAGCCTGGAAAATAAAGGCAGGACCGGAGCCTTTTAAGTAATGCCCGGTGCTTGGAGAAGGTGCATTTCTAGCCGCAAATCACGGGTGCGTGTTTCTGTCTGACGGACACGGCAATTCAAAAAGCTCTTCACGGTTTTATTTTGCAGCCTTTTTTTTTTTGTGCCTGAATGAGCTGGATGGAGCCGTTAAGAAATGTGAGGGGTGCCAAGGACGAACGCGCGCGTTGTTGGTGCCTCTCCCAGCCCTCCTTTTATTTATTTTATTTTTAGCGCCGCTCAGCCGGTGGCGGTAAGGCAGGAGACGGCTGTTCGAACAGACACAGCACCGGGTCACCAGCTTCCGCGTGGGCAGGCAGTTGCCAAGACTTCATCCCATGTTGAATTTTTATTTTCATTAATTTGAACGTCAGCAACTGTCATTGGTGGAGGAGGTAAAATTAGCTTGCGATTCACCCTCCCTCCTTGGTTATCCGTAATAGACTCCTGGGACTGTGCTTTTGAAGCAGGGTGGGAGGGGGAGGAGGGAAGAGTCACACGAAAGACAAATGAACTGTTTGGATATAATTTTTTTTTTTTTTTTCCCCTCCCCAATCAGAAATGTTAATTGCCTTGGCCTGAGTTCCGCTGAGGGAGGGGAAGGAGAAGTTGCTCGCTTTTGCTCTGGATGGGGTTATTTGAGGCTCTGCAGCCGCGAGGTTGGGATGCGGGGAGCAGAGGAAAAGCCCTGACGGCTGGAGGTGGAATGGCCGGGCTGCTCTCGGGCAACCCCCTCACCCACAGCGAGTCGCGGGGACGCCCCATCCCTGGAGGAGCTCTGGGGCCATCACGTCCCCCTCTCCTGGAGGGGCGCTGCTAGAGCTTGGCTGCCTCAGCCCTTCCTGGCACATCCCTCGTAGGGGGTCAGAAGCTGATCCGTGGGTAGCGGGTCCCTAAGGGCACAGCCGGCTGCGGCGTTGCTGCTTCGTGCTCCTGGGCCAGGCATGGAGGGGGTGACAGCCCTCCGCAGTCCCCCCCCCATCCTGGCAGTGAGCTGTGCGAGGAGCTGGCTCTGCTGCTGGGGAGGCGCAAGGCTGCACGGCCTCCCCCCGCAGCGCGGTGGCTGCCATCGGCTCTGGCAGGGGTGGGCTGGGGTGTGCGAAGCCAGCAGCCGTCCCCAGCGGGTCGGTCCTCGTCCCTTCCCGGGGCAAGGCGGCAGCGCTCAGGTCGGCAGCACCAAGCCGGTAACCGGGAGCGGTGTCAAGACTTGGTGGAGCCACCAGGGAGGAGCAGCTCCCCAGCAGGTCCGAGGGGGAATCGTTTGCGCCGATAACCCGGAATCGCCCTACAATGGACGCATCCCTCCTGCCCTCCCTCTCCCACTGCTCCTGGGCCCCTGGCCCCAGCCCCTGGCAGAGCAGCAGCATCTCGCCCCGGAGGCTGGCTCTGGCCTGGCCAAACCACAGCACGGGATGGTGCTCCCGGGCTCTGACCAGCCTGAAAAACTGCCTGCTTTGATCCCTAGATCAATGGGCAGGGTAATTTCTCAAGGTAATTCCAGCTCTGCAGCTAAGCCTGCTGTTAGGGGGAGAACTCCACTCCCCAGTCAGCCCCCTGGGTCTCTGGTGCTCACAGCCAGGCCGTGGAGGTGCTCAATCTGCTGCCCCATTCCCAGGGGTGTGGATTTGCTCTGTCTGCTGGGTGCTCCCCACCGGGGAGCTTCCCTGCCGGGCAGAGGAGCCGGGGGCTGCGCGGAGGCTGGGCTCCTGCCGCCTTCACTGCTTTGGGTCTCAGCGAGGCTCATCCCCAGCATCACTCCTCCAGGGAGAGGAAGGTGGGCACAGAAGGTGACTTTGAACAAGGTGATAGAATCATAGAATCATAGAACCATAGGGTTGGAAGGGACCTCTGGAGATCATCTCCTCCAACCCCCTGCCACAGCAGGGTCACCCGGAGCAGGTGGCACAGGAACGCGTCCAGGCGGGGTTGGGATGTCTCCAGAGACGGAGACTCCCCCACCTCTCTGGGCAGCCTGGGCCAGGGCTCTGCCACCCTCACAGCAAAGAAGTTCCTCCTCGTGTTGAGATGGAACTTCCCATGGTCAAGTTTGTGCCCGTTACCCCTTGTCCTGTCCCCGGGCACCACTGAGAAGAGCCTGGCCCCGTCCTCCTGACACCCCCCCTTTCAGTATTTATAAGCGTTGATAAGATCCCCCCTCAGCCGTCTTTTTTCCAGCCTGAAGAGACCCAAATCCCTCAGCCTTTCTTCATCAGAGAGGTGTTCCATCCCCTCAGCATCTTGGCAGCCCTTTGCTGTCCCCTCTCCAGCAGTTCCCTGTCCTTCTGGATCCGGGGAGCCCAGAACTGGACACAGTACTCCAGGTGTGGCCTCACCAAGGCAGAGTAGATCTCCGTGTCCTTTCGTTTCCCAAAGGACTCCTCACCCATGGAGGGAGGTGCCGGGCTCTCCGCAGGAGCCGTGCAGGGATGGAGGACCCGCTGCCGCAGCGGTACCCGGGAAGGATGCGGTGTGGCGGAGGAGAGCGCAGGGTCCGAGGTGGACCTCCACTGTTCTCCAGAGGGGAAGCAGCTCTCCCACTGCCCCCTGTGTGTGTCCCCCTCCTCCCCGCGCTCGGCAGCAGTGGGGTGATCACTGGCGCAAGTACAGAGGGATGACGTGCCGTTCGGCCTTGGCAGAGAAAGGATTGAGCATCCTTTAAAGAAAATTATACATAATCGTCTTACAGCCTTCGCTTCCACTCAAACCTCTGAGTCATAACTGAAGGGCCCTGGAGCGTGACGTTCCTGCTGGAAGGAAATTGCCTCGGCTGGATCCGGTGTTGGGGGGGGGGGAGCCGGGAACCTGACGAATCCTCTCATCAGCCCTGCGTCGGGCTGGGGGATGCGCCACGTTACTGATGGGAGCGTCTGCGGCGGTGTCACCCCCGTCCGGGCCAGGGCTGTGCTGGGGGGTCTGTCGTCACTCCCCGGGTGAGGGGCTGTCACCGAGCCCCGGCCGGCCATGGCAGCGGGCATCCTCTGGAGATGGCTCTTCATGTGCTGTGCTGAGTCACACAGAGCTGGGACGGGAGAGGGGCCGATTGGAAACCGTTCTCCCATCTGGCTGTCCCCTGTAGGGGACGGTGGCACGGCTGAGCTGCTGCCCGAGTGGGCAGTGGCCCCGGCCCTGGCCAGACGTGGCCGCGGGTGACGCAGCCCCTTCCCCTGCGCTGCAAAAGCAGCCGGGCGTTCGCTCTGCAAACGCCTGGAGCCCCTGGGTTCTCCGTGATGGGGCTGGGACCCGCACCCTCCTCCAGGGAAGGGAGGAGGAGCGACTTCCTCCACTGCTGCCCCTCTGCTCCCTGCTGCCGGGGGTCCGTGGTGGGCATGGGGAGGCCGGGGGCACACTGTTCCCGAGGGCTGGACCGGCCATGTCCGTGGTTCTCCCTCACTGCTTCGGCTTTTCTCCTGTGCACTGGGGATGCCGGCTGCTGCGTGCTGGAGAAACGGGGGGAAAACCAGCCCTCGGTGGTCGCGGGGAGGGGGGTGCAGCCTCGGGCTCCCAGCCTCGTGCATATCCCCCCCACCACCACTTTGGGCTGCCACTCGAAGGCGCAGAAACAGGCTCCCTGGGGAGCAGCAGTGTGCACTGGGGGCGAGGGGAAGGGCTGCTGCGGGGCGGAGGGGATGCTGCGGGGCAGAGGGGATGCCGCGGGGCGGAGGGCATGCCGCAGAGCGGAGGGGATGCTGCGGGATGGAGGGGATGCCGCGGGGCGGAGGGCATGCCGCAGAGCGGAGGGGATGCTGCGGGGCGGAGGGCATGCCGCAGAGCGGAGGGGATGCTGCGGGGCAGAGGGGATGCCGCGGGGCGGAGGGCATGCCGCAGAGCGGAGGGGATGCTGCGGGATGGAGGGGATGCTGCGGGGCGAGGGGATGCCGCGGGGCGGAGGGGATGCCGCGGGGCAAGGGGATGCTGCGGGGCAGAGGGGATGCCGTGGGGCGGAGGGGATGCCACAGAGCGGAGAGGATGCTGCGGGATGGAGGGGATGCTGCGGGGCGGAGGGGATGCCGCAGAGCGGAGGGGATGCTGCGGGATGGAGGGGATGCTGCAGGGCAGAAGGGATGCTGCAGGGCGAGGGGATGCTGCAGGGCAAGGGGTTGCTGCGGGGCAGAAGGGATGCTGCGGGGCGAGGGGATGCTGCAGGGCGAGGGGATGCTGCGGGGCAGAAGGGATGCTGCAGGGCGAGGGGATGCTGCAGGGCAGAGGGGATGCTGCAGGGCAAGGGGCTGCTGCGGGGCGGAGGGGATGCTGCAGGGCAGAAGGGATGCTGCGGGGCAAGGGGATGCTGCAGGGCAGAAGGGATGCTGCGGGGCAAGGGGATGCTGCGGGGCAGAAGGGATGCTGCGGGGCAAGGGGATGCTGCGGGGCAAGGGGATGCTGCGGGGCAGAAGGGATGCTGCGGGGCAAGGGGATGCTGCGGGGCGAGGGGATGCTGCAGGGCAAGGGGATGCTGCGGGGCAGAAGGGATGCTGCGGGGCGAGGGGATGCTGCAGGGCAGAGGGGATGCTGCAGGGCGAGGGGATGCTGCAGGGCAAGGGGATGCTGCGGGGCAGAGGGGATGCTGCGGGGCAAGGGGATGCTGCGGGGCAGAAGGGATGCTGCGGGGCCGCTGCCCTCCTCTGCCTCACCATCGCCGTTCCCTTGCAGGACAGGTGCCTGAGGAGGAGGCAGGGCAGAACGGGCAGAGCCGCGCCAAGGGGCTGCCCAAGGCCGTCTGCATGAACGGGACGGAGTCGGGACAGCTGAGCACCAAATCCAAGGCGGAGCGGCGGGCGAGCGCCTCTTCCAACCCCTCCCGCAAGGCCTGCTCTGCCAGCAGCAAGATCCGTAAGCTCTCCACCTGCAAGCAGCAGTGAGGCGGGAGCCCCCCCCCACCCCCAGCTCTGCACAGGTACGTGGGCAGCCCCGTCCCCGCGCTGGGGGCCCACCCTGGTGACACCCAGGGGTTTTGGGGGGACATCTGAGCCTGCCCCAGCTGTGGGCAGCGGGAGGGAGCCAGAAGGGGTGTTGTGTAGTCCTGATGCGGAGGGGTCTGGGTGCCGAGCATCCCCCTGTGCGTGTTCCGGGCACCCAGATCCTGGATCCCCTGCGGTCTCGGGGGTGCAGAGCCCAGTGGGGACGCCCCCATGCTCCCCCCTGCTCTGCTGCCTGCGTGCCTCCGCTCTGCCCGCTCCTCAGAAGCTCCTGCTGTATCAGGAGAGAGCTGCCGTCACCGTCCTTTCCCCCTCCTGGGCTGGGGTCAGGCTGGGTGGTGACAGCCCCTCTCCCTGTCCCCCGTGTCCCCCCCGCTTTCTCCCCTGCTCTGCTCCCTGCTGCTCCCGACTGGGGGGAGCATGAAGCCCCCAGCGCGCAGAGGAGCCGGGCTGCAGCAGGATGCTGGATGTTTCCAGCTCTGTCCCTGAGAGGGGACCTCCCCCTGGTCCAGGAGGTGGCCGTGTTCCTGGTGGCCGGGCCACTGCTGTGCCAGAGCCCCTTCCTCCCCTCGGGGAAGCTGAGCCCCCCCTCCCTGCTTCCCTCTCCTCCTTCCGGCTCCTTCCTCCTGGCTCCGCAGCCCCGTCGTCCCCTTCTTCCCACCCCTCATTCATAACTGAGCCAGCAGTGACTCATGCTCGCTGCTCATCCGCCCCCGGCCTCACGCTCCCGCTCGTCACCGCCGCTCGGTGGGACTCAGCCTCTGTTATCTGTTTGGATCACGACCAGCTTTGTGGTGTGAAGGGGGGAAAAAAAAGCCAGAAATAAAAGCCTGTTCCTCCCCCTGCAGCTGTCAGCCCCGCGCTCAGCCCCTGTGGCAGCTTTCATCTTTAATTCATGGCCGGGAGTGAGTCACCTGCGATGGGGAGTTACTGGATGGGCAAAGCACATGCCTGGGATCTGGGTCTCCCCCGGGGATCGGCTGCTGCTTCGCCCCTTCCCGCGCGGGTCCCCGGCGTGGGGTCTCGGCGGCAGCACCTTTCGGGAAGGGGAAGGTCCGTGCGGGGTCGGCCGGGTTGGAAATGCCCCGCTCTCGCGCTGACCCCCTCTTTTACCGGCACCTTGAAACCTCAGAGGCGAGACCGCGCTCCCCTCTCCGGGCATGAGCCGCATTCCCTGCCTGCGTTCTCCCCTTGGGATTTCGCTTCCGGGGAGGCAGGTCCGGCATCACCCGGCCGAAGGGGGGGCGAGACCCCCCCACCCACCCACTCTCCTGGGGACGGCGCGGGGACCCCAGGCCCCCTCCCTCCCATCCACACGGCGCTGTCGGGGAGACCCGGAGCAAGGAGGGACCTGCCCCAGGAGCAGGGGCTTGCACCCCCCTTTGGCACCAGCCTGTCCCCCCCCCTCTAACCCCCCTCCTCTCTGCTCTCCCACAAACAGCGTCCCAGGGCCCGGGCCAGCCTGCGCCCCCCATCCTCGCCCCATCTCTGCCTTTCTCCTGGGACTCGGACTGTGCTCGCAATCCAAAAAGAAACCAGAGGAAACCAACCAAGGAACCCACCCCCCCACACCCCCCCACCGCTGCCGGGGGCCGGGACCCCACTCGCCGCCTCGGCAGATGAAATCTCCGGCTGCGAAGATGCTGCCCTTCCTCCCCGATCACTCTTTGCCAATCAAGACACTGATTCTGTTTTTAATTTTACGATGGGAAGGGGGCGGGGGGGCGGGGGGGGAGGGTTGAGCGGGGCCGGGGTGTGGTGGGACACCCCCCCCCCCCCCCCCATTTTTCTCCCCGCCGGGCCCACCCTGGCTGTGTAGAAGTCGTGCAAAGCCATTGCCGTGCACTTTATGTTTTAGACTACTGTTATATATTATATATTTTCCTCTTTTTTGGTTTTTTTTTTTTGTTTATATTTGCGGTATATTTAGAGATTCCTACACATCGTGATGTGTTTAAAATAAACCAGATGAGGAAAAAAAAAAAAAAAACAAAAAAAAAACCCCCCCCCAAAAAAAAACCAACAGGTATTAAGACAAAGCAAAACTCTATTAAACCTGCATGCTGTAAAAGGGCTCAGAAAAGGGAATGGGTGCGTTCGTCGTCTTTTTTTCTTTTCTTTTTTTTTTCTTTTTTTTTTTTTTAAAGAAAAAAAAAAATAAAGTGAAAACAGCCAGGTGGGTTTCATTCATGTCCTTCCTCCCCGCAGGCCTGCGGGCTGGGTCTCCCAGGGGTTACGCTCCTCCGGGTGGGTGCAGGACACCCCCCCCCCCCTTCCCATGGCAAACCCAGCTCACGGGGGGCGATGCTGGAGCAGGATCGGGCCCCCACCCTCCCCCTGGCTACCGGGTTTGAGGGGGGGGGGTGGACACCGTCACCGGCGGGAGGGGGGGGATGTGGAAAGTAAGACGCAAGCTCAGAAAAGTCACAGTTGGTTTTTGGGTTGGGGTTTTTTTTTTTTTTGGTTTTTTTTTTTGGTTTGTTTTTTTCTCCTTTTGTTTATAGACTTAAAAACGTACTTAGTGCTTTGGACAAGAGACTTTGGACAGAGGGAAGGAGCGACCCGGCCTCTGTTCTCGCATGCAATGGGGGGGCTGAGAGGGGCGCGGGGGCCCTCGGATGAGCCGCCTCCCCCCCCCCCCCCCGCCTGCCCCATCTTCCAGGTAACGTGTCTGGGGGCTTTTTTTCCACCCATCCTTTGAAACACAAATAAAAACCCAATAAAAAGCAACCCCCCTCCCCTGGAGCAGCAGCATCCACCTCTGTAAAAATCAATAAATATCCTCTGAACGCCGAGGGACGGGGGGTTGGGGGGGGGGGGGGGGGCACCCACGGCACATGCTGGCCCGACCCCACGCTCTGCCCTCGCCCCACGCCCCCGGGCAGAGGTGACAACGCTGGGGACAGGCGCCGGGCAGCCCCCACCCCAACAGGGGGTATTTACGGGGGGGGGGGGGGCCCACAGCTCGCCTGTGCCCCCGCGGGGACGCAGGAGCCCCTCCGGCATCCTCCAGTCCCCGGCCCCCGCTTCCAGTTTAGCTCCCAGGCTCCCTGCAGCGCCGGGGGGGTTTGTGGGCACGAGGAGGTGACTCCCCCTCCCCAAATAACTGTGTCCCCCCCCCAGGGGGACGCCCAGCTCCGGTCCCATCCTGGCGAAGCCGTTCCCCGGCGGACGGGAGGCATTATTGCTTGTAAGAAACCGGAGCGAGAGGGGAGAGCGCGTCTGCTACGTGGCTCTGCCGGGGGGGCAGGATTGGCCTCGGCTGGGTTTGGGGGTTTATTAGCGAAGTCCCCGGTCACCTCTGCCCCCTGACCCCCCCCGGGCACCCCCGGCCCGGACTCTCCGCCACCGCCTGGCACCTCGCTCCTGGGAGCGAGGGGGCTTGGCCACCCCACGCTACCGGCCCCCCCCCGTGGTGGGGGGGGATACGGCCAGGGGACCCCACATTCCCATCCTGGCCTTCCCGTGCCGGGGCCATCCTTCCCGCGGTGCCCCGGGATGCTCCCCACACCGGCAGCAAGAGGGGACGAAGCCCCGGTGGGAGCTGAGCCCCCCCCCCTCCCTGCGCCGGGGTCTCTCCCCCTCACACTGGGCCTAGACAGGGCTGTGGTCAGGGGGGGCATCGCTGGCCGCCACGGCCACCGTGCGCTCCGTGCTCTCTCCCGCTTTCCGCAAGTGGCCGTAGAGCCGCTCCTCCAGCCCGCCGGCGATTTTGTCCATCAGCTCCGAGCCCGAGCCCAGCCCCAGGCACCTCCCGGGGCCGGGGCAATCGTCGTCCCCAGGGGGCTCGGAGCCAGGCTTGGGCTCGGGGGTCGCTTCTCCGGGCTCCTCCACGATCACCTGGATCTCAGGGTCGGGCAGCGCCGGGGTTGGGGGGACCCCCTCGGCCGCCTCCGCCGCCGCCTCCTCGTCGCCGGCGCTGACGATGCGGGGCAGGGGGCTGTGGAAGCGGGCGTCCAGGGGGTAGTTGGCGCTGTCGCCGCGGCGCAAGGGGGTGCGGTGCCGCTCCAGCGCCGGGTAGCGCACGCCGGGGTCGCTGTACTGCTTGGCGTGCTGCCACTGCTTGCGGAGGTGGGTGCGGGAGCGGTGCTTCCCCCGCAGCGGCGACTCGTCGAACTGGGGGTCGTGGCGCACGAAGGCGTTGAACAGGGCGTCCGTCTTCTCGTCGATGCTGTAGTCCCGACGGGGCGGCGCGTCCCGCCCCGGGAACATCTGCCCGTACGGGGACCAGGCCAGGGGGCTGTGGGGACGGGGGGGGGGCCCACCCGCTGCGCCCCGGGCCGTGCTCCCCTCCTCCTCATCATCCTCCTCTTCCTCTTCTTCCTCCTCCTCCTCCTCCGGCTCCCGGCCCTCGAAGCTCTCGAAGATGGTGCCTTTCCGCCCCGCGCTGGTGAAGCAAATGCGCTTCTCGGAGGCCGTCTGGTCCTTGGGGGGCCCCTCCTCGCCCCCCCGGCTGGGTGCCTCGATGGAAGCGTAGCCACTGTCCATCTGCAGCAGCTTGCGAGTGCCGGGCTCCGACTCCTCGGGCTTGGGCCGACCCCAGAGCTTCTCCTCGGGGCCTTCGGCCTCGTCCAGGGAGGAGGAGGGGCAGGGGGCCATGCCGCCGGCGGAGGAGACGCTGTCCCCGCCGTCACTGCGCACCGAGTCCTGGTCGTTGCTCCGCTCGGAGGAGGCGTAGAGCTCCAGCGAGGCGCGCAGGCTCCAGATGTCGTGGTAGGCGCTGGGCTGCTCCGGGACACCGGCCTCGCCGGGGCTGCCCGCGCCCCCCTCGCCCGGCTCTAGCCTGCGGGCACCACCCCGGTGTCACGGCGGGGACGGGGACGTCACAGCGGCGAGGGGAACGCCAGAGCAGGGATGGGGACGGGGATGGGGACAGGGATATCACAGCGGGGATGGGGACGTCACGGCGGGGATGGGGATGGGGACGTCACGGCGGGGATGGGGACGGGGACAGGGATGTCACGGCAGGGATGGGGACAGGGACGTCACCACCGGGATGGGGACGGGGACGGGGACATCACGGCAGGGATGGGGACGTCACGGCGGGGATGGGGACAGGGATGTCACGGTGGGGATGGGGAGATCATGGCAGGGATGGGGACGGGGATGTCACGGCGGGGATGGGGACGGGGACGTCACGGCAGGGATGGGGACGGGGATGTCACGGCGGGGATGGGGACGGGGACGTCACGGCGGGGATGGGGACGGGGACGTCACGGCGGGGATGGGGACGGGGACGTCACGGCGGGGCCGGGGACATCATGGCAGGGATGGGGATGGGGACAGGCATGTCACGGCGGGGACAGGGATGGGGCAGGGACGTCACAGTGGGGACGGGGACAGCGGGGACAGGGATGGGGACAGGGACAACCCAACCAGCAGCAGGCAGGGGAAGGGACAACCCGCCCCCCCCAGGCTTCACAGCAGTGCCCCGGTGCCACACAGTCCCCCATGCTGTCCCCACCACCCTGCCCACACCCCCAGCCACCCTCCCCACCACCAGCCCCGCCCCCCCCCACCACCCCCCCCGGACCCCGCTGCCCCACCAAAGCCGCAGGAAGGGGGGAGCCCCCCATGCACGGGGCAGCGCGGGGGTTCCTCGGTGCCTTCCCCGTCCCCGTCCCCTCTATCTACTGAAAAATACCTGCCGAGAGAGGGTGGGGGGCTGGGGGGGGAGGGCAGGAAAGGCCCCCCCGCGGGGTGGAAGGCCACGTCATCCGTGTGGGCGATGTACTGGATGATGTCGGTCTGGTGAGGGTCCCGGTCCTCCTGGTCCATGCTCTCGCTGGCCGCCCGCTGCCGCTGGAACTGCCGCCGCTTGGGGGACCCTGGGGTGGTGGCGGGGGGGGGGGGGGGGGGAAGCAGGACGGAGCTGGGGATGTGGCCCATCACGGCGTGGCGAGACCCCCCCCCCAGCCTTGCCCACGCACCGCCGCGGCCCCCCCGCTGCCCCCCGCGCCGGCTCCCACCTCTGGTGTCCAGGCTGGACGCCCGCTGGGTGCTCTCCAGCTTCCACTTCTTGATCCTGAAGTAGGGGCTGGCCCCGTCCAGGCTGGCGTGGCGGCGCAGGCGGGTGAAGAACTGCAGGACCGTGCCCTGAGCGGGGGTCGGGGGGGGCTCCCCGGCACCGGCACTGCCCGCCCCAGCCGCCTTCCCGCTCCTGGGGGCTGCTGCGAACTGGGGATGGGGGGGGGTGAGTGCCCCAGTTCGGCTCCTTTGTCCCGCTCCTGCCGCGCTCGGCTGCAGCAGATGCACAAATGTCCCCCGGGGCAGGGCATGGGGGTGAGGTGGGGGGGGGCAGAGCTGGATGCCCACATTTGGATGCTCCCCAGAGCCCTGGCACGGATCCGGGAGGGGGCGGGGGGGTGGCAGCCCCCCAGGACCATCCCTGCGCTGGGGGATCGGGGCAGGGACAGGATCCCTGGGGCTGCCAAGGCTGGAGACCCCCTTCCCCCTTCTCTCTTCTTCCCCCCCTTCTCGCCCCCCCCGGCCCTGGCACTCACCGAGGGGCCCTCCCCGGAGTCGGAGGAGGCGGAAGGGCTGGCTTCGGCGAAGCTGGTGTCCACGGTGGAGTTGTAGGTGTCCCCGGGCAGGGCAGAGCTGGGGCACACGGCGTGGCTGGGGAGCGCCGGCCGGGGCAGGGCCCCCCCGGGGGGCTGTAAGGCAGAACGCGCTCAGGGGGCTTTGCACGAGCCTCGGGGACCAGGAGGAGCCCCCCCAGCACCCCAAGACCTCCCCTCCCCGCATCCAGCAGCGCCCTGAGACCCCCACCCCAGCTCCAGCGGGGCCTCCCTGGGGGGCTGCAGGATGCCTGGACCCCCCCCGCCCCGTGTCCCCCCACCTGGAAGATGGCGAGGCCGGGCTTGGGCGGGGGCAGGCGGGGGGTCATGGCCAGGCTGTTCTCGCTGGACTCGCACTCGTGGATGGTGACGATCTTGAGGGCGGGCGGCGGGAGGTGCAGGTGGGTCAGGCGGGCGTTCTTCAGGTGGTGGAAGTCCCCCTCTGTCAGCGTGTACCTGCCGGGCACGCAGGGTTAGGAGGGGCGTCCCCAGCCCCCCCCCCCCCCCCCCCCCCACCACACACACAGAGCCCAGAGCTTCACCTCCTCCCCTTCTCCTGGGTCTTCTTGCCCTGGTCGAAGAGCGCGGCCTCGTTGAAGGAGACGCGGCGGGCGGTGGAGGAGCTGGAGGAGAGGAACCGCTCGCTCTCCGCATCCCGGTAGCTGGAGGAGGACAGGCAGTCGGGGTCCTCCACTTTGATGGTGATATCTGTGGAGAAAGGGGGGCGTGGGGGTGGGGGGGGCCATCAGGCAACCCGGGTACCCCCATGGCACGGACCAGCTTCCCCAGCTGAGACCTGGCAAACTTGCCGCAGCGGGGGCCTCGATGCCAGCCCGGAGGTCCCTGCTCCCGGCCACCCTGCAGCCGGAGCACCGCTGGGATGGGTGATGGAGGATGCAGGGAGGGGGCGGCCACCCCTCCCCCAGGGCTGGGGGCTGCACCCGGGAGAGGGGAGGGCCCAGGAGCTGCTTTACCCCCCACCCTGTTGAGCTGGGGGTGACGCTGGGGGTGCAACTGGTGTTACTGGTGGGCAATCGTTAGGTGGGCACCCCTGGCCCCACCATGGCACTCACCCTGGGCTGGCTGCGAGTCATCCAGGTAGGTGGTGTTGGTTTTCTCGGGGTCATCGCTGGCTCTGCGGGGGGAGGAGGGTCAGCGGTGCCCCGTGCCAGCCCCCGGCCCCCTTTGCGGTGCCACACGCACGCTCCGGGGCCAGCGGCGTCGCCTGTCCCCGCGGCCCGTCCCCACCTGGAGTGCCGGCGGTCGGCCTCGCAGCAGCGGCGGCAGATGATCAGGATGCCGGAGAGCAGGACCAGGGTCCCCCCGATGAAGATGGAGAGCAGGGCGAGGAGCAGCACGTACCCATCCTGGGGGGACACCTCGCCGGGCACCGCCTGCACCGGGCGGTGGGGGCTGAGCCGCTGTTGGGGGGGGGGGACAAGGCCCGGACCCCAGCCCTGCCTCACCCGGGGGGGGTTTGTGGGGTGCCGGGGAGCCCCCTCCCGCGCCGAGGCTGACGCCGAGCGCTGCTCCCCAGAGACGCTGGCGCTCCCCCGCCGCCCCCGGGCCTGCTGCCGGCTCCGGGGACCTGCCTTCACCACGGCAACCGCAGCCGGGGGGGGGGCAGAGCCGCCAGCGGCCCCCGCGCCCAGCGGCAACGGGGACAGGGATGGGACCCCAGCCGTGAGGGGGTCGGTGCTCGCACCCCCCGGCCGTGGGAGCGGGACTGATTCGGCAGCAGCACCCAGGCCCCCCTCCTCCCCCCCAGCCCCAGCACCCAGAGCATCTCGTGGGGGGGGGCTGCGGAGCATGATGGGGGGCTGTGCAGGGCACAGAGAGGTGTCGCCCACCCCCGGGGCTGGCGGAGCGGGGTGGGGGCTGGCGGGGCTGGGTGGCTGCTGCCGTCCCCACCCTGGCGCAGACCCCCAGCCCCACGGCACCCCACACCTGCCAGGCACTGCCCCACGGTGGGACGCGCATCCCCACCCTCCCCCGGGACCCCGGGGACGGCAGCGTGGGCAGGAGCAGGCAGGGAGGGGGCAGGAGCAGGCAGGGAGGGGGCAGGAGCAGGCAGGGAGGGGGCAGGAGCAGGCAGGGGCTCACCGTAGCGCTCTCCGTCGCGTTGTCCCACGGTGTCGGGTCATCGCTCATGGTCCGTCCCGGCCCGAGCTCGTCCTGAAGCGGGGGGAGGGACAGAGGGAGGCACCGGACCGGACCGGGGTGGGGGGGCCGGGCCGGGGGCGGCGGCGGCGGCAGCTCCTGCCCGGCCCCGGGCCCTGCCCGGCACCGCGGTGCGGAGCTGCCGGGAGGGACCGGGGGGGAGGGACCGGGATGGAGGGATGGAGGGAGGGATGGAGGGAGGGACCGGGATGGAGGGATGGAGGGAGGGAGGGACCGGGATGGAGGGAGGGCGGGACCGCGATGGAGGGATGGAGGGAGGGAGGGACCGCGATGGAGGGATGGACCGGGATGGAGGGATGGAGGGACCGGGATGAAGGGAGGGACGGGGATGAAGGGATGGATGGAGGGAGGGAGGGACCGGGATGAAGGGAGGGACGGGGATGGAGGAATGGAGGGAGGGAGGGTGCGGTCAGGAGGGATGGAGGGAAGCGGGGACGGAGGGATGGGGAGGCAGGTGGGGACAAGGAGGCAGGACCGCTGCCCCTCCGCGGGGAGCCCCCTCGCCCCCCCGGGCACGGGTGGGACGGGCACTGCCCCCGCCCTGCCCCAGCCCCCGAACTGGCCCGGGGGGGGCTGGCCCTGCCCCGGGGTCCCACCAGGCTCGCAGGGAAAGAGGTGACATCGCGCTGCCCCAGCGCTGCTGTCCCCAGGGAGCCACGGGGCCAAAAGGCAGCCCCCAGGGACCGCTGCCGGAGGGGCCGGGGCTGCAGGGGTCCGGGCTGGGGACACCCGGGATGGGGAGGGTGGCAGATGGCCGCCCCACACCTTGTGTGAACGGAGCTGGTGTGGGTGTTCCGGGAGTGCGGCGGGTGACGCTTCTGAGTCAGCCCCACAGCGGCTCCGTCACCGGACTGTCCCCACGCCGGAGGGGACACGGCCTCGGCTGGTGGTGGGGCTGCCGGGGGGGGCCACGGGTGATGGGGAAGGGCCGAGCTCTCAGCGAGGGAACAGACGGAGGGATGGACGCCTCCACACCCCCACCACGGCATCAGCCCCGCGGCCTTTGGGCACCCCCTGAGACCCCGGCGCCGCCCCAGGAGGGCCCTTCCCAGGGGTGCCGAGCTCCGGCTCCTGCTGTGGGCTCCTTCTGTCCCCATCCCTGTGTCCCGGGGCTGGGCTGGGGTGGGCGATGCTGGTGTCGGGGGGGGAGCCCCCGGAGAGGCGGGGGGGGGGGGGGGGGGCCGGGCAGGGGTGGGCGTTGCAGCAGCTCAGAAACTGCTCCAAATCAGGTCAGCGAAAAACATGAATGGAGCCCGTGGCCGGGTGGGAAAATCCGCTGGCGGGGACAGCCGGGGGAGGGCGGGGGGGGGGGTGACCATGTCACAGCCGGTGGCGAGAGCTGGTGATGTCAGCGCCGCACAGGGCTGGGGACAGCCCTATCAGGGTTTGGGGTATGAGCCCCTCGGGGGGGTATCGGGATGCTGGGGACCCCCCCTCGGGCCGGACACACCCCCAGCACCCACCCTCGGGCATGGCTGGGCTGCTGGGGGGGAGCGGGACAGCGCAGGGTGACACCACACACCCCCCCGCGACCCCCAGGGGCAGGAGAAGGGGGGGGTCCCCCTCTGGCGTCCCGAGGGGGCTGCGGCCCCACGCGGGACGGGCGCCCCACGGGTGTGATCCCAGTGGGGCACCCCTGGCCCAAGGAGGTGGGGGGGGCAAGGGAAGAATGTCCCTCCTGTTCCCCATCATGGAGGAATCCCGTCTCCATGGCGACCCGGCGGGAACAGGACGGCCATTGTCTGGAGGAGGGGGCCGGTCCCCGGGCTGTCCCCGCGGGTGGGGACACGGGGCAGGGACGGGGGCGAGGTGGGGGGGCGTTCGGGGGTCCCCGATGCTGCCGCGCCCCTGCACGTGCGCGGCCGGGGGGGGTCGGGGCGGGTCTGTCCCCACGCGTGGGTCAGCCCCGCGGGGCACCCCCAGGCCGGGGCTGGGCTGGGGGGGCGTGGGGGGACCTGCCCGGCTCCCCCCGGCCCCAGTCCGGCGATGGGGGATGCAGGAAGGGGTGTGGGGCAGGGATGGAGGCTATGGGGCAGGGACGCAAGAGGGGGATGCAGGAAGGGGTGTGGGGCAGGGATGCCGGAGGAGGATGCAGGCAGGGATGTGGGGCAGGGATGCCGGAGGAGGATGCAGGCAGGGATGCGGGAGGGGCATGAGGCAGGAATAAAGGGCAGGGACGGAGGCTATGGGGCAGGGATGTGGAGCAGGGTTGGAGGCAGGGCTGTGGGGCAGGGACGGAGGCTATGGGGCAGGGATGCGGGAGGAGGATGCAGGCAGGGATATGGGACAGGAACAGAGGCTGTGGGGCAGGGATGCAGGCAGGGATGCAGGCTGTGGGGCAGGGATAAGGGAAGGGGATGCAGGCAGGGATGGAGGCTATGGAGCAGGGATGTGGGGCGGGGATGCGGGCAGGGATGGAGGCTGTGGGGCAGGGATGGAGGCTGTGGGGCAGGGATGCGAGACCCACGCGCGACTCTGTCTGTCGCGATAGTCGCTGTCACGAAGCGGCGAAGCGGGAGGGGAGGGAGGGAAAGAGGGAAGAAAGGGCCACACACTCACCTACAACCGGGACCGGGGCTCCATCGCCGCCGCCACCGCCGCTGCGCTCGGTGCGGCGGGGCGGCCCCGGGATTTATGAATGAACCGGAGCCGCCCCCGCGCGGCGCCGGCGTCACGTGGGGAACAAGGGCTGCCCCCAGCCCCTCCTGCCCCCGGTACCGGTAGCTCGGGGACCGGGGGGGCTGCGGGGCACGGCCGGAGCCGGGCGGGGGGATACCCCCCCCGCCCGGCTCCGGCCGTGCCCCGCAGCCCCCCCGGTCCCCATCCCAGCGTGAACTACAACTCCCATGCTCCCCCGCGGCGCGGCCCTTACCACGTGGCTTCCGCCACGCCGCGCACCGCCCCCCGGGACCTGTAGTCGCTGGGCGCGGGGCACGCTGGGAGTTGTAGTGCCGCCCCGCCCCGCCCCGCGCCGCCCGCTCGCCCTTGGCCACCCACCGCCATGTTCCGCGCCCGCCGCCTCCTCCCCGTCCTCCGCTCCTCTGCCCGCCCGGCCCTGCCGGTGCCGCCGCCCCGAGCCCGTGGTTATGCCGAGGCCGCCGCCGGGCCGACCCCCATGGCCTTTACCTTCGCTTCGCCCACGCAGGTAGGCCGCGGGCCCGGCGGGCGGGACGAGGCCTGCGCTGTGCGTGAAGGACCGGAGCGGGGGGAGCGGCGGGGCTGGGGACGGTTCCCGGGGCTGGGGACGGTTCCCGAGGTTGGGGACGAGCGGCCGGGGTCGCTCAGGAGCGGGGCTGGGGGCGGTGGGGGCGCGCTGCCGTCCCTGCGGCGGCTGCCGGGCCCACACCGGCCCTGACCCCGACCTTGACCTCGGCCTGACCCCGGCCTTGACCTCGGCCTGACCCTGGCCTTGACCTCGGCCTGACCTTGCCACCCCCTCCCGGCCAGTCGCCCCCCCATCTCCCACCACCCTCCCTCCCCGTCCCCCACCGAAGCTCTGCAAGAGCCCCCCGGGGGGTCGGTCTGGCTCTTCCCGGCCCCGCTGTGGCCCTCGGGGCCCGGCCCGGCTCTTGGCCCCGCTGCCGGGTGTGGGGGCACGGCCCGTGTCCGCCCCCGAAGCACCCGGGGCTGCCACCAGCCCCGGGCAGGGCGCCGGGGTGGGCAGGGTGGGTGCTGTGTGGGACGCTGGCGGGGAGGCTGGCGGCGAGGGCTCCCTACGCCCTTCTCGGGCCTCTCCCGGCTGCGCCCTTCACCTCTCGCCCACTCCCGACTTCGTGTCTCCGCGTGCCGCCTCCCTGCCACCGCCGCCGCCGCACCTCCCAGCGCTTTCCCACTCCCTTTGCCAGGACCCCTCCTGCAGAACCTGGCCCCGCTCCCGCCCTGGGAACGTTCAGGTTGTCCTGGTCACACCTCGCTGTGTGTTGAACCCCGCGGCCTGCCAGCTGCTGGGAGCAGGGCTGCGCCCTCCGGGTGGGAGCGGGCTGCCCACCGCGTCCCTCGGCTCTCCAGAGTCATGGGAGCCACCTCCATTCCTGGTGACAGACTGTGCCCATCTGCTCTCCCCTCCCTGTCCAGGTGTTCTACAACGGCGCCAACGTGAAGCAGGTGGACGTGCCCACGCTGACCGGCTCCTTCGGTATCCTGGCCTCTCACGTCCCCACCCTGCAGGTCCTCAAACCGGGAGTGGTGACGGTCTATGCTGAGGATGGCACGGCCACCAAGTACTTCGGTAAGTAAAGCAGGGGGAGCTGGAGAGGGAGAAAAATGTGCATGGGGGATGTTCTTAGGGCTTTCACAAGGGAGACTCTGCCCATCAAGGTGTGCCCTGGTGCGCTTCCAGGGGTTTCTGCTTTCCCTGCCTCGCCGGGGCTGCTGGAGGTCCTGTGGGGCTGGGGATCTGCCCTGGAAGACGGGGCTCAGCGTGAGGCTGTGGTCTGGGGTCAGGTTTTCTTGTTTCTGCTCAAACTCTGGGAGCATCCCCTGC
Source organism: Alca torda (assembly GCA_008658365.1). Classification (NCBI taxonomy): domain Eukaryota; kingdom Metazoa; phylum Chordata; class Aves; order Charadriiformes; family Alcidae; genus Alca; species Alca torda. The sequence continues at coordinate 4,217,482 of CM018096.1, forward strand.
TTTAGTTTCCCTTTTGGTGGGAAACAAGTCCCTGTGGGGCCTGGGAAACGTTACGGGAGGGTGTCGAGGTTTTGTTTTGGCAAAGGGATGGTGGAGGTTCCGGGGATCCCCCTGCCTGTGTGTGGAGCCCCCGAGGAGGCCCGCCTGGCCGTCCTGCCCGCGCTGCCTGACTCCGCGCCCGCTGTTGTGCCTTTGCAGTGAGCAGCGGCTCCGTCACGGTCCACGCAGACTCCACCGTGCAGGTGCTGGCGGAGGAGGCGGTGACGATGGACATGCTGGATCTGGCGGTGAGTTCCCCGGTCCCCGGGGTCGGGCTGTGCCCTGCCTCCCTCGGGCAGGCCCCCGGGCTCCCTCGTGGAGGGGATTTGCTCCCTGCCCCTCTGCTGTGGGGTGGTTGTCTCAGGAGCTTCCTGGGGCTGCGGAAAAGCCAGACCAAGGGCTGTGCCCTCACCCTGAGCTTCCCCATCGCCCACTGATGGGGATCAGAGGCTTGGCGCTCCTCCTCAGTGAGCTCTCCACAGGCTGTGGGGAGAGGAAGCCGCGCAGTCAACCCTTCTGCAGGCCACTTCCCTCCCCTCGGACAGATGCTGATCTTTCCCCTCCCCACCCCTCCTAGTCTGGGGAACAGCTTTTCCCCAGCAGGGCCTGTTGGTAAGGCGTCTGCTGCCAGCACAGTCCTGTAAGCGGGTTTGTGGGACCCCCTGCACAGGGCCAACGACCGCAGTGGAGGGAGAGGGGTGACTCAAGGGCTGTAGCACAGGTCACCTGTCCTGTGGTGGGCTCTGGATGACACATTCCTTGTGCTCTCGTGTTCAGACTGCAAAATCAAACCTGGAGAAGGCTGTTTCAGAGATGGCTGCAGCATCCGATGAAGCAGCTAAAGCAGAAGCTCAGATTAAAGTAGAAGCTAATGAAGCCCTCGTAAAAGCCCTGGAGTAATGAAGGTAAGTGTCACCTCTGTCCCGGCTGAGATTTCCAGACCTGCTCTGGAGACGAGCCCCAGCTCCCTGCTGCTCACAGGGAGCTTCCTCGCAGCAGCCGGACCTGCCCGGGGGTGGGCAGGCATTTATGCCTGGGTTTCAGGGAGCGGTGACAGGAGAACTGGCTCTTTCTGTAGTCGGGCATCAGCTTTTGGGGGGGTGTGTGGTGAGGGGGCCTTGCCCGGAGCCGCCCCAGAGCCGCTAGATGGCAGCAGGGCCCGGTGCCGTGACACGATGATGTGCAGTGACATGTTGTGCCATGACATGCTACGGTGCCGCAGGGTTCAACCTGATGCCGGGACAGGCTGGGAGCCTCCAGTCACTGCTGGGGCCTCGCTGCTGCCTCCAGGTCCCCGCTGGGACTCGGGAACAGGCTGGATGCCGGAGGGAGAGCGATGCGTGGCCTCTGCTCCGCGTACGCTCCCTTCCACTAAAAACAAACAGCTTCTGTCTCAGGGGAGGCGAGGCCGGGCTGCTTACCTCGCGGCCCCTTTTCCCTCTCCCCTGCTAAAACTGTGCCTCATCCCTCGTCTTCCCACGTGCTGGCAGTCGGGAGACTTTGCGGCAGCGGGTGCTGTGCCTGGCGGATGAGTCACCGCCAGCCTCTCGGACAGCCCCTGCCTGGAGCACGGCAGGGCAGCGGCTCCCCCGCTATCTCCCTGATCTCTCATCCCTCTGCTCTTTGGCCCGGGAGGTCAGATCTGAGAGAGCCGGTGGCTCTTGTTTACTCCCAGCGCTTTTAACAGCCTGAGCTGGGGCCAAGCCCTCGGACCAGAATCCACCGCTCTGCCGAGCTCCCCCCTCCCCGGCCCAGCCCCACGTTAAAACCCACTCCACTTCTGTGTGTTGCAGGAATCCCGCTATGGATGTAGAGAAACCCCAGACTGTCCTACTTGTCCTGGCTTCCCCGATTGTACAGATGGCGCGGGACAAATGGAGGAGGAGAAAACGCTCTGATCAATTAAAAGGAAATGTAATCCCATCTCGTAGCATGTCGCCTTCTTCTGAGGCAGCAAATTGCAGCTTGTGCTGCCCCGGTGGCTGGGTGCCCCGGGGACAGGCTCCTGCCCCCACGCCGGGGTCTGTGGGATGCAGTGGCTCCGGGAAGGCGTAGCTCCAGCGCTGCCCTGGGCTTCGGCTGGAGATTCCCGTGGGAGATTCACCTACGGGAGGCTTATCAGGCAGATTTTGTAACCCCCTCCCTGTGCTGTCAGCCACCTCCAGCTCCAATAATCCACCTGGACAGCAGGATTACGGCAGCGCGGGAGGAGGCATCCGCGGGGCAGCGCAGGTCCGTACCAGAGGCTTCCTGTCCCGACTCCCCCGCCCCATCCAGCGCTGGTTTTGCCCGGCCTCCCGGCTCCTTTGCTGCAGGAATTCACGTCGGCTGGGCTGTTTCTTCACGGTACTTCTTGCAGCTGGACGGCAGCTGCCCGGGCTTTGACCCCTTCCCCTGCTGCTGCGTTTCCACTGCGCGTGTGGCACGCAGAGGAGGGGAAATCTCCCCCTGCTCCTTGGAGACAGGCTTGGTGCGGAGAGGGAAGCAGATGCCGTACGTGGTGGGAGTCTTTCCTGAATCCGTGTGTGGCGGGGGTGGCTGATGGTGTGGCTGCTTTGCCTGAAGGCTTGCTAGCCGGCGGCTTGTCCGAGGAGGCCGCCCTGGCGTCCTCGCAGCCGGGATGAAGCGGGAGGCGCTGGCGCGTCTGCGGCGAGCTCGCCGGTCCCCACGCGCCTGCCGAAACGGCAGCGCCGCTGGGAAGGAGTGGGTTCGAGCGAGGGGCCGGTTCTGCCTGCGCCAGACGCCCGAGGATGCGCGTCTTGCCAACGGCACCATCTGCCAGGCTCCTCGCTCGGTGCCGGCCCCCCCCACACCTCCCCAGAGGCATTTCAGGTTCCCCCCCTGCCCCAGCGCGGGCTCGCCGGCCTCCCCAGCTGCTGGCCCCTGGGTGCGTGGAGCCGCGGTCCTTCTGCCTTGCTCTAATCCCCTTTTCCCTGCAGTATTCCAGCCCGGGAAGGCGAGCTGCCCTGCCTGTGTGGGCAGCTGCTGCAGCAAAGGTCACCGGGCGGCAGGTTTGCCCCCCCCACCACCACGCCCCCCCCCTGCCTGCCCTCCCTGCGAGCTGGGCTCCCCACGACTCCGCAGCCGGAGCGGGGCACGGCTATTTTCGGTGCTGCCACCCAGGATGTGATCTTGGCTGCCTCCTCTTCTTCTCACCGCCACTGCCACCACCTCTTCCCCCTCCTCGCGCTCGCTCTGTCTTTCTCTTCCCCCCCCCCCCTTCCACAAGTGATCAAAAATAGTGCCTGTGGTGTTAAATTTCTCGCTCTGTAGCTTATTAAAAGCCTCTGAGTGCCTGACGCTGAGCCTATTTGAAGCTCAGCCGACTTCCCAGTTTTCTGAGCTGCTCCAGTGCCTTTTTCTTCCCTTCCCCTCTCCTCCCTTTTTTTTTTTTTTAAAGGTCATACGTTGCGCCGTGCATAAGCAAAGCCTCACAAGTCGGAGCGAGCGCTAATTAAAACGTCTCGGGGAATAACTGGGGATGGACGGACGGCTTCGCTCCCTCTTCCGCTCTTCCCTCTCGCTCTCCTCTGTCCCCACTTTCTATTTGTGGCGTGCGTGTGCCTCTCTCGACACACGCAGCCGCTCTTCTTTCCGAGGGAAGGGGGCTGGGTTGCTTGGTTGGTTGTTTTTTTTTTTTTTTTCCATCTAATGGAAGAGCGTTGGCGAGGCCGGGAAGCTGGGGAAACGGCCAGCTGCTATTTTTAGGATGGGAAAAAAGTGTCTCCGTCAGCGTCCTCTCACCAGCTCTTCCCACTGCCTCCCGCCAGCGCCTGGGGGGTGGCCGGGAGGGGACGGGGGGCCAGCGGGGATCCGGCACTGCCCCCTCGCAGGGTGCCCTTGGCCGGGCTCTCCGCGGCATGACGCCTGCTGGGACTTGTAGGCTGGGTTTTGGGGGGAGCAGCGAGGCCACCTTTGGCTCGCCCCGTGTCCGGGGGGAGCCCAGGGACCCTGGGGACGGCTGTGTCGCCAGCGTGCGGCGGGAGGCAGCTCTCCCCCTGGGCAGGGGGTGTGGGGAAGGGGTTTTTTTCCTGAACCCCACTCTACCGGCCCCCCCCGCGCCACGGGCAGGGAGTGGTGGCCCTGCACCCTCACTCACCCTGCCCGGTTTGGGGGTGTAGGGCGATGGAGGGGGGGCATTCCCAGGCTCTCCCGGCTCCCCCTTGCAGCCCAGCCCTGCAGGGTCCCCCCCGCTGCGGCCTGGGCTCTGAGCCCCTCACCTGCCCCTATGCTTCCCCATCACTGCTAATTATCTGGTTCCGTGGAGAGCAGCGTTATCCTCCTCCCCCGGCTCGCCGCGCTGAGCTCTCGGCTCCCTCTGCCCACGCCGGGAGCTGCCATCAGTCACGTCCCGCCGCCGGGTGCCACCAAAACGGTCTCTCTGACTCTGCGTGGCGCGGGAGACGTACGGCTGGGGCTGAACCGGAGGCGCAGCCTTTCCCCGCTCCCAGCTCGGCGTCGTGCCGCGGCAACGGAGAGCTGGGGGGGGTCAAGCCCTGGTGCCGACCATGCCAGCGGGTGAATCCCCCCTTCTCTCCCCACACCAGCCTGGCTCGGGGAGCAGCGGGGCCATCCTGGCTGGTGGCAGCACCAGCGCGGTGCTTGGCTGTCCCTGGAGCCCTTGGGGACCACGGCCTCCAGCCGCAGCTGGGGCAAAAGCCCTTTCCCTGCCATTTTTTTGGGGCAGTGGGTGCTGGGGCACTTGGATCCTCTCTCTGAGCAAGGATACGTGGGGCCGTGGTGGCCGGGAGCACCGGCGCAGCGCGGCGGAGTTATTACGGGGAGCCTGGGATGTGTTTGTTGACGGGTTCGGAGCGGGGTGGGGTGGGCGTGAGGGAAGCGTTAACGCACAGGAGGGGACGGGCTGCCTGGAAAATGGCGTGAGCGGAGCCGGGGGGGGCCGGCGCGTCGCCCTCCTCCTTCCTTTCCACCCGGGGCTTTTTCCCCCATGACTTGCATCTTCTGCTGCCAGAGGGAGGGTGGGGAGCGGGGCCGGCAGCGCTCGGAAAGTGAAGCATCACCGTCTCTGCCAGCGGCGTCTCTTCTCTTGGGGGACGATTTCCGAGAGGGGCCGGGCTCTGCCGGGGCCAAATCTCCTGGCGTCCCCTTTCCCGTGCTTGGCCGCGTGGTGTTTCCACCGTCCCACCCAGATCCCGAATGTGGGGAAAAGGTTTGAGCTCTGCAGGGAAACGGGAAAAAAAAAAAAACAACCCAAAACTCCAAACCCCACCGCGGCCCCAGGATTCCCCCCTGGCTCCCGGCTGGACTGACTCACCCGGCACAGCCGCCCCCTTCCCTGCCCAAACCCGCCGGCCTCGGGGTCCTGCAGCTTTTGCCCCACGTCCCTGGACCCCACGCTGCCACATCGGGGCCACCCCCCACACCTCAGCCCTGCCGGTGTCACCCCCTGCCCGGGGGGGGGCTGCGGGAAGTGGAAGGCAGCCCCGCTTTTGCAGCCCCCCCAACTTAGGGAGTCCCGGTGCTGGGGGGGCAGCACCCTGCCTGTCCCTGCCGAGGCACGGGGGTGCAGGTCTGGCTCCGGCCGGGACCCCCCCGCGGCCCTAATCCCGGCGTGGGAAGGTCAGCAGAGGCTCCGCAGGGTGCCAGCGGGAGCCTGGCCGTGTCCTTGGGCCACGTTGCCCTTGGGTGGCTCGAAGGCCGTATCCTCGCAACTTCCTTCTGCGGGGTGGGGAGGGGGGGGCGAAAGCGCTGCTGTAATGATTAACCCGCGCCGCGTTAATCGTTCCGTCCTGCAGCCTTTTTCCTCTGGTTTTCCAGCGCTGGAAAAAAGCTCCTCTTCCGCTGACCTCCCACGCAACGTGGCCCCCGTGGTGGGAGCGTGGCAGGGCTCACGGAAAATCCCCCCGGGCAGGAGCGGGGGGACCTGGGCTCGGGGCACGGCAGCAGGCAGGATCTGGCCCGGCCGTGGCTCCTCGGCTGCGTTTCTGGGGTGATCTGCCATCAGATGGTGGTGGAGCCGTGGGGAGACATCACCCCGCCAACCTCCCTGGCCTCACCTCCCAAAATCCGGGCGCAGGAGCGAGTGCCGACGGGTGCTGCGGAGGGCGGGTGCCGTAGCCGGCACGACGGCGCTTGCCGTGCAGGTCCTGGGCCAGCAGCCTGGCAGCGCCGCGCTGGCGAGCGCGGCAAACCCTTGGCCCGGGGCAGGATCTCTCTTGGGGAAACTGAGGCACGGATGGGAAAAGCCATCTGGAGAGAGCGGGGACGGGACGTGGGAATCCCAGACCCTGCTGCTGCGCTGTGATTCAGGGGTGCCACCCCTGGGTGTCCCCCCCCCTTCCCCGGGGAGCTGCCGGGGTCAGGCGAGGGGCGGTGGGGGTGGCGTGTTGCCCTGGGGTCCCAGGTGCCTTGGCAGGGGCTCGGTGGCCTCGGGGGCTGCGGGCACAGCCCTCGCTCGGGGCAGCCTCGCGCTTGGCTGCGCTGGAGCCGGCCCAAAGCCGTGGGGCGTGTGGGGGGGGGGGGCGTGTGGTCCCATGCTGGGGGTCCGAGCGAAGGTCCCCCCCCCATCGGCCTGGGGCCATGACCCACGCAGGGCAGGGGGAGGCCGGGGAGGAAGCGGCTGCCAGCTGGGCTCGACGCCGGCTACAAAGGCGGCCCAGAGAGCCCGAGCGGAATGAGGTGGCTCCCGGCCAGGTTCCCACGGCGGCCCCGGTGCAGAAAATACACCCGGAGCTGGTGGCGGTTGCCACAGCGATGGGCTGGGTGCCACGCCACTGGGGAGGGGGGGGGGGGGGCACGGCCCCACACCCAGGTGTGCGGGCGCAGGACCCCGGTGCGGGGCGGTGGGAGCACCGTGGGGCAGCGGAGCTGGGCGCTGGCGGGGACCAAAGGCTCCTGCCCGGGTTCCCGCTGCCCCCGCCTGCCTTTGATGTACCGGGACTTCGCCCTTGGTAAAGCTGGGAGGTTCCCAAGGAGTTCCCGGCTGGAGCCCGGCATCCAGCACCGAGGCGTCCCAGTGTGAGCCCCCCGCCAGCCCCAGGGCTCCATCCACCACTCGGTTCCCTTTGCCCCACCGCAGCTGGGGGCTCGGAGGCACAGCCGGGGGCTCGGAGCCCCCGCGGGCTCCCCGGTTCCTGGCGGGAATGGCCGGGAGGAAGCGGCTGCAGCTGGCCCCGGTGGTGGGGCTCTTCCTGGCAGGGCTGGCGCCGGGCTGGGGCCCGGGGTGGGGAGGGGAAGCCGGGGGGGCCGGGGCCGGCTGCCCTCCGGGATGCCCTGGCGTGCGGCAGGGAGGAGGAGGAGACGCAGCGCTTTCATCCCCGCTGCCTCAAAGGCCGCCTGTGTGCCGAACGGCCGCCCCTCCGCCGGGTATAAATAGCAGGGATTGAGGTCTGGCGTGACACTGGAGTCACTTCTGCCACCGCCACCTTGGGTGCTCCCCCCTCCTCCCGCCGCCCCGCGGGACCTCAATGGGGTCATTGTGCACCGCGGCCCCGCGGGCCACGTCCCCAGCAGCTGCCGAGCCCAACCTCGCGGGCTCCCCGCCGTGTGCCGCGGCCACCGCCGGGCTCGGGGTGTCCCTGCGGGGTCCCGTGCAGGGAGAGGGCACACGGTGGCTTCCTGCCATCCCTGTCCCCACCTTGCCGGGCCCACTCCTGTCTCCATCTCCACCTGGCCATACCGGCCGGCTCTGCCACCCCCTCCCTGCCCGGGCAGCGCCGGCAGCTGCTGTGGGGTGTAATGGCGGGGTGTGCCTGCCTCCCTGCCTGCCCCGGGGTGGAGAGCGGCGCGGGAGGCTGCTGCCACCCAGCAAGATGGGGCCAGCCGGGCGCGGAGCTTCCCTGCCTGCAGCCGCCGCGGCCACACCTGTGTGGGCTGAGCGGACCCCGCTCCCACCCCGACGCCCGGCCCAACCAGCTCCTTGGCGTCCCGGCTGCCCACGGGCAGGCTGCTGCAGGCAGGGCCCCCCCCGCCCCGGGCCAGGCAGGTGCAGGGCGCCGGGGAGCGCCCGGCGTGGTGGGGGGACGCGGGGGGCCAGGAGGAGCCGGAGCTGCTCTGTCCCCACTGGGACATGGCCACTGCACCCCCCCCCCCCAGCACACCCAGGTGGCCGGGAGAGGCGGGGGCTGGAGGGGGTGTCACCCCCTCCCTCCCAGCCGAGCCCCCCCGGGGTGTCCAGGTGCAGCGGGACCAGCTTCCCTGTGCCGATGCGGGATGTCCCTGTCCCTGCTCGCCCCTCCTCGCTTCCCCGCATTGTGTCCCCCGTCCGGCCCCGCATCCTGTCTCGGCAGATGGGCCCCGACCCCGGCCGGCTGCAGCCCCCCCCATGCTGTGTGTCCCCAAGGGCACCCCAAGGGCACCGGCTCCCACCGGGATGGGCTGCGGAACGGCCTTGGCAGCTCACACTGGCTCCTTGCAGGGGGGGCATGGGAAAAGCCAGCGCCTCCCGCAGTGAGCGGGGCAGGCAGGGTCCCTCCGACGGGGACGGGGATGAGCATGGAGTGTGCGCAAACGCGTGTGGCGCCGTCAGCGGGGCGGGAGGTCCTGCACCCCGCATCCCCCCACCTGCTCCAGCCGTGGTCGGCCGGTCCCCGGGGCTGCTTTACGCCCCGCCGCAGTTCGGGGAGCGAGGACCGGCTGCGCCGCAGCCCCGTGGGACGCAGGAGCAGGGTGTTCCGCATCCCGGGGGGGCCGGGACCCAGAGGAGCCGTCATGCTGCAGCCGCCCCCCTGGCTGTGGGTACCTGCTCCTGCTCCTCAGGGCCACGGTGCGAGGCCGGACGGCTCATGCCAAGGGCCTCCCCACGAGCAAAGCGTCAGATAAGCAGAGCCAGGTTTACGGCCATCGCACGGGGCCCTGGCCTGGAGCTTTCTGAATTCATCTGGGATTCAGCAAATGGCTGTGGCTGGAGAAAAAGGGAAGGAATTGGTCCGCGGGCTTCACCGGCGGCGTTTTTCTTTGGAAATGCATCTCCTGTAAAACGTGAACGGATGCTTTTCGCTCTGAAGGTGGCCCGGAGCGTCTGCGGAGGGCAGGCGGCGCTGGGGCTGCTGCTGCGAAGCCAGTTTCTCTTTTGCTTTTGTTTGGCTCGTGTTTGGCCGAGCACCCATCGCCGGCTGGCTCCCACCTTCCCATGGAAGCAGCGGTTTTGGCTGATGGGTGACGGGGGGCTTGGCGGGGGCCGGCAGGGGCCGACGGGGGCCGGGGAGGCGGGTGCTGCGCTGCGGAGGTTACACAAGAGCCCCGCTCTGCTGATGCTCCCAAAACCACAGATGATCTAATCTCCTGCAGCCGAACCTATCGCCGCCGTATCGCATTTCCCCTCAAAACCTAATCCTGCAGAGAGCACCCGACGCCGGGCCAGCCCCGCCGGCAGCGCCCGCGCCGCAGCACCCATGGGCGACTGCCCGGTGATGCCGGCAGCCCCCGAGGAGCCGGTCAGCGGAGCTGGGACTGCGGGTACCAGGGGAGCGGGACCTGCCTCCCCTCCTCGGGGGGGCTTTTTCAGCGCCGGGGCCGGCACCGCGTGTCTGAGCCCTCGCTCGTCCCTGACCCCAGCTCTGCACGGAGCCGGAGGGCAGCCTGGGAGCCGCTCTGTGCCGCCTCCCCGAGATGCCGGCCATGTCTGGAGCGCTATGGCATCCTTGGTGCGAATCTCGCCACAGCAGACCCCCCCCGTCATGCTGCAGCCACCCCCCCCAGCTGCGGGTACCTGCTCCTGCTCCTCAGAGCCACGGGAGAAGCGGTGCGAGGCCGGACGGCTCGTGCCAAGGGCCTCCCCACGAGCAAAGCGTCGGATAAGCAGAGCCAGGTTTACGGCCATCGCCGACTCGGGGGGGGCCGAGTCCTGGGCACTAAGAGGAGAAAGAAGAGGGAGAAAGGCAGGGTGAGAGCCGCGTGGTCCATGCTTGCCAGAGGGAGCTGCCCATCCGGAGCACCCCGAGATGCTCCCAGCGTCACCCGGGCGAGGGGCTGGAGGAGCACTCGGCTCCGGGCTCTCGGGGCAGGGGGTCCGGCAGGGCTCGGGTATGGCCCCCGCAGCCCCGCTGGCGGCCGGGATGGCGCCTGCCTTCGCCGGCACGTGGGGTGCCAGGGTGTGCCCCATCCCGCGCGCTGCCACGCCGCCGACCGCCCGGTGCACGCGGGGCTCGCGGCGGATGCGAGCAGGCGTGTTTCGGGGCAGGGCTGCCTCCGCGCCGGGCCAGCACCGGCCCAGCGTGGCCCAGGTCTCCGTTGGGAGCTGAAGGCGCTAAGGGGAGACAAAGGTTTAATGAAGGGTTGTTCGTCTCTCTCTGATCCTTCCGCCCATTATCTAATCAGAGCAGGGCATTTAAAAGGCCACAGCGCAGGGTGAGTCACTTCCCCGGTCGGTGCCTCAGTTTCCCCACAGGTAACGCGCCGGGGATGAGCTGAGCCCGGCTCCCCGCAGCGTGTCTGGGCGCTGGGGAATGCGGCGCAGTGGGTCCGGCCCAGGGCTGGATTCCTCCGGCTGCTCTTCGCTCCGCACTGACTCACCCCCACCCCGGGCACGGCACCTCCCTCACCCCCCACCCCCTCCCCGGGCTGGGGAAGGGGCGCAGGGTGGTCCCTGAGCAGCCGGAGATGGTCCAGCAGGAGGGAGGGTGAAAACCAGCCCTGCCCGCGGGTGCTGGGACATCCCGGTGCCCCAGTGCCCGGATCAGGGGCACCCACACCTCCACCTACGGCAGCTTCGCCTCCGCCTGGCCGCTGCGGCCCAGCCCCATGGTGGTGCAGGGTCCGTCTCTCCTCCCCTCCAGGATTTCCTGCCGCCATTCCCAGAATAGGCCGTGGCCCCGCATCCGTGACCCCACGCAGCCACCGGCCGGGAACCGTCCCCGCCGCCCCGAGCAGCTCCGGGACCTGGGGTCAGGCACGGAGCGAGGTGGCAGCACCGGTGTCCGGCGGCCACGTGGCGGGACCCGCAGCCAGTGCCCTCCGCCCCGGCCAGCCCCGGGCAGGCGGCTCCGTCACCGTAAACAGGAACCGTGGCGGGGGGGAAGCGAGGGGGTGCACGCGCCCGTGACGGGATGTGTGTGAACGGTGCGAGGCGGTGGCCGGCCGGGGCAGGGGGGGGAGCACGGGGTGGGGGGTGCAGCACCCGCCTGGGTGACGCGCGTGGCTGTGGGTGTGTGCCGGTGTCGGTGTGCCGCTGGAGGGGGGGATGCACACGCGTGTGCAGGGATGAGGCCAGGAGGAAGCGTCTCCTCCCATCCCCAACCCGCCCTGGGTCGGGGTTTCCTGTGGCACAACCCCCCCGCGGGGCTCCTTTTCCTCCTCCCCGGCTCCGGCTGCTTCGGTGGGTGCCAGCCCCGGAGAGGGGCAGGGGGCCATGTCCCAGCATGCCCATGCGCCCGCATCTGCACCATCTCACCCCTCCCCGTGCTGCGCTAGAGGTGCCGTGGGGCTGCTGGCTGCCCCGCCGGCCCCCAGCCCCTCTGAGAGCATCCCCGAGCCCCCCCCGCGAGGCCCCGGGCTGGCAGCGTGCCCCCCGCCCGGGTGAGGTTGCCACATTCCTGACGCGGCTCCAAGTGGAGCAGTGGGCAGGCGCGGGGTGGGGACGCCGACAGCGCCACGCTGAGCGTGCGCCCGTGTGTCAGCGCGTGGGGCAGCCCGGCGGGACACGCCGCCCCACGCCAGGCCGCGGGCCCCCCCTACGGGCATCGCCCCCAGCCCTTGGCACCGGCTTGGGCTCAGCAGGATCCGTCCCACATGGCCCCGGCTCTGCCTTCGCCCTTTGTGCGGGCGGGATTGGGCAGACACCCCGTGGGCAGCGGAGTCAGCCCCGTGGGTGCCCCCCTGAGAGCCAGCCGTGCCCCGTGGGACCCCCCGGGCGGGGGCACCCAGCCCTCCCCACGCCACGGGGCAGGGTTGGAGGGTGGATGCTGAGGATGCTGCACCCCAACTGCACGCCCTGAGGTGGGGAGCCAGACTACACCCCCCACGATGCACCGCGGGACACGCTGGCCCCTCCCACTCTGGGGTGGCCACGGTGCGTTATGGGGTTGGTAGTCCCAGGGGGTGGCCGGGATGTGGGGTGCGATGGGGTCCCGGGGGTGGCACCGCTGCCTCCGCTCGGCTCCCGCAGAGACCCTGCCCGCGGCACCATGCTCCCCTTCCCCGCGCCATGCCGATGCTCCCGCACCTGCGGGCCCGGCCGGGAGCAGGCAAGGGAGGGGGCAGCTTTGGGGTGACGGGGGGCCCAGGGGGTCACCCCGGGATGGCGGCAGAGGCACGGTGCGGTGCGGGCGGTGCTGGCTGGCTCATGGCCGGGCCAGCTCTCGCCCAGGCTGGACCACAAACCGCCCCAGCCAGCCCCACGGTGAGAGCTGTGGGATGGGATGGGATGGGATGGGATGGGATGGGATGGGATGGGATGGGATGGGATGGGATGGGATGGGGTGGAAGGGGGGGTTTTACTTTCCCCTGATTTACGAGTCTGGGTCACCCCCGGAACAAGGTTCAGCGTTTACCCAAGGAGACTACTGAAATCCCTGGTCCTTCCCTTCCCCAGGGCTGGCAACTTGCTTAAGCATTTATAATAATAATAGTGATAATAACAATAATAATAATAATAGTAATAACAACAACAACAACAAGCTGAGCTGTCATTTGACTCCTGGAGCCGGTGATTTTAAAAGCAAACCAAGAAATGTTGCGGCGTCTGAGAAACAACCACCCGGTGCTGAGCTGGAACCGGGGCCGGGTCCCGCCAGAGACTCATCCCGGCCGGGAAGGGGCTTCCCAGGGGCGGGGAATGCGGGGTGTCAGGGCTCCGGTTCCTCTCGGCTGTGACCGGGGCGATCCGTGCCCTGGGTGCCCCTTCCCACCCTGCCAGGGGCTGGACGCCCACATTTGCGGGGCTTCCCGGGAGCGGGAGCTGGGTCCTGCCCCGCTGTCGGGGGGGTCTCAGCCCCCATCCCATGCCCAGGGGAGGGTCCCGTTGGTGGGGACGAGCCGGCGGCGTGCGCCCGCGGTGCTGATGCAACCCCCAGGACCTCTGACCCGCGGTTTCTGCGATTGCCACACCGCCTGCGGCGCTGGGCGCGGGGCCGGCGCTGGGCTCCTGCGTGGGCTGGGGCGCAGGACGGGGCTCGGGGGGGGGGGACGGCAGCGGGGGCTGCGGTGGCAGGAGGGCGGCAACAGGCCTGGACGTGGGCAGTGTGGGGGTCCAGGGTTCCCCCTGCTCATGCCAGCGTGGCTCTGGGTTGAAGCTGGGGCATGGAGCGAGGGAGGGGAGATGCCCCCCGCCCCGCGGGGAGCCCCTCTGTGCGCTGGCCCAGGGACGCCGAGCAGGGCTGGGGCCAGCTGGCTGCCGGTAGCCGGCCAACCTGCCCGAGTGCCAAGGGGGGAGAGTCAAATCTCCGCTCCCGGCCGGCCGGGAGAGCGACGGGGGCTGGCAGAGAGGCAACGGAGCCGAGGGCAGGGAGCCGCTCGCCCTGCGTCAGCGGGGACGGAGAGAGCTCAGCGTCCCGAAGGGGCCCGTGAGCTCAGGGAGCCGAGAATAGCCCTGGCCTCACCGCGGGCAGCGGGGCCACGGCTCGGCGCAGCCAAGTATGGCCCCACACCTGGTCCCGCGGCGCTGCTATATCCAGAGGGATTCGCCATCCTTCCCGGGGCCGGGGCCAGGCTGCACGTGGCAGCCGCCGTGGTCGCTCCCCCGGCCCAGCCCTGCGCGGTGCTGGGGTCCCCCCTGCCCGGGTGAGTCACATCAGGGGTGACTTTATCCCTGGGGCTCGCCTGGCCTCAGCCAGGCCCGAGGCTGGGGTGATGGGCAGTGCCCTCGGGCGATGTGAAGTGCCCCAAAGCCAGGGCAAGGCCAGGCTGGGCCACTTGCCCGGCATTGGGCCAGCAGCCGGGCTGGCCCCGGCCTGCGATGCCCGGACACGTTGCCGAGGGCCACCAGGGCATGTCCCTGAGAGCCGGGAAACACACGGAGACGATTGTGTGTTTCTAAGGACACGCCTGGGCGTTTACAGCCCTGCCAGCGTCACCGGCACAGGCACCGCCGTCCTGCCCAAGGCCACCCTGCCACGAGCCGCCGGCCACGAGGCAGCCCCGAGCCTGGGGGGCTCCGGCTGCGGGGCTTGGTGCCCGTCTCCATGCCGGGAGGGTGGGCTCCTTCGTGCCCGGCTCCGTGCCCGGCTCCTTACTCACAGCAGCGAGCGATGGCTCACCTGAGCGCGCCGGGGCGACGTGAGTCACCACTCGCCACCCTGACTAAGGCTGAGCCGTTCGGCCCCGCAGGGCTCGGGGACGGGGAGGGGGGGAGCCAGGACCCCCCAGCCGTGGCCTCACGCCTCCCCCCATGGCGGCGGTGCCTGGCAGGCCGGGCCGGGCGGGCGGAGGTGAAGCGGTTCGGCTGCACCCTCTTGCCGGGGTGTGCCCCGCGTGAGCCCGGCCGTTGGCCCCGCGCCCGTGGGAACGCTCCCACTCGCTGCCGGCACCTCCGCGGTGAGGCACCGCTGCCCACGCCGGCCACCTCGGCATCGGCCCCTCCGCTCCCCGCCGCAGCCGGATCGCTCCCCTCCCCGGGTTTGGGGGCCTGGAGAAGTCATGGAGGACAAGGCCCCCCCCCAAAGGCTGCAGCCCTGAATCTTCTGCAGCCACGGGAGCGAGACACCCCCCCCCCTTTTCTCTCCCCAGCTCTGCCCTAATCCCATGACCCCGCGCCTGCGAGGGGAATGCAGAGACTTGCGATAAAATCCCCCGTTTGCCAAAGCTGTGAAATCAGCCAGGAATTCAGTCCAAAAGGGAAAAAAAAAAAAAAAAAAAAAAAAAGGCACGGGGAAAAAAAAAAAAAAACAAGAAAGAAGGTGAGAAGCTGGTGCCCGGGGCTGGTGGGGGATTTCCCCAAAGAACAAGGGCTGGGAATTCCCTTCCTTCGAGGGACAGGACTTCCAAGAACCTGCCCCCAAAAGATTCAGGGTTCCCAGCCGAAGCTGGGGCCGGCGGGATGGGGCAGCGCCGAGGGCGGCGGAGGAGCCGGCGCCGCGGTCCTGCCCGAGTCCACCCTCACACCGGGGCGCGCGCAGCAGCCGTGTCCCGTGGGAAGCGTCCCCACGGGACCCCGGGTGAGCCCCTCGCCTCCGCCCCGGTGCCCGCGCTGCCCGCCCGGGTGCGTGTGAGCTGCTGGCTCCGTGGCCGCGAGCCGCCGCGGGGGCTAATCCCGCCGCCCAGGTTGGCTAAGCGGATTGCGGGAGCTGCGTGTGGCCTGCAGCGGGATTTGTGTAGGTATTTGCTCGTCGGATCGTCTCTCCCCAAGCTGCTCAGCCGTGCGGGGTTTGGAGAACGCTCCCTCTGGAGACGGCAGGAGCCTCTGATGCCGCACAGCAATTATGCCCGAGTCTGACTGTAATCTTTAACGATTTATTCCCAGGGCAACACAATAAACTAAACACACAAAATCTGAGCTGCTGGGAGTCCTGGGATCTCCCAGTTTGTGTCTCTGGAGGTTATGGATACCTTCAACCATACTGAAATCTGCACGTGCTTCCTAAAGCACCAGCTCCTGGAGTCGCGGGACTGCTGCAGGAGATGAGCTTCCACCCGGGAAGGAGACGGAGCCATCGCAGGGAGGGTGGCGACTGGGAACGGGGCTCCTCGGGGCTGCGGGGCTGCGGGGAGATGCCGTGCCCTTTGGGCACAGCACGCTTTGCCAACAGACCCCAGCGGGCCACGCTCCCAGCCAGTGCCGGAACCCCGTGGCCGTGTCCCCTTGTCCTTCTTTGTCCCAAATCCGGGCTGCGAGGGGGGGGCTGGCGGCTGGGCCCGTGTCCCCGAGGAGGTGGCTCTGGGGGGACGCCTTGTCCCCACCACAGCCCCTCCTGGTGCACAAGCCATGCAGGGCCAAACGTGGCGGGGCCTGGCTGCCCCCTCTCCTCGCTGCGCCGGGGGTCTCCCCCCCCACGGCAAGCTGGGGATGTGGCCCCCGGAGGAGCAGCTTCACGGGCCCGGGGCTCCACAGCTCCCGGGGAGAACAATGGCGCGTCCCTGCCCCGGCCCCTCTCCCAGGGACAACAATGGCAGGAGCCGGAGCCGCCTGAGCTCATCTCCCCCCTGAGAGCCCGGAGGGGCCGGGGGGCTGCGGGCTGCGCCACAAAGGCTCCCTCCCTCCCTCCTTCCCTCCCTCCCAGCCCTGCTCTGCTCCTTGCGCATGGAGGGGCCCCGCTCCCACCCCAGCGCGGCTCCGCAGCCATCTGCGCCCACCCCGGGGGAGGCCTTCGGGACCAAAAGCACCACAGCATTTTGGGACTACAGAGAGCTGCCCCCTCGGCTCCCCCCGGACCCCCTTCGCTGCTGCCTGGTGGATCGGGGACGTGTGGCCCCCTCCTCGCTGCAGACCGGCCGCCAGATCCCCCCTCCGGCTGCTTTGTGTCTCGGTGTGCCAGGGCATTGTCTGCGAGGGAGAGACCCGGCGGAGGCAGCCTGAGGTCACGCAGCATCTCCCCAGCATCCTCCCTGCGCCATCCCCCCAGCATCCTCCCTGCCGCAGGCCGGGGTGGCCCCACAGACCCTGTCCCCCGGGGGGAAACGGGCCCGGGGCCACCCCAGCACCAGTGGAGGGCCAGCCCGCTTCTCCTCTGCTCCAAAAAAATTCCGTGGGGCTGAGTCTCTGTCCTGGCTGCGAAGTAGGTGGTTGGGCAGAGGGAGTCCCTGGGGGAGGGACGGCCCAACCTCGCTATTAGACATCAGAGAGTCTCCACCGGGAGCCGCTTTGAAGCTCAGCTCCCCGAGGGAGCTCAGCCCATCGGTTCCCTGCTCACGGTCCGACTTTGACCCCGGTGACGGGGCAGCCGGACGGTCGAGAGGTGTCCGGACTGTCCCCCCCGCACCGCCCGCGGGGGGCGGGTGTCCCCCCCCCGCCCCGGCCCTGCCCGCCCCCGGGGTGCAGCGGCCCCGTGTGCAGTGGGGGCAGAGCTGGGACCGGGACCCCCCGGAGGGGCAGAGCCGGGACCCTGGGAGAGGCCGAGACCCCCCCGGGAGAGGCCGAGACTCCCCCAGGGGGCCAAGAGCGGGAGCAGGGGGACGCCGAGCCGGGACCCCGGGAGCAGGACCCGGGGCGGGGGGCAGAGGTTGGGACCCCCAGGGCAGGGACCAAGACCAGGACCGGGGGACAAGGGCCAGGAACCCCCCCCCGGGGGGGCACGTGCGGCCGCGTCACCTGCGGGTCCCGCTGAGGCCGGGGCCGCGGCCGGGGCCGGGGCCAGGCCGGTCCCTGCCCCCGCCAGGCTCCACCCCGGGCGGTGCGGGATAAAACTTGGGGCACCTCCCCGGTAGCTCCGCGTCAGGGCTGCGCTCGGACCGGCTCCAGCGCTCGGGAGGGGACACGGCAAAGCACGACACGGCAAAGCACGGCGACCACCCCCCCCCGGGGAGTTTCTGGGGGTCTTTTCCTGCCGCCGGAGGCAGCTGAGCTCCAGCCGCGCCGGGGAACCGCGGGGCCGCGCTCGGTGAGTGGGGCCGGGGCTGGTTGCGGGCGGGCCGGGCCGGCGGGGGCCCCAGTCCGGTCCGGGGCGGGGATCCGCGGACCGGGGCTGCGCTCACTGGCTTTTCCCGGAGCGGCTCCGGAGCGGGCGGGGTGGCTCCGCTTCCCCGGGCCCGGCAGCTCCCGGGGGGGGCGCAGGGCAGAGCCCACC
Source organism: Alca torda (assembly GCA_008658365.1). Taxonomy (NCBI): domain Eukaryota; kingdom Metazoa; phylum Chordata; class Aves; order Charadriiformes; family Alcidae; genus Alca; species Alca torda. The sequence continues at coordinate 4,235,136 of CM018096.1, forward strand.
CGCCGGCGGGGTCCGGGAGCGCTTCCCACCCGCCGGGACCTTCCGTGTCCCCGGACACCCAGGGCTTTGCCGGCCCTCGGAGAACGGGCTCCCCTCGCTCCGGCTACCGGGGACCCCGAGCGCGGCCTCCCGGGGGGAACTGGAAGGGGGGGCGCCCCGCTGAGCTTCCACGGCGTCCCGGAGAGCGGCCCCTCGCCCCCAGACCCGGAGTGCGGCGGGGGCGTTGCTGCCCGGGCTGGTTCGCTCCGTGCCCCGAGGGTCGGCAAAGCACCGGGGCGCAGCGCGGCCGGGCTTCCCGGTCTCTCGGAGAGGGCTCCCCGGACCCCGCCGCGGGCGCCCCCCGGCGCAGGAGGCGCGGCGGGGCCGGCAGGGGGCGCCCGCGCTTTGCTGACTCATAGCCCGTCCCCCCCCCCGCCGGGCCCCCCCCGGGTGAGGGTGCCGGGCCGGGGCCCCGGGGCTGCAGTGTGTCCGTTCCACCCCCCTGGGCCGGGGCCGCTGGTCCCCGCTGCGGGATTTGGGGGTGGGGGGAAGGAGGGGGCAGCAGGAGCGTGCTGGAGGCGCCGAGGCGGGGGGGCTCAGCCCCACGTCGGGGCAGTTCCCGCAGCTGTAACGGCGTCACCGGGAGGGTGACCGGGCGGGTGCGTGTGACCGGGGGGGTGTGACCGGCCGCGGGTGACTGTGCGTGTCGTTTTCCTCCCCCCCGCCCTTTCCGCCTCGGTGTCCCCGCGTCACTCGTCTCCGGAGGCTCCTGCTCCCGCCCGGCCCCGCGGGCAGTCCCCTCCCGCCGCGGCCTCCTCCGGTGCGGGGGCCGCTCGCCGCCCCCGCCGCAGCGCTCCGGGCCGCCGCCTGCCCGTGTCCCGCCTTCACCCCTCCGCGGCGCCCGGGCCCCGACGGCTCCCGGCATGGCGGCAGCCCCGTTGCCCACCCCCCCGGGTGCTCGGCGCTGCCCGCCGGTACCGGAGCCGGCCCGAGGCCGCGGCGGGGGGGGAGCACCGGGCCCCTTTGTTGTGCGGCCCAGGATTATGAATGGCTCCAGGCGCGGCGCGAGGGCGCGCGGGGGGCGGTGGAGGGGGCGTGGCCTCGCGGCCGCGTGGGCGGGAGGAATCCGGCCGAGCCGCCCGCCCACCGGGGCCACGTGGGGAGTGAGCGCCCGCTCCCCATTGGCCGCGCCCGCGGATGTCTGGGCGCTGGGCGCGCTCCCATTGGCTGCGGCAGCCGGAGGAGCCGGAGTGAATGAGGGCGAGGCCCCGCCCGCGGGACGTTGCTACATTGTAACTTCCCCCCCACCTGCACTTCCCCCCCCCCCCGCGCGCGGCGCTTCCACGGCGGCGGCGGCGGCCGGTTCGGCGGGTCCGGCCCCAAAGAAAAGGGGGGAGCGAAGCGTCCTCCGCGCCTCCCCGCCCCTCGCCGCGGCCTCCGGGCCCGCACCCCGCCCCCAGAAACCCCGCACAGAGCGGAGAGCGGCGGAGGAGAAAGAAAGGAGGCGGCAGGCAGGGCAGGCAGCGCCGCTTCCACCGCCCCCCCCGCTCCCTCCTGCAGGCAGCCAGCGCCGCCTCCCCTCGCCCCGCGGCCCCGCCGGCAGCCGGCGGAGCGGGAGGAGAAGGGGGGATTATTTTTTTTTATTTTATTTTTTTAAATATTTATTTTGCCGGGGCGGCTGGCAGCCCGGCCCGGGGATCGCCCCCGCGCTCCCTCCCCGGCTCCTCCCGGAGGACTCGAAGCGGAGCCGGAGTTCCCGTGGGTACGGCCGGAGCGGGCCCCGCTGCCTCCTTTGTCCGCTCCCCTCCGCCTCCTCCCGCGTCGCCCCCCGGCACCGACCGCCGCTTCCCCCCCGTCCCCCGGCAGGTCGGCGGATGGACCCGCAGCCCGGCGCCAGGAGCTGCAGCCGCGGGGCTCCCGCCTGCGAGGTGGTCCCGAACGAGCCCCCCATGAACCTCTACATCAACACCACCACCGGGACCCGCTATGAGCTCTCCGTGCCCGCCGAGGAGACGGTGGAGGGGCTGAAGCGGCGCCTGTCCCAGCGGCTCAAGGTGCCCAAGGAGCGGCTGGCGCTGCTGCACAAAGAGAGGTAGGGCTCGGTTCGGGGGGGGGGGGGGGGCGCCGGGGTCCCCATCCCCCCCGGCGGCGGGGCTGGGCGCGGGGGCGGCCCCCTCGCACCGGGCTCGGCACCGCACAAAGGCTCCCGCCCCCCTTCCCCCTGCCTGGCCCCATTCCTCCGCGGGTCGAGCCGGGGGGGGGGGGGGAGCAGCCCGGGGGGCCGCGGGCGGGGGCGAGCCGGGGGCCGGGGCGGAGGGAGGCGGAGGCCGGGGGGAGGCTCCGGGCCGTGCCGGGGACCGGAGCGCGGCCGCCGCCCCCTCGCTCGGCCCTTGCCGGGGCTCCTTTGTGGGCGGCGGGGCCCGGCCGTGCCCCGCGGGGGCCCTGCCCTTTGTTCTGGGCTCAACTTCGGCGGCGGCGCGGCCCGACCGCCCCCGGCCCCGAGCCCCCAGCGCTGGGAGGGCCGGGGGCGGCTGGGGGGGTGGTCCTTTGTCTGCCCAAGGCCCAGTCCGAGGGGGCTGCGCAGCCCCCCCCCCCCCGGGTGGCGCCCGGCTGACCCCCCCGGTCTGCAGTAACTTAAACAGTCTCACCCGGGCCGGGGAAGGGAAGCGGGGGGGGGCACCGCGTACATCTGCCGGCACCTACGTGTAGCGGGGGGGCACGTCCACCCGTGCCGCCCCCCCCACCCCACGCTGGTCCCAGCTTCTCTACCACCCCCCCCCCCCCTTGTGGGCAGGTTTCCTCTGCCACGAAGCCCCGCGGGCACCCCCCCAGCTGCTGGCTGGCTCCCTCGCCCCCATGGCTGCAGCCCCCCAGGTTCTGTGCACCGTGCACGGGGTGGGGGGGGGGGGTGTTACCCCAGCACCGTGTGCTGCCCCCCCGGGGTGCAGGGGGTGGATGGGGCAGAGGCAGCTGTGCAGTGAGGTCCCCTCCTGCCTGTCAGCTGTGGAAATGCTTGTCGGGGGGGGGGGGGGGGGAGGGTGCTGAGGGGGTTTGGTCCCCTTGGAGCAGCTGCGACAGTGACTGGGTGGCCAGGGCCAGCTGAGGCTGCGCTGACCCCACTTTGGGCATCGTCTTCTCTTCCCCCTGCCCCTACAGCCGCCTCAGCTCTGGAAAACTGCAAGACCTGGGGGTCGTGGAAGGCAGCAAGCTGACGCTGGTGCCCACTGTGGAGGCCGGCTTGATGGTAAGCGGCCTTTTCTTCTTCTGCTGCTCCCTCCTTCCCTTCTTCCTTCCCTCCCTCCCACTCGTCCCCATCTATTATTAAAGCCCCGGGCGAGGATGTGCTGGCAGCCCTGCGGCTCCGCTGCCCCAGCCCTCGCTGAGGAGGCAGCGCTGGGCTGGGCACGGCAGCAGGTTTAATATTTCACTGCTTTCTCAGGGCTTGTGTAGAAATAGTGGAAGTGACATGTCATCCCTCCCTCCCCTCCTGCCGCACAGTCGCCCCCTCCTTCTCTGCATTTGTAATGTTAAACACCCCCCCCACCTCTTTTTTTTTTTCTTTTTTTTTTTTTTTCTCTCCAGTCCCAGGCATCCAGGCCAGAACAGTCGGTGATGCAAGCTCTGGAAAGCCTCACTGAAACTCAGGTGAGAGGCACCGATAGAGACAAAGGAGGCTCCGTGGGGTGGGGGACGGGACGGGACTGCTGTGGCCTGACTCCTCTTTCCCCTCCCAAAAAGCTTTGGGGTTGAGTGCCGCCTTTGGGTTTCACCTTCAGAAGGGGTTGGGAGCGCTGAGGGTGGTGCCCGGGGCGGGCACCGTCACCCCGTGCAGCGCCTGGCGCAGGGAGGTCCCACGCTGCTGCGCTCGCAGCCCAAACACGCCGGCAGCCGGGGAGGGCAGAGGCGCGGGGAGGTGAAGTGACTCACCCAAGGTCATGGCAGCAGGTCGGCGGCGGAGCCGGGTGGCCCAGAGACCTGCCCGGGGGGTACGAGGCTGCAGCCGCCCCCCCCCCCCCCCAGGTTGTGGCTGCCTGTCTGCCCCGGTGTGCATTGAGGGGGGCAGCTGGGCTATACTGGGGGGCTCGTGGGGCTGCAGAGCCCGGCTTCTCCTCCCAGCGGGGCTGGGTGGTCCAGAGATCTGCCCAGGGGGTGCAGGGCTATGGCTGCCTGCCTGCCCCGGTGTGCACTGAGGGGGGCAACTGGGCCATACTGGGGGGGCTCCGTGGGGCTGCAGAGCCCCGCTTCTCCTCCCAGCATCCAGAGGGCTCGTCCCCCTCTCCTTGGAGCCGTCCTTGAGGTGGGGGGGGGGATTGGCCGTGCCCGTGTGTTATGGTGCTCTCCGTGTCCCTGCCTCGGTGGCCTTGGGCTGGGGCGCCGGGTGCCGAGGAGGGGGTGCTGGCGGAGGGGGTGGTGCTGGCGGGGGCCGTGTTTAGAATAACTGTGAAGTTTCTGGGCAGCTGGCGGGGCGGCCTCCAGCGCGGGAGGTGGCGGGGCAGGGTGGGGGGGTCCCGCGGGGAGGAAGCGTTCCCAGGGCTGGGTGAGCCAAGCGGGTGCGCGCGCAGCCGCCGCCGCCTGCCGCGAAGGTGGAATTTACCCCCAGCCGCGCAGGCCCTGGCTTCTTTGTTTTCAGTCTCTTTATTATTGCTGTTAAACTCTTTCCTTCCTTTCTGGCTGATGCTGCAGCTTCTTTTTTTTTTTTTTTTTAAGTCTCTTTTTTTTTCTTTTTTTTTTTTTTCTTTGACCTGCCTCGCTGAATTTGGAGGTGGGGGCTGAGCCCCAGGGCCAGGCAGAGGGGGGCTCAGCGGGGGCATGGTTGTGCCCCCCACGGGGATGTGGCAAGGGCCGGGGCTGCCCTGAGCGTGGGGACCTTTTCTGCTCCGCTGTGCCCTTGGCACGGGGTGACCTTGACTTTCAGCAGCTGGTTTAACCCTGTGTGGGCCAATGGTGGGGGGGTGAAGCTTGCACCAGGGGTCCTGTGCCAGGGGCTGCCTCTGTTGTCCCCGGGGGTCCGGTTTGGTGGTGGGGTGCTGCCTGTCCCAGCGGGGGTGCGGAGCTGTGGGAGGGGGCTGCTTTTGGGATCCTGGTGCACATCCTGCCCTCGGGGGTTGCAGCCGCTTCTGGTGGGGGCCGCGCAGCTCCCCACCGGGGTGGGACGTACTGGGGAGCAGCAGGGCCAGGGAACCCATGGAGCTGCCTGGAGCAGGGGGGCTCGGGGGGTGCCCCGTGTATCTATGGGGGCTTGTAACACCCAGGGGTGGCCATGGTTCCTCCTGGCCAAGCCCAACAGAGGAGAGGGAGCGGGGGCTACGGTTTGGTAGCCCACCGGGGCTGGTGGCTGCGATGTGCTGCCTGTTTTTCCGCCCCCCCCCCGCCCTCGGCAGCCCGGCCGTGCGGGCGCTGGCTGTGGGAAGCGGCTGCGCACCTCCCTGCCCACTGCAGGTTCCTCCCGGGTCGGTGATTCAGGAAGCCAGGGCTGCGCAGGAGGAACCGCCAGCACCTGGGGGGCGAGGGGGGGGGGGGGGGGGGGGGGGGGCAGGAAACCACTCCTCTCATTCATGCTTTGCTCTGCTCTGCCTGCGTCACGCATCCTCCGGCAGCGCAGGGAGAGCTGCGCCGGCTTCCTCTGGGGGCGGTGGGGATTGGGGGGGGGGGGGGCGCCGGGGCGCTGCCGCCCCCCTCCCCACCCAGGTGGCTTGGGGAAAGCGGCTGCTGGGGAGGAGGTGACGCTGTGCCCCCCGGCCGAGGGGCACGGGGTCTTTCCTGGAAGGGCTCACCGCGCTTCCTTCCTTCCTTCCGCCGGGCACGCTCGACGGCTGCCCCCGCTTTCCAGGGAGCTGTGCCCACGGGCAGCTGGGGTTGGATCCTGCAGCCTCAGCTCTACCTTCCCCCGCTCCCTCTGCCCCACTGCGGGTGCTTGGGGGGGGCGGGATGACAGGGACCATCCTGCTGGTTCTACCAGGGCGGGGGGCTGCAGCCAGGGGAATGTAGCCAGGGGGCTCTGCCCTCCTTGGCATGGAAACACCCCCCCCACCCCCTTCCCTGGCAGCGGCATCAGGGTGGTGGGACCCAGCTGTCAGCCACAGCTGTGCCCGGCTGGAGTGTGTTGAGAGCCTGCGGGGCTGGGGGGGCATTTCCTGCTCCCCCCCACCACGTTCTCAGTCGGGGCTGGCCTTTCCCCTCTGGCTCTGCCAGGAACTGGAGCAGGGGACAGCTTGCCTGCGTTTCGGGATGTGGGGGGGTGCTCCCCTCCCTGCTTGGGGCAGGGGCTGGCCGGGGACAGCCCGGGGGGGTGGCCGGGGGTGTCTGGGGCCGGGGTGACGCGGGGCCAGGCGTTGGAGCGAGGCGGGAATGCGGCGTTCTCTGAGTCATCCGCGTTTCTGAGAAGCAGCCGGGAGACACTTGCCCCATCCCTGCGGGCCCTGAGCCCGGCACGGTGCCGCAGGGTCCCCTCCTGGGGCTTGGCAGGGTCCCGGGGGATCCCTGGGCAGGGGGCCTTTGGGGGTCCCAGTGCTCCCAACTCTCCCCCCTTGACGGGGCTGTCCTGGCCCCTGTGGCAAAGCCGGCTGGGAGGGACAGGGTCCTCCCTGGCTGGCCGTGGGCGGCCAAGCAGGCGGCTGGGTGGGACGTGTTTGCATTGGAGCGGCCTGGTTTTGCCGGGGGGGGGGGGGGTTGGCAGCGGCGTGGGGGCGGGTGCTGGGAGCCCCAGAGCTCTGCTCCCGCCGGGCCGGCCGCCCTGCCTGGGGCACCGCAGGGACCCAGCCGGCTGAGCCCCACGGCCAAGCCCCTGGGTGCCTGTGGGGGGGGCCAGGGGGAGGCTATGGGACCCCCCCACCCCTAGCTAGGGAGGAAGGGGTTATTTTTAGCGGTGCTGGGAAGCGGCCGGCAGCGTGGGTTTGGGGTGCTCTGGTTTCTCCCAAGGCTGGCGAGGGGTCAGGCGGGGCGCAGGCAGGCGTGAGTCAGATGGAGCGTGGGGGGGGGTGGCCTCGGGTGCCGGCTGACGTCAGGGGGCCCCGGGGAGGTGTGGGGCTCCCCCCAGCTGGCCTCGGTAGGAAGGAGAGGGCAGCCGGGCTTGGTGGAGGGTGACAGGGGTTGGCGGGGGGTGCTCCTGCCCCGGCTGCCTCCCCCTGCGTGTGGGATGGGGCGGGGCGGGGGGGGGTGGGGTGCTGCAAGCAGAGCCTGTTCCCCCCCTTGGGGTCTCGGTGGGGGGAAGGATAGGGATGGCCCATCCTGGGCACGGGGCTGGGCTCTGCCGGCTGGCAGGAGGGGGCCATCCCCTTCCCCAAGCATGGTGCCCCCCCCGCAACCTGGGAGAGCGGCGCGTGGACCTGTTTTGGGGGTCCTGTGTTTGTCCCCTGGGAAATGTCCCACTTCCGCTGGCTCCGTGAGCGGCGGTGGCAGCAGCAGGGCCGGGGTGGCCCCGCAGCCGTGCGGGACCGTGGGCAGGCGCTGCCTGCTGCTGCCTGCCCTGACGCTGCCGCCTGTGGGGGGGTGGGGGGGCTCCGTGCGGGAGTCGTGATGGCTGCGCCGGTGATGCCGCCAGGCTGTTGTGACTGGAGCTGGGGCGGTCGTGACCGAGCGATGGGGACAGGGTGCTACGTTTTGCCTGGGGGGGGTGCGGAACAGAGCCAGCAGGTGGGCAGTATCCATTCCGGGCTGCTGCGGGCAGGGAAACGGAGGCAGAGCCGGAGCCGTGGGGCAGGATGGGGGCTGGGGGGGTGATGCTTTCCTGCGGCCAGGTGCGATGCGCAGGCACACGCGTGTGCGCACGCATGCCCATGTGCACTCCCACCCTCTCCACACCCCCCCCCATCACCCCGTAACCTCGGTGTCCAGAGCTGCAGTGGCTCCTTCACGCCCACCTCTTCCTCTGCAGCCTCCGCCTGACATGCTCGGGGCTTTGCTGCTGGTATTTTTAAAGCTGCTTTTCCCACGGCTTCTCAGAACCGGCCTCCGCTGGAACGGGGCGCGGGGGAGCCGGGACGGGGCTGGGGAGGCGGGGGGGGGGACGGGGCATAACTTGAAGGGGGGCCGTGCTTTGCAGAGGTGCCAGCCCTCGGCTTGGGAGGGGGGGGGGGTGATGATGGGGGAGCGGGGCTCTGCGGGTCCCCTCGGCGCCGGCTGCGCCCCAAAGGGTGCCGGTGGGGGTGTGGGTGGGTGACGTCTGCCAGGAGCCGTGTATGGCGCTGCACGTGACGGGCTGGGAAAGCCAGTCCTTGCTGTGCCCTAGAATAGCTCGGCTGGGGGGGGGGTGGCGGCGGTGGCGTCATCCCCATTAGCTGTGACCCGGTGTCCTGCCCACAGCCCTGCCTGTGCGTGAGCCCGCGCCCTGCAGCCGGCCGGGCTGGCGGGGGCGAGAGGCACAAATTTCCCACCCCCCCATCTACGTACAGAGGGGGAGCACCATGGCGGGGGGGGCTTGTGACTGCCTCCCACCTGCCTCCCACCACCCCCCCCCCCCCCAGGAATGTGGGGGGATGCTCAGCGGAGCTGGGAAAGGCGGGGGGGCTCCCCTCTTTCCTGGCGCAGATGTCGAGTGATTGATGCATCCCGGGGCGGGGGGGGGGGGGTTAGGGGTGTGCTGGGGGCGCGGGGGGGGGGGGTTAGGGGTGTGCTGGGGGCGTGGGGGGGCAGCAGGTGTTGGGGATTGCCCCCCCCCCGCCCCCATCCCTCCGTAGCTGTGACCTGGGCAGGGTCAGGGCCCCCCGCTCTTGTCTCCGCGCTGCAGCTGCTCCATCACCTGCCTGCGCCGAGGCCTCGGGGGTGGGCAGGGGCAAACCCTGCCTGTGTCGCCACCGCTGCCCCCCCCCTCAGGCTGCCTTTGGGGATGGAAAGGGGGGGGAGGTGGGCTGCCTTCCCCTCCCTGCCAGCCCCAAGTCACAACAGTGGGCACAGCAGGGACCCGGCATGTCCTCGCTTGCCCCCTCCCCATTCTTGGTGAGGAGTGTGTTCCCTGTGCTGGGGGGGGGGGGGGATGGACCCCCTCTGCTGGCCCCAGGGCGGCGGGGTGGGGGTGGCTGCACAGCGTCCCTGTCTGCGGCCCCTGCCTGTCCCTGCCCGCCGGGCGCTGGCAGCGGGTTCACCGCCGGGGAGGGCGAGCGGGCACGGCCCTCTTGTGCCGGGAGATAAAGGGCGGGGAGGGCAGGAGGGAGGAAAATAACCCCCCCCTGGCACTGTCAGCTGATGGAGCTGGCACCGGGCTGGGGTCGCGCGGGGACGATGGCCGGGCTCGCCTGCCTGCCAGGCTGGCACGGCCGAGGGCTCGGGAAAGGGCTGCGGGAAGGCGGGGGGGTGTGGTGTGTGTGTGTCACCCCTTCGCTCCCCTAATGACCCGTCCCTGTGGGGGCAAGAGCCGCCCCCGTTCATCACTGGGGGGGCTCCATGCAGCGGGCTCACTGCGTGCCGGGGGCTGACAGGGCGGGGGGGTGTCCTTCTTTCCCCAGGTCAACGATTTCTTGTCGGGACGGTCCCCGCTGACCCTGGCCCTGCGTGTGGGCGACCATATGATGTTTGTGCAGCTCCAGCTGGCGGCTCAGCAGAGCAGCGGGCAGCTCCAGCACCGGCACGTCATCGCCAGCCGGGGCGAGGCGGGGGCCGCCGCCAGCCCCCACTGCCGGACACTGCACGGCGGCACCGGCTCCGGCTTCGCCCGCATCCCCGTGGTGCCCGCCTGCCAACAGAGCCCGGCCCCCAGCCCCGCACCCGCCGCGCCGGCCCCCCCCATGTACTGTAACGCCCCCCATCCCGCTCCCGTCACCGCTGGCATGTTCCGGTCGCACGGGGCCAGCGCGCAGACGGTGAACAGCAGCGTCGTCTCCTCCTGCTCAGAGGTGAGTCGGGCACCGGGAGCGTCACCGGACGGGGGTGAGTCGGGCTCCCGATTGCTTTTGGGGCAGGGGAGTGACGCCGGGGGCTTCCCAGCCCTGCTGTGGGCATACCCTTCCCTGCCTCAGTTTCCCTACACGTGGGGCAAGGGTGTTCCCTTGCCCAGTTTGCAAAGTGCCCCCAGGTCCCGGGGAGGGGCTCAGGGACGGGGTGTAAACCAGGGTCATCTTCACACCCTGCTTGTCCCCCCCAGGAGCTGCTGCTTTCCCTTTGCGCATCCAGCCTGGGTTTTTGGTGGGGGGGTGACCGCAAGGACCCCCAGGGTTGGGACCGCCAATGCACAGAGGGATGGGACAGCCGTAGTCCCTTGTGTCCCAGTAAAACTGGGGCTGGTGGTGCGTGCTGGGCCTGGGGTGGCTGTGGGGGTGTCCTGGCGTGACCCAGCCGTTTGAGGGGCCGGAGCAGGGCTGGGTGCCCCCCCTGGTGCCCTGCCACGCCTGGGTCCCATGCCCAGAGGCTCATCCCATGTCTCTTCCTCCCCCCGCCCCAAGGTGGACTGCGGCACCCGCAGCAGCAGCTCCCCGGGCAGCAGTCCTGCCCCCACGGCCCGATCCCGCAAACCCGGTGCGGTCATCGAGAGCTTCGTCAACCACGCGCCTGGGGTCTTCTCAGGGACCTTCTCCGGTAGGTGACGCTGAGCCTCCCCGGGGGGCCGCGGCGCAGGGGCTGGGGGTGACGCAGGGGCTGGGGGTCCCGGGGGAAAGGGGTGCTGCTCATCTCACCCCCACCTCTTCATCCCCTCCTCCCGCAGGCACTTTGCACCCCAACTGCCAGGACAGCAGCGGGCGGCCGCGGCGGGACATCGGCACCATCCTGCAGATCCTGAACGACCTCCTCAGCGCCACGCGACACTACCAGGGCATGCCCCAGTCCCTGACGCAGCTCCGCTGCCAGACGCAGTTCTCCTCCTCGTCCTCCTCCTCTTCCTCACCTCCCGCTTCCCCGGACCTCGCCACCAAAACTACCTCAGAGCCGCTGCCGACGGCCGTGGCCTCCCCACCTCTGCATCCCGTTGTCCAGTGCCAAAGCCAGATCCGCATGTGCAAGCCCAGCGGTAAGCCCCCCTGCCTCCGCACCTCGTTGGGGTTGGGGACACACACACGCTGCGTGCCGGGGGTGGCCTCGGCCAGCCCCGGTGCCGGGGCTCCGTGGTGGGGGGGTGGGATATGGCCAGGGTTGGCGTTTGGCATCTCTATTTGGCGTTTGGCATCTCTATTTGGCATCCTCGTCCCACCCTGGGGGGGTGGAGAGGGGCTGGGGAGCCCCTGCAGCCCCCCCAGGTCAGAGCTGAGCCCCTTATTTTGCACAGGATCATCCCCCCCCACCCCGCCTCAGCGGAGCCCGGTGCTGGAGTCACTGGAGCCTTGGGGTTTTATATCATTTTATTCCCTGTAACGACCGGCCGGTTGCGGCTCCTGGCGCGGCTGAGGGTGCCGGAGCAGGCACGGGCACCGCGGGGGGGCTCTGCCCCTCTCCTCCCCACGGCGGAGGGGGCTGACAGGCAGGATGGGGGGCTGAGACACCCCCCAACCCGTCTCCAGGAGGGTGCTGGGATGATTTTTCAATGAAGGTGGGGGCCTTGATTGCAGGGTCTCTGCAGGGGGAAGAGGTTCGCTCCTGCCTGACCCGACCCTGCAAAGGCAGGGGGGGCACCCAGCACCCGGGGGGACCTGGGGGATCCCCGCACCCTGCTCCAGCTCCTCCGCTGGCTGCAAAACCCTGTGTAGACAAAGGATCCCATTTTGGGGGGGGGACGATGGGGACACGGGGGGGCGCAGTGGCAGTGCGTGGCTGGGGGCAGGCGGCTGTGGTGTCCCCATCCCTGCCCCCCGGGAGCTCTGGGCCTGTCCCTGCTGTGTGGGTGGATGTTTTTGGGGGGGGGGACGGGACACCCAGACTCCGGCTCCTCACACCCCCCCCCCTCCCCCTTCACAAACCTGCTGCCTGGGCTGGGGGCAAGGGTGGCTCTGGCTTGGGGGGGACCCCACCGTGGTGCAGAGGGCGGCTCCCGCGGCCCCCCCCAGGCGGTTGTGGGGCGCACACCTGCGCACCCCGAGGCCGGAAGGCGCCCGGAGGTGCCCGCCCCGGTCCCCCCCCCACCCCCCCCCGCGATTTGCTTAGAGAAAAGAACTGAAACCACCGGTGCTGGCCGGGGGGGGGGGGCTCGCCCTCCCCTCTGGGTTTTCTCTTCCTCCTCTCCCAGCCGAGGGGCGTCCGGGGGCGGTGGGGGGGTCTGGGATGGCTCCCAGCCCTCGGTGACGTGGCCGGGGCCGACGTGGCCCTCCCCATGCCGGGGCTTGCTGGGGCCACCTGCGCCTCGCAGCGGGGTGCATTGTGGGGGGGGGGGTGACCCAGGCCCTGGCTGGGCTCACCCCGCTCAGCATGAGCCCCCCCCCCCCCGGCCCCTGTGTATGCTCCCAGCAAGGGGGAGAGACACCCCCAAACCTCCCCCCCAGCCCCGCGCCAGCATCCGACCCCGGTGGCACTTGTGCCATGGCCACCTGCGCGGTGGCTCTGCTCTGTGCCGGGGACCCCTTCTTGCCCATCCACTCTGGGGGGGGCCTTGTTTGGGTTCACAGCGGGGTTTGTCCCCTCTGTCTGTCTGTCCCCCCCCCGCGCCCTGTTTCTGGCGTGCGTTCGCACCCATGTCCCCCAGGGTGATGCTGGAGCATCCGCAGCATTTGGGGGGGTCCTGGTGGGGTCTGTCCCCATTCCTCAGGGCCAACTCAGGTCCCTGTTGTGCTGGGTTGGTGGGGGGGGGGACACACCGGTGGGGCACGCTGTCCCCTGGGGTCTGAGCTGCATTTCGGACGTGGGGCTGGAGCGGGGCTTTACCCCCCCCAGGTTCGTGTGGGGCTTTTGGAGCGGTGGCTTTGGGTGCAGCCGTGTCCCTGTCCTGGGGGAAACTGAGGCAGGAGGGAAGCGGAGAGGCTCCATCCCCTTCAGGTGCTTTTGCTGTGTCCTGAGACACCCCCCGTCGCTTCCCGGCGGATGAGGGTTCGGTGCTCCCAGCCCCCTCCTCCCAGCTCCTGCCGCAGCCGTTCTCCCGGCCAAGTTTGTTCTGGAGCGGGATCCCTTTTTTCCTCTTTCCCCAGCGCTGGAGCCCACGTCTGGAGCTTCAATTGTTGGTCCTCCCACGCGCCGCAGCGGGGCTGGGCCTGCGCCGGCTGCTGTGCAGCAGTGGAGGGGGGGGCCGGGCTGGCGACGCTCCCCCCTCGCCGGGGAAGTGCCCCCCATTTGGCAAAGCACCGCAGGAAGGGGCTTGTCCCCAGTGGGGACCAGTCTGGTGCTGGGGGGGACCCTGCTTTGGGGGTGTCTGTGCATCCGTGCAGTGGGATGCCAAGTAGGGGGCCAGGTGTGGGGAAGGTCAGCCCCCCATGACCCCCCCTGCCACCTTTGCCATTGCAGGGGACCACTACCACTGTGTAGAACCAGCAAAGCACCACAGAAAGGGGCTTCTCCCCAGTGGGGACCAGTCTGGTGCTGGGACGGACCCTGATTTGGGGGTGCATCCGTGATGTGCGATGCCGGTTGGGGGTCTGCGCCGTCTCCTGGGTGCGGGGAAGATCAGCCCCCCCATGACCCCCTATGACTCCCTGTGACCCCCCTCTGCCTTTGCCATTACAGGGGACCACAACCAGTGTGGGGAACTGGCAAAGCACCATATAAAAGGGGCTTTTCCCCAGTGGGGACCAGTGTGGTGCTGGGATGGACCCTGCTTTGGGGGCGCATCCATGATGCGTGATGCCGGGTGGGGGTCTGTGCCGTCTCCTGGGTGTGGGGAAGGTCAGCCCCCTGTGACCCCCCTCCGCCTTTGCCGTTGCAGGGGACCGCTTGCAGCAGGCAGAGAACTGGCAAAGCACCACAGAAAGGGGCTTCTCCCCAGTGGGGACCAGTCTGGTGCTGGGACGGACCCTGCTTAGGGGGTGTCTGTGCATCCGTGCAGTGTGATGCCGAGTAGGGGGCCAGGTGTGGGGAAGGTCAGCCCCCCTGTGACCCCCCACTGCCTTTGCTGTTAGAGGGGACAGCTTGTGGCAGGTGGGGAACCAGCACAGCACCATGTAAAAGCGTCTTTTCCCCAGTGGGGACCAGTCTGGTGCTGGGGGGAGCCTGATTTGGGGGTGCATCCGTGATGTGCGATGCCGGGTGGGGGTCTGCGCCGTCTCCTGGGTGCAGGGAAGATCAGCCCCCCCATGACCCCCTATGACTCCCTGTGACCCCCCCTTTGCCATTACAGGGGACCACAACCAGTGTGGAGAACTGGCAAAGCACCATATAAAAGGGGCATTTCCCCAGTGGGGACCAGTGTGGTGCTGGGAGGGACCCTGTTTTGGGGGTGTCTGTGCATCTGTGCCATGGGATGCTGAGTAGGGGGCCAGGTGTGGAGTAGATCAGCCCCCGATGACCCCCCCTGCCACCTTTGCCATCGCAGGGGGCCACAACCAGTGTGGAGAACTGGCAAAGCACTATATAAAAGGGGCTTTCCCCCAGTGGGGAAAAGTGTGGTGCTGGGATGGACCCTCCTTCAGGGGCGCATCCGTGATGCATGATGGCGGGTGGGGGTCTGTGCCGTCTCCTGGGTGCAGGGAAGGTCAGCCCCCTGTGACCCCCGTGACCCCTCCCACTGCCTTTGCCATTGCAGGGGACCACAACCAGTGTGGAGAACTGGCAAAGCACCACAGAAAGGGGCTTCTCCCCAGTGGGGACCAGTCTGGTGCTGGGATGGACCCTGCTTTGGCGGTGCATCCGTGATGCACGATGCTGGGTGGGGGTCTGCGCCGTCTCCCGGGTGCAGGGAAGGTCAGCCCCCTGTGACCTCCCGCCACCTTTGCCATTGCAGGGGACCACAACCAGTGTGTAAAACCAGCAAAGCACCGTGTAAAGGGGCTTCTCCCCACTGGGGACCAGTCTGGTGCTGGGAGGGACCCTGCTTTGGGGGTGCATCCATGATGTGCGATGCCGGGTGGGGGTCTGCGCTGTCTCCCGGGTGCGGGGAAGACGAGCCCCCCCCGTGACCTCCCCCCCCCCCCACCTTTGCCGTTGCAGGGGACTGCTTGCAGCAGGCAGAGAACTGGCAAAGCACTATATAAAAGGGGCTTTTCCCCTGTGGGGACCAGTCTGGTGCTGGGAGGGACCCTGCTTTGGGGGTGCATCTGTGATGCCGGGTGGGGGTCTGCGCCGTCTCCTGGGTGCAGGGAAGGTCAGCCCCACTGTGACCTCCTGCCGCCTTTGCCGTTGCAGGGGACCACAACCAGTGTGGAGAACTGGCAAAGCACCGTGTAAAGGGGCTTTCCCCCAGTGGGGACCAGTGTGGTGCTGGGATGGACCCTGCTTAGGGGGTGCATCCGTGCTGTGCGATGCCGGGTGGGGGTTTTGTCATCTCCTGGGTGCAGGGAATGTTGGCGTCCCCATGACCCGCCTTTGCCGTTGCAGGGGACCGCTTGTGGCAGGCAGAGAACTGGCAAAGCACCATAGAAAGGGGTTTCTCTCCAGTGGGGACCAGTCTGGTGCTGGGGGGACCCTGCTTTGGGGGTGTCTGTGCATCCGTGCAGTGTGATGCCAAGTAGGGGGCCAGGTGTGGGGAAGGTCAGCCCCCCATGACCGCCCCCTGCCACCTTTGCCATTGCAGGGCACCACAACCAGTGTGGAGAACTGGCAAAGCACCGTGTAAAGGGGCTTTTCCCCAGTGGGGACCAGTCTGGTGCTGGGAGGGACCCTGCTTTGGCGGCGCATCCGTGATGCGCAATGCTCCGCTGTCTCCCGGGTGCGGGGAAGACGAGCCCCCCCGTGACCTCCCCCCCCACACACCTTTGCCGTTGCAGGGGACTGCTTGCAGCAGGCAGAGAACTGGCAAAGCACTATATAAAAGGGGCTTTTCCCCAGTGGGGACCAGTCTGGTGCTGGGGGGGACCCTGCTTTGGTGGCGCATCCATGATGTGCGATGCCGGGTGGGGGTCTGCGCTGTCTCCCGGGTGCAGGGAAGGTCAGCCCCACCGTGACCTCCCGCCACCTTTGCTGTTGCAGGGGACCACAACCAATGTGTAAAACCAGCAAAGCACCATAGAAAGGGGCTTCTCCCCAGTGGGGACCAGTCTGGTTCTGGGAGGGACACTGCTTTGGGGGTGTCTGTGCATCCGTGCAGTGTGATGCCAAATAGGGGGCCAGATGTGGGGAAGATCAGCCCCCCATGACCCCCCGTGCCACCTTTGCCATTGCAGGGCACCACAACCAGTGTGGAGAACTGGCAAAGCACCGTGTAAAGGGGCTTCTCCCCGGTGGGGACCAGTCTGGTGCTGGGAGGGACCCTGCTTTGGGGGTGCATCCATGATGTGCGATGCCGGGTGGGGGTCTGCGCTGTCTCCCGGGTGCGGGGAAGACGAGCCCCCCCCGTGACCTCCCCCCCCCCCCACCTTTGCCGTTGCAGGGGACTGCTTGCAGCAGGCAGAGAACTGGCAAAGCACTATATAAAAGGGGCTTTTCCCCTGTGGGGACCAGTCTGGTGCTGGGAGGGACCCTGCTTTGGGGGTGCATCTGTGATGCCGGGTGGGGGTCTGCGCCGTCTCCCGGGTGCAGGGAAGGTCAGCCCCACTGTGACCTCCTGCCACCTTTGCCGTTGCAGGGGACCACAACCAGTGTGGAGAACTGGCAAAGCACCATAGAAAGGGGCTTTCCCCCAGTGGGGACCAGTGTGGTGCTGGGAGGGACCCTGCTTTGGGGGTGCATCCGTGCTGTGCGATGCCGGGTGGGGGTTTTGTCATCTCCTGGGTGCAGGGAATGTTGGCGTCCCCATGACCCGCCTTTGCCGTTGCAGGGGACCGCTTGCGGCAGGCAGAGAACTGGCAAAGCACCATAGAAAGGGGTTTCTCTCCAGTGGGGACCAGTCTGGTGCTGGGGGGACCCTGCTTTGGGGGTGTCTGTGCATCCGTGCAGTGTGATGCCAAGTAGGGGGCCAGGTGTGGGGAAGGTCAGCCCCCCATGACCCCCCGTGCCACCTTTGCCATTGCAGGGCACCACAACCAGTGTGGAGAACTGGCAAAGCACCGTGTAAAGGGGCTTTTCCCCAGTGGGGACCAGTCTGGTGCTGGGAGGGACCCTGCTTTGGCGGCGCATCCGTGATGCGCAATGCTGGGTGGGGGGCTCTGCTGTCTCCCGGGTGCGGGGAAGACGAGCCCCCCCCGTGACCTCCCCCCCCCCACCTTTGCCATTGCAGGGGACCGCTTGCAGCAGGCAGAGAACTGGCAAAGCACTATATAAAAGGGGCTTTTCGCCAGTGGGGACCAGTCTGGTGCTGGGGGTACCCTGCTTTGGGGGTGCATCCGTGATGCCGGGTGGGGGTCTGCGCCGTCTCCCGGGTGCAGGGAAGGTCAGCCCCACTGTGACCTCCTGCCACCTTTGCTGTTGCAGGGGACCACAACCAATGTGTAAAACCAGCAAAGCACCATAGAAAGGGGCTTCTCCCCAGTGGATACCAGTCTGGTTCTGGGAGGGACCCTGCTTTGGGGGTGTCTGTGCATCCGTGCAGTGGGATGCCAAATAGGGGGCCAGGTGTGGGGAAGATCAGCCCCCCATGACCCCCCGTGCCACCTTTGCCATTGCAGGGGACCACAACCAGTGTGGAGAACTGGCAAAGCACCGTGTAAAGGGGCTTTTCCCCAGTGGGGACCAGTCTGGTGCTGGGGGGGACCCTGCTTTGGCGGCGCATCCGTGATGCGTGATGCCGAGTGGGGGGCTCCGCTGTCTCCCGGGTGCGGGGAAGACGAGCCCCCCCGTGACCTCCCCCCCCCCGTGACCTCCCCCCCCCCACCACCTTTGCCGTTGCAGGGGACCGCTTGCGGCAGACGGAGAACCGGGCGACGCGCTGCAAGGTGGAGCGGCTGCAGCTGCTGATGCAGCAGAAGCGGCTGCGGCGGAAGGCCCGGCGGGACGCCCGCGGCCCCTACCACTGGCTGCCCAACCGCAAGTCCGGCCGCACCAACAGCAACAGCAGCGTCTCCAGCGAGGGCAGCCTGGACCTGGACTTCGAGGACTCGGTCTGGAAGCCGGAGGTCAAGGCGGCGGACATGAAATCCGAGTTTGTCGTAGCATAGAGCCGTGCCCGGAGTGGGGTGTTTGGGGGGAGAGTGCTGGGGGGGGGGGGGGGGGCGAGGAAAGGCACCCCCCCACCTTCTCCCCGGGGTCGAGGACTCTGCCGTGTGGGGGGGGATACAGGGAGGGGGACACGACGCCCCCCCCATCCCGCCGCCCCGGCTGGCGGTGGTGTCATTTCTGTTGTCATGGGCCAGATCTCCTCTAGATTCGCCGACCGGGAAGCGTTTTACGGAGCGGGGGGGTGGGGGTGGGGGACACACACACAGCCAGGGTAGCCTCACACCCCCTCCCCCCCCCCCCCCGCCGGCTTGGTTGGGTTTGGGATGTTGGGGCAGGGGGGGAGCAGGCAGGAGCTGCCGCCCCCTTCCCGCATCCCACCCCCCCCAGCTGGGAGCAGGGGGGGGTCCCAGCACCCAGGGTTGGGGGGGAGGGTGGGAAAATCCCTGGGGGATATGGAAGCTGCTGCTTTGCTGTGAAGAGGGGTGCAGCGGGGTGGGCTGCATCCCCCCCCCCCCCCCCCTCTCTGGCGTGGGCAGGAGGAGGTGAAGTCTCTTTCGGAGGTGCTGGGCTCCCCCCCCCGCGTTTGGGGGCCATTTGTTTTCCTTCCCTTCTATATGTAGCATTGCTCAGCTGTGGGGCTGGGACCCCCCCGGGCGGCTTTTGTTGGGGGGGGGACACGACGCACACACGTGTGTGTGCCTGGGTGCCACCGGCCCCACTGCCGCAGCCAGGGGGTGGGTTTGGGGAGGTGGGGGGGGGAGGCTTTATTTTTTGGGGAGGGGGTGGGGAGAGGAGGAGGGGGGGGTTTGAATTTTGTTTGCCGGAGGGAAAAGAAACGGCGCCTTCCCTCCCGGATTCCTTCCTCGTGGTTGGTTGGATTTATTTTTTTTTTTATTTTATTTTTTTGTTCTTTCTTTTTTAACTTAAAAAAAAAAAAAAAAAAAAAAAAAAAAAAAGGAGGAAAGGAAAGAAGGGGGGGAATTACAAAAAAAAAAAAAAAAGAATAAATAAACCCAGTACTCGGTCATGGCTGTCCGCAAGCTGTGGGGCTAATATTTATAGACATTAATTACCCGACTGAGCCAATTACTGACATAGTCTCGCATAGGCCGTAGAAATCCTTTTTCTCGTCCGACTTTTGATTTTTTTTTTTATTATTTTTATTATTGTTTTGTTTTGTTTTGTTTTTTTTCTTCGTCAGGAGATCTGTGCAAATAGAAGAACCCATGTGATGTGTTTTTCTTTCGTTGGTTTTTTTTTTTGTCTGTAAAAGTCTCTTTTTTTTTTTTTGTGTGTGCGTGTGTGTGTTTCGGGGAAAGGGGGAGGGACGGGGCGGGGAGGGGAGGGGGGGGGCGGGGAGAGAGCGAGGCTTTCGGTCTTTAATATTTTATTTTTTATTTTTGAAATAAATTTGGGCAGTCTGGATGCAACCGCTGCCTGCCTCTTCCGTCAGTGTCGGGATTAGGGGGGGGCGGATGGGATGGGATGGGATGGGATGGGATAGCCGGGCCCCCCTCCCTCCTTCCTGCACTTTAAGTTATTGACCTGAGTGTATAGATGTGCATGCACACGCCTGGGCCCCCAGCCCCACACATCCCCCAGCCCCACACAGCCCCCAGCCCCATACATCCAGCTGTGCGCAGCCCCATGCAGCCCCCAGCCCCACACATCCAGCTGTGCGCAGCCCCCAGCCCCATGCAGCCCCCAGCCCCACACATCCAGCTGTGTGCCGCCCCCAGCCCCACACATCCAGCCCCATGCAGCCTACAGCCCCCAGCCCCACACATCCAGCCCTGCGCAGCCCCCAGCCCCACACATCCAGCTGTGTGCAGCCCCCAGCCCCATGCAGCCCCCAGCCCCACACATCCAGCCCCACGCAGCCCCCAGCCCCACACATCCAGCCGTGTGCAGCCCCCAGCCCCACGCAGCCCCCAGCCCCACACATCCAGCCCCACGCAGCCCCCAGCCCCACACATCCAGCTGTGCGCAGCCCCCAGCCCCACGCAGCCCCCAGCCCCACACATCCAGCTGTGCGCAGCCCCCAGCCCCACGCAGCCCCCAGCCCCACACATCCAGCTGTGCGCAGCCCCCAGCCCCACGCAGCCCCCAGCCCCACACATCCAGCCCTGCACACACACACACAGACGTGTCCAGTGCCGTGCACGTGGCTGTACACGGGTGCACACGCGTGTGCCCAGCTTTCCACACGCTCACATACGTGTCGGGGGGGTGATGGAGCTGACCACCTCCCACCCCCCCTGGCTTCCAGTGAGGGGCAGTGGGGGTCCCTTGGGCCTGGCACCCCTCTTGATGGGCCGGGGACGGTGTTTCCAGCCCCGGCGGGACCCCGGCGCGGTGCTCGCCCAACAGGGTGAACCCGGTCCCATCCTGCCCCCGGGTGCTGGGCCGGTTCCACCAGCTGGGCCGGCCGCGGGTGCCGGCACCCTCCCTCCGGTGCCGGCCTCACCGGCCCTCCTGCGTCACGGCGGGGCGACCGCGGGCCGGGGCGGAGGGCTTGGTGGCCACGAACCCGCTGACACCCCGGTTCCATCCCCAGGGCCCGGCATGGCCCTGCCTCAGTTTCCCCACCTGCAGCTGCAGGTTGGTTTCCCCGCGGCTTTCCCCCACCCCGGGGTGGGGATGGCCCTGGGGACGCCTGGCGGTGCCATCCCACCCGTGGGCACCCGCTTTCCCCAGCTCCTGGGGTCCCCGGGAGGAAACTGGGGGGGGCTGGGGGGGCTCGGGGCATCAGTAGCTGCGTGGTGCCATGGCTGGGGACAGCGGGGGCACAGGGACATGGTGACACGGTGGTCACCGGCACCCCCAGGTCCCCGGCACTGCCGGGGGGGTAGGCAAAGGGGAGAATGGGGGGGGCTGTTATTTGGGGAGGGGGCAGGAGTGACCCCCCACCCACAGCCCTTTGTGGCCGCCCACGTCCCCTCTGCCACCTTCCCCCTCCAGCCATGTCCCCGCACCCCAGGGACTTGGGGGGACAATCCGGAACCACACAGGGGCTCTTCCCAGGGGGGGAACATCCGGGGGGGGGGGGGGGCTCAGCCATGGGGCCGGGGGGGCCCAGCTGGACCCCGAGCCCCTGGGAAGCAGCCGAGCGGCGGAGGAAGCCGAAGGCCGGGAGAGGAAGTGGCTCAGGTTCCTGCGGTGACAATGTGCCGCACCGGGCGTCCCGCTGCCAGCGCCCCGCTTTGACGTCATTTCGGGTAGAGCGAGCCCCGGGCTGCCCCCCCGCACCCCCCCCCCTGTGCCCCGACACCCCCGGCCCGCGCCGCTCACGCCAAATTTGGCGAAGGGAAGAGAGAAGCCGCTCGCCGCCCCGGGAGCCGACGGCGGAGGCCTTTTAAGGCAATGGCTGCCCGGGCGGGCACGCGTGGGGGACACGCACACGCGTGTGCGCGCTCATGCCACCCCCCCCCCCCCCCCCCCGTTTGCATGTGTGCACAGAGTGATACGCGCAGCGACACGCGTGCGAATAGCCATGCTGGGGAGCGGGGGTTGCGTGTCTCCTGGGGACCCCCACAGCCCCGGGATCCCAACATCGGCTCCCACTGGGAACTGGGGGAACGGCCCTGAGGGAACTGGGGGAGCAGCGGGGCCAGTGGGGGCTGCGGGGTCAGGGGCCGTGGCGGGGGAGGGAGCTGTGTGTGGGGCACGAATGGCCCCAAAGCGCGGCACGGAATTGCATGGCATGGCATGGCACAGGCCAGCTTGGCACAGCACGGCATGGTATGGCATGGCATGGAATTACATGGCACAGCACAGCATGGCATGGCACAGCATGGCATGGCATTGCACAGCACAGGATGGCATGGCACAGCATGGCATGGTGTGGAATTACATGGCACAACACGGCATGGCATGGCACAGCACAGGATGGAATTACATGGCACAGCACAGCACAGGATGGCATGGCACAGGATGGCATGGAATTGCATGGCACAGCATGGCATTGCACAGCACAGCATGGCATGGCACAGCACAGGATGGCGCGGAATTACATGGCATGGCATGGCATCACACAGCACAGCATGGCATGGCATGACAGCATAGCATGGAATTGCATGGCACAGCATGGCACGGCATGGCACAGCACAGGATGGCATGGCATAGCATGGCATGGCATGGCATAATGCAGGCCAGCTTGGCACAGCATGGCATGGCATTGCACAGCATGGCATGGCACAGCATAGCACGGAATTGCATGGCACAGCATGGCATGGCATGGCATGGCACGGGTCAGCTGGGCACAGCATGGCATTGCACGGCACAGCACGGCATGGCACAGGGCGCCATGGAATGGCATGGCACAGGATGGCATGGAATGGGACAGAATGGCATGGAATGGCACAGCAGAGGACGGCCCGGCACGGCAGAGGATGGCATGGCATGGCACAGGACGGCATGGCATGGCACAGGATGGCTGGGCACAGCATGGCATTGCATGGCACAGCACGGCATGGCACAGGGCAGCATGGAATGGCATGGCACAGGATGGCACGGAATGGGACAGGATGGCATGGAATGGCACGGCAGAGGACAGCCTGGCACGGCAGAGGATGGCATGGCACAGGACAGCATGGCATGGCACAGGATGGCATGGCATGGCACAGGGTGGCTGGGCACAGCATGGCATTGCACGGCACAGCATGGCATGGCACAGGGCGGCATGGAATGGCATGGCACAGGATGGCACGGAATGGGACAGGATGGCATGGAATGGCACAGCAGAGGACGGCCTGGCACGGCAGAGGATGGCATGGCACAGGACGGCATGGAATGGCACAGGGTGGCTGGGCACAGCATGGCATTGCACGGCACAGCACGGCATGGCACAGGGCAGCATGGAATGGCATGGCACAGGATGGCACGGAATGAGACAGGATGGCATGGAATGGCACAGCAGAGGACAGCCTGGCACGGCAGGGGATGGCATGGCACAGGACGGCATGGCACGGCACAGGGTGGCATGGCATGGCATGGCAGAGGATGGCATGGCAGAGGATGGCATGGCATGGCACAGGCGGGCTCGACACAGCGTGCCGCGGCGCGGGCGCCCGCAGGAGGTGTCTGCGGCGCGGTGAGAGGCAAGCTGGGACACGGGGCGCCGCATCGCGCCGCCGGGGTGACATCACCGCGCCCGGGGCCGGCAGATGCTGCTGATAAAAGTGGGGGGGTCGCTGGCGGCGGGGCAAGGCCGGGCAGAACCGCACTCACTGCCCAGCCCAGGTGCCCGGGTGCTTCGTACCCCCCGCACCCCATCCTGCTTCATCCTCCTCCTCCTCCTCCTCGCTGCCCCCCGCCTCCAAAAACGCAGTACCCCGGCCCCCCCGCCCTGCCCCGGCGCTGCTGTGGGGCCAGGCCCACGCCGGCGAGGCTGCTCTCATCCCAGTCCTCCCAGTATGGAGCAATCCGGCAGCGCCAGCGTCGCGCCTTTGGTGTGGTGCCCGCTGGGGGGGTGGGAGGGAGGGGGGGGGACAGCATGGGTGTCACCCTGCGGGTGCGCGTCCCGCTGCGGGTGTGTGCTTGCGCAGGGTGTGTGGGGGGGTGGTTGTGCACGGGGTGGGGGGGGGGGGGTGGTGGGGGGGGGGGGGGGTTGTGGTTGTGCACATGTGTGAGCAAGGGCGCGCTCCCAGCATCCCCCCGCCCCAGACACGTTTCAGCCCCCCCCCACCCCAGGGAGTACCGTGTCCCTTCCTCGGACGTGCACGGCTGCAGCTCCTGGCAGTGGTGTGGGTGCCCCCCCTGTACCCTCCCCCCCCCCCACCCCAGGGTGCAGCCCATGGCCTGGTGAGCACGGCAAACACTCGGTGGGGCCTCGGCCACGGGCCTGGGGCAAATATTTGCCTTCCGCGGCGCCGTGGCGGGGTGACCTGAGCCGTGGCGGCTGCGGGGGCCAGCAGGAGAGGGCTGGGGACCCCCACCCATAGGTGGCCAGCGGGTGTGGGCGGGTTGCAGCGAGTACACCCCCCCACACCCCACCGCAGCACAGGGTGCGCCAGGAAACACCCACCCGGCGGCTCCCACGGCCCTCCCGGCGCACCCCACTGCCGGCCGCCGCCGCACGCCCGGCCCAGGCACGCGCGGGGGCTGCACGGCTGCCCCTGGCACCCCCGGCCCCTCGCACACCCCCACGCTGCACCCCCCACCCCAGCAACACAGCCCGGCCTCGCCACAGCTTCTGCACGCGTGTACCCGACTCCCCGCCTGCACACACGCGTGCACCCACCCGTGCAGCGGCTCCTCGGTGTGCCCACCCCCGTGCCCCCGACGGCTCTGGGACCCCCTCGCTGGGCTTCTCCCCCCGCGCCCCACAAGGCCGGCGTGGGGATGGAGCCCCCGTCCGCCAAGCAGACCCCCCCACCCCGGTGCCACCCGCCCCTGGCTGGGGCACCTGGTGGCTGCGCCCGCCGGTGGCTGCTGGCGCGAGACGGCGCGGGCACGGCAATGCCAGACGCCGGGTGGGCGACGAGCTGCCGGCGTGTCCCTGGCAGGAGCCGGGAACAAGGTGTCTGCCGGCAGCGGGGTCCCACTGCGGGGGTGAGCCCCGGCCTGCGCATGGCGCAGGGGGGGGGGCACAGATGGGCACCCCGCTCCGCTGCCAGGGTTGGAGCACCCATGGGTGCACCCTGGGCATGGCTGTGGGGTGCAGAGCCCCCCCCCCCCCACCAACCCCCCCCACAAAGGGCTGAGCCCCCCGCACCGGGCCCCGGTGGTGCCGTGGGGCTGGGCTGCAGGCAGGCAGCCCCGGTGTGGGGCGCGGAGGCGGCAAGGGGGGGGCCGGGGCGGGAGCTGCCGGCGCAGGGACGGATCCTGGAATTAAAAACATTCCAGGAACTGACTTTGAACCAGATAAAATAACAAGCGCCGCAAGGAATGTCTCACCCCACCCCCACCACCCCCCCCCCGGCCGGCCCCACACCGCTCCCTCCGGCCCCACGTGTCCCCGGGCCTTTGCACACGCGTGTGCGCGCAGAGCACGCAGCCGGTGTGCACACCTCTGCGGACCTCCAGCCTGGGGGGGGGGGGGGGGGGGGGGTGAGGTGAGGGCTGGGCACCCTGTCTGCACCGAGGGGCCGCAGCACCCCAGACCCATCCGTGGGGGTGCACGCGTGCGGCCTGTGTGCCAGCAGTGCATGCGCACACGCGTGTGAACACGGCTGTGCACGCATGGGTGTTGTGTATGTGTATGTGTGTGGGGGGGGGTGCACACCAGCCCCCCCCCCCCCGCCTCCCCGGCTCCCTCCCAGCCCAGCTGGGGTGCAGAGGGTCCCCCCGTGTGTTTGCCGCCCCCCCAGCGTCGCGGGGCCTCCCCGGCCCCCCCAGCCTGGCGGGCGCAGGCAGCCCGGCGTGCCTGGGCGGTGAAATCACGGGGGCCGCGGAGCCAGGGGCACGGCGCCCAGCGCGCTCCCCGGGGACCCCCGCGGGGCTGGGCTGGGGTCGGAGCGGGGACGCAGCAGCGGCAGGAGCCCGTCCCACTGCTGCCGTCCCCACGGCGCCACGCTGGGAACCCGCGCTGGGAACACTGGGAGCCCCAGTCTGGCTGCTTGCCCTTGCCGGCAGCAAAGCCCCCAAATTTCCCCACCATCCCCTCCATGGGGACACCGCCCCCCCGCCTCCAAAAGCTTCTCCCAGCTGGAGGTGCTGTGGGAGGGGACATGGGCTCACATCCCCCCCCCCCTCCCCAAGTTGGGTTCCACAGGGATTTAAATGCCCCGGTGACACCGGCGTGGGTGGGGGGTGTCACCCTGTGTCACCCCCACCCTGCGCCGTGGGGGTCCCGGGCTGTGGGTCCGGCACACCGTGGCCCTGGGCAGCGTGGCGGGGGCCGGAGGGCAGCGCCGGTGCGTCACCGTGTTTACGAGGACCTCGAGGAGCCCTCGTGACGTCCACGCTGGCCCTGCCAGCCAGGGCCCTGCCAGGTGGCATGGTGCCACCACCGCCGCGTATCCCCCCCCCCCGCCTCGGCCACCGCTGAGATTTTCAGAGCTGGCATGGGGCCACCTGGCCCCCAGTGGCGCGGGGGGGCACAGAGCTGGGTGTCCCATGTCGTGTGTGTGTGTGTGTGTGTCCCCCCGCCGCCAGCCGCCACACCAAGCGAGCAGATGGGGCGTGCGCGGGGCTATATATAGCGGCGGGACCCACAGGTAGCGATGCGTCAGCGCGCGGGTGACGCAGCCCCGGCGAGCAGGCGACACTCGGCCGCACGCCCTGCGCACGCCCCCGCAGCCACTTCCTCCAGGGGCTGCGGTGGCCCTCGCTGACCCCCCCGTCCTCCTCCGGGCACCCGGGAGCTGGCGGGGAGGCCGTGGGGGGGGGTCCCCCCACGTGGGCTGGAGGATGCTCAGCCTTTGGCTGTGCTGCGTGGGAGTGTTCGCTGGGTGGCAGGTGCCTGCATCCCCCTCCATGCACATGTGTGTGTGCACATGGTCCCTGAGGGTGCATGTTGTGTCCCTCTGTGTGGTCAGGGCCGCGTGCATCGCTGCGTGTGCCCACGTTTGTGCTCCCTCTGTCTCGGCGTGCGCCGCCGTGCGTGCGTGGCCCCGCACAGGTGGCCACCGTGTGCATCTCCACGAGTCCCCGCGTGTGTTCCCGTGTGCGGGGCCGCGGCCGTGCTGCGTGGCTCCCCACGCGTGTCCCGCTGCCTGTGCGCGTCCCCGCTTTGCGTGTCTCCCTGGCGCGTGTTGCCGCGTGCACACGCTCTGTGCGTGCGTGGCCGTGGTGTGTGGCTGCGTGTGGCTGCGTGTGCGCGTGGCCCCGGTGGCCGGGGGTGACTCAGCCCCCAGGCAGCCCAGGAATGCCCCCTCCCCGCCTGTTGCAATGCGGTTTCCTCCACGCCGGGGCCGTGCTGGGAACGGGCCGTTCTGGGGACGATGACAACCAGGGCTGACCCAAACCCTGCTGGGAAGATAAGGCGGTGCCACCCGGCCGCCATCCTGCCTTCTGGGAAGCGGTTATCGGGGCGGAGGTGGGGGGTCGGGGGGGGGTGGTCTGGGCAGGGTTGTGTGCCTTGGCCCCGTGGCTGGCAGGGAGGGGGCCCGGGGGTGGCAGGGCTCACCTGGGGAGCCCCCCACTCTGACCAGTGCTCCCCAGGGACCCCCATCAGCAGCCCCTATCCACGAACAGGGCCAGCCCTCGGGGTGCATGGGGGGGAGGAGGGGGGGGTGTTCCAGCGTTGGACCCCCCCAGGCAGCCAGCACTGGGGCTGTAGCGCTGGAGGTCAGACGGGGCTGGGGGGGCTGTTAGGGCTGGGGGGCTCCATCCCCTTTGTGTGTGCCTGGCTCAGGTGTAAAGGGGTCCCCCGAGGCTGCCCAGGGGCGACAAGGAAGGAATTGGGGTGCTCCCGGCTGGGACGTGCCGGGGGGGGTCCACAGAGTCCAGCCGCGGCCTCGCACCGGCCGTTCCCCTCCACCCGTGGGATCCAGGCCGGGTCTTCCCACCCGCCGGCGAGCCGGACCCCTGCCCCGCTCCGGCGGAAAAGCCCGGCCCGGATCGGCGGGCAGCGGAGCGGAATGGCACCGGGCACCCACTGCCTTCCCCAGCCCCGATGCCGCTGCGGGCGGGGGGTGCTCAGGGCCGGGCGAGGCCCCGGCCGGGCTGTGCGGGGTCCGCTGCAGGCGGCGGAGTGGCGGGGCTGGTCTCGGGCTCCGCTCCGGGCTCTAAACTCCGCTCCGGGCTTTCCGCGCCGCCCCGGCCCGATTCATTCATAGATCGCTCAGCGCGCTCCCGGCCCATTCATTCACGGCGGCGCGAGGGAGGCCCGTTACCGTGGCAACCATTCTCGTCCCCCGTCCCCCCCGGCACACACCGAGCGGCCGCAGCGCCGAGCACCGCGGGGGGGGGGCCGGGCCGGGGCAGCCCCCGGCGCTGAGCGGCAGCCGGGGGGGCTCCGGGGGGGTCACAGTGCGCAGCGCTGCGGGGGGCTGAGGCCCCCCGCCCGGCTGGGGGCGACGGGGGGGGTGTCCGTGTGCCTGAGGGGGGGGCATTTTCCTAGCCCCGGTGAGGGGAGGCTGTGCCGGGGGGTCTCCTCGTTTGCAGGGGGCCGGGGGCTCCCCTGAGGCTCCTCCCGGCTCAGCCCCCCCCCAGCCCGCGCCGTCCTGCCCCCCACCCAGCCCGGCTGCCACGTAGGCGGCGGTGTGTGTCCCCCTCCCGCCCCGGGGGCGGTGGCAGGAGCCCGGCCCTGCGCTCGCCAGGCCCCGGCGGTTTCAGCCATGGGCTGGGCTTGGCGCAGCCTTGACCCCCCCCCCCCAGCACTGTGGTTGTGGAGCTGAGCTCCAGCTCCGCAGAACACTGAGCCCCCCCATCGCGGTGGGGAGCCCGCTGAGCCCCCCCAGCCCCGAGGAAACCCCTGTGGGCAAGTGGCCCTGTGGAGTCGTGCCCGGGGCTGGGGGTGCGGCGGGTGCCAGTGGGGAGTGCGGTGGCTGGGGGTGCCGGAGGTGTGAACCGCTCGCACCCACCCCGCCAGTGGCAGGGGGGGTGCCTGGGTGCCGCAGGGAAGGGCTGCGGCGTGTCCTGCGTGTGCATGTGCACCCACGGCTGCGTGTGCCGGGGGGGCTTTGATGCAGACCCTGCATCTCCGGTGCTGCTGCCTCCATCCATGTATCCCAGGTCCAGCTGCACGGGGAGGGCAGAGGGTCACCACGGCACCAGTTGCGCGGGGGCCGGTGGGTGCGGTGGCAGAAACTCGGGGCTGCAGCACGGGCATGGGGTGAGCTGGGGCCGAATGAAGCTTCCTGACCCCCTTTTCTGCTCCCACAGGGCACCTGGAGCGAGGAGCCGCGGCCTCGGGGTGCAGGAGAAGCTGTTGCTGGGTTCTGGGCTGCTGGTCCTGCCCTGCGGGTGGGCTCCAGCCCCAGGGGCCGGGTGGCAAGTAAGTGCCCCCAGGTCCGCGCGGGCGCTCGCCCGGCCGCGCTCGTGTGCGTCTTGCACAGACAGTTTGGGTTTGTGCGTGTCGAGGTTCGCGGGCAGACGAGAGCACGCGTGTGCATATGCACACACATGTGCCGGCGCTTGCTTGTCCTCCTGGACACGTCTGTACAGGGAGCCACACATGTGCCTGCGCTGACGTCAGCGTGCACGGGCCGGGCCGGGGCGGCTGCGCGGTTGCCGCGCACACACACATGTCAGGGGTTGCCCTCACATGCAGCCGTGCGCACTTCGCCTCCCCAGGCGGCCTCTGCACGCCGGGCCCCTGCGTCTCGGCGCTGCCGGGGAATGACTCACGGGCGCGCAGAGGAAGCGGTGACTCAGTCCTGGATTCCTGCCTCTCCCCACCCCGCGGCCGGCCGGCCATCGCAGCCACGTGGAGCCTGCGGGACCCCAGTCGCGGCCGGCCCAGTGGGACGCAGTGGGTGCCGCGTCTCCCCGCGGGGCTGCGGGGAGCAGGGCTGGAGGTGGGGGGATGTGCCCCTTCCCTGGGCTGCTGTGGGGACCGTGGGGTCCCCATGCGGCCGTGGGAACCCCGGTGCCTTCGGGCGTGCGGGAGGGGGTGCTCAGGGTGGCACTGTGCATGCCCCGGCTCCCGCCCGAGCTGGGCACTGGGTTCAGGCTCAGGCATGTTTCCCAGGGGGGTTTGGGGTGGTGCCGGCCCCACTGTGTCACCCCCAGGCAGCAGTGCCAGGTGCTGCCCCGAGCTCCCGCCCAGGGGGGCTGCCCTCTGCGTGGGGGGCACCTGCAGAACCGGCACCTTCGAGTGCGTGCCCTGGGCTGGTCACGGCAGCACCCCTGGCACCGGGCATCTCCCGTCCCGCTGCCCAGGCTCCTGCCACCCCCTCAGTGCCCCATCCCAGCCCCGCGGCGGGGGTCTGCCTGTTGCTGACCCGCTCCTTCCCTGGCCCCGTGTGCCGGTGCTCCCGGAGGGGGGGCACCAAATGTGGCGGGGCTGGGGCTGCTCCACCTCCCGTGGGTTTGCCATTGGTTTGCCGTGGGGCTGGGGTGCGGCACCGGTTCCACCTGCCTCGGGCACCGAGCCACCGCTGGCACCGGGCTCTGCAGCTGCTCCGGCTGCCGGCCCAGCGCCCGCTGGGGGTCCTGGGTGCCACCCTATCCCGCAGGCAGCACCTGGGGGGGTGGTCGGGGGGGGGTGCTGGTGGCTGCCAGAGGGGCTCGTGCTGTGGGTCTGGGGTGCCGGCACCCTTGGCCAGAGCAGCCGGGGTCCTGCCAGCGTCCTGGGCAAGTGTGTGTCTGCGGTGACAGCCCGGGGACGGGATGGGGACCGAGGCAGGGGCTGGCTGCAGGGACGCGGGGTGCTGTGCCGGCGGTCAGCGGTGCCCTGCGGTGCCCGGGGTGCTGTGCCGGCGGTGCCACGCCGTGCCCACGGCACGGGCAGCCGCTCTGAGTCAGAGCGAGGTGGAGCCGCTGCCCCCTCCCCGCTCGCCCCGTTCCCAGGCCCCGCTCGCCAGAATCGCTTTCGCAATGACTGGGGCAGCCACCCCGGCCCTTCCCTCCAGCGCCCGGCTCTGCTGAGCTCGCCCTGGCCCCGTGCCCTGCAGGTTGCCTCGGCCCACGCTTGCCCGTGGCCTCCTGCCATGTGTCGCTGCACCGGCCACCGCCACCGCCTCCGGCCAAATCCCCTTAACTCTGCCCCTCGCCAGCTCCGACCCCAGCGGGATTCTCCCTCCTGAGCAGATCCCATGTGTCCCCTTGAGGCCACCACGGTCCCCACCGTGGGAATGGGATCTGACAGGTGGGACTGGGGGGGGGGGGTGTCATGGTGAGTGGCCACCGTGGCCGGAGCCTTCAGAGCGGCCGCGGAGCTGGGGTGAGTCAGCGCGGGCAGGTGGGGAGGCGCGGGGACGCGCAGCGCTCCGGGAATGACTCATCTCTTCCAACAAACAAACAGGCGAGTCCGTGTGAAGCTGCGCCTTCCTCCGCGCCCCATCAGCGCCGTGGGGAGCCGCCAGTGCACCCCGACCACTGAGACCCCCCCTCCTGCCCCCGGGGTAGCAGCGGCGGCACCTTCGGGAGCAGCCGCGGGGCTGCAGCCCCACACGTGGCCATGCATGCACTCACGCATGGGGACACGCGTGGGGCACCGCTGTCCCCAGCTGCGTTCCGCACTGTTGTGGGGTGCACCGGGGGGTGCAGGTGGGGGGGGGGGCTGCAGCCCCAGCAGGGGCTGGAGCTGCTCCTGGTGCGGAGTGAGACACGGGGCCGTCGCGGGTGTCGTGGTGCGAGGCTCAGGGGGGTGCAAGGCCCGGGGGGGTGCGAGGCTTGGGGGGTGCCTGGGGGGTGTGAGGGTCAGGGGGTGCGAGGCTCGGGGGGTGCGAGGCTTGGGGGGTGCCTGGGGGGTGCGAGGGTCAGGGGGTGTGAGGCCCAGGGGGGCACGAGGCTCGGGGGGCGCGAGGCTCGGGGGGCGCGAGGCCTGGGGGGTGCAAGACCTGGGGGGTGCGAGGCTCAGGGGGTGCGAGGCTCAGGGGGGTGCGAGGCCTGGGGGGTGCAAGGCTCAGGGGGTTGCGAGGCCTGGGGGGTGCGAGGCCTGGGGGGTGCGAGGCTCAGGGGGTGCGAGGCCTGGGGGTGCGAGGCCCAGGGGGTGCGAGGCTCGGTGGGGTGCGATGCTCAGGGGGTGCAAGGCTTGGGGGGTGCCTGGGGGGTGGGAGGCTCAGGGGGCGCGAGGCCTGGGGGGTGCGAGGCTCAGGGGGTGCCGGCCATGGCAGGGTTGGGGGTGCGAGAGAGAAGCAGCAAATCCGTCCCCGGCGCACGCGGGCAGCTCAGCCCCAGGGAGACGCCTCAAGAGACTCCGCAGCACCCGGAGCCGGGATGGCCGTGGGGGCACCCCGGGCTCCCACCAAGCAGCGGGGACCCCACAGGGCCGGGGTCGACCCAAGGGAGACGCATCCCTGCTTGTGCGGGGGCCGGCGGGGGGGATGCGGGGGGGCTCTGCGGGGGGGATGCTCGGGGACGGCGGTGCCATGGGGACGGGGTGGGACAATCCCTGCAGGCGCTGCTGGTCACCCCAACGCGGGATGGAGCCGGTGGCAGCGGGTGGTGCGTTTGGGGGGCACGTGCCCAGGGAAGGGACAGCGGGGCCGGTGCCAGGCAGGTGGGGACGAGGGGGACGCAGGGCAGCAAGTGGTGGCAGCCGGGGGGGAGCCAGGGCAGAGCACGGCACGCAGGCTGCCGGCTGCAGCTCCAGGGACTTCCAGGAGAAGGGAAAAAGCCGCAGCTCCGGGGACTTCCAGGAGAAGGGAAAAAGCCGCAGCTCTGGGGACTTCCAGGAGAAGGGAAAAAGCCGCGCTCGGCCCGGGGTTGTGAAGGGTAAAGAGGCTGAGTCAGCTCGTCCCGGAGCTGCCAGCCCAGCATCCCATCCCGGCAAAATCATGGAAGAGCTGATCCAGGCCATGATTAATAAAGCATTAAGAGCGCAATGGCCCGGCTGCCACTCGTGCCCGCCTGCGCTCGGCACGGCCCTGCCGCCAGCCCGCTGTCCCCGGCACTGCCGGTGAGGTTTTCTTTCCAAGATCCGTTTTCCTGAAGTCAGCAAGTTTCCGGGCGCAGTGGAGATCTTTCCTGGGCCGGCAGCCGGGCGTCCCGCTCCCGCTGGGATGGGGAGCACGGCCGGTGCCAGGGGGTCCCGTACACTGATGGGGGGGAATGACCGGGTGCCAGCAGGGCCGGGGATCCCCAAACACCTGCTTTTTGCCCTGGGATGAAGGTGCCTTTGCAGGAGCCGCGGTGGCCAGTGCCGGGCGGGTGCCTGGCTCCGGCTGCTGGGGATTTCCCGGGTCCGGGCTCACCTGGGCTGGGGCCGCGTGGCCTCTCCCTTGGCCGGTGGCTTGTAAAACCCAACCGTATGCAACTGCCCTGGCCCACAAGGCAGCCGGCGTGCCCGGGCACCCTGCGGCTCGGCCGCGTGCCCCGCTGGGCTGGGAGCGAGCTGGGGGGGGTGGCCAGGCTGTGCCACGGGGCTACTGACCACCCGGCTCCGGCTGGTCCCGGTCCTGCACCCCCTGAGATGCCGCCCAAGCCCCTGACCTGTGGGTGCCATCCCTGCTCCGAGTTGTGTCCGTTCTCAGCCCAACGGAGCTTCCTCCAGGCCCTGCCGAGGCAGAGCCAGCGTTGGGGGTGGGGGGGGGCGTTGGTGATCCACTGGGGGGGGGGCTGTGCCATCACCGTCACTGCCGGCACATCCCAGGCGTGACCCGGGGCCCCGCACGCACACACACCCTTGCCGGCCCGGCCCGAAATGTCAGGAATGTTTTGTGGCGAGGCTGGAAAAAGGGGTCATTCACTTACGGGATTTTTCTTTTTTTTTTGTTATTATTTTCCTCCTTTTATTTTTTTTGCTCTTTTCTTCCCTCTGTTGTGGGTTTAGCTGGGCCCCCCCCCCCCCCCGCCAGCGTGTGTGTGTGGGGTGTGCCGGGGCCGGGGAGGTCTGCGAAAGTGCTGAGCTGGTGCGAAGCCGAGATCCCCATCACCTTCCTGGAAGCGGCTGCGGGGAACGTCCCCGTGGCTGCGGTATGTGGGCAGCTGTGCCCATCCCCACGGCGTCGGGGCGCCGGGGGGCAGGAGGGACAGTCCTGTGTGCAGGAGGTGCAGGGCGGGGGGCTCTGTGCCAGTGCCCTGGGTGCTCATGGCTTGCTGAGGGGGGGGACACAACAGGGCAATTCCCAGTCACGCTCCCCCCCACACCAGGGCACCCATCCATCACCGGAGATGGCACCGGTCGCTCCCGGCAGCTCGGTGCCATCCTGGCAGGAGCTGGCAAGGCCCCTCGGGGGTCCCCAGCCTCCGGTGAGGGGGGGTGAGCGGGGCCGGGGGGGGGGCAGGCACTGAGGCGCGGAGGGCACCAGGTGTTGCCGGCAAAGCCTCGGGAATTTTCTGCTTTGATTTAATTTATTGCCAATTAACTCCAACTTCTCATTGCCCATTTGGGTGTCGAGGAAGAGGAAAACGCAAACGATTCAACAAACACTTCAGCGAACACCTTCCCTACCCCCCCACCCAACGCCCCACCCCAGGCTTGGCTTGAGCCCCCCCCCTCCCCATCCCCACCTTGTCTTGGCCACCGCGTCCTTGCCGGGGGCTCCTTCAGTGGGGGGCGGGGGCAGGAGGTGGGTGACAGGGATGGGAGGTGGGCGCTGGCTGCGCGGTGGCTCCCGTTGGCCCCCGGCTTTGCTCTCAGGGGAGGGGAGGGGGGAAGGGGGAGGTGGGCTACCTGCCCCGCATGGGTCACGGTCACCGCGTCCTGCAGGTACAAAGCGGGTGCTGAGGCGTGAGCGAGCGGCTGGGCGTCACGCGTGAGCCGATGGCGTGTTCACGCGTGGATTGACCCCGGTGCCAGGACAGGTTGGGGGTGACCTGCTGGAGAGCAGCTCTGTGGAAAGACACCTGGGAGTCCTGGTGGCCAACAGGGTGACCATGAGCCAGCAATGGGCCCTGGTGGCCAAGAAGGCCAATGGCATCCTGGGGGGCATCAGGAAGAGCGTGGCCAGCAGGTGGAGGGAGGTTCATCCTCCCCCTCTGCTCTGCCCTGGGGAGGCCGCAGCTGGAGCGCTGGGTCCAGTTCTGGGCTCCCCAGTTCCAGAAGGACAGGGAACTGCTGGAGAGGGGACAGCAAAGGGCTGCCAAGATGCTGAGGGGATGGAACACCTCTCTGATGGAGAAAGGCTGAGGGATTTGGGTCTCTTCAGGCTGGAAAAAAGACGGCTGAGGGGGGATCTTATCAACGCTTATAAATACTGAAAGGGGGGTGTCAGGAGGACGGGGCCAGGCTCTTCTCAGTGGTGCCCGGGGACAGGACAAGGGGTAACGGGCACAAACTTGACCATGGGAAGTTCCATCTCAACACGAGGAGGAACTTCTTTGCTGTGAGGGTGGCAGAGCCCTGGCACAGGCTGCCCAGAGAGGTGGGGGAGTCTCCTGCTCTGGAGACATCCCAACCCCGCCTGGACGCGTTCCTGTGCCACCTGCTCCGGGTGACCCTGCTCTGGAGGAGATGATCTCCAGAGGTCCCTTCCGACCCCGACGTTCCGTGGTGCTGTGACGAGCTGGGGGCTCGTGCACGGATTAATGATCGTTCTCATCCGGAGCGACCGCGGGTCCTGCAGGAGGTGCCTGGGCTGATGCAGGAGCGACTTGGGTGCCCGCAGGTGCCATCGGTGTCCCCTGGGGCTTGTGCCAGGGCCCAGGAAACCCTTTGGTCTCGACAGAGAAGGGCAAGAGGGAAACTGAGGCAGGGAGGTGGGGGGTCACTGGGCAGGAAGAGACCGAGGTGTTCCTTGGGTGAGGAGGGACGTGCCGGGGGCCGCTCACCCCTCCCCACACCCAGCCCCTCTGGGCACCCATGGACCCAACCTCGCACCTCGACGCTGCTTTGGGGCAAAACAGGGCGCGTTGGCGGGGCAGCAGCCCCCCCCCCACGCGTGGCAGCCGGACCCCGTGGCGGGTCCGGGACCCTTCTGATGCCACCCCCGCTGCCCCATCCCCCTCCTGGGTGGCGTCCCCAGCCGTGTCCCCAGGCCAGCGCAGGAGCAGGGATGTGCGGTGGCGGCTCCGGCTCTGCTCTGTGCCCCTTTCCACCCTGCCAAGGTGGATGATGCCAACGCGCCGATGGCACCGGTCCCCGTCCTGTCCCTCGAGGCCCAGCGGGAGCCTCCGAGCGGAGGCAGATGTCGGGTGATGGCTCTGCCCGCCATGTGTCCCCTGGCCGGGTCCCTGGGGACTGTGCCGAGCCGTGACACCGCGCCGGGGCTGTGGCACCGAGCCCTAGGGCTGGTGGCAGCCACTCGAGGGTGCCTGGTTTTGCGGCACAGCTGGGGACATTGCCACCCTGGGGGTCCCTGCGTCGTGTCCCACTCCCCACGGCGGGAGTGTGGGGCTCGGGGTGTCCTGCCGGGGGTGTCCTGCTGGGGGTGTCCTGCCGGGGTGTCCTGCCAGGGTGTCCTGCTGGGGGTGTCCTGCGGGGGTGTCCTGCCAGGGTGTCCTGCTGGGGTGTCCTGCCGGGGGTGTCCTGCCGGGGGTGTCCTGCCAGGGTGTCCTGCCGGGGGTGTCCTGCCGGGGGTGTCCTGCCAGGGTGTCCTGCGGGGGTGTCCTGCCAGGGTGTCCTGCCGGGGTGTCCTGCTGGGGGTGTCCTGCCGGGGGTGTCCTGTGGGGGTGCCCTGCCGGGGTGTCCTGCTGGGGTGTCCTGCTGGGGGTGTCCTGCCGGGGGTGTCCTGTGGGGGTGCCCTGCCGGGGTGTCCTGCCTGGGGTGTCCTGCCGGGGTGTCCTGCTGAGGTGTCCTGCTGGGGGTGCCCTGCCGGGGGTGCCCTGCCGGGTTGTCCTGCTGGGGTGTCCTGCCGGGGTGTCCTGCCTGGGGTGCCCTGCCGGGGTGTCCTGCCGGGGTGTCCTGCCGGGGGTGTCCTGCCGGGGTGTCCTGCCTGGGGTGCCCTGCCGGGGTGTCCTGCCGGGGTGTCCTGCCGGGGGTGTCCTGCCTGGGGTGTCCTGCCGG
Organism: Alca torda; assembly: GCA_008658365.1. Taxonomy (NCBI): domain Eukaryota; kingdom Metazoa; phylum Chordata; class Aves; order Charadriiformes; family Alcidae; genus Alca; species Alca torda. The sequence continues at coordinate 4,271,524 of CM018096.1, forward strand.
GGTGTCCTGCCCAGGGCCAGGCACTGAGTCAGGGACAGACCGAGCATGGAGTCGGGTGCCCTCGGGGGGGGCTGGGGGGGGGATCCAGGAGCCCTGACCCCCCCCCCCAATCCATGTCAGCCCCTTCCCACCCTCCGGAGTGAGGGAGAGGAGCCGGGAGCGCAGGTCCCCGCTCTTGCGCATCAGCCCTGGCCCCCTGCGGACCCGAGGGTGCCACCACCGCCGGCTCTGTCCCTTGTTGTGTCCCCAGCCCCAGGGGATGGGGAGGGAAATCCGGCCCCCCCGCAGGCCGGGAGCCGCTGTCTCTCCCCACAGGACCCTCTCCCGACCCCCCCGGTTCATCCCTTACCCACGCAGGGCACGGAGCCCCCCGACAGCCCGCGGTGCTGTGCCGTGGGGCTGGGAAAGCCTTGGGGAAGGTGTGTGGGGAAGAGCCAGGCTACCCAGCCACCCCCCCCGCCCCCCCTCGTTGCTTGCAGCTCCCCTTGCACACGCGTGTGCACACCCCAGCCCGGCCACACACGCGTGTGCATTGGCCTGGAAAGCACGGACAGCCCCCCCGCTTCTGCATCCCGGCTGCCCATGGCCCCCCATGGCCACCCGTCTGTTCCCCACTGACACCCGTTTGCCCCCCCCCCCAGCTTTTAGCCACACACACCCCCCCCCTTCCCTCCCGCCTCTCCAGGCGCCTTTTCCCGCAGTGTCTCCATTGATAAATCCGGCGCGTTGCCAGGGAGACGCTGCAGTGGGGCGCAGCGGGGGCGCAGAGGGGCCCGGGCAGGACAGGACGGGGGGGGGGACACACACACGATGGGGGGGCCGACGGGGTGCACGCGTGTGATCCCAACATGCGTGTGGTTGCACACACGTGTGCAGGGTGAGTGCTGGCCAGGCAGCGGGTGCGCACACGCGTGTGGGAAGCGGCATGCGTGCCCTGCGTGTGCGAAGCTGAGTGTGCCCCGGGGGCTGCTGGGGGACCCCCCCACCTGGGGCGCAGACGGGGACCCTGGCACCCCCTGGTTCCTCTCCTGCGAAAGAGCCCCCGGGGCCACCCCCCCCCCTCCGGTGGGGAAACTGAGGCACGGGGATGTCGCATGATTCATGCCGAAGCAGACAGTCACTTGGGGACAGGGAGAGCCGCCGCTGCCACTGTCGCTGCCACCGCCGCCACCGCCGCTGCCACCGCCTCTGACCGCTCGCCGCATGGCCCCGCGGCACACACACGCATACGCACACACGCGTGTTGCCGGCGTGTCGGCGGCTGCGTGGGGCAGTTGTTGCCGTGAGGTTGTGGCGCGGGTGTGGGCACACACAGCTCTGCCGGCGGGCAACCCCCTCTGGGCTGCGGCTGTGCTCCCGTGCCCGTCGGCGTGTTCCCGTGTGCGTGTCCCTGCACACGCGTGTCCCTGCACACGCGTGTCCACGCCTGCGCCCGCATGTCGGCATGGCCCCGCGTTGTGTGCTGGGCCCTCCTGGCGCGCGGGGGCCTGGTGCTGGTTTGTCACCGCCACCGCACCGAAAAGGGGACCCCGCTGGGGGCTGCAGGGGGGGACTCTGGGGGGGGCTGGAGCTGGGCCCGGCACCGGGGAAGGCCTGGGACCACCCAGCGCGGCCGGGCGGCCGCAGACCCTGAGCGCTCGCAGCGCGACCACCCCCTGCGCCAGGCGGGGGGCACGGCGGGGGGCTGGGGCAGGCGGTGCCGGGCCCCCAGGCGGTGCTGGCCCCACACCACCCACGGCCCCAGCGCGGGGGTCCCCGTGGGGATCCCTCCCGGCCACACGCTGCTGCGGCCGCACGCGTTCAGCCCTGCGGACGTGGGTGGGCAACGGCCCCGTGCTGCTGGTGGCCAAAGCCCTGGGCCCTGGGGGGGTGTTAAGGGGGGCGCTGGGTGCCAGGATCGGTCCCATTTGCAGCCGGGGTGCCCCTGGGTCGCGCCACAGAGCGGGGTCTCGCCCAGGAGCTGGGGAGGGGACGGCGGACGGGACGCCGGGACACGGGGTGGCAGCGTGGCCGTGGCAGCGCGTGGCACACGCGTGGGGCTGCGGGGGCACACGCGTGCGGTGCCGGGCAGGATGGGTGCCGTGCGTGTAGCATGGCTGCCCTCTGCTGCCACCGCCACGGCAGTGCTCAGCACCCTCCGCACCGCGCGCTGCCGGCACCCACGGGTGCAGGGCCCGGAGGGACGGCGGGCAGGATGGGGACAGGGGACAGGGATGGCCACCCAGCACGGGGGACACCCCCGAAGAGAGGTGGCCAGGCCAGCAGGGTGGCAGAGGGAGCAGCGCTCTCGTCCTCGTCACCTCTGCTCCCTGGGGAGGGGACACCATGCCCAGGGGGACACAGCGGTGGCGGAGGGTGGAGTGGGGACACGCTGCACCCCGCTGCGGTGAGCACCGCGTCCCACTGAGCCCGCGGGGAGCTGGGTGCCACCGGGGCGCTGCGGGGGGGGGGGGGGCGGGGGGGCTGTAGGAAAGCAGCCGCAGCCCACGGTCCCACCACACCCCACAGCTCCCCTCGGGGCTCCACCGAGCCCCCCGGCACCACCTCACCTACCCCCAGGCCCACGGCGGCTGGGGCAGGGTGGGGGGGGGCAGAAAAAACACTGGGGGAGGGCAGGTTCCCTCGGCCTGCAGCCCCCCCCCCCCACCCCCCGGGTGTCCAGGCGCCCTGTCCACGCTGCAGATCAGGGGTGCCATGGGGCAGGGTGTGAACGTGGGGGCCGTGGGGTAGGGTGTAGGTCTGGGGGCTGTGGGGCAGGGTGTGAGCGTGGGGGCCGTGGTGTAGGGTGCAGGTGTGGGTGCTGTGGGGCAGGATGTGAGCATGGATGCCGTGGGGTAGGGTGCAGGCGTGGGTGCTGTGGGTCAGGGTGTGAGCGTGGACGCTGTGGGGCAGGGTGCAGGCGTAGGTGCTGTGGGGCAGGGTGTGAGCGTGGACGCCGTGGGGCACGGTGCAGGCGTGGGTGCCGTGGGGCAGGGTGTGAGCATGGGTGCCATGGGGCAGAGTGCAGGCGTGGGTGCCGTGGGGCAGGGCAGGGTGCAGGCGTGGGTGCCGTGGGGCAGGGTGCAGGCGTGGGTGCCGTGGGGCGGGGGCGCGGGGGGGCCGCAGCGGGCTGTGCGGAGCGCGGTGCCTGCCAACACCCTCTCCCCCGCCGCCTCCCCCCACCCCCCCCACACCCCCACCCTGCGGGTGCCCCGCGGTGGGGGGGCTCGGCGGGTCCGCGGGAGCTCTGCAGAGCAGGTCCCAGGCCTGCACCCCCCCCCACCCCCCGCCGCTGCCACCCCCCCCCGGGGTGGTGGTGGTGGGGTGGGGGGGGCAAGAGCAAGAGCCGTGGGCGTTAAAACAGGAACCGCGGCCCCCGCTTCCCGGAGCTCGCTGCTTTTTATTTATTTCTTTTTTTCCAAAACACAATGGGTTTGGGGGGTGGGGGGGGGGGGGGATGGAGGCCGGGCATCAACCGGACCCCCCCCAGCCCCCAGGGCTGCCCCCCACCCGGGGCAGACCCCCACCCCCACCCCAACCTTGCACAGAGCCCCACGGCCACAGCCCACCCCCCCCCACCGCGGCGGGGCTCGTTGCCCGGGCTGCACCCCCAGGCGCCCGCGGTGGGTGGCCCGTGTGGCCCGGCAATGCTCGTCCCACCTTTGGGCAAACCGGGACACCCCCCCGCCCCCCCGGGCAGGGTGGGGGGACAGCAGCCACCCTGGGGTGCCACTGGGCATCTCCGGTGCCCGAAGGCTCCTCCTCGCCCCCCGGCACCCTGTCCCCTCGCCCGGCCCGGGAAGGAGGTGCCTGGGGAAGCCGAAAGCCAGCAGCGCCCAGTGGCCACCAGTGACGGGGCTGGGGCTTTGCCAGGTGGCCCCGGGGGCCACCAAATGGCTGTGGCCAGCCCCACGCTTGCTCGAGCAAGAGGGAGGACGACTGCGGGGCTGAGCCCAGGCACAACTCATCACACCGCTGCGTTCGCTGCCCCATGTACCCAGGAGACGGCTCGTCCCGTCCTCCGGGGTGGGGGGCACGCCGGGGCCGGGGAGTCGCATGACTCGGAGCTTGGCGAGAGGCAACACGGGGCGGAAAATGACCCGGACGGCCAAGAATTTGGGTTCTCCTTCCCAGGTTCTCCTTCCCCTCCGGCGGCGTGGGGAGAGGGTGGGCTCCGGCCTGGCCGGGAGTGGGGGGCACCGGGGAGGGGGGGGGGGGGGGCAACTCACCCACGGGCACCCCCCCCCACCACCACCCGGCCGCTGGGCCACAGCACGGCGCAACTTTTTTTGGTGGGGGAAGCAGGATGGGGCGATGGCTGCAAAGCCAAAGGAGGCCGGAGGCTGCGGAGCTCCCCCCCCAAAAAAAAACCCTCCTGGCTCCAGGAATGGCTCCCGCAGCCCCCGGGGGGGCCGGGCTGGGCTGGCTTTGCCAAAATCTGGCTTTTCCTCGGCAAAGGTGTTGCCGGGGGGGGGGGGGGGGGGGGGAGAGATGTTGCCTCTACCTGCCCTCAGCTCCTGGTTGGGGGGGGGAATGGGGGAAACTTTCCCAGCTGTTTTCCCTGCCTTAAAGGAGGTGGGGGGGGGGAGGGGGAGGGGGGGAATGTGTTTAAAAATAAAAAAGGAAAAAAAGAGCAGGAGTCGCATGACTCGGAGCTTGGCGAGAGGCGACGCGGGGCGGAAAATGACCCGGACGGCCAAGAATTTGGGTTCTCCTTCCCGGGTTCTCCTTCCCCTCCGGCGGCGTGGGGAGAGGGTGGGCTCCGGCCTGGCCGGGAGTGGGGGGCACCGGGGAGGGGGGGGGGGACACTACGGGACATGGCGGCAACGCGGGTGCTGCCGTTCAGGGGTTTCATGGCAGCTCTTCCCGCAGAACCCCCCCGGCGCCGGCAGCCATAAAGCTGCTTCTCCGCAGAGCTGGGGCCGGATTTTGCCCCCGCTCGCCGGCGGGGGAACGGCGGCAGGCGGGGGGCTGAGGGGGGGACAAGGGGTGCCCCGGCGCGGGGAGCGGGACCGAAGGCCACCCTGCGGGGGGCTGGGGGGCGTCCGAGCCCACCGGCTTCCGCACCGTCCCTGCGGCGGGTGAGCGCAGGGAGGGTGGGGGGGGCGAAGGGTGCGGAAAAGCTCCGATTTCCCCGGAGATTTTTGTTTTCTTTCTTTTTTTCTCACCTCGGGGCGCATTTCACCCCTTCCTGGGGAGAGATCCCGTCTTCCTGGCAGTTTTTCCCCCGCCCCCGGACTGTGGATAAACCCCCCCAGCCCCCTCCATCCTGCGAGGTGGCCGGGGAAGTTTGTTTGCCGCGTCCTTGGGTGGCATCTCCTGACCTTAACGACTCCGGTGCCGCAAATTCTCTCGGATGATGATTAATGAGAGCTTATATAAGCGAGACGAGTCCTTAACGAAGCCGGGAGGTTGACGGGAGCGAAGGTGGGAGAGAGCGAAACGCACGTCTCCGTCTGCCGCTGGGTTTTCCGCACCAGAAGTAGCTGCGTTTCGCGCGGTGGGGGGGGGGGACACCCTGGGAGATGATCTGTGGGGGGAAACCCCACTTACGGACCCCGGTGGGACCCCGCCCGAGGGCAGACCCCACCCCACCGGGGTTTTCGGGGCAGGCCGGGGTCCCACAGGTGCCAGCGGCCGGTGCCGTTGCACCAAACCCGGGAGGCAGAAGGTTTTGTGCCGGTAAAAACATCGCCGCGCAACCACCCGCTCCGAGGCCAGCGCCGGTGCCCGCGGGCTGGGAACGCTGGGAGAAAAGGTACAAATCCCACCACAAATGCCGGCCCAGGCGGGTCGGCGAGGCTCTCGCCGGAGTCACCATGTGCCATGGAGCTGCTGGCGATGGGGGGAGCGGGACACGGCGGGGTGCGGGCTCTGCAGAGAGCCCGGCCTCTTCCAGGTGTTCCCAAGGGCCCCAAAGGGGACCCAAAAACCGCGGCCACCGCAGAAGTGACGGGAGCTGGGGCGCTTCAGCCCTCCCAAAGCCCGGGGACGCGATCGAGGGGGGCTAAGACATGCTTTTTGCAGCCCCCTGCAGACGACGTGCGGATCCGAGGCCGGTCCCAGGGCGTGGAGCTGCAAATGGCATGAGATTCCCAACCTGCCTGGCCAGCCAGGACGGAAAAACCCACTGCTGGGACCGACGTGTGGATCATGGAATCACAGAATGGTCAGGGTTGGCAGGGACCTCTGGAGATCATCTCCTCCGACCCCCTGCCACAGCAGGGTCACCCGGAGCAGGTGGCACAGGAACGCGTCCAGGTGGGGTTGGGATGTCTCCAGAGACGGAGACTCCCCCACCTCTCTGGGCAGCCTGGGCCAGGGCTCTGCCACCCTCACAGCAAAGAAGTTCCTCCTCGTGTTGAGATGGAACTTCCCATGGTCAAGTTTGTGCCCGTTACCCCTTGTCCTGTCCCCGGGCACCACCGAGAAGAGCCTGGCCCCGTCCTCCTGACACCCCCCTTTCAGTATTTATAAGCGTTGATAAGATCCCCCCTCAGCCGTCTTTTTTCCAGCCTGAAGAGACCCAAATCCCTCAGCCTTTCTTCATCAGAGAGGTGTTCCATCCCCTCAGCATCTTGGCAGCCCTTTGCTGTCCCCTCTCCAGCAGTTCCCTGTCCTTCTGGAACCGGGGAGCCCAGAACTGGACCCAGCGCTCCAGCTGCGGCCTCCCCAGGGCAGAGCAGAGCGGGAGGATGAACCTCCCTCCACCTGCTGGCCACGCTCTTCCTGATGCCCCCCAGGATGCTACTGGCCTTCTTGGCCACCAGGGCCCATTGCTGGCTCATGGTCACCCTGTTGGCCACCAGGACTCCCAGGTGTCTTTCCACAGAGCTGCTCTCCAGCAGGTCACCCCCAACCTGTCCTGCTGAGGGGATGGAACTCTGGTGAGGAAAAGTTGAGGGATTTGGGTCTCTTCAGTCTGGAAAAAAGACGGCTGAGGGGGGATCTTATCAACACTTATAAATACTGAAAGGGGGGTGTCAGGAGGACGGGGCCAGGCTCTTCTCAGTGGTGCCCGGGGACAGGACAAGGGGTAACGGGCACAAACTTGACCATGGGAAGTTCCATCTCAACCCGAGGAGGAACTTCTTTGCTGTGAGGGTGGCAGAGCCCTGGCACAGGCTGCCCAGAGAGGTGGGGGAGTCTCCGTCTCTGGAGACATTCCAACCCCGCCTGGACGCGTTCCTGTGCCACCTGCTCCGGGTGACCCTGCTCTGGAGGAGATGATCTCCAGAGGTCCCTCCCAACCCTATGATTCCATGAATCCATGAAGGGCAGCGGCTGCGCTCCCACCAGGGTGGGTTGGGGACTGAGCTCATTCTCGCGCCGGGGTTTGGGGGTCACAGAAGCGCGGTCACAGCACACACACACTCCCCCCCCACCCCGGCGATACGTGCCAACCCCCATTTCGGGCGGCTTTTCCCAAGCCGTGCCGTGGCTCCCATCCCCGCGCTCGCCCGGGCTTTGTCCTACACCTCGGTAAATCCCGGTCACAGCAACTCGCGGAGGAAAAATGCAGCAGCAAACGCTTCTTGCCATGGCAACGGCATGACTGCGTCAGGGATTTTTTTTTTCCTTTTTTTCTTTCCCTTCTTTTTTTTTTTTTTTTCCCCCGAACTGCAGAGCTGGGTAAGCAGCTCCCTCAGGGAAAATAGTAAGAGAGAAGGGAATATTTTATTTTTTTATTTTTTTCCCACGGGCTTTGGGGCTGCTGGTTCCCAGCTTCGGAACCGGCTCCATGTTTCGCTCCCGGGGCTGAGGCTGGCGATGAGATGGCGGCGGGGGGGGCACACGCAGGGCAGCCTCGCTGGGGACAAAAAGGGTCAGGGGACAGACCCCCGCTGTGTGGGGATGGCTCCGTGGGCTTCCACCCCCCCCTCGCTTCTGCGCAGGGAGACCCTGCCGGGAGCTCGGGAAGGAGCAGGGGGTTCAGAGAGGGAGGGGATGGAGGCGTGGGGGGGACCCCGGTTCAGCCCAGCCTCACGTTCCCTCTTTCCCTGCAATCCCAGCAAAATAATAAAGGGAGAGGAGGCAGCTCTTCCCCCCGGTGGGGTTTGGTTTGTGCTGGGGTGGGGGGGGGGGGGTCCTCGCCACCATCTTGGCGGGAAGGGTGGTCCCAGGCGCTTGGCTTTGGCTCGGGGCCGGAGCACGGAGCAGACGTGGGTTCGGTGGATGGTTTCCTTCCCTCGCCAGTCCTGCTGCCGTGGCATCGGCGTAACCCCCAGCCTCGGGAGCAGACCATCCCCACGCTCCTTCCCCCCCCGCTCCCGCCCCCCCCCCCCCCGCCTCGGGGGTCTCCTCGCCTCCCCCCCGGGAGCGCTGGGGTTTGGAAACCTCATGGGAGCAGTGCCCGGGACTCGGCTCTGGGCAAACCCTTGGGTGCCACGGAGAAGGGTTGGGAATGCAGGGAACCGGAGAAATATCCCTACAAACGCAGGCAGGGGGTGTTGCTCAGTGGGGACCCCCCACCCCAAAGGAACCCAACGCGGGATGCAGCCGAGGGAAAACCGCCCTGGAGGCTCCGGGAGCCGCGGTGAGGGCGAGGGCAGCTCCAGCACGTCTCGTATCGGCGCTCCCCGAACGTATTTTGATGTGGGACTAAACGCTGAAGTGCTGCTGGGGGGGGGTGGGGGGGCGAGGAATCTCTCAGGAAATAAGTATTTTCATTGATATGTTTGGTACCGCAACCTCTGTCAGTGAAGGTTTTAAATAAACATATAAATAAATGGGTGAGGCAAACACCCGCCCGGCGTGGGGTCACCCGATCCGGCAGCCGGGATGGTCCCCATGGCTCCCTCCAGCCTCTCGCGACCGGAGATTTAACGACGATTAATTGCACGCCGCAGCCGACGGGGAGGATGGAACGGGCTCGGCCGTGAGGAGCGGGTGTTTGTGGTCCCGGAGGAAGCAGCGGCGCTTTCCCCACGTCGGGTCTCCGCAGCTCAGCTCAGGGACGGCTGCAGGCCATGGAAAACGGGCTGCGGGCAGGGAAGAACAAGCGACGGTGCTCGGCTCCAACACCCGCGCGGGGTATTCTGGTGTCTGGCATGAGCAGTGTGAGGTTCGCTCCGCTCTTTCCTTGGGAGCCGTGTCCGTCACAGCCCAGGTTTTGGTCTAGAGACACAAATCGCGCGCGTTTTGTTGCGTTGCTCACAACAATTGCCTCTCTCTTGACAGGCAGAGAGACTCGGGGGTGTTCAGCCTGGAGAAGAGAAGGCTCCGGGGAGACCTTAGAGCCCCTTCCAGTCCCTAAAGGGGCTCCAGGAAAGCTGGGGAGGGACTCTGGAGCAGGGAGGGGAGCCACGGGATGAGGGGTGATGGCTTCAAACTGGAAGAGGGGAGATTGAGATGAGATATTGGGAAGAAATTGTTTGCTGTGAGGGGGGTGAGCCCCTGGCCCAGGGTGCCCAGAGAAGCTGTGGCTGCCCCATCCCTGGAGGGGTTCAAGGCCAGGTTGGACGGGGCTTGGAGCGACCTGGGCTGGTGGGAGGTGTCCCTGCCCAGGGCAGGGGGTGGCACTGGGTGGGCTTTAAGGTCCCTTCCCACCCAAACCATTCCATGATTCCATGACTGTTTAATTAACTGCCGTAACGACTTGTGCAATCTGCCAGGCGAGCTCCCCGCGGGGCTGCTCCCCAGCGCTGGGTCCGGCCGTAGCCCTGTGGTCCCTGTGAGATGTCGCCGGTCCCAGAGCACCCCGCCGGGACAGGGCAGGGGGCTGCTGCGGGCCCCCCCCCCCCCCAGCTGGCTGCGGCTCCCGCCCGGGGTCAGAACCAGCAGATCTGGAGCAGACAAAACCACCCGGGAGCCGCGGAACTGGGACGGGAGTGGAGCCATCTCGATTTGGGCTGGCTCTTGCCCCCGTTTCCCAGGGCGGCTCCATCCGCATCAAAGGAAAGGCATCGACGCACACCAAAATGAGCCCCAAATCCCACTTTTGGGGACAAACCCAGGCAAAGCTGCAATCGGCGTTGTGTGACTGTCACAGGAGCTACACTGCTCCCCAAACCTTTCATCCTGCTGGGACTAAAACCACCCTGGAGCAGCACAAGGACAGTAAAAAGTGCTATTTTCGAAACATCTGACCTGCACTGGCTTTGCCCGAGGAGCAGAAAGAATGAAGAAAAAGGGTGTTTGTCCCTTAACATCTGCAGTACCCACGGTCCAGGGCATCTGTCCATCCGTCCGTCCGTCCGTCTGTGCTGTCACTCACACCGCTCGGAAAATGGCTCCGTGCGTCAAGGTCACTCCATCCGCCCTCGTGGCGCGGACCAGAAGCGCTCTCGTTAACGCGTCTCTAATTTAATCAAGATGCTGGGTGGGGGCGTGAGCTGAGGGCTGGGTTCTCCTCTTCCCTCTTGAAGGGCAAAAATCGATTAGCTTAACGACAGACGAGCCTCCTCGCTCCTGCGGGACGTGCCCGGTGCACGGATACCACGCAGCCCCACGCAAAATTAGGGAGAATTAAATAATAACCCAGGCTTATTCAATAATTCAAACCCGGAGTTTAGAATTTAAGTACCCCCCTCAAATCAGGAAAGAGGGGTTTTTTTTATTTGCATAAAATATTGTACTACTTTATCCTTCTATTCACAGTTTCATTCTGTTTTCAACTATAACATTTTCTGAGTGTTGAACCTTTTCTTCTCCTTTTACTGCAAAACATACCAGATGCACTTAACTATATACGCATAAAATTCATATTATCGTTATTCAATGTTGTGAATTCGCTCTCAGGACTGGAAAGTTAGCAAGTTTTTTCACGGTAAGAAAATAATGCTAATATGAGATTGGTGCCTCGTGAATATTGGGATTTTTTACAGGATTCTGAGTGTGGTGGGCGGCGTGAGGCCGCGCCGTGCTGTCCCCGCTTGGCCAAACCGCCGCTGCCGTGGCACCATAACTGCGAACCCACAGACAGGCTCCGTCCTGGCTCTCCTCGGCTCTTCCCGGCTCCGTCCCGGGTGCCGAGGAGTAACGAAACGCCTATGAAACGCCTATTTTTGTGCGTGCGGCAGCTGAGATCCGGGCAGAGCGCAATACCGAGAGTCCTCTGGATTTCATAATTACTACACACACTTGTGTACAAAACAACCCTTCTTCCCCTGCAGATCCCAAAAGGCGTAATAACAAACCAGAGAGGAAAAGCCCGAATTCCTTACTTTGGGAGGCAGAGGATGGGTACTCGCTGCTTTTACAGAACAATAGCGGGCAGAAGACTTTCTTCGCATTTCACTGTGGTTTTCTTTTTACTCTGTTTTAGTGCTGGGTTAGGAAATCAATGGCATTATCTCGCGAACAAACAGCCCTGATTTGAGTCCCTTGGGTGGCATTGTGCTGTGCAACCCTGCTCCGAGCAGCAGGGAGGCAAAGGAGGATGGAGGCCGGGGTGTGTGTGTGTGCGCGCACACACTCCTCCTGCTGAGAGCTGCAGAGGGAATTACCAGAGTCCTTTGGCAGTGTCACCCACGCTCCGGGCAGGATCGGGCTCCAAGGCAGGGACAGACGAGGTGACTCTGATGTGGCGGGTCCTGGCTCCAAGGCAGGGACAGACGAGGTGACTCCAACTCCAACTCCATCCTCGCACCGTTTTCTTCCGCCCTGTCTCTCCCGCTCTCCCTCCGCACCGCCCTTTTCTTCCCGCGCGCGTCTCTTCCTCTCACACGTTTCAAAACGCTGTCCTGCATTTCCTGGGCAAGACTGTAGTTGTTGTCTGGGAAAACTGGTAAATTTTATATTTAGGGGCTTTACAAACCAGTGTAGTCCCTTATGTGTATCTTTGCCAGAGTTTCCTCTTTCAATAAGAAAGTTTATCATGCTGAAGACACTCTCACCTTAGAGAAAACCCTTTTAAACATTTCAATGGAAAACGGCTCGGCAAAGTCCTTTTATTATTACCGTTTAAACAAAACCATTTATGCTTTGGAACCAGCTTTTGACATTCATGGAAGCCGTGCTCTCCATGCTCCGTGCAGTGCGGAGGCCCCGCGGCAGCACTTCAAAGGGCTTATCCCCCCCCAGGGACCGCCACAGGAGCCGGGGAAGGCGGAATCTGGGGCTCTGGGGGCGGCGCGCTTGCCCTGGGCGCCTGGGGGGTGTCGGAGAGGCGACCCTGGGCCTGACAGGGACGAGGGGACCTACCGCCACGCCACGGAGCCGCGCTCTGGTAGCGGGTGCCGAGGCCTAGGGAGACGCGTGGACGGGCAGGGCCTCAGCGGGGCGCCGGGGACAAGCCGTCCCCCCCTCGGAGAAGGGGCGAGAGGAGGCGGCTGGGCCCTAGGGGGCGGCGGAGCAGGGCTGCCCGTGCGGAAGGGGAGGCCGCGGCGGCCAGCGCCGGCCGCCCAAGATGGCGGCGGTCCCCTCAGGCGGCCCCTTTGTCTGCGGCCGCCGCCGCATTGCCGAGAAGGGCGCGAAACTGGGGCAGCGCGGCCACGCCCCCTCCCGCGGAGGGCGGGGCCGGGGCGGCCACCCTCAGGCCAATCAGCGGCCTCCACTTCCTTTCTCCTCACAGGGGCTCTCCCGCCCAACCCTTCCCGCCCTCCCGGCCAATCAGCGCCGTCTCCCAGCGCCCCACCCACAGGTGGGAGGGGCCAAGGGGGACGCAGGGGGTTTGTTTGCGCTCCCCCCTCCTCTCTCCCCCCCCGCCGGGCTCATGAATATTAACAACATCCAGCCCAATCAGACGGCGCGGCGGCGGCGGCGCTTTGGTGGCGTCAGTCGCCCCGCCTTGCAGTGGGGAGGTTAATCTGCATATTCATGAGGTGGGCGTGACGGGGCGCGGGCATATATAAGACGCCGCCCCGGCAGCCTTAGCGTACACCGCGCTGGAGCTTTGAAGTGTTGTGGGCATCCCGTAACTCCAGGGCACCGGTAAGGCACCCGCCGCGGTGGGCGGGATGGGCTGGGGAACCTCCGGGCGCCGGGACTAAAGGAAACGAGTCTTAGGAACCGGAGGGCTGGCTGCTTGAGGGGAGTCTGGAGCGGGGCGGCCGTCCCGCGGCACGGGTGCGCTCGGCGGTGCGGGGAGCCCGGCGGAGCCGTGCCGGCTGGCCGCCGTTGGGGGGTTGGAGGAGGGTAAAGGGGCCATAGGAGGGGGTGAAGCGCGTCTTCGGAAACAAAATGGCGACGGGCCTCCGCCGTGCAAAATGGCGGCGGGCGGGAGGCGGGGCCTCGACCGCGCCTGCGCCCAGGGGGCGGGCCGCGAAGGAGGGGCGGGGGTCCCGCGGCTGGGCGGGGGTCGGCGCATGCGCGGGGGGGCCGCGGGGCCTGCGGGCGGGGGGGTGTCCCGGGGCCGGGAGCGGTCTCCGTCCCCCCGCGGTGCCCCGCATCCTGCTGCGGGGCTGGGTCCGCCGCCGCGGCCCAGCTTCCCGCCGGTCCCTCGGGTCCGGCGCCATGCTGGAGGGTGTCCCTGAGTCATACAGGGCACATCTCACTGGGGTTGAGGTGCGTCGGACGAGAATGGGTGATTATTGGTGGTGTTTTAACTAGTTTAACGTTCCAGGCGATGTGGGAATGATTATTTTGAGATACCGACTTGGGCTACTTTGTCTTTGCAGGTCAGAATGGCATCAGATGAGGGCAAGCTCTTTGTCGGCGGACTGAGTTTTGACACCAACGAGCAGTCGCTGGAACAAGTCTTCTCTAAATACGGACAGATATCAGAAGGTAAGATCGCAGTGCCCACCCGGGATGACTTCCATAAATTTCTCAGATTGAGCAGGTGCTGATGCGTTATTTCTTTTTTCCCCCCTTCTTTATAGTTGTGGTGGTGAAAGACAGAGAGACTCAGAGATCCAGAGGTTTTGGCTTCGTTACTTTTGAAAACATAGACGATGCTAAAGATGCCATGATGGCCATGAATGGAAAGGTAAGGAGGCTTCGGAGCAGCCTGCTTTATTTCCTTTTAAAGTAGGAAGAGAAGTTTGAAAGATGTGTCTCTGTTCAGTGCCGTGTAGAAAAACAGATTAATACTGGTGTCTTAAAACAGTGAAATCAGATAAATAACAAAGAACAGAAATTGCCAAAGCTTAATGATTTAGCCTATATGACTGAAGAGCAGTGATACTTAATAGGAATGGCTGTATATACTGCTTGAATATCAATTTATTGTGCAGTTGGGTTAGGTGTGATATTAAATAAAACTTTTGTAAGAACTAGTAAATTCTGGTACTGCTTGGCTCACAGTGAAGGTGTGTAATGCACTATATATGCGCTTTGCTTTTTAAATATTTAAATACCAACTTGGTTTTTGTTTCTCTGGTTGCAGTCTGTAGATGGACGTCAGATCAGAGTTGATCAGGCTGGAAAATCATCAGAGAACAGATCTCGCGGGTACAGAGGGGGCTCTTCTGGGGGCAGAGGCTTTTTCCGTGGCGGCAGAGGTCGGGGCCGTGGCTTCTCCAGAGGTGAGTGTGCCTGCGTGACTCGCAGCGCCTGCAGCGGTGATGTCATTTGTCAGAATGCTTAAAAAAAAAAAAACTCACAAGATGCGGTGACTGTTGCAGGCGGTGGAGACAGAGGCTATGGCGGAAGCAGATTTGACTCCAGAAGTGGAGGATACAATGGCTCCAGAGACTACTATAATAGCAGGTAAAGTCATCACAGCTGCTGGCGGGTTGTTGGGAAGCTCTTGGAGCCTCTTGCTGGTTTGACGTAAATAAACAGCAATGGGCTGCAGAAGGAGTTGAGCAAATAAAAAGCTCGTGACTGTTTTTCACAGCAGGAGTCAAGGTGGCTATGGCGACAGGTCTTCAGGAGGGTCCTACAGAGACAGCTATGACAGTTACGGTAAGTCTTGGTTCAAACGGGAATGATGAGTACGTATGCTGTAGGCACTCTCTAAACCTTCTCACCCTGTGCTCGAGTCTGGAAATACTGTAAGGCGCAGTCGGACTGTACCGCTATTTCTGTTCTTGCCCGTAAGAACCAATCTGTCAGGCTTTGGACGTGGTTGTGCCGTTTTTAAATTTCTAATTTGTAATGCATGTGTAGGAGTTGCTTGGATCTAAAAGGCAAAGCAAGTTTTTTAAAATACGTTCCTCGAGCTTGAGACTAAGACCAAACTCGGATGCCCTAACAAACTTTAATCAAGGGTGGGGGAGTTCTCTTACGGTGTAGCGAACTAGCACTAGCTTCTGAAATAATGCAAGGGAGTAAAATGCTGGAACTTGTCTATGCTTCAGTGCCTTTACAATTGTGCCTGCTTCTTGTCCTCAGCTACACACAACGAGTAAAAATCCTTCCTGACTCAAGATCGTCCTTCCAATGGCTGTATTTATAAAGATTTTTGGAGCTTCGCTGAAATCGTTATTGTGTAGTACATCTACTTGTATTTTCACTTTTGTAGTATTATCAGTTCTAATCTTGTCAAACACAGCCTGACAGCTTCTGATATAAGATGGTCTAATTAGACTTTTCTTTAAGAAAGCTCTGCTTTCAAGTGTTTTTAATCTTTTTTGAAAGCACTTCAGATTTTATTTTATCCTTCATGATGAGCCAAGGTGTTTTTTTTTTTTAAAGTTGTGAAGTTGGGGCCCCAATTCAGTTTCTTTTGAGATAGAAAGGACCTTTAATTCAATGTTCACTGGAAGCTGAACAAGCTGTGGACTTTTTTTTTTTAAGTGCATTACCTTCGTCTTTTGTAACATTCCTTTAGTGTAGCAAGGTAGGAATGCAGCCTGGGTACAAATTGGAAGGCAAACCACCTTGATATATCTAAAGAGAAACTTGCTTGTATGTTCAACCTGCATAACGGTATTTTTACTGTTGTAATGATGTAAATTACCCAGAAATAGACTTGCAAACTTACCATAAAAGAGGTTCTTGAAAATGTTTATTTATATTGTCCTTTTTTACTGGAAGAAAAATATGCATATTCCATTGATATTGTATTTGAAGTGGTAAAGGATTCTTGTATACAGTTTTCTTTGGCTTTACGAAGCCTATTAAAAGACCGTCTGAAATGAACTCTGCTCCTGACATTTACATTTCATTGCACAACACAACCCTTGAAGATGAAGAACAGTCTAAGTGATAGAGGAAGCCAGAGGAGAGGAGAAGAACTAGTGACGGTGTAAGAGCAAAGCCAGATTGACTGACCAGTTGCTAGAATTTAATCTTAAATCGGTCTTGACATGTGAATTCGTCAACATACTTGCACATAAGAACGGTCAAACTTGTCTAGAGGCAGAGGACTGAAAAGTATATACGTAGGATGTTGTAGTACTCGAAGCCGAAATCGGCGGAAGCGGAGGGAACGCTGGTGTTAGGTAGGATAATTGATGTTTCGGTAAAATACTGAAAATATAGCCTACACTGAAAAGCTGTAGCGAAGAATCAGTCCTGTAGTAACTGGACTAGTTACTAGCTTGCCAGGGGTGTTCAATGGTAGGTAAATTGCCGTAATTAGCTAGCTTTGTCATTGCCTTACAAGTTCTAAGAATTCTTTGCTAGCATATGGAAACTGCAGTGTCCTTGGAGAAAAGAAGTGTTGTGCCTCCAACAGAAACCTCTGAGACGAAAGCTGCTCTCTTGGCTAGTTCATATGTGGAAATAGTCCTGTAATTCGAGGTAACTCCTTTTGCTCATGTCCGCATCCTTCCTCTTGTTGAGAGCTCATTTGAAAGTCTAATGTACCTGTGAAAATATTCCTTTGACAATTTTGGTCAACTGATGGAAAAATTTTAACCCATGCCGTATGCAACCTTTGGCTTGTGGCACAACTTCAGTTCCACAGATCAGAGTTGGGCATGCAGTCATGTCTTGCTAGTAGGTATGGAAGCAAGATGGGAAACGAATTCCCTGACTTGATACGTGTTCATCTATTGAGAATTCTTCCTAGACTTCATTAAGTTGCTCACTTTAATTGTAGCTTTCTTTGCCATCCTACTTGTTGCCATTAACTTTTTCCCATAGCCCACACTTCCTAAGCAGCCATGTCAAAGTGGTTAACTCTCTGCTTAGGGAGCAAATGATCCACTGGCCGGCGTATCAAAGGCACCAGCCAGCCCCGGAACAGTTTTCCCAGACTGTGCTTCTGTGATGTGATGGGTTCAGCGAATGGCTTGTGAAACCCTCCTATACGATGTGACTCGTGCTGGGGGAGGCGGGTGGCGATGTGAAGGCTCCGCTTGATGTTTTTTATTAATGCATCTTTGCTTTGGCAGGCTGAAGGGAAGATGGACACTGGACCTGGAAGCTGATGGGGGGGACTCTTGAGGAAGGAGAGTGGTGGTTCTGAGGAAGCGGGGCCAGGATGCGAGTTGCCAACCAGGTATTGTCTCCATTTGTCCCTCAAAATGACAAATCCACCCCTCGCCCCGTAGCGTTTGGCTCTGTCACTGTGTCACAGTGCTGTTTTCTGGGTGGGTAAAGTCTGACCGGTAGTTTCTAGGTGAAAATTTCCATAGACTTGGCCTTTAAACTCGCTGTCTTCATTTTCTTTCAGCAATAAAACGTGTCAGAGAAGACGGAGAAGGACAGCCGTTGACTGGAGCGGTGAAGAGCTTTGAGCAGTGTTGTGACTGATTTTTATATAGCTCAACTGAAGGAGGAAAGAAGCCGATTAAGTTAGAATAAAATAATGGAACATGGAAAAAAAAAAATAACGAATCTCTGTAGTACTTTTGTGGGGAAATGTAAGAATATTAGGTTGTGGCCAAGGCATACAGTGGAAATGTGGTTACCTGGTGTGGAGCCCGGTAGGAGTATGGAATGAGCTGAGGCTGTTGTGGGTGGGAGGTGGACAGGGAGGAACCTGTCTGAGAGCAAGTACTCCATTGCATTGTTATAACCTTCAGTTAAGTGGCCTAATTGCATTAAATTGGTGCATCTGCCAGAGTTCAGTAGAGAAGCAGCTACATTAAGGGCTCAGTCGGGTGAGCAGTGGCACAGACTCAGTGTCTGTGCAGGACAGAAGCTGCTGCTGCCCAGCTGAAACGGTAACGTGCACAAAAGTCTTAATTCGCTGAAGCTTTTTTTGAGCTCGGATAGTGAACGATTTCCTTCCGTACATGTTAATAGTAATTAAAATTGTTTTGCTAATGAAAGTTGAGGGGTGATGTTTCTGCTCCTCAGGGGGGTTCCCAGAGTTTGAATGCCTCGCGGCTTTCAGGTGGGATTCGGCTGTCTGCAGCTGGTGATCTCTCTCTGTGGTCAAACACTTGGCATGAGATAAATCTGCCGCAGGTTTCCCATCTCTGAAGTCAGAGGCAAAATTTACAGTTTGGGTTCTAGCATCGCTTGCGTTAAAAATTAATTTTATCGAAGTCTGAAAAGTACTGATTTAGGTATTGGCAAATTAACTCTGGTCTTTTTTTTTTGTTTCATGTGCTGGAATTTTCTAGCAGAGAAGGTCTATTTAGTGTATTGTAGTGTATCAGGTGTATTATTAGTGTATCTCCAAGCGCTGTTGGGTGCTTGGAGAGAAGTGGGACCGGTGCTGAAGCTGGGCTGGGCAGCTTTTGGGTACAAAATCTTGAGTGCAAAATGAGTTTCTGTCATCAGAAACTCCGGGTGGATGGTGGGAGCAGATGGGCTTTTAAAACAGGCCAGCAGGACGGTAACTGGTGTCACCAGCCTGGCTAGCGCTGGGAAGGTGCCCTGCTGGGATGGGGCCGAGTGTGAGCTGCCAGGGGGAGTTAATAAGGAAGCGCAGCACTAACAGCTAGCCATTTTTGGTTTGTGTTTTTTTTTTTTTTTTTAAACTTCTAAAATATTTGCCTGTGACTCCAGAGGAGCTGCGGGCTCAGAACAAATCCTGCTGCGTGTGCGCGGGAGGTTCAGCCCAGGATGAAAGGCGAACGAGGCACCCGTTGCGGAGGCTGCGATTCCGTATTGATTCCGTTGTGGGGCAGAATGGCTAATAAAAGCCTTAGTGCCATCTTCCCCAATTAGCAGATGTTGCCTTTTATTCACAATGTCTGTTGTATTCTGCAGAGACTGTTCTGTGCTGGAGTTAAAGCGCTCGGGTTGTGTTGTTTAATTAAGGTTCTTCATTGCTGTGGTGTTAACTGCTGTAATTCTGGTTGCCGGGCCTTGCGTCCAAACAAACACTGAACCTGGGGCTCCTGCGCCTGACCTCGGGGCTGCGGTGCTCGGGGGTAAAGACAGGGCTTTACTCGCTCTGTGGAAGCAAGGCACAGAGCAAGAGAATTCAACTCCCCTTGCAGGAAGTTTGCACTCTGGGACTGATAAAATATTTTAATTTCCTCTGGTCTATTAACCTGTACCTGCTCTCCAGTAATCTGCGAAGTTACTGGGAGGGTTTTCAGCCTGTGTTCATTGGAGTACGCCGTAGAGATCGAGCTTCGGTGTTTCCTCCTGCCTGGTTTTAAGTCCCATCTTCAAAACGGACCGTCAAAAAGTTAAAACTAGCCAAACTGCCCTTTTCTTCCTCTTCTGTATGTGTAGGATAACTTGTTCTGAATTTTTTATTCACTCGCTGCCTAGTCCCTGGCTTGTAATGGAGTCATCTGGCTGCTGAATTCCTCCAGCTCCTCGCCTCCATCCCTTACATGCCGTGGATTATAAGAATTCTCCGAAGTAGTGGTGGGTGTTTTGTGATACATCGCCCTAACTCAAACCGTCCTTAAAAGTCTTTTTGCCTTTCGGGCTGTCATCTTTAATACTTTACACCCGTGTCTTGCCATGCTGCTCTGTAGAGTGGAAGCAGCTTCCATTACTTCGTTCCTGCCGCTCTAAGCGGCGGCTGGTGCATTTTGGGGCTCCAAAAGGAGCCCTGCCTTCCTGAGACCCGCTGGAACTGGGCTCCAACTGAACCCATGCTCATGAAATACAAGGTCTCGTTCTCCATTAAATGCTGGAAATGCGGCAGCTCAGTAACGAGGAGGATTTATTCTGCCAGGGAGGCTGACAGCTGTGAGTGTATTTTTGGCAGCTTTGAAGAGAATGGGGCAGGAGGCGGCAATGTGATACATGAAGGCAGAGAGAGGGTTTCTGATGGTCTCTGCTACTCTCCTTTCTGGGTTAAGAGGACACAATTGATTGCTTTATCCTGCTTTTTTCTCCTTTTACTTCCTCTGGCTTTTGGTTATGCTACACCCCGCGTGAAGGACAGTCTTTTAAGAGCAGCGTATGATGCAAAAAAAAAATCTGCTCACGCAGCCCAAAGTGCCTTTGAAGAAATCATGTGGGTATCGTGCCTGGTTAACAATTCCTGCTGCGGTGTGTTTGAAGGGCAGAACTGCTGGTGTGTCCTCCGTGCCGCAGAGCCGGTGGGTGAGGAAGACTGCGGTGGTTTCCCGACCTGCCGAGGTGCAGCCGCCGCCGCTCCTGCTGTCGAACCGGCTCTCCTGAGCCCACGGGCATGACTGGGGAGGCCAGGCGCCTAGCCAGCAGAAATGAGCTAAATTAATGGGTAAAGCTTTAAAAACTCATGCTCTTCATAAGAAATTCCTCTCGCTGAGGGGGTCCCAGGCACAAAGGAATTCAGTCAGGGGGCCAGCGGGGCACTTGCCCCCCAAAAGCCATCGATTTCCCTGTGCAAGAGCCCTGGGGCGTCCGTGCACGCGGAATGAGAATGATGATCCCAGCTTGCTTCCTGAAACCTACTTTTTCTTCTTTTTTTAACCTTTTTTTTTTTTTTTGTCAAATTATCTAAGTGAATGGAGTCTAAAAAAAGAAAGCAGCTGACACGCTTTTGGGGGCTGCATCTAGCAATTCCCCGGGGAGGATTTTTGCATGCTAATGAAGGAGGAGATTAAATAAAGGGGCATGAGAGTGTGAGAAACCTTTGCTGAGAAAAAATGCAGTCGGGTGACGTTTAAATGAATTCAAACTGTAAATACTTACACAGCATTATTTGAAAGACCTTCCCAAATAGGACGCCTAGACGCTTAAACGCAGGCAGGAATAATTAATAGGTGCAAAAAAAAAGAAAAAATAGAGGCCTAGTTTGAGGGGCTGTTATTTTGGCATCACTAATTACAGCAGTGATTTAATGATTTGTTGCCGGGATGGCTTGAGGGAATAGCTTACCTGTGGGGGCTGGATGTAAAATGCCATCACATTCTTGGGAAGGTGCTTGGGTGCTGTGGGCCTGATGTGGTATTTGCTGGGGGTGATCCATTTCCAGCCAAAATACCTTTTTTCTTCAAGTCCAGGCAGCTCCAGCCCCTGCCCGGAGAGAAAAGCTCATGGCGGGAGAGCGGAGCTGTGCTCCAGGGTGGCCGACACACCTGGGTCCTTCCTGAGCTCCTGTGGAGAAAGAAGGTGGTTGTTAGAAATACTCAAAACTCTTGTGTTTCAAGCAGTGGTCACTCCCGGCTGGGAAATTGCCATCATGGTGGGGGAATGGTGATCCTGAAGGGAAAATGGTGGCCCTGAGGGCATGAGTCTTGCTGTGAGGGGGGGACGGCAGCCCTGAGTGAGGGAATCTTGTGAGGGAGAAACGGTAGCCCTGAGGGAGAAAGGGTGGCCCTGAGTGGGGGAGTGACGATCCTGAAGGGAAAACGGTGGCCCTGAGGGAGTGAGTCTTGCTGTGAGCAGGGGGATGGCGGCCCTGAGTGGGAAATGGCGGCCCTGAGTGAGGGAGACTTGTTATGAGGGAGAAATGGTAGCCCTGAGGGAGAAAGGGTGGCCCTGAGGAGGTTATGGCAGCTGCGAGGGGGGGGGGGGGGGGGGAATAACGACCCTGAGGGGAAAATGGCAGCCCTGAGGGAGGGAGTCTTGCTGTGAGGGGGAGGCGGTGGGCCTGAGCGGCAAATGGTGGCCTTGAGGGAGAAAAGGCGACCCCGAGGCGGTTGCAGCAGCTGTTCGTGGGGGCGAATGGGGGCTCTGAGGGAGAGCTGGCGTTGTGAGGGGGAATGGCGGGCTCTGCGCGCCCTGGGCCGGCCCGGAACGGCGCTGCCCCGGAACGCGCCGTGCGGTTCCGCCGGGCCCGGCCGGGGCCTGCGCCGCGCCGCACCGTCCCGCCGCCGCCCCGCCGAGGCTCCGCTCCGCCCGGCCCGGCCATGCTGCGGCCGGAGCCCCTCTGCTTCCTCCTTCTCCTCCTGCACGCCGGCCGGGCCGCTTCCCCCGCTCCTTCGGCCGTCCCGAGCCCGCTCAACGGCACGGAGGCGGCGCGGGCGGCGGCGGCGGGGGGGAACGGGACGCGGCCGGGCCCGACTCCGGGGTCGGTGTTGCCGGTGGGGTCGGGGCTGCCGATGCTGAAGCGGGCGGTGTATGTGCTGAGCGCTCTCTCCGCCCTGGCCGCGCTCTATTTCCTCCTGAGGGCGTTCCGGTGAGTGCGGGCCGGCCCGGTACCCTTCCCCGGCCCGGGGACACTGGTCCCGGCCCCCCCCCCCCGCCATCCTCCGGCCCGGTGACACCCGCCCCGGTCCGTCCCCCCCCCCCCCCCCCCAAGTCCCCTGGCCCGGTGACACCCGGCCCGGTCCCCCCACCGGGGCCGTGCCCCTCCTTGCCCCGGTCCCGTCCCCCCCCCCGAGCCCTGGGGTTGTGCCCCATTATCCCGGGATCCCCCCTTCCTCCCTTTGCCAGGCATTTCCCTGTGCATCCAGCATGTATAAATTCATGCCACTGTTAATTACCAAAGGTAATTAGCAGCTATAAAACTGCCGGTGCCTCAGCTTTTGCCCTTTTTGGCTGATAAAGGCCCCCGCAGACCCGTGCTGTGGCAGCACGCTCACCCTGCGCTCTCTCTGTCCCTCAGCCTCAGGTCGGAGGGACCCCGAAATGAGCCCAAAACTCGTTCCAGGTTGAAGAAACCTCAGCGGAAGAAGTACGGCCTTCTGTCGAATTATGACGAGAACATAGAGATGGCCTCGTTCGACAGCGACGAGGACACGGTATTCGAAACGAAAAATCTGAGGCGGTAAGTGGGTTTTTTGTATGTTTCTCTTACCCTCGCGAGGGGCTTAAGAGGCCTTTTCTAAAGACGTGGGAGCTTTGGCACAGATCCTGTAAACAAATCTGCATAAATTAAACTTTGGTGTGTGGTCTCTGCGTGTTGGCACACAGACTTTATCTCGCCTTTCTTCGTTTTCTGACCGAGCGCACTGGAAAGGACGTACCGTACGCCTGTTCGCTTTGTGCCTTGTGTTTCGGAGGCCCGTGGGAGGGAGAGCCAGCGCTCCTGCCCAGCCTGAGCCTCCCTGCGTGAGATGGGACAGTTTAGGAATTCAGTTTAGGAATTCTCAGCTTAGGAATTGCTCCCAAGTCACGTGGCAGCTAAAACTGGCGGATGTCCCATTGGGATATCCATTCCTGCTTTCGCAGCGATGTGCTTTCAGCCCGTGGATCGCGCAAGCTGGATTTCTCTGTTTGTCCGGAGGATGTTGTTCTAAAGCCGAGGAGGAATGGAAGCTCGGCATAGCTCGCTGCCTGGCCTCTCAGCTCCCCCAGCTGTTGTGAGGCTGGTAGTGATCTGTCGCCTTGAACGTGCTCACGCTGACGCTGGGTGTCTTCTTTTTTCCAGATGATTTGGGACCAGTGCCACCAACTGCACAGACTGACCAAGGGCGTGCAAGTCCAGTGGAATCACCTTACCAGTGCTCAAGTTTTATTTTTTTTATAATTGCTTATAATGACTGTTAATTAACAGTACGAACCCTTCCATAGCTGGGGCAGGGGAAAGGGGACCAAACCTGTTTTCTTCACGCGCGTTTTTGGGGAAAGGTGGAGCGGGGAGCTAAACGATGCTGCGTTGGGCGCTCTTAACGACGCGGGGGAGGTGCTGCTGAGGAAAACGTAACTCCTGGATGAACACTCAGCATTTGAAATCTTACTGCTCTGGACTCAGGTGCTGTGCAGCTGTGTCTGCTGGCCTGTCAGCATTTTGTAGGTGTTCATATCCCTCTCCCTGCTCACCGTGGCAGTCAGCTGAAATAGCAGACGAGAGGATTCCGTTTGCGGGCTGATCCTCTTTTCTTCGTGCACTATCAGGTTAATTCTTTGGGAAGCATCTCTGTAATCAACGCTGATCTGGTGGGAGCTGGGAGAGCTCTTGTCTGTTACGCCAGTGGTCAGTTTTGTAGTGTTGTGTTAGTTCAGACAGAGAATAGCTTTGGGAATGAGTTAAATGCATCAGTTTTCTTGTAGTTGCGGGGTTAGCGGTTACATGTCACAATACAGGTCATTATAGGGGTTTACAGCAAAGACACGTTTACAAATGAAAGGTGCCTCTTAGCCCAAAGGAGCGTTTCTCCAGAAGAGCCATCGGTTGTGTAGTCTGTGGGGCTGCCAGTGTTCACGCTGCTCTGCCCAGCTCCTGTGGCGTCTTCGCCAGAGAAATGTGTCACTTCTTCCGAGCTTCTGCATTTGGAGCTGCTGGTTCTGTCCGAGATCACCCGAGGAAGAACCAGAGCGCTGCCGTTTGAGTCGCGGAACCTCAGCTGCTGGTGTGATGATGGCTGATCTCCAAGCATCTGAAAACTGGAAGAGGAGGACCCAAAGCCCTGTGAACTGTGATTCTTAAACATTCTTAGACATCCCTGGCTCAGAAATAATCTCTTTGTGAAGGGTACTGGAGTTTCGCTCCATTTGCTGGTACTCAGGCTGTGCCCCGCTGTCAGCCCAGCAAACTGGGATGTTTCTGGGCAGCCCATTGTGTTGGTATTTGGGTTCTTTTTGTGTGGGACCAAATGCGAATGTGTTAGAAGGTCATTGTTAGGTGGATCTGCTGCTAAAATGGTGAAAACTGCTTGCAAAGTGCTCCTGTTTGTGGCACCTTTTAGCCTTGAAGGGAAGACCCTTCCTTGAAAACTATGGGCAGAGCAGCCCCACTTCCCCCCAGAACTGGTAGTGCCTTTGTTAGGAGAACCCAAGGGAGTTCCCCTGCGGGACAGGGAGTTCCCTGCTTGACCTTACCTTGAAGATGAAGATTGAGAATGTCAAGTTGAATGAGAATGTCAGAATTGAAATGTTTGGAGTAACGGCTCCTTTCTCTTGGTTAGCAAATCCCCCGTAGATAGGGGGACAAAACTGACCCTTCACAAAAAGAGCAGGGCGGAAGGGGTAGCCTTATCAAACAGCAGGGACGGAGGGTTTCGCTGCAAGTCACCGGGGAGCTGGGGGGGGGGTCTCGCTGCTGCCCTGAAATCCCTCCCTTGAGGGAGAGTTGTCATCCTGGTGCTCACCCGTGCCAGGGGGTGAGGTTTCCTGGAGAAATGTCACCCCAGGTGCTGGCAGCTCTGTGTCGCACACGTGCAAAAGATTTTTTAAATATATAATATATATATATATATTTTTAGTAATGCTGTCACGTGAACACAGCACTTTGGATGTGCCCTAATTTCATATCATTTGTATCCTTTCATGCTTCTTTTAGGTACTTTCTGCTTGTTTAGCTGATGCAGAGATGAAAGCGCTCGCTGCGTTCCTCTGTGAGAACAGCGGTAATGGCTAAATCTGGCCGTTGCTGCCCCTTGGGTGATCAGAGCGGTGGGTTGTTTGATTCCTGGTAGTGTTCTCTTCCTTGATCCCGCACCGGCTGGCAGGTCCGTGCAGATGCTGATCACAGAATCACAGCATGGTAGGGTTGGAAGGAACCTCTGGAGATCATCTAGATGATGACCATGGAGATCTATCTGTCATCTGATAACTTTCTCTGGCTCTTCAGCCCCCTCTGCAAAGTTGTTCCTTGCTTTGTGCCGAAGCCAGGCGAACCTGGCTGTAGTTCAGTCCACCAACGTGCCCCGGCACGACACATTCGTCAGCCTTTCTTTATCTGAGGCGATTAACTTCTTCATTCTTCAGGCTCTGCTCTTCCTTGGGCTGATGGGTTTTGCAATTTTGAAGTTCCCTTCACCTTGCAGGAATGGTTGATTTTTATTATTTTTTTTTAATGTTAACAGTTGAATGATTTGGATCAAAGAGAAGGGGACCTCAAGCCGGAGGTCCTGCCGCGAAAATAATTTTGATAGAATTTGATTTTTGCTGTAACAAGTATTTGGAGTTTGAGCAGGGAAAGATGTGGAGGGATGCAGCCAGAGCACATAACGAGGTCCCTGTTGTGGTGCTGTGTAGGCAAATGACAGTGAAGTTGGGGGCCCGGAGGGTGTGCCAGCCCGCTCTCTACGCACCACGCACGTGTTTCCAGAGCCCTTCTTCTGGCCGTCTTTAAAGGGGGTGGGTTTCATCATGTGGAGAATAAAAACATGATTGCGGGGCCGTAGCGTAGCGTTGTTGTCGCTTTTATTCTGATCATGTTTCGGCTGGAGAGAGGTTTGAGCTGTAATCAGTGACCCTGGGTGGCTCGTTCCATTTTCCCCTGGAGCATCCTGTATCTTGGAAGCAGCCGGTGGTCTGGGTTTGCGCTTCGTGGGCCAAGACTTTACATTCCGTCTCCGTTCTCAATCATGGTTAAAGGAGAGGAGAAAACAAAGGTGCTGATTACAGGCTCCTTCGAGGACTAATCTGTTGCTCGGCACAGCTGTTACTGAGCTCCGTTTCTCCTGGAAGAATAAATTGAAGCTATCGCAGGGGCTTCTGCTCGCAGCAGAGGGACGGTGCACCCCCGGGCAGTCAGCGCCAGGCCAGCGCAGGCTGTTGGGTGAGGGGGAGGTCTTGCTAATAATAGTGGCTTTTAAAGCCTTGCATTATGTTTCCATAGTAAGAGAGCAGTTCAGTAGTTACCTGAGTTACCATAGGTTTAGTTCCTTTATGTGTATTTGATACCCGTGTTGATAACCTCTCTGCAACAGTTAGAAGTTTTTCAGAATAGATTTAAATACACGGGTGTGAACAGACGCCCATGTGCTCTGAGCCAGCTCCGGCTGCATTGGTGCCGGGCTGCGTACGAGTACGTGCCGCTGCTCGGAGGAACGTGTGTCTGTCCCTGGGCAGACTGGTGCCTCACCAGCTGCTGCTGCACTTTTCTTTCTCCCAGAGGGAATTGGGGTGTTGGTGGGAGCCTCTGTGGCCACCAGCTGCCCTCCACTGTTGGCCTGTGCGGGGCTCCTGCCGCTCCTTGCCAAAAGACTGTCGGAGCCAGTGAGGACCGAGAGCGGAGCGTGCAGTTCCCTGCGATGCTGCGCAGTCACCGGCCCGTGTGTGTGTGTGTCACGAGCGGCTGCTCCTCCAGAGTTCGCTTGAAACAATCACTATTGTTTAAGCCAAAGCCTAATTTCAGAAGTTTACGTAATTGCCTCTCTGATCTTCTTGGAGGGCTGCGTCGAATCCTCCGCCGTTGATATTGAGCTGCTAGGCAAATCGACTGGACCGTTCTGCTGAGGTTAATGAGATCGACCGAGAGCGGTGTGAGCATCAGCTCTCTATTGTTAATAACGTGCTTCTGTTTTGTTTCATTTGTACATGGGGCTGGAATGGGATCCGCGGCGTTAAAGTGCTGGGAGAGGGACCTGTGGTCTGAGCAGGTTGCCAAGAAGTCAATAAAACAGCACTCGAGTGCGTTGTGTTGTCTGTGCTCTCAGAAATGGAGGAGCTCGTCTTTCACCCTCCTGCTTGAATTGTTGATTTATTTTTAAATAGCAACCAGGCCTGTATTGATTGATTGTTTTACTTTCACTTACAGCCTGTCGCGTCCCGTCCCCCCCCCATTGTATCTTCAGACAAATGAAATAAATCATTCTGTTTTACCCCATCCCTCCGTGGCAGCGTGCTCGGCCGCCGGCGCTCGCGGTTGTTTTCGGGGCCGCCTCGTGTTGCTGCTGAGCCGAGGGGATGGTGTTTTTGTGGATCGTTTCTCTGCTCAGCTGCCCTTGCCGAGCATCGCCCTGCTCTTACACCATCAGCCCTTCTTGTCTGTTAGACCCACACTTCTCTCTCGTTGCCTACCGCTCGCCTTCGCCCTTCATCTCGGGGTTTGTTTTAATTTTCTGAAGTCTCCTCCCTTTCCTTTCTCCCTGTTCTTACATTAATCCCTGCTCTTGTACAGGAGGACTAAGTAGAATCCCCGCGAGGGCCATCCCAGCCTCTCCGCAACAGAAGAACCAAGTGACATTTTGCTTTTTGGGAGTTGGGAAGGAGAGGCTGTGCCCTGGTTGGGTATGTCCTGGCTCCTCAGCGCAGAGAATTAAAAGCCTGAACAGAGTTAAGGGCGTTCCCTGGTACTATCATCTGCTTCTCATCCGTCTTCCAGATGTGCAGACGAGTGGCGCTGAGGAGACGAGAAGCCAAATTCCCTGCGTCCCCCCCTGCCGCCCCGCTCTCCGGCCATGTCCCTGTGTCCTGTGCGCAGGAGGCAGGTGGCTGCAGGCTCGTCCTGGAGCGTGGCACAGCCAAGAAAGAGACTTTCCTTTGCTCCGTGTTTTAACCTTCTTACTGGTAGGGGCTTCTGTTGTGCTGTGCGGAGGGCAGCGGGTGTCAGGGCCGGGCAGGAGAGGGGCCGGTGCGCGGGCGAACCCTGTAGATGGCACTCACAGACCGAACATGCCGCTGACGGGGGCACTGCCAGCACCTGGCAAAGCTGAAAATAAATCCTGATGCTTGAAAAAGGCAACTCTTCCCTCCAGCAGCTCTGGGAGCGCGGTGGCGGTGCCCTCTCGGGGGCTGTGTGTCCCCTGGCCTCGGGGAGCAGCAGGGTTTGGGGTGGCTCTTGGGGAGCCCTTGTGTTTCTCCCAGCCGCGGTGGTGCTGCTGCCCCCGGGCTTTACCTCCGTGAGCTTAACCCAGCCCTGTCAGTACTTGTTTGCGAAGGCTTTTTGCCATTCTGGGGCAGACAAAAGTTTTCAGATCCCCTAATTTGATGGAATTAAGCTGTATCTCCCCGCTCGGAAGGCTTGTCTGTGCAGAGCGCGGCGTTGGCTTGGGCTGGGCCAGGGCTTGGCACGAGCCCCAGCGGGACCCAGCCCGGCCTGGGGTTCGCTCCCTTCTCCTCCGAGCCGTGTTTCCCGGTCCGTGTGCGGCACAGACATGTGAAAACCCAGCCCTACCGCAGCAGCACCCTTGGGCGCGCACCTGGCTTCCCCTGGGGAGCGAGCCGTGCAAAATTAACTGCAGCAGGGCTTAACGAAGGAATGGAGGGTGTTCACCGTGGCAGCGATATGGGCTCGGCATCGCGCTTTTGAGCCCTTGTCTCTGTGAGAGGCTGGGATGGGATACAAACCAAGTGCTGCTTCTTTTTCAGGCTGAGGGGGCTGAAAATTAGCCCCAATTAGCACTAATGGCCGTGGCCTGTGCGTGCTGATCAGCAGCAGATGCGTTGTTCCTCCAAACCATTTCCCTGGCCCTGTTCTCTCTGTTCCGAGCCCGAGCTCTCACCTCTGCCGAGGTCTCCAGCTGGGGACGGCGCTGGCTGGGATTCCGGTCACAAACACAAGCTGGCGGCATGGATCTGCTCTGAATTTATTTTAAACTCCGGTTAAAGTGCTCTGGATGCTTTGGATGCAAATTTCCTGCCTTGAAATGGGAACTGCGGGCCGTTGGCTGAGCGCTGGGAAGCTCTTTTGATTTCACCAGCCTGTTTGCTACCGCAGCGTTGTAACCTCGCCGCCGCGCTCCGCGGAGTGCAAAATAACCTCTGCCGCGGGGTGCCGGGGGAGGAACCACCTCTTCTGCGGGCACAGAAAAGCACTTCTCTGCCTGTCTGTAGCCAGACCTGTTTTTTAATGAGGGTTCATCTATAAAGTTGGGGATTTTTTTGGGGGGGGGAGGGGGTGTGTAGACAGCAGTCTGTGTGCGAGTTTTCTGGTCACTGTGTGGAAGAAGAGATGCTTTGAGTCCCTTTGGTCACCTGGGGAGGTGAAAAGAGAGAAACGTAGCATTTTGCTATGGGTAAAGGATGGTTCATTCATGGATTTGAGTTCTTCCTCAAGGAGGGAGATTCCTCTAGTACCGCAAAGAAGCTCGGCTCTAATCTGTGTGGGCAGATCTCCATCCCCTGGGTCCGGGACCTTCCAGCACGCTCTCTGTCCCTGATGTCACCCCGAATGCCCCAGCCTCTCGGTTCCCTCCTGTGGAAGGGCTTATTCTGCTTCTTGCCATTCACGTGGCTTCATGCGGGTCACCGCGCTTTAGTTGTCACCTTTGTAAGATAAGGAGAGGTAGGGACCGTCCTTCCCGGCTGGCAAATGGGGCCGGGAGCCACCGCCGGGGCTGGGACCGGCCGCCGCGGGGCTGAGCAGCGAGGGGCGGCCCCCGAGGTGGGAGGGGATGAGCGTGGTCGTGGTAAGAGATGGCAAGCGTTTTGTTCGATTCGTTGCTCATACGCTCGCTGAGCGGTTCTGGGGACGTCGGGGGTGACCGTGGCTCTGGGACGTGGAATTCCCACGCACGCAGGGTTTTAGCTGCACTCCTAATTTTGCTTCCCGTCTTTCCGAAGGTGCCATCAGGGTCCCTCCGGCCCCGGGGGGTTCTTCGCAGGGAGCGTCTGGGGTGGTTTTCCTCCCCAAATGCTGCAAACAAGATGGTAGACTTAATCCCGCGGTGCTCTGTGGGTAGCGGAGCCGCATTGAAATCGCGTCTCCGTGTTTGTTGTGGAATACGGGCTGCACGTCGGGAAAGTAGCTGGAAATATTTGAAAACCTGCTGTAGAGTCTCTTCTGATGTCTTTTCTGTTCCGCTGAACAAAGCTCCTCTACACAACTAGCAGGATCCTTCTGTATAAAAAATTAGCTTTACTTACTTGGCTTTTTGTCTAAATCCTTCTTCTGATCTTGATTTTTTTTTCTTCCCTTCCATGATGGAAAGGTGCATGGAAGTGGCACTTCAGCCACAAAAAACCTTTCCTTTAGAAACGTCGGTTGTTTTTTTGTTTTAAAGAATTTTAAAGGGGGCTTTGCAGGGGAGAGCGGAGGAGCGTTTTCTTTTTAAGTTACACTGGGGAATAAAAGTATAAAGGAAAGAAATGATCATAACCGCGCTGGTGCTGGAACAATATTTTTTTTTGAGTACCAGAGCTAATTGAAGAAGGAATTCGCACAACAATTTTTGCAATCTAAGGATGGGTAAACATTAAAGGGGACGCGCTGCTTCGGATGCATGCTAATATGTGACTGCGCGCGTTGGAAGGCAGGAGATGGCCCTAAAATTAAATTTGAGATGAGCGTCTCAGATGTTGCACTTCAGTATTTTCTTCTTTGCGTCGCCAGATGAAAGGCGCGAGCTAAAGCCCACGTTCAAGGATACCTGTTGAGAGGATGAAACTTCAATGCACCTGCGAGATGAAATCGCCAGAAAACGGGGCTGTCGGATCCGGTTTGGTGGAAGTGCTTCCACGGGCTGCGGATCCGTGTGGATCTGCTTCGCTTCTGCAGGGTTCGTTATGGGTTCGGAGACCCCCTGTCCCCGTGGGGAGGTGCTTGGAGACAATTACCAGCTGCTTTAATTAGTTTCTGGGATGGAGGGAAATGGGCTGACGTGTTCCAGCACATCACATCGGTTGCGGCTCCTGGGCGTGAAGAGGTTTGTCTTTGCCGGCAAATGGAACAGGAACGGCACCGAACTGCGTGTGAACATTGGCTGACGTGGGCCGATGCCTCCTCTTGGCAGCTTCTCCTGCTTTCCATACGTTCCCGTGCTGGCCACGCTGCCACCCGCAGCTGTCGGCGCTCGGGGACGCGCCTGCTCTCTTTGCAGTCGGAGTCATGCTCGCGTCTGCTGCTGAATACGAGCCGGGAAAGGGAAGGGTTGAGATTTGCAGCTGGAAGAGACCATTCTGTTCATGGCGCTCAGCCTCCCACGCAGCAACAGCCCGTTTTTCTGTTTCTCCTTGTTTTTTTGGTTTTTTTTGCGAGCGGTGAAACTAGAAGGTTTCCCCTGGAAAGGGTGCCAGCCTTCGTCTGAAACGACTGAGCCACGGAGCGTTTACCGCACCCCTGGTACGCTGCCAGTATGTTCTGGTGGTTAATTACTCTCGTTCTTTTAAAGAAAAAAAAAAACCCAAACCAAAAACTTAACATGTGCTTAAATGTACTTAAAATAATCCTAATCGTTCCGTTGTTCAGCCGGAGCTGGGCGCACGCTGCCCCCTCTCTCTGACAGAAGTGGTGTAAAAACCGTTTCTGATGGTGAAAAACCTGATTTCACGTGGGCCGTGAAATGCCCATGGCCAAAATGCTCCGATGGGCATCAAGGTCGTGAACCAGCAGCTGGGGGTTTGGAGCCTTTGGGGGCATCACGGTGCTGTTTTACTCCACCCCCCCAGGCCCCGAGCAGGGCCGTGGAGGGGCTCGTCTGGCGCTGCCTTCTCCAAGGACATCCCGGCTGGGGTCGGCTCTTCCAAGAAACACAACTTTCGGCTCTCCGTGCTCGGTGTTTGCTCAGCCCGGGACCATCCTGCTGGTGACCCACAGGGTCCCCGAACCCCGTCTCTGCCCTGCCATCTCCTCGGCCGCTCTGCAAAGCAGCTCCCATGCCCGCAGCCACCCTCGGGAGTTGTCACCCGGCTCTGGAACGTCCCCCGAGGGCTGCACAGTCGTAATTTGTTCATTTAGCTTTTGCGTGCGTCAAATCTAGACCTTCTCCCTGCCTTCAAAGCAGAGCCCCCCCAGCCGCGGTCCCCGGGGTCGGGGCAGCCTGGCTGGGCTCCCCCCGGGGCTCCTGCAGCCACGGGCATCCCCAGGGAGCGATTCCCGATTCCCAAGGGCTGTTCTCCTGGAGGGATGAAAGGGTTGGCTGTGGCACCGGGCTGGGGAACCTCGTCATATAATGGGGAATCTCAGAAAGGAGGAGCAGAACGGCGGCAGCGTGGCCGTCATTGTGTGCAGCTGAAGGCACAGCGGGACCCGGCGACGCGTCGGTTCAAATTCTCTGGTACCAGGGTATATTCTGATCTCTTTTTTTTTTTGGGGCCACTGTTATTTTAATCTGCTTTTCTCTCACATCAAACCCCCTCTTTCTAAAGAATGCAGAGAGGTATTAGGTTTGTGCCCTTTGTGATACATAGCAAAGGTTTGAGATATACCGCTTTTTTTTTCTTTTAGAAGTGGAGGGTTTTTATCCACATTACAGCATTAGCTTCTCCGCAGTCGTCATTTTGGCTTCTCGACGGGCTTGGGTGAGCGGACTGAAAACGTTTTCTGTGTTTGTTAGAGGAAGGGAGGACGATGTGTCCTTAATGAGGGTTCCCATCCCTCTCACACATGCGTGTCCTGGTGGCTGGGGCCGCTTTAGCGAAAGCGGCGTTCAAACCAAAATAACGTTCTTCACCTGAAGCTGGCAGGAACGTTCCTGTTGCCTTGTGAGACTGGAGGGGTTCGTTCTGCACCGCTTCCACCGAGGGGGGGTTTGGCTGGGGGCCGTGCGGGTCAGAGCCAGCCCTGTTTTAAAAGCTGTTTGTGGCCAGCAGAAGAGCGTGGCCAGCAGGTGGAGGGAGGTTCATCCTCCCCCTCTGCTCTGCCCTGGGGAGGCCGCAGCTGGAGCGCTGGGTCCAGTTCTGGGCTCCGCGGTTCCAGAAGGACAGGGAACTGCTGGAGAGGGGACAGCAAAGGGCTGCCAAGATGCTGAGGGGATGGAACACCTCTCTGATGAGGAAAGGCTGAGGGATTTGGGTCTCTTCAGGCTGGAAAAAAGACGGCTGAGGGGGGATCTTATCAACGCTTATAAATACTGAAAGGGGGGTGTCAGGAGGACGGGGCCAGGCTCTTCTCAGTGGTGCCCGGGGACAGGACAAGGGGTAACGGGCACAAACTTGGCCATGGGAAGTTCCACCTAAACGTGAGGAGGAACTTCTTTGCTGTGAGGGTGGCAGAGCCCTGGCCCAGGCTGCCCAGAGAGGTGGGGGAGTCTCCGTCTCTGGAGACATCCCAACCCCGCCTGGACGCGTTCCTGTGCCACCTGCTCTGGGTGACCCTGCTGTGGCAGGGGGTTGGAGGAGATGATCTCCAGAGGTCCCTGCCAACCCCGACCATTCTGTGATTCCCTCCAAAAGCAGGTGTTTTCCACATAGAAAATAAGGCGGAGGGAACCTTTTATTAAACAAAGGAAGGATTGAGGCATGGTGAGAACTGCTTTGCCGAAGGGCGTGCAGGGAAGTGGCGGCAGAGCAGAGAAGTGCAGTGAGATCCTCAGGTCTCAGCCCCGCGCCTGCCCCGCTCCACTTTAATTCCCTGCTCTTGGGCTGCCGGCGGCGTCTTACGGGATAAGCAGGACTTGGATTTCCAACCTCTTAAAAGAGGCGATTTAAGGAGATTTCCAGGGGAGCGGAGCTGCCGGTGTGCTCCGCGTCCGCCTCCCCTTCCCCTGCCTTTCCCCAGGTCACCTCTTTGCGCTGAAGATGTTTTTTTTCTCCCCCTTTTCTCCATCCACGCGCGCTCCTTTTAGAGGCTCTTTGCTCTCCTCGCTTTCCCACAGCTCAGAGCCATTCTCCCAGCTTCAAAAGGTTTGCTAATTACCCTAATGAGGTCAGGAGAGACCAAACGGCTTCTGTGACTTAAAACGGGGGTGGAAGGGATTTGGATGGGGGGAGAAATATCTTGGCTGGTGCCTACGGGAGGTGTCTGCGGGAAGGTGGCATCTCCACCCCCCCCTCCACTCGCTCTCTCCCATCTCCCGCAGGAAAAATGAAAAAAAAAAAAAGAAAACGTGGACAGAAGGTCTCACATGCATCAAACAGCTTTTAAAAAGAAATTCCTTTCGCCTGTCAAAAGAACAAACAGATAACACCGAAAACTGTCAGAATTAGTGTTGGAGTAATTGCAGAAGCTCTCCAAGGTTAATGCTCCATTAGCGAACAGCTCTCACGCAGCTAAAAGCCGGGACGAGACAGGTTGTCAAAGGCTTGCTGGAGATTAAAGAGCTGCGTTCCCAGCCTAAACTCTCTGGTGGATGTTGTTTGGAAGGGGAGGGAAAGACGGGGAGGCAGGGGGGGGGGATTGTGTGTTTATGGGATGAAGATAACACCAGCCAGGGCTCGCTGGTGGCATGGATGGAGAAGCGTGACCCCGGAGCGGGAGGAATGGTTTTCAGACCTGGCTGAGGTCCCCTCTCCCTGAACCGTGGGGTTTCCGAGGGTTTCGCCCTCATTTAAACGCCCCACAGATTTTTTAGCCCGTTTCAGGCCAGGTTTAAAAGCGAATCCCGAGGGCAGCGCCAGCCCCGAGTCCGCAGGCGGCCTGAGACCCGGCGCGGAGCATCCTGCTTTATTCCCAGCTGGAGACGGGCCGTGTCCCCAGCAGGGAGCAGGAATGGGGGGTGCTGGGGGCCCTGGCAGTTGGAAAATGAATTCTGGCCGGGTGTCAGCCGCCCCCCTGGGATTTGTAGCCAGCGGGGCATCGGTTTCAAATTGGATTGGGGCCTGATTTCATCTCCCAGGCCAGCGTGAGGCTCGTTTCAATAGAATTGACCTTGATTTTTTTAATTTTTTGGGTGGAAGAAAGGAAAACTGTTCCTAGTGAGGCAGCACCCCCTGTGCCCGGGGGGAGGGCGGATTTAACAGCACCTGGGAGGACGCAATAGTGGCTGTGGGATCGCCTTTTCGCGTGGAGCCGGGTTTTCAGCGTTTTCCAGCGAGGCGGTGACCTTTCTTGATGCCTGTGGGGCTGAGCTCACGCCTTTGACTCCCTTCTAAAGCCTGGCTTTGTCTGGGAGCGTGTTACCCAGGGCCGAGGTGGGTTCGGAGAGTGGAAAGAAGGCGGTTGGACCCGCGCGGCCTCGCAAACGCCGCGGCGAGGACCGGCCCCAGCCATTTCCATCGCAACTTCCCCGCCTGTAAACAAACACCTGCTCAAAAGGAGCCAGCGGGTGCCCGCTGCCGCTCTTGATCTGAACGCGGACACGGCTGGCGTGCCTGTGTTCTTTGTCAGGGCTGGCGCTGCTTTTAAAGCTGTTCTGATGGTGTTACGATAGCGCCCGAGATCCCCCACCGCCGCATCGGGGCTTTGTTAACGCTGGGTGCTCTTGCGTGCCGATGCGGAGAGCCGCCCGTCCCCATGCCCTGCTGTGGGGGGAAAGGCTGAAAAGGCTGAGGAAGAGAATGGAAAAGGGGAAGGGGGGGTGGAAAAATGAGGTAGAGCCTCGCTGAAGAGGCTGGCTGGAGGTCAGGGTGGTCCCACGGCTCCCAAACCCGGCCTGGCTCATGCAGGTCCAGAGGAGGCCCCAGAGATGCTGGGAGGGCTGGAGCCCCTCTGCTATGGGGGACGGGCTGAGAGAGCTGGGGGGGTTCAGCCTGGAGAAGAGAAGGCTCCAGGGAGACCTTGGAGCCCCTTCCAGTCCCTAAAGGGGCTCCAGGAAAGCTGGGGAGGGACTCTGGATCAGGGAGGGGAGCCATGGGACAAGGGGGAACGGTTTTAAACTGAAAGAGGGGAGATTGAGATGAGATATTGGGAAGAAATTGTTTGCTGTGAGGGCGGTGAGCCCCTGGCCCAGGTTGCCCAGAGAAGCTGTGGCTGCCCCATCCCTGGAGGGGTTCAAGGCCAGGTTGGACGGGGCTTGGAGCAACCTGGGCTGGTGGGAGGTGTCCCTGCCCAGGGCAGGGGGGTTGGAACAAGATGATCTTTAAGGTCCCTTCCCACCCAAACCATTCCATGATTCTATGACCATCTCTTCCCCGTGCCACCTGTCCAGTGGTTGGGGGATGCTGAGCGAGGCACAGCCCTTCCCAGGAGCCGCAGAAGCTGGGGGACGGGATGGGACACCCTCGGCATCCATCCCATCCATCTGCGCCCCCCCCGAGAGCGAGGACCGGGTGTGTGCAGAGAGAGAAAGGGAAAAGGCCTTTAAGAGGTCCCTTCCAGCCCAACACATTCCATGATTCTATGATTCTTTCTCCCGGCTGAAGCCTTGGCCATGGAGGAGACGCGGCTCCAGGCGGCAGGGACAGGATGTCCCGCGGTACCCGCAGGAATGGCTGCACCCCCCGGAGACGGGAGCGGGGTCCCCAGCCCGGGGTCCGGCTCCGGCACAGCAGGACCGCGGGCGATGCGCCTGTGTCTGATAGCAAATGGCTGGGAGTTCACTCGAGGGGGGTGAGCGAAGGGCCGGTGCGAGAGGGCTCTTGAAACGCACCGCCGCCAGCGAGGGAAATGAACAATGTCATAATTAGAGAATTAAATCTTTCCTGTTCTTTTCTTTTCCTATCCTGATATAATTTGTAACGATTAGACCTGGGGTGCAGCGCAACCAGACAATGCCAAGTCGTCTATACAAGAGCAAAACAAGACTCCTGCGCAGACCCTGTCTCTTTATTAAGTTGATTTGCATTCATAATCTTCATTTGCCGTTATTATTTTCCCCCCTTGTGCTTAGTGAGTGATATTAGCATAAAGTCCCTTTTTTCTTGTTTTCTATTCACGCTCAAGGTCAGAGACTTAGTGAGACACCGACGAAAACAATCTCTTCCTCACCCTCTTTTAATTCTTTGCAGAAACATGTCCTGGGGATTTTAACATAACAATTGCTGGAAAAGGAGCGGGGGGGGGTGGGGGGGGGTGGGGGGGAAGACCTGAACAGAGCCCTGTCTGTGCTGGAAACGGAGCTGCCCAAAAGAGAGATGCAAATCCACGAAAAGGAAGGAGGGGGGAAATGGATGCGGGAGCAGCTCCGGTCCCGCTTCGTCTCTCTTCCGTGGCCGAGCTCATCCATGGATGGGTTTCCTGGAGCTGCCGCGGAGCGGACGGCGCAGGCAGGGGGCTGCAGACACCTCCGGCTGTGCTGGGGTCCCCAGGGACAGCCCAGTCGTGAGAATTCCCCCCCCCGGTCACCCGCCGACACCTCACCGAGCCAGGAGCACCCACCGGCTCACCGGGATTTTGCCGGGGCATGCTCCAGCCAGGTCGGTGTTTCCTGGCCGGGGCTCGCGTGCTTGGCTCGGGGTGCCATACCGTGTCCTCGGGGAATGGCGCTTCCCTAGGGGACATTCTCCTCCTCACCTGGTTTCTCGTTTCAAAGCCCGGTGGGCGCAGGGACGCCCCGTTTGGGGACCACGTGGGGACAGAGAAGAGCTGGAAGGGACCTGCGGCCACCATCTCCTGTGGCCACCATCGCCAGGTCGGCAGCCTCCACAGGGGGCTCCTGGGGGCGATTTCTGAGCTTGGGAAGGGATAGGGTCAAACAGAGAAAGCCCCAGACCGCCCCCCCAAGTCCTGCTACTGAGGCCCCCCCCCCCCCCAAAACCATCCCCCCTTCTGCTTCCGAGCCCTGTGGTGGGGACACAGGCATCACTCCCATGGCCGGTTGTGGGGACAAGAACAGCTGAGCCAAAGGGCGTCTGGTTTCACCCCCGTTAGAAGATTAAAGGAGGAGGAAAAATAAAAACCTCAGCCCATTGCTGAGGGACTGGCACGGAGCAGCCCCTCTGCCCCCCCCTCACCGCGGAGCAGTCGGGCACCGGCTGTTTTTTGGGCTGGTTTCCAGCTCCTCGGCGGCCGCCAACAGGTCTGACGCTGGGGTGGGACAACAGGGAGGGACGAGGGCTCTGCCTGTGCCAGTCCGCTGAAACCAGCGTCGGACACCCCCCCCGGCGTCGGTGAAACTGGGCCCAGAGGGGCAAATCCCCTTTTTGCAGGTTATCGGTGGGTTTGGCAGGGAGTGAGGAATCGGTTCCTTTCCCTGTGCTCGAGCCGCGGTGATTTTAACGTGTCTAAAACCATGTGAATCTCTCGTCTTGGCCGTGAACGCTTTGACGCGGGATGTTTCCAGCCTGGCGCGGGGGCGGGATGGTGGCAGATGGCAGCCACTGCCATTAATGTCCCAAACGCTCCCGAGCGACCCGGCCGGGAACGGGGAGGGATCAACATCAGGAGCCGTGAAACATCAGATGGCCAGGCTGGAAATGGGGCTGGAAAGGCTGGCAATAGCTGGGATACGGACGCTGTCTGGGGGTGCGAGCGCAGAAATATGTCTTATTTTTACAGAATTGGTGGGTTGCTTTATTTTTTTTTTTTCCTATGGATGCTTCAGGGCGCGCGGTGCTTGGATGCGACGCGGGTGTTTGCGTGCCCCTTTAATGCTTGGCTAAACAGTTGGAGCCTCTGCCTCTTAATGCCCCAGCAAAGCACGGAATGCTCCAGAGCGGAAAGAGCACGTGAGGGAAAGGAGGGAGGCAGAAAAAAGAGAGGAAAAAAGGCTGTGAGGACAGACAAAACCAGGGAGAAGTTGCCCTTTTCCCTTTCTCTCTCTGCACACGCCGGGTCCTCGCTCTCGGGGCGGGGTGTGGATGGATGGGATGGATGCCGAGGGTGTCCCGTCCCATCCCCTGGCTTCTGCAGCTCCTGGGAAGGGCTGTGCCTCGCTCAGCGTCCCCCAACTGCTGGGCATGTGGCACGGGGAGGAGATGGTCATAGAATCATGGAATGGTTTGGGTTGGAAGGGACCTTAAAGATCATCTTGTTCCAACCCCCCTGCCCTGGGCAGGGACACCTCCCACCAGCCCAGGTTGCTCCAAGCCCCGTCCAACCTGGCCTTGAACCCCTCCAGGGATGGGGCAGCCACAGCTTCTCTGGGCAACCTGGGCCAGGGGCTCACCACCCTCATTGTAAAAAGTTTCTTCCTTATATCTAGTGGCTTTTTAGTTGCTTTATGTCTAATCGCTCCATTAAGCATTTAATTTGTAAGTTATCAGCTCTCATGGCAGGTCCCAGAAGGCATGGCCAGCCTTCTCCGTGGGCTTTCTAGGGAACACCCCCATCACAGGCAGCCAGAGTTCACAAAATCATGGAATGGTTTGGGTTGGAAGGGACCTTAAAGATCATCCAGTGCCACCCCCTGCCCTGGGCAGGGACACCTCCCACCAGCCCAGGTTGCTCCAAGCCCCGTCCAACCTGGCCTTGAACCCCTCCAGGGATGGGGCAGCCACAGCTTCTCTGGGCAACCTGGGCCAGGGGCTCGCCACCCTCACAGCAAACAATTTCTTCCTCAGATCTCATCTAAATCTCCCCTCTTTCAGTTTAAAACTGTTCCCCCTTGTCCCATGGCTCCCCTCCCTGCTCCAGAGTCCCTCCCCAGCTTTCCTGGAGCCCCTTTAGGGACTGGAAGGGGCTCCAAGGTCTCCCCGGAGCCTTCTCTTCTCCAGGCTGAACCCCCCCAGCTCTCTCAGCCTGTCCCCACAGCAGAGGGGCTCCAGCCCTCGGATCATCTCCGGGGCCTCCTCTGGCCCCGCTCCAACAGCTCCGTGACCTTCTTGTGCTGAGGGCTCCAGAGCTGGACGCAGTGCTCCAGGTGGGGTCTCCCCCGAGCGGAGCAGAGGGGTAGAATCCCCCCCCTCGCCCTGCTGCCCACGCTGCTGGGGATGCAGCCCAGGCTGCGGGGGGTTTCTGGGCTGCCAGCGTGTATTGCCTGCTCGTGTGGAGCTTCTCGTCCACCAGCACCCCCAAGTCCTTCTCCTCAGGGCTGCTCTCCAGCCATTCTCCACCCAACCTGGATTTGTGCCTGGGGTTGCCCTGACCCAGGTGCAGGACCTTGCACTCGGCCTGCTTGAACTTCATGGGGTTGGCAGGGTCCCACCTCTCCAGCCGGTCCAGGTCCCTCTGGATGGCATCCCGCCCCTCCAGCGTGTCGACCGCGCCACACAGCCTGGTGTCATCGGCAAACTTGCTGACGGGGGCACTCAACCCCACTGTCCATGTCACCGACAAAGATGTTAAACAGCACGGTCCCAGTACTGACCCCTGAGGAACACCAGTCATCACTGGTTTCCATGTGGACATGGAGCCGTTGACCGCAACCCTCTGAGTGCGGCCATCCAGCCAGTTCCTTATCCACCGAGTGGCCCATCCATGAAATCCATGCCTTTCCTTGGTCAAATCCATGCCTTTCCTTGGTCCCTGGGCCACTGGGGCGAGGGACGGGCCACGGATGCTGGGGGGGGGGGGCGGGGGGGCGCTGGGGGTCGGACGGCTGGGTTTCGTCGGCCTTTTTCTGACCTCTCTCTTTGCCTCCGTTGAGTGCGATGGGGCCAACATCCATGGGGAAAATGCCTCCCAGCCTACGCCGTGGGTCCTGGCTCACTCTCCTTGGCCCGTCTGCGTTTCCCCAGCTAAACTGAGAGGACGAGTTGGGGGGGGGGGGGGGGGGGGGGGGGGCGTAAAAAAATAGGGAGATCCAAAGTTTTAACCCAACGAGGTGGCAAAGTTTGCGTCTCCTCCCGACCGGCGCTGAGGGGGAGTCTCCGGCTCTCTTGTCGTTAATTCAAGTCATTAAATCTCCTGCGCCGGGGTGTATTCCTCCCCGGCACCGCTTGCCCTGCCCGTTTGATCTCTAAGTACCAAAAGTACCGCCTCGGGCTGCCACATCGGCATCCTCGGTCGCCATAGGAACGGGAGCTGGGGGGGGTCCCCCGCGCCCCGCTCCCCCGGGGCCCAGCTCCTGGGGCTGAGCTCTAACGAGCTTCTGAAGTCGGGTTTATCAAGGCCGGGTGACACGGCCCCCCCCAAGAAAAAAGGCCGGCGGGCTGAAAGGTAGAGTTTTTTATCTGAGCCGGGGAGCACAAAGACAGAGGTTATTGGTGTCAAAGAACTTGCAGACGCAGAGGCTAAACTGCTATTACATTTTCCTCAGCGGAGGAAGGCGAGGGGGGGTGTCGGGGGGGGGTGTGTGTTGAAAACCGGGAGACCTTCGGCGGGGAAGGCGCAGGCTTGGAATCGGGTGGGAGGAAGAGGAGGGAGGGGATGGAGATGTCTGGGATGGGGAGGGCAGGTCGGGGGATGGGGGGGGCTCAGGGCTCTGCCACCGATGCGTTGTAAGACCCCGGCTGCCGGCAGGGATGGGCTGCAGCCCCCTCGGCTTCCCGCCTGGAAAATGGGGAGGTTAAACTGGCGCGTTCCCCATAAACCCTTCTGCCGGCGCTGCTTCGGCTGTGAACTCTCTGTAGGGAATTCATCCGTCCGTCTCTACACATCCACCTCGTGAATGGTTTTCCCGAAGACACCCCAGGCGGATGAAGGGCCCTTTTCCAGCAGAGTCTGTGTCTGGATCCTGTGGAGACCCTTCCCCAGCCAGCTCTACCCGTGGGGCAGAGCTCGGGGCTCCGGTCCCGCTGGAATCCCCCGGAGCGGGGCAGGGGGGCTGTGCAGGTGGTGCAGCTCATGGTGGGGCCGGTGGCTTGAGCTCCTGGGCTTACAGCTCTTTGGCTTGGAACCGAACGGGCACTTTTGGAGACTTTTGGAGACTTTTGGAGACAAATGTAGTGGCTGATGTGCAGGCTGTGCTCCAGGACCCACCGATGCAGCCTGGTGTGCTCAGGATGCGGCCAAGTGGGGGGGATTCTGCCCCTCTGCTCCGCTCTGGGGAGACCCCCCTGCAGTGCTGCCTCCAGCTCTGGAGCCCTCAGCACAAGAAGGACACGGAGCTGTTGGAGCGGGGCCAGAGGAGGCCCCGGAGATGATCCGAGGGCTGGAGCCCCTCTGCTGTGGGGACAGGCTGAGAGAGCTGGGGGGGTTCAGCCTGGAGAAGAGAAGGCTCCGGGGAGACCTTGGAGCCCCTTCCAGTCCCTAAAGGGCCTCCAGGAAAGCTGGGGAGGGACTCTGGAGCAGGGAGGGGAGCTATGGGATGAGGGGGGACGGTTTTAAACTGGAAGAGGGGAGATTTAGATGAGATATTGGGAAGAAATTGTTTGCTGTGAGGGCGGTGAGCCCCTGGCCCAGGGTGCCCAGAGAAGCTGTGGCTGCCCCATCCCTGGAGGGGTTCAAGGCCAGGTTGGACGGGGCTTGGAGCAACCTGGGCTGGTGGGAGGTGTCCCTGCCCAGGGCAGGGGGGTTGGAACACGATGATCTTTAAGGTCCCTTCCAACCCAAACCATTCCATGATTCCATGGCGCCGGAGCAGCAAGGTGCTGCTTTGGGAGCTCCTTGCCCATGGCCAGCACAACCCGGCTGTGGCTACCATGTGCCAGCATCATCCCGTCCCGGGGCTGTGACAGGCAGCGGGGGACAGTGACCTTACCCAAAACAAGGGTGTTTGCAGCACAGCCCCCGGGCGCAGCTTTCCACCGCGTACCCCCACACCCCCCCCTACCCCACGGTGGCCCCAGGCGCTGCTGCAGTAGCCGCAGTCCCCGCTCCAGCAGCGGCGGGTGCCACGTCCCTCCGGGGGCTCCCGCAGCCCCGGGGAGCTGCCACTTTGCCGCTGGTGGCCCAAAGGCGGCTCAGCCCTGGGGGGACACACACACACACACACATCCCCACTCCCCACCACGAGTGATGTGCCGGAGCTGCCCGACTCCCCTCCCTGACACCCTCCGCTCTCTAATTGCTGACAGTTATTTACTGTAAAGACAGGCGCGCGCGCACCGCCGGCTCTGACAACACCTGTCAAAACCCCACCAGAAACTACAGCTTTACGTCTTTATTTCCCCTCTTTCCCCAAACGGATCTGGATTCTCTCCCCCCCCCACCTCCCCCTTCCTTGAGCCTGCCGCCTTCCCGGCAGTGCCTGGGTGGTGGTGGTGGTGGTGGGGTGTCCCCATGCCCCCATCCCCATCCCGGGACCCCCCCCCCTCTCCCGCTCCATGCCTGGCTGCCCGCTGACGGACG
The DNA here is from genome assembly GCA_008658365.1 of Alca torda. NCBI lineage: Eukaryota > Metazoa > Chordata > Aves > Charadriiformes > Alcidae > Alca > Alca torda. Next base: position 4,314,827 of record CM018096.1, read on the forward strand.
GATCCCACCGCCCGCCCGCTTGTTGATTTGCCGTCTCTCCGGCCCTTTCCGTGTTCCGACATAATTGGTTCTGCTCCGAGCGGTAAACACTGATGTGCCGCGCATCGCTGAGCCCTAAACGGCACCTACACGCAATTAAAATAACTGGGCGCCCACCTAGCTCTGATTTCACCCCCCCCCCTACCCAACCCATCACCTCCCCGGCGCTTTTCTCCCTTCATCCGCTTTTCCTTCGCCTTTTGTTCCGTCTCGGCTGCGCCGTCCCTCCTGGCTCCTCTCGGAGCGGGGACGGCGATGTGTCTCGCTCCGACGCGGTGGCCCATGGTCCATGGTGGAGGTGGGGGGGGCAGAGGTCCGGGACCACCGTGTCCTCGGCACCGGCGCAGAATGAGCCCCCCGGCGCCGGGGAGATGCCGCTCCAGCCCGAGCCCATGAAATATAATGAAGGCCCGAGGGACTGCGCCAGCTCCTCGGTTAAAAACTATGCTGTTATATTTAGACAAGGTAACTAGAGCCCCCCCCGGACAGCCGGGAGTACGATTATTTTTGTTGTTGTTGTTTAATGATTCCATAATCTGATATAATACCGTGGCCTGTAAGACATAATGAAGACCTGGGGGAGTTGCCGCCTTGGCAGCATTAAAGGGCCTGTGCGTGGGGCCGCGGACAGGTTGGGGGGGGGGGTTTGGAACTTGGATGCCATCAAACATGGTTTTTCCTCTGGATTTGTTTGACACGAGGGTGAGGGAACCCAGCAGCCGATGGGGGGAAATGGTCGCCAAGGCGGTGGTGCTCAAACCGACGCTTTGCTTGTGCCAGGAGAGAGATGAGGGGGGTCCCGTCGGGGCTCGGGAGGCGGGGGGGGGGTGGTGCTGCCATGTGCTGGGGTGGTCGCGGTTATGGTGGTCTTCGGGCGGCAGCGATGGCCAGAGCGGGACGGCGAGGCGGGGGGAGGCGCAGCCACGTCCGGAGAGCGCGGATGCTCCCGCCCCGAGTCACCGGGTGTTTGCGCAAACGCCTTACGCGGGGTTTTAGGCGGTTTTAAGCGGTTTTAAGCACTGACAGCCCTGCGCGGGGATCGCGGCAGCGTGGGGGGGAGCGGCTGGGGGCACAGGGGGTGCCGGGGGGGGCCGTGGCACGGCGGAGCCACAGTTCACCCACGGCGAAGCCCCGGCTGAGCCCGCGGAGCCAGCGCCGAGGTATCCGCTGACGGGACCGGAGCTGCCGAGGGACACGCGTGGGGCAGAGCCGGCGTCCGCGCTTCCCAACGGGCGATAACGGGGACAGGTTATTTGGTGACGGCCACACAACCTGGGGGGGGGACACTCACACACGTTTGCCCAAAACGCAGTGACACTACACATGTCCAGGACCAGCGTCATCCTCAAATCTCTCCTCTGCGTCCGTTTTGCAGCGGATCCTCACCCGGAGGGCTTTGTCCCCCATCCCATGGTGGCGTCGCCATCGTGTCTTGGCGAGGAGGGAACCTGCCGGCGAGACCCCCGCGGATGCGGAGCGGGAATGCGCCGGCACCTTCCCGCTTTTTGCGCATGTCTGGGTTTCCCCGTGCCGGCGGATAACCTAATCCCATTTTAGGCCTCGGAGAGAGCTGGCGGATCCCTCCCCTGGGAGCCGGCGTGCGGCGGGGGGGGTGGTCTGTAATGAATTCCTATCATTCCCGCACAAAGGTAGCGCGCAGGAGTGCGCGCTGCGGAAAATATGAGGGTCGCTGCCCTATCATCCCTGGGAGACATCCGTCCTACATCAGTGATTCCCGCTGACAGGCAGGCAGCCCTGGGAGGCCAGTGCCGGCCTCGCCTTCCTCGGCTCTTTCCTGCCTGGAAAATGCCTTTTTCTGTCCCAGGAAGGGGTTTGACGCCCGGCTCCGGGTTGTATTTCACCCCCGTCGCTCACACGAGCGGGTCGTGGGCCCCCGCACGGGCATCGCTCTGCGGCGCCCGTCCCCCCCGCGCCCCGGTTTGGGATTTATGGGCGTTTCAGCAGCCCCCGGCAAAGGGCGTAAAAGATCCTGCCCCGCGTCCTGGGGGACGCCTCGGCCCCACGACGCCCGTTGGGGCAGCTCAGGGGGACGGGAGCCCAGGCACGACGCTCTGGGGGTCCCAGGGTGCCGTCTGCGTGGGGGCGGGGACGGACCCTGCAAACCCCCCGTTGGGGAGGGAGCAGCCGCCTCTCCCAGCCCGTGCGTGGGGGTCCCTGTGGCAGGAGGGGGGGGGGCGTCCCCAGGAGCCGTGCCCCCCCTTCCAGCTCCCTGCTCTCCCTCCTGTCTGGTTTTTATTTATTTCATTTCTTATTTCCTCGGTGGGAAAATGCCGTAATGAAACCCGGCCTCCTCCGAAGACGGGTTTTCCTACGGCTCCGTGGCTCGGGCCGGGATGTTTCACCTCGGGAGCTGCCAATCCGTCTCTGTCAAGCTGTCAGCCCCGCTGCCGGGGCCGCAGCCACGCTGCAATTCAAAGTGGATTAACTCTTTGGGCTGCCCCCCCCCGTCCTCCCCTTCCCCTTCCACTTGGGTGGGTTCAGGCCAAACAGAAAAACCCTCTTTTTTCCTCCCCGGCGCTTTCCATATTCAAAAGCTCCTGGAGCGCGGGCGGGCGGGCGGGATGGTTTGTGCTCGGTCCCCGGGGGGGTAGGGGGGGGGTTTGGGGACCTGGTGGGGGGAATCCGTGGCGATGCTGGGATCCGTGGCACCGTGCCATGTCCTAACGGGGCACTTGTGGGAAGGGCTCACGGGGATGGAGGGGCCCGGCCACCCGCTGCCCATCCCTGGCCGCGAAGGGGCGAAGGGCTGCGGACCCCCTGCAAAGCCCCTGGCCATTGAGCTGAGCCCTGCGGCTCGGTCCCAGCTGGCTGTGGGGCTGGGGAGCTATGGGGCTGGGAGCTGTGGGGCTGGGAAGCTATGGGGCTGGGAAGCTATGCATCTGGGGGCTGTGGGGCTGGGAAGCTTTGGGTCTGGGGGCTGCAGGGCTGGGGAGCTATGGGTCTGGGTGGTGCCGGGCTGGGGAGCTATGGGGCTGGGGGCTGCAGGGCCACGGGGCTGGGGGCCTGGGGGCTGCAGGGCTGGAGGCTGTAGGGCTGCAGCGCTATGGAGCTGGGGGCTGTAGGGCTTCGGGGCTATGGGGCTGGATGCTGCTGGGCTGGGGAGCTATGGGGCTGGAGGCTGTGGGGCTATGGGGCTGGGAGCTGCAGGGCTGGGGAGCTATTGGGCTGCGGGCCTGGGAAGCTGTGGGGCTGGGGAGCTATGGGGCTGAGGGCTGCAGGGCTATGGGGCTGGGGGCTGTGGGGCTGTGGATCTATGGGGCTGGGGGGTCTTTGCTTGTTTCCCCATGTGATCGGATTTCCCCCAACCCCCCCCCCCCCCCCAAGCCCTCCCCGGCGCCGGCAGGAGCCGGGGCTGTTGCCGAGCGCTGGGTTCGGGCGACCCGAGTCCACGGTGACGGCCGCTGCCTCCCCGCCACCCACCCCCCCCGGGATGCGGCCCCGGGCCCGGGCGGCCCGTGAGGGGCACCGGCACTAGGGGGGGGTGTTGGCTAAGCCATGAGCTGCTGCGGCGGCTGCTGCGCGCCCGGCCTCAACTTTGGGGGAAAACCGCAGGATTTTGGAATTGGGGACCTCGGGCTTCCACCCCGGGACTGGGCAGCCCTTGCGGCTCGGCCGGGGGCTATGGGGTGCGTCTCCATCACCCCGGGCTTGGGGACGAAGGGCTGCGGACCCCCTGCAAAGCCCCCGGCCATTGAGCTGAGCCCCTGCGGCTCGGTCCCAGCTGGTTGTGGAGCTGGGGAGCTGTGGGGCTGGGGAGCTGCGGGGCTGGGGGTTACGGGGCTGGGGAGCTATGGGGCTGGGAAGCTATGGGGGGTGTGTGTGTGTGTGTGCCTGGGGAGGGGTCTCAGGGGTCCCACGGCCACCCTGCAGCTCCCGGGGGGTGCTGACTCCAGCCGCCCTCTTGCCATGGCGGGTTTAACCCTGACCAGGCTGTCCGTCCATCCATCCCCTCGGCAGCCCATGGCTGTCCGTCCATCCATCCCCTCGGCAGCCCATGGCTGTCCGTCCATCCATCCCCTCGGCAGCCCATGGCTGTCCGTCTATCCGTCCCCTCGGCAGGCCATGGCTGTCCGTCCATCCATCCCCTCGGCAGCCCATGGCTGTCCATCCGTCCCCTCAGTAGGCCATGGCTGTCTGTCCGTCTGTCCCCTCGGCAGGCCATGGCTGTCCGTCCATCCGTCCCCTCGGCAGGCCATGGCTGTCCGTCCGTCCGTCCCCTCGGCAGCCCATGGCTGTCCGTCCATCCATCCCCTCGGCAGCCCATGGCTGTCCGTCCATCCGTCCCCTCGGCAGCCCATGGCTGTCTGTCCGTCCATCCATCCCCTCGGCAGCCCATGGCTGTCGGTCCATCCATCCATCCCCTCGGCAGCCCATGGCTGTCCGTCCATCCGTCCCCTCGGCAGCCCATGGCTGTCCGTCTATCCGTCCCCTCGGCAGGCCATGGCTGTCCGTCCATCCATCCCCTCGGCAGCCCATGGCTGTCCATCCGTCCCCTCAGTAGGCCATGGCTGTCCGTCCATCCGTCCCCTCGGCAGGCCATGGCTGTCCGTCCGTCCGTCCCCTCGGCAGCCCATGGCTGTCCGTCCGCCCATCCCCTTGGCAGGCCATGGCTGTCCATCTGTCCGTCCCCTCGGCAGGCCGGGGGGCTGCTTGGTGCTGGGGTTGGTGCTGGCCCCAGCCGGGTTCGTTCCCTGGGACGGTGGCTCCAGGTTGAGCCCCCGCTGCCGGGATACGTGTGGGGAGCGGGAGGCTGTTCCCAAGGAGCTCTTGCCTTTCCCTCATTAACTCCTTTTGGTGTTTCCGTAACTCCAGCTCGGCTCCTCCAGACGCTGAACAAACCCCTGGGCTGCGGGAGGAGCGAGTGCTCAGCCCGGCCGTCCCCCGGCAGCCCCGATCCCCCCCCATCTGCCCCACCGGGGGGGGACATTTGCCCTGGAGGCGGCTGCCCCAGCCCTGCCGGGGGGCTGCGTTCATCAAAAAATGGGTTTTATCCCTATCAGCCGCCCGGATAAGGAGAGCCTGGGCTTTGGCACCCTGTGGGCACAGCTCCCTCCTGCCTGGGCTCCGGGGAATTCCTGAGCCCCGGGGGGGCAGGCAGCCCCCGCTGCAAAAATAACCAAAATATACACTGCTCCCGATGGCGGAGGTGACCACGGGAGGGAAGGAGGGAGGGGATGGAGCCGGGAGCAGATCCCTGCCATCCGGCTCCCAGCCCCAGCAGAGCCGGGGGGACGCGGCCGCAGCCCTGCGACGGGAGCGTGAGCCTGCTCCGAGCGATGCCAGGCTGCGAGCGGGGGGTCCCGGGGTCCCCCCCCCGCAGGGTCACCTCCATCTGACCTTGAGAGACGTCCCCGCCTGCCTCAGTTTCCCCTGCCACGGTGGTGTGGTCTGGACCGGGCTGGTTTTAGAGGTGCATGAACACCCAGGTGACATTCCCCATCATTTTCCAATCCCCCCCCACCTTGGCAAAGGGGTTTAATTAATGTTTGGGGATCGCTGCCGCGGGAGGTGCGGGCGTCTCCCGCTGCAGAGCGCTGCTGTGGTGCCAGGGGCCATGGCGGGCACAAAGCGGGAGAGGGGATCCATGCCCGGCCCTGCCGGATTTGGGGGCTGGGGGTTTTAACAAGCATCGGACGAGGCCGCCCGAGGGACAGGGATGAAGCCAGCGGCGAGTTCCAGCGTCCCCGTCCGACCCCCCGCCATCCCGGGAGGGTGTTCCCCGAGTCGGGCAGGGTGGTGCTGGGCTCCGGCCACCCCGGGTGATGGAGGAGCCACGCATGGCCAGCAGGTCGGCGCGGTGGCTCGTGGCCCTCGCCGGCCCCATGCTGGTCCGAGCCACCCGCGGTCAGGGGTTTGCCACCAGCGCAGCCCCGGGGAGCGGAGAGGCACGATGTGGCCACTCATGAGCCGGCGGAAATGGCGCTTCTGGCTGCTCCGTGCTGTGGGGTTTCCGACATTTGGGTCGATTAATGGATTTGTCTCTTCCCCCCACCCCCTTTTTCCCCCCCTCCTCCCCCGTCCTCCCCACTCCTGCCCCTTTTTGCCCCCTCCTGCCCCTTTCCCCCCCCCTTGCCCTGTCCCCCCCGCCCCTTCCCCCCAGCCCCTTTTTCCCCCCCCACCCCTTTTCCCCCCTCCTGCCCCTTTTTCCCCCCTCCTGCCCCTTTTTCCCCCCTCCTGCCCCTTTCCCCCCGCTTCTCCCCCCTCCTGCCCCATCCTCCCCCCTCCTACCCCATCTTCCCCCCTCCTGCCCCCTTCCCCCCCCCGCCCCTTTACCCCCCCGCCCCATCCTCCTCCCTCCTGCCCCGTCCCCCCTCCTGCCCCCCCTCCTCCTGCCCCCTTTCCCTCCTCCTGCCCCCCCTCCTCCTGCCCCCTTTCCCTCCTCCTGTCCCCCCTCCTGCCCCATCTTCTCCCCTCCTACCCCATCTTCCCCCCTCCTGCCCCCTTTCCCCCCCCACCCCTTTACCCCCCCGCCCCATCCTCCTCCCTCCTGCCCCATCCCCCCTCCTGCCCCCCCTCCTCCTGCCCCCTTTCCCTCCTCCTGTCCCCCCTCCTCTTTCTCCTTCTCCCTTCTCCTCCCTCCTGCCCCCTTTCCCCCCTCCTGCCCCTTTCCCCCCCTGCCCCTTCTCCCCCTCCTGCCCTGTACCCCCGTGCCTCTTTCCCCCCCCTCCTGCCCCTTTTTCCCCCCTCTCCTGCCCCGTCCTCCCCCCTCCTGCCCCCTTCCCCCCCCGCCCCTTCTCCCCCCTCCTGCCCCCCCTCCTCTTTCTCCTTCTCCCTTCTCCTCCCTCCTGCCCCCTTTCCCCCCTCCTGCCCCGTCCCCCCTCGCCCCTTTCCCCCCCCTCCTGCCCCTTTTCCCCCCCCTCCCGCCCCATCCTCCTCCCCTCCTGCCGGTGGTTGCCTAGGACCAGCCATAAATTACCCCTCAATTTCTCCCGCGACCCCCCCCCCCGCCCCCTGCCCGCCCCCTCCCTGGCACTGGGGGGGGGGTCAGTGCCGGTGGATGCCGGGGGGCATCGGCATGACCACCCCTCCCCGCCACAGCACTGGGGGACACGGAGCGTGGGGTCCCCCCACTCCCACCCTGTGGGACGGAGCTGGAGCCGGGAAAGCTCCCAGGGGCCCTCCCGGGCCCCTTTTTTTCCTGTTGCAGCGAAATTATATCCAGCCCCGGCCGCTCCCGGCCGCTCCTCACCTTTGACGTGGGAAGAAGTTTTTTTTTGGTTGTTTTTTTTTTTTTTTAATTTCTTTCCGTAGCAAATATTTTCCCTAATTTCTAGGCCGATACGATTAAAGCTAAAGGAGCGGGGTGTAAATTATACCTCCCTGCAACCGGCCTCTCCCCCCAGCCCCCCCGAGTAGCTGGGGGTTGGAAATATGAGGCTTTGCAATAATTAAGGCAAATAGTTGTTTTTGTTTGGGAAGGAAAAACAATTTTGCTCTTAGAAAGAAGGCAAGGAGCTGGGGAGCACGGGCTGGGAGTGTGCTGGGATGTACTGGGTGGAGCTGGGATGTGCTGGGATGTGCTGGGCTGCACTGAGTGGAGCTAGGATGCACTGGGCTGAGCTGGGATGTACTGGGCTGAGCTGAGCTGGGCTGTACTGGGATGTATTGGGTGGAGCTGGGATGTATTGGGATGTACTGGGATGTACTGGGTGGAGCTGGGATGTGCTGGGATGTGCTGGGCTGCACTGGGATGTACTGGGATGTGCTGGGATGTACTGGGCTGCACTGGGTGGAGCTGAGATGTGCTGGGCTGAGCTGGGTGGAGCTGGGCTGCACTGAGCTGGGATGTACTGGGTGGAGCTGGGATGTGCTGGGATGTACTGGGCTGCACTGCATGGAGCTAGGATGCACTGGGCTGAGCTGGGCTGGGCTGTACTGGGATGTACTGGGTGGAGCTGGGCTGCACTGGGATGTACTGGGTGGAGCTGGGATGTGCTGGGATGTGCTGGACTGCACTGGATGGAGCTAGGATATACTGGGCTGAGCTGGGATGTACTGGGCTGAGCTGAGCTGGGCTGCACTGGGATGTACTGGGATGTGCTGGACTGCACTGGGTGGAGCTGAGGTGTGCTGGGCTGAGCTGGGGTATGCTGGGATGTGCTGGGATGTGCTGGGATGTACTGGGAAGAGCTGGGTGGAGCTGGGCTGCACTGGGCTGAGCTACACTGAGCTGGGCTGCACTGGGATGTACTGGGCGGAGCTGGGATGTGCTGGGATGTACTGGGCGGAGCTGGGATGTACTGGGCTGCACTGGGTGGAGCTGGGCTGCACTGAGCTGGGATGTGCTGGGCGGAGCTGGGATGTACTGGGATGTGCTGGGCAGAGCTGGGATGTACTGGGATGTACGGGTAACGGGCGCTTTCTCATTTGTGTTCCTCAAGCCACAAAATAACGAGGGGCTTGATTGGTCTCAAGGGATACGGTGTCGCTTGATTAATTCACTAATTATTCCTTCAAGGTATCGCCCTCCACCAGGGCCCGATCCTGAGCCAAAGCCCTTCGGAGAGACCCCGGGCAGCGTTTAGGGCAGCTCTCCCAGCCTGGCATCGGCCGCCCCCCCACAGCAATGGGGTGCCGGGGGGCAGGACGGCCCCTCGCTCTGCAAGGGGGGGGGTCCCCGCTCCCCATGTGCCCCGCACTCTGCCGAGCTCCGCACCCTTCCCTGGAGCGGGGAGCTGGGAAACACCTATTGCTTGGAGGTTCACGGGATCCCCCAGCTCTATCGGGGGGGGGTCCAACACAGGCGCTGCCCCCCCCCCCGGGACCCCTTGCCCCCGCTGCTGGAGCCCCGCTGTGAACGCCTGGTGTTTTCCCTGCTTAGGGCTTTCCCGTTGGGGCTGAATTTCTCAGTCGAGGCGTTTTTTCCCCGTAATTTCAGCCAAATTTGTGTAGCTGTTTCCAAGAGCAAGGCTTTGGGTAAAAGACCTTTTATTTTTATTTTAAAAATTGGCTTAAAATATTCTAGTGACCTTTTTTCTTTCGAGTGCCGGGCGCCTGGGAGAAGGGACACGGAGCCTGGCACGGCGGGGGGGTGGGTGGTGGGGGTGGCAGCTCCATCCCGGCTCCGGTTGGGATCCTGGACCCGGCGAGGGCTCGGCAGTTTGCGGGGAGGAGCCGGGGGGGGCCTGGGGGTGTCCCACAGGCTGCGTCCCCACTGGCTGGCCAGAGCTGGGGGGGGAGAGCCGGTGTCCCCGGCATCACTTCTGCCAGTGCTCGAACAATTCCACAGCCTAAATGAGGCCAAATAGGCAAAATCTGGAGGCTGGGATTGCTGGGAGAGCTCAGCCCTGAGCTCACCCCGCGTTTCTGGGGGGGGGCAGTAAAGGCCTGTCCCCAGTGCAGACCCCAATCCAGACTCCAATCCAGACCTTTCCATCACCGGGAGGTGATGGAAATCCTGCTCAGTCCCTCGACGCCATGGCCTGAGCTGGGCCAGGCCCCCTGTCCCCCCGCTCCCAGCCCTCGGGGGTCCCCTTGGCCCCGTGTTTCCCCTTGATGTTGGTCTTGTTCTTCTCTTCAGCGAGGAGCCAGGGGTGGGGGGTGGGGGGGGGGGCCGTGCACCTCCCGCTTTTGGCTTTCTCACCCGTGTTTGAAATTTATGTTTTTTGATCTTAGGTGGCATTTTGTGAGTCTCCTGCCAGCAGCCCCCATCCTACTGTCATTCATGGATGTGATGTCCTCGCTCATGGGTGGGATGTCCTCATTCATGGGTGGGATGTTGTCATTCATAGATGTGACATCCTCATTTATGGATGTGACATCCTCACTCATGGGTGGGATGTCCTTGCTCAGGGGTGGGATGTCCTTGCTCAGGGGTGGGATGTCCTCATTCATGGATGGGATGTCCTCATTCATGGATGTGACATCCTTGCTCATGGGTGGGATGTCCTCATTCATGGTTCTGATGTCCCCGCTCATGGATGTGACACCCTCATTCATGGATGTGATGTCCTCATTCATGGATGTGATGTCCTCGCTCATGGGTGGGATGTCCCCACTCATGGGTAGGATGTTGTCATTCATGGGTGGGATGTCCTCACTCGTGGGTGGGATGTCCTCATTTATGGGTGGGATGTCCTCATTCATTGTTCTGATGTCCCCACTCATGGATGTGACATCCTCATTCATGGATGGGATGTCCCCACTCATGGGTAGGATGTCCTCATTCATGGATGTGATGTCTCCGCTCATGGATGGGATGTCCTCATTCATGAATGTGACATCCTCATTCATGGCTGGGATGTCCCCACTCATGGGTGGGATGTCCTCACTCATGGGTGGGATGTCCTCATTCATGGATGGGATGTCCTCATTCATGGATGTGACATCCTCGCTCATGGGTGGGATGTCCTCATTCATGGGTGGAATGTCCCCACTCGGGGACGTGGCTCCCCGTGCCGCGGCCAGGCAGCTCACCGCAACCAAAAATCCCACCATCCCTCGTCCCGCGGAGGGGGCTCCATCTGTCCTCCCCAGTGCCAGCCCCGGTGCCGCGGCAGAGCGCGGTGGCCGTGGCGAGGGTGGCTGTGGCCCGCGGTGGCCCTGGCCGGCGGGGACACGGGGACAGGGCTGGTGGCACGGGAGGTGCCGCCGGTGCCCTGTGCTTCCCGTCAGCGTTTTCCTGGAGCGCGGCAAAGAGAAGCGAGACGTTAATGCAAATTATCGGTTAATTTTATCCCTGGATCGGAGGTGACAAAATGTTTATGCATTGGGGGGGGGTAATCTGAATTCCCTCCTCCCCCCCGGTGTCCGGCTGCTCCGGCCCTGCCCTTGGCTGTGTCCCGGCTGCAGGACACGTCCCCATCCCTGTCCCCGTCCCCCATAGCGTGAGCTGCTGCCTGCCCCTTCCCAACGTAACCCCCCCACTTTGCAACACCCCCCCCCGCCAAAGCAGCCCCAACCCCCCCGTACACCCTCACACCCCCCTGAGCCCTTCCCGCCCTCCAGGGAAAGGCCCCCCCAAACCTCCCCCCTCGTGTGCTGCACCCCCAATGCAGACCTTTGCAGAGGGACCCCCCACCCTCCAAGTGTGACACCCCCCCCCCATTTCCAAAGATCCTGCTGCCCTCCCAGTGTGACCCCCCCCGCTTGCACAGGGATCCCCCACCCCCCTGGTGTGACACCCCGCTTTTGCAGAGGGACCCCCCGCCCTCCTGGTGTGACACCCCCCCCCCTTTCCCAAAGATCCCCCCCCACCCTCCCAGTGCGATTTCCCCATTCCCAAAGCCCCCCCCGGCTCTGCCGGTGTGAGCCCCCCCCCGCGTTTGCAGAGGGACCTGCCGGTGTGACCCCCCCCCCACCCTTCCAAAGGTGTCACCCCCCCCTCCCGGTGTGACACCCCTCTTCCCAAAGGGACCCCCCCCACCCTCCCGGTGTAACGCTCCCCCCTTCCCCTTCCCAAAGGCCCCTCCCTGCCCTCCCGGTGTGACCTCCCCCTCCCCGTTTGCCGAAGGAAGCCTCGCCCTCCCAGTGTGACCCCCCCCCATTCCCAAAGCCCCCCCCGGCCCTGCCGGTGTGACCCCCACCCCCGTTTGCAGAGGGACCCGCCGGTGTGACCCCCCCCCTCTTTCCAAGCCCCCCCCCTCGCTCGCACCCCGCCCTCCGGTGCCTGTTCCACCCCCCCCCCCCGCAGAGGAGGGGCCGCGGCGGCGCGCGGGGCCCCGCCCTGGTCCCGCGCCGGGCGCGCGCGCGGCGGCGGCGGCGGCCGCCGGTGGCAACAATGTGTCAGAGGCGGCGGCGGAGGGGGCGTGGCCTGCGCGCGGGGCGGGGCGTGGCCTGCGCGCGGGGCGGGGCGTGGCCGCGCGGGGCGGGGCGGGGGCGCGGGCGGCGGGCGCAGCATGGCGCGGCGGCACTGAGGGAGCAGCGGCCTCCCCGGCCCGGCCTTTGTCTCTCCGGTGTCCCCGCAGCGGAGGAACCCGCGCCCGGGGCGGGGGGCCGAGCCCTCACCGTCCCCGCTCCCCTCCCGCCGGTGCGGGGAGCAGCGCCGGGGCTCGGGACCGGGCGGCGGCGGCGGCGGCGGCGCCCGCAGGAACTTGGCCGAAGTTCGGCGGGCGTTGAGGAGCGGTAGGAGGCGGGGAGGTTCCCGGTACCGGGGCGCCGCGGGAACCGGCCGGTCCCCGCCGCCCGGGCGCGGGATGCGGCTGCCCCGGCGCCGCCGCACAGCGGCCGCCCCCAACTTTCCCCCGCTGACGGCGCCCGGGGCCGCGGGCGATGGTGAGGGTTGGCCGCCCGCCCGCCGCCGCCCGCCGCCGGCCCCAGGGCTCCGCCGGCCGCCGCCGCCGCCCCGCCGCCCCCTGAAGCGGCCGGAGCCGCGCCCGCCGCCGGCCGGGACGATGGTGCGCTGGGAGGCGGCCGCGCTGCTTGCCGCGCTCGTCGGTGTCTGCGTCTGGACCGACGAGACCGGGAAAGTTATCTCGGATCGGTACTGCCGTCTACTGGAACGGGAGCAACCCCAGGTGAGGCCGGGGCGGCGGGGACCGGGACCGGGCGGCGGTGGGGGCCGGGCTGCAGCGACGCCCAAGTTTTAGGCTTTTATTTCCCCCCCTACACACACCCCTCGGTGAACCCGCAGCCGCCCGCCCGGTCGGTGACAGGCGGATCGGGTCCCGCTCCAGCCCCCGGGGTTCTCCGGTGTTTACCGGGCGGCCCCGGTTTGCTCCGGTGAACGGTCCGGGGGGCTCGGTGCGGGTCCCCGCCGGTGCCTCTCCGCCGGGGCTGCCTCCTCCGGTTGACCCCCCAAAGTTCCCCCCGGGGATGGGGGGGCGCTGCGGCAGCCCCGGGAGCAGCGGCGGCGGGCGGGTCGCGGTCCCCGTGGGGGCGGCGGGGCTCCGCCAGCCCCTCCGCGCCCAACTTCGGGGAAGTTCGAGTTCCTCCTCCCCGCCGGTCCCGTGTCCCCCCCTCCCCCGTTCCCCGGTCCCTCTCCCCGGGGGTTGGGGGGGCCTCGGCGAAGGTGCTGCGGAAAAAGCCCGAAATACGCCCAAAAGCGGCGGGTGCTGCCGGCGGCGGCCGCGGGAGAGTCGGGAATAACGATTTTGGGGCTGAAACGGCAAAATGGGGCGGTGCGGGGCAGCTGCGGTCCCTTTGGTTCTCCCCCCGCCCTCGGCAGAGTGATCGCTGCCGGGTTGGGGTCGTTTCCCTGGTCGGTCTTTGAATTTAAATTTTTTTTTTTAATTTATCTTTTTATTTTTCCAAGCATCCATATTTAATTATTATTTTTTTTTTTTTCTTTTCGGCGAGAGTTTCATTTCTGTTGTATTTCTTTGTTCATAATTCCGAGGAACCCGAAAAACTGTCGGAGAGTTTGAAGCGCGGATGAATTCTCCTCCCGGCTCAGGTGGTTGGGACCCCCCCCCCCCAGCTCTGGACCCCCCCATCACCCTCTTCTCCCCCTTCGGTTACAAACCCAACAGGCCGATTTGGGGGGATTCTTGTAAAAGACGAGGAAAAAAAAGATATCAAAAAAAAACTGTCACCAAACCCACATTTTTTTCCCCCCAATTAAGCAAAGTTAGGGTGGCCCCGGCGGTGTCCCCCGCGGAGCTGGCGGGGGGTGGCATGGCGATGCTCGGGTCACTTCTGCGCCCGTCCCTGGGTAAAACGGGTGTTTCTGTGTCCCCTGAGGGTCCCCGTAGGGTGAGGGGCTGCGGGGGTGGCAGCGTGGCCTGTCTCTTGCCCCCGGGCTGGGGACACCAGTGAGGCGTCCCCTGGGGCGCTGCCCGGCCAGGAGGGGACCCTGGTGGCACCTTCTCCCCATCCTGGTGACACCATCACAGTTTATTAAAGTTCCCGGCGGCGTTTCGGCGGGTGGCCGCAGGTACCCGCAGGCGGTGGGATGCGAGCGTCGTCCTCCGGCCACCGCGTGTCCCCTCGGGGAAGGGGGGGACACCAGCCGGGCGCCATCACCCCCATCCTCATCCCCTCGAAATTGGGGAATGGGGGCGAGCCCGTGCCTTTGTGCGCGGCGGTGCCTTCGCCGCGGGCCGCCTGCCGTGCATATGGATTTTATTATCTCCCTCACATTTTTGTGGGGGATTGTAAGAGGCAGGGATTTCTTCTCTTTTTTTTTTTTTTTTTTTCTTCTTTTCTTTTTTTTTTTGCCCTTTGCAAAGTTTTTGGTTACAGTTCCTGGTCCTCCCCAGCTCCCACATTTTGGGCTCTTTTCTTTTGTTCTCCCAAACGCCAAAAATGTGCGAGGGTCCCCCCAACCCCGGCTCAAACTCCGGCATCCCGGCTGCTGGGGACGAGGGGTCGGGGCCGTGGCTGAGATTGAGCACCCAAAGGTCCCTATGGTGGTGACGGCCACCAAAAGTGCCCCCTTCCCCCCCCGGTGCTCGGGTGACGGGTGTCCTGGGTGTTGGCGTGGGACCTGGCGCCGGTGGTGGCTTTGGAGTGTCCCCACGAGCCACCCACGTCCCCATCGCCCCCTCGTACGCGCCGGGATGGGCACCGCGGGGAATTTATCCTTGGAAATAGGTGGTGGTTCATCATTACATCTATATATACTTTATATTTTATTTTTTTCTTCGAAATCCGATGTTGGCAGGGAAAATATTTTTGAAGCGGGGGGAGAGGCGGCGGGGGGGAATAAAATAGGGCAAAGGAAGTGGGAAGGGATGGGAGGGAAGAGCAGACAATGGCTGGTGGGTTTTGCAGGCACGTCCGCGGCGCCGGGATGTGACCCACATTCCCCCCAACGTTTGGGAGCGCCCCGTGTCGCCATCGCCCGTGTGCTCCGCGCTCCCCGCCTGCGCCGAAGGGCCTGGGGATTCAAGGCAATTTATTAGAGGTTGCAAATATAGAAATCGCCATCGAGTTTTCTGCTTATTTCCCTTTTTTTTTTTTTTTTTTTTTTTGAACCCAGCAGTGGCTTTATTTTGCCTGTCTCCGGAGTTGCTAGAAGACTGGCTCATCCTTAAAAATTAAGAACATATATGCTTTTTCTGGTCCCTTGGTTTCTTTCTTTCTTTTTTTTTTTCTACCCCTCCACCATCTCATTTAATCAGGGGGAAATCAAAAGGGAAATTTTAAAATTAAAAAAAGGAGAGGAAAACAACAACAACAAAAAAAAGGTTAAAACGCCCGGTGCTTGTTTGAACCCCCACAACTGATCTGGCGATAAATATTTATTTATTTTTTCTTCGGGTTTATGTTACAATCTCTGTTTTGTACAAGACACTAATAAATCTCCTGGTCGATACGATTTGCTCAGATTAGAATAATTCTATATTTCATAATTGGGTCTAAATTAAAAATAAGTGGTACCACGGGATGCTGCAATTTGCCTGTTCTGTGGAGATATTTATCCGCTCGCTGTGGATTTCCAGGTTGCTTTTTTTCTATTTTTCTATTTTTTTTAATTTTTAAATGATTTTGTGTAAGCGTGCCTTGGGAAAAGGTTGCACGGGCTTTGCTGGATGTGACTCCTGGGTTGTCCTGGAAATAGCCGAAGGAAGAAGAACGTATCTTTGTGTAATCCGGCGCCGTTTCCGTACCCACATAGTACCGTGGATTTTTTGCCTTCCCGCTGTTTTTCCACCCTGGCGGTGGGATGTGCTGGCAGAACAGGGCCAGAGCTGGTCCTGGGTGCGGGATGATGGGACCAGGGATGGGACCGTGGGGGACCAGACCTCGGCAGGGCTCTGGTGGGGTCTGGCCAGGGCCGGGCTCTTCCTCCATGGGGTTTTTGGGGGGCAGCGTGGGCGCTCCGTGGTTCCCGGTGGTGCGGGAGCCGCTCACCCGGAGGGGTTTTGGGTGGGTTTTGCAGAACCCTGGGTGTCCTGGGGGGTTTTTGGGTGGGTTTGCAGAGCCCTGAGGCATCTCGGAGGGTTTTTGGGTGGGTTTTGCAGAGCCCCAAGGCGTCTCGGAGGGGTTTTGGGTGGGTTTGCAGAGCCCCAAGGTGTCACAGAGGGTTTTTGGGTGGGTTTTGCAGAGCCCCAGGCGTCCCGGAGGGGTTTTGGGTGGGTTTTGCAGAGCCCCAGGCGTCCCGGAGGGGTTTTGGGTGGGTTTTGCAGAGCCCAGGGTATCCTGAAAGGTTTTTGGGTGGGTTTGCAGAGCCCCGAGGCATCTCGGAGGGTTTTTGGGTGGGTTTTGCAGAGCCCTGGGTATCTCGGAGGGTTTTTGGGTGGGTTTTGCAGAGCCCTGGGTATCTCGGAGGGTTTTTGGGTGGGTTTTGCAGAGCCCCGGGTATCTCGGAGGGTTTTTGGGTGGGTTTTGCAGAGCCCCGAGGCATCTTGGAGGGTTTTTGGGTGGGTTTGCAGAGCCCCGAGGCATCTTGGAGGGTTTTTGGGTGGGTTTTGCAGAGCCCCGGGTATCTCGGAGGGTTTTTGGGTGGGTTTTGCAGAGCCCCGGGTATCTCGGAGGGTTTTTGGGTGGGTTTGCAGAGCCCCGAGGCATCTCGGAAGGTTTTTGGGTGGGTTTGCAGAGCCCCGAGGCATCTTGGAGGGTTTTTGGGTGGGTTTGCAGAGCCCCGAGGCATCTCGGAGGGTTTTTGGGTAGGTTTGCAGAGCCCCGAGGCGTCCCAGAGGGGTTTTTGGGTGGGTTTTGCAGAGCCCTGGGTGTCCCGGTGGGTTTTGCAGAGCCCTGGGCATCTTGGAGGATTTTTGGGTAGGTTTTGCAGAGCCCTGGGTGTCCCGCAGGGGGTTTTATGCAGAGCCCCGGGTGCCCAGGAGGGTTTTTGGGTGGGTTTGCAGCCCCGGGACCCGGCAAGAAGCACCACGGGGCGAACCCGGCATCCCGGAGCATCCGCCGGCGGGACGGCATCGCCCACGCAGGGGGGGGGTCTCCAGCTTTGCCCCCCTCGCTCTGCAGCGGGGTTTGACACCGAACATCTCCAGGGCTCTACAGCGTGGCAAAAAAATCGGGGGTTTGGGAAAACTCTGTGCTATGGGGGGGGAAAAAGCTCTGCGGGAAGGAGCGACCCGTCCTTGGAGGGTGTCCCCCCCCTGATCCCGGGACCCCCCCGACCCACGGCCTCGGGGCTGCGACTGGAAAGCTCTGGAAGGCCAAGGAAGGACGGGAGGGTAGAAGGTTTTCATTGAAGGTTTTCGTTCCCGGCTCTGCCCGCAGCTCGGGAACGGGCAGGTCGCTGTAATTCCGGAATGCCAGTGTTCCTGCAGCCAGACGCGATTCCCGAGCGCGCGGCCGTGGGTTTCTGTATCTACGGAGGGGGAAATGGGCAAAGTATTAGGTATTTTCCTCTCCCTGTTTACAGTGCAGATACAAATGCTGTAAATGGTCTAGATTTTACCCGTGGCCTATATTTAACTGTGAAGTCATTTCTCTGCCTTGGAAGGCTTATTTTCTGATTTATTTCCCCCCCCTCTCCCCTTTATATATATATTTTTTTTTTTCGGTTTGTGAGCACAGCTGGGATTTCTGTTCTGCTCCTCTGCACTCCCCAATCCCGGCATCGGGAAGCCGGGGAAATGGTTTCTAGCTGGGGCGGAGGGGATTTACCGCCGCTGGTGGGAGCCTGGGTGATGCTCAGGGACACGGTGATGGCGGAGCAGGACTTTTTTGGGGGGGTTCCTTTTGTGCTCCCTCCCCTTCGGGAGCGGGCGAGGGGTCCGTGCCGCAGGGATGGGGGAGTTGGGGTGACAGGGGCACATCCTGGGGGGGGTTTTGGCGGCCCATCGGCTTTTGTGCCCCTTTTCTCCCGCGTCCCCGTCTCTCCCCGGTGCTTTGTCCGAGGGCTCGGGGAGCCGCGGCGAAGCCACGACCAGCTGGGGCTGGGGCGAACTTGCCGGCCTGTGAGTCACGAGGGCTTGTGGCCAGGAAGAGGGGGGGGGGTGGCAACCCGCGTGTGCCACCTCTCCTTCGAGGCAGCGAAGGCGACGCGCGTTTGGGTTTTTTTCCAAGGGGAATTTGGTGCTGGGGAGGGGTTGGCCGAGCGGGAGGGCTGGGCTCGGGGTGGGGGGGAGCGTGCCTGGCGCTGGACGTGCCCACCCAACGCCACGGCGGGTTTGGTGCCGGTGACGCCACGGGGCTGGTCACCAAAAACCCTCGTGTCCCGGCTCCACCCAGAGTTGGGACCTTGGGGGTCGGTGCTCCGTGGGCGTCACCGCTCCCGTAGGCATCGCACCGGGGTCTGAAATACAGCCCGTTCTCCCGCACCGGGCGATTTTAACGTGAATTTTAACTCTGGCGCTTGGGTGGTTCCCGTATCGCCGTCAGGCCGCGTCCCCGCACCGGCTGTGCCGGGCTCGGGGTGCCGGCGGCGGTGCCGGGGCGGTTGGAGATGCCGGCGCTCGGCCGCGTCCTGCGCAACGACTGCTCTTTTAGTTTTACATCTCATCCCTTCTCCCTTTGTGCCCAGATCATTCCCAGCCCTTCCCACCCCGCTTTTCCAGCCTGTTAAGCCGCGTTAGCGACTCTTCGCCGGCGCGGTTAATGGAGAGCAGATACCAGCAGGTCCGGCGGCTGCGACAAGATTTCTTTTTTTTTTTTTTTTTAATTTTTATTTTATTTTTTTTTCCTCTCCCTGCCCGTCTCTCTGCCCGTCCTCTTTCGAGGCACCGCAATTACATTCCCTGCTGGTCGCACATTTGGTAGCCAAATGCCGGCCATGCGCCGCATCCTTAATGCCAGGGATGGGGCTGGGGGTGCGCGGCGCTGCTGGTGGGGCAGCGAGAACGGTGAGGAGAGAGCTTTAAAAGTACGCTTTTATATATATATATATATATATGCGCATATATACACTTTACACCCACTAATAATTAATACAGATGCCCAAAGACCCCCATCGCCATACGCCGGTGGGGGGAAGGTGCGTGGCCGTCCCTGCGCTATAGCCGTGTGGCACCTACCCGTGGGCTGGGGGGGGGTAGAAAAAAGGTTTTTGGCTTTTTTTTACGTGTCTCTAACCAGAGATCTTGGCACCCAGCTCCGGTCCCTGTCTGTCTGTCTGGCCGCGTCCCCGTGCCGCTGCCGGGGTTGTCCATACCCGCCGGTGCCTGACGAGGTTCGTCCGCCGGGTTGTCGGTATGAAATTGCAGCGATTGTTCCTTAAATAGCTCCCCGTTCCCGCTGGTGAAAATTCCGGTTCTTTTGTGTTCGGCATTAATCGTGAGTTCGGAGGCTTCGTTTTTATCCTAGGTGGGTTTTTTTTCCCCAGCCGGGGCAGAGATCTTGCCCTGCTCCGTTGCGTTTAATGGGATTTACGGAAGGCGGGCGGATCTCGGCGTTGTTACCTCCAGCCCCGAAGAGGAGTTTAAATGTGGTTTCCCCCCCTCCGCCATGACCCGTCTGAGCCCGATGTGCCCCGGCCCAAAGCCTGGCCATTTTCCAGCGCTCGGAGCATCCTCACCAAGCCGCGACCGACCCCGTTTTTTGCCTCCGAGCACGGGGGAAAGCGGCGCTTCCAGCAATGCCGATGCGGTCCGAGCCGCGAAGCCCAAAGGGCGGCCACCGCGGCCGCTTCGGTCCTTGCCAAATGAATTTGGGGAGGCGTCTCTGAGGCCAGGGACAACCGGGCTTGTGTTTCCCTGCCGCGTGTGGGGCGCGAGCTCTTTGCCGGCAGTTCACCGCCGGGCTCGGCGTCCCCATGGCCGTCCCCACCGGGCGCCGTATCAGGGTGGCAGCGCCCGCGGGGCCGTTCGGGCTCCTCCGTCCCATGCCATGCACCGGGGCTGGTTTTCCCCCAGTAGGAAAACTGGGAAGGGACGAGGCTGAGCGCGGGGCGGCCGGGAGCCATCCCGTTTGGGTAGTGCCATGCCGTGCCACGCCGTGCCACCATCCGGGCAGGGTGCTGCCACCCCGCACCGCGTCCCAGCTTGTTCCTGGGCGGCCCCTGGCGTGTTGTTATTTATTTATTTCTCTCCCCCCCCCCCCCCCAAGCCTTTGCTGGTTGATGCTGCTGTGGCTGCTAAATAGCTTCCCATTGTTCGAGAGCTAATTAGCTCTTAATGAGGCTCCTCACTCGAAAGCCTGGCGAAGGGAGGCTGTGGGGAGGGCAGGTTGCCCGGTGGGGAGTGGGCGACGGGGTCCCCCGACCCTCCCGGGGACAGCGGTTGGGTTTGGCTCCGCGGCACCGGCGGTGGGAGATGGGGGTCTCCGTGGCCGGCGGTGGGGCTGCATCCCAAAGGGTGGCCAGGGACCCAAGGCCTTTACCCAAAATCCCCTATGGAGCCCTGGACGCGGTGACTGCCGGCGAGGGATGAAAACCCCGCGGGGTTTGCGGCAGCGCGGTCCCGACGTCCCCTCCGGTGTCACCCTGCTCCACCAGCCCCCTCTGCGGGGGGGGTGCTTGACCTTGGTTGGGGGCACATCTCTCCTTTCGGCAATAGGTGCTAAAACCATTGGTTTTTCTAAGCTTATCCCTTGTGTGTGCCGCCCTCGGTGGGGCAAATCCTGCCCTGCATCCCCTGTGTCCCCCCCCTGCGACCGTATCCTATCCCTCGGGGACAGCCTGGCCCGAGCCCTTGTCCCTGCTGGGGTTCCGGAGCATTGGCCAGAGGGAGTTCTGGAGCGTTGGCCGGAGGGAGGTGGGCAGCGTGGACCCGGAGGGTCCTGGACCCCCCACCTCCCCGGGGTGAGGAGCAGGGGGTCAGTGTCAGTGTGCCGGGTCCTGGCTCTGCCCCCGGAGCCGCGCGTGTCCCGGAGCGGTGCCACGGGCACGACGCCGGTGCGGGTGCCGGATGGCGATGCTGCAGACGTGCTGGGGGGGGGGGGGGGGAGATGTGTGTGTGGAAAAAAAGGGATCCTTCTCCAAAGGGGCTGGAAAAGCACCCGCCTCCGCCCGGCTCAGTGCCCCGCTGCCATTGAAGATGGGCTTCGTCCCCCCGGCGCCAGGGTGGGGGGGTGTGGGAGGGCCCCAAACTTCAGACTTCAAAGTGTCAGATGAGGCGGTTGAAGCAACAACAGTGGGGGGGGAAAATTAAACAAAGGAGGAAAATTTACTCCTGAGAATAATAACGAAGACAGGGAGTGACTCCCCCTTCCCTCGTGCCCTTGGGGGGCAGCGAGGGGTCTGACCCCCAAGGAGCGCGTCGGAGGCGATGGAAGTGCGAAGATGCCGGAGTCGAGCCCCAGCCTGGGCTGGTGGGAGCTTTGGGGTCACCCCCGTGTCCTGGCCAGCCCCCCCATGACCGCTAGCGGGGGCTCGGGCCGGCCCCCGGGGGGACAGGGGAGCCTGGAGGGTCTCACCCAGGTGTCACCTCAGTGGGGACCAGCTGGGTGTGGGGTGCTGGGGGGGTCGGGCTGAGGTTGGGCCCCCCCGGTGCCCCCCGCTGGCCCGCTGAGGCTGGTGGTGGTGGCGGGGGCCCGCGGCGCTCTGCCCCGTGGGTCCCCGGCAGCGATGGTGATGCCACGAAGCTCGGCCATCGCCGGCTCCGGTGGGGCCAGCGGGACCCGCGCTCCCGCTTCCGAGCCCTGCGCGCATCCATTGGACCGTTTTCCTCCAGGTCATGAATGGAAGGAGAGGGATGCAGACAGGAACAGGGACTAAAGCTTATTTACTTACTTATTTACTTATTTATTCCTCTCCTTATTAATTCCCCCCATCCTGTATTTGATCCATTGGATGTTTTTCTCTGGGTCTTGAACGGAGGGAGAGGCGTGTGGACAGGAACGGGGACTAAGACTTATTTATTTAATAATTTACTTATTTCCTTATTTATTCCTCTCCTTTTTAATTCCCCTCATCCCATATTTCATCCATTGGATGTTTTCCTCTGGGTCTTGAACGGAGGCAGAGGGATGCAGGCAGGAACAGGGACTAAGATTCATTTCTTTCTTTACTTACTTACTTATTTATTTATTCCTCCCCTTTTTAATTCCCCCCATCCCGTATTTGATCCATTGGATGTTTTTCCGTCGGATCATGAAGGGAAGGAGAGGGATGCAGACAGGAACAGGGACTAAAACTTATTTATTTACTTATTTATTCCTCTCCTTTTTAATTCCCCCCATCCCATATTTGATCCATTGGACGTTTTTCCTCTGGGTCTTGGACAGAGGGAGAGGGATGCAGGCAGGAATGGGGGGACTAAGACTTCCTTATTTCTTTCTTTCTTTATTCCTCCCCTTTTTAATTCCCTTCATCCCATATTTGCTTTCCAAGACCTCAGCCACATCCCGGTGGGGCTGTGCTGGGGAGTGGGGGGGATCCTGCGGGATGCAGCCGTCGGCACGTGAGCTCCTCCTGACCTGCCAATTTTCTGCTTTTCTTGGGCATTTCCCCCCCCGCCCCCGGCCCCAGCCCCCCATCGGCCTCACTTTGCGTTTGGGGGGGGTTTTCCATGGTTTTTTTTTTTTTACGGACACGCGTGTGTCGGTGCCACCAGCCTGATGCTGGACCCGCTGCCACTGGTCCCCCGAGATGCGGCAGCGTCTGCAGCCATTCCCAACGCTGGTATTCCCAACGCTGGTATTCCCAACGCCGGTATTCCCACCCCCAGTATTGCCAACGCCAATATTCCCAGTGCTGGCATTCCCACCCCCAGTATTCCCAACGCCAATATTCCCAATGCCAGTATTCCCACCCCCAGTATTGCCAACGCCAATATTCCCAATGCCGGCATTCCCACCCCCGGTATTCCCAACACCGGTATTCCTGCCGCCGAAGCGTTACCAGGATCACTCCATACTTTTTATTGGAATAGGGGAACGTGCTTTTGTTTCACCTCCTTCCCCACGCAACACCCCCCCAACCCCCCAGCCAGGAATTAAACTTGGGATTTCAAGCTCTTTTGCACAAAAGGTACAATCTCTTCCCCTGGCTCCGTTCCCCGGGGCTACCGACTTTGGCAAAAAGGCAAATAAATTGCAAGGGGGGGGTGGGTTTGTAAGGACGGAGGATGGGAGAGACCCCTTGGATCCCCCTCCCGGTGCATCCAAACCCTCTCCCCCCTCTGTCTGATGAGTGTGGCTAATTTCAGCCTAATTCCAGTGGAAATATTCGCCGTTTCCCCTGGTGTGTCCGCGGCCGGGTTTTGTAGGATTATTTTTTGGTTTTTTTTTTTTTTTTTCCTGCGGAAGAGGAGAAATTATTTGTATCGGGTTTATTTTTTTTTTAATTTTTTTTATATATTTTTTCTTTAATGTTACACGGAGAGCAAAACTCTCCCGTGTGCTCGGAAACAGATAAAGTGTTTAGGCAGCAAATACAAATATTTCTGAGCGCTCAGCCCGGCTACGGATATTTCTGCCTGTCCTCCGGCCGGATTTCTTACCTTCTCTTCTAGTGGGTTTTTATTTCGACTGGCTTGATTTTTTTTTTTTTATATATATATTTTTTTTTTTTTTTTATATTTTATTTTAAAAAGCCCCATTTATATTTGCGGTAAAATAAACTCAGCCAAGCCTGACCCTGGAGAGAACTTGAAAAAAATCCCAATTCTTCCTTTTTTTTTTTTTTTTTTTTTTCCCAATCCTGTTTGCACCGGGGTGGGGGGAACCCACCCCCGGACCTCGCGCCCTGCACGAAATCCAACTGCCACGGGATTATTTCGGTGGCTGAGGAGCTTTTTGCGGGCGCTGGGACGGCGGCACCCTCGTGTCCCCCCCCCTCCCCTCCCTCCCCGAGCCGGGATGCAGGGATGCGCTGCGGAGGTGGGGAGGGAGCCGGGGTCCCTGGACCCCCCCAGGACACGGCGGGGGGCACAAGGCGAGGGCAGTGACCGGGTCCCTCGTGCTGCTGCAGGTACCGACGGCGCATCCAAAAAAGGAGTAATTTTTTTTTATTGTTTTGCCCCTTTTTTATTATTTTTTTTTTTTTTAATTATAAATTAGCGAACGCTGCTCGCCAGCGGGTGACCCGGCCTCGCCGTGCCATCCCAGTAGCCATCCCAGTCCTACTGGTGGCCCCGCGGGTGGGGAGAGCTGGGGAAGCTCATTCCCAACCCGCTCCGTAATCCCGATTATTATCTGGTTTCTCCATCAGGGTTGCTTATTAAACTTGGCACCGCTGGCTCCGCCGTTCCAGCCGCCTGCCTCGGCACAGGGATTTATCTCCTGCCGACGCGGGAAGGAAATTGAGTGGAAAAACGTGGGGCAGGGGCTGTCGTTCCCCACCCTGGGACCACGGATAGGGGGAATCCGGCCTGGGAGCTGATGGTGGGAACTGGTCCAGCCCTGGCGGCTCTGGGACACGGGAATGATGGCGTGCCCCGTCCCTGCGTGTCCGTCTGTCCGTCGTCCCCCCCAACCCTGGGGCTGCGTGTGGTGAAACCACCCCAATTCTGGAAAAACGCGCTTTATTTCAGCCTTATTTGGACGCGGGAGGGTTTTTTTTAAAGAATATATAAATGTTTGCTAAACCGCCGTTATTTTCCCCCTTGCCCTGAAATTAAAGGGAGCCTTTAATTGTCCTGGGTTAACGGTTGAACTTGACGATCTCAAAGGTCTCTTCCGACCAAAACAATTCCATGATTCTACATCAGCTTCCTCACACCGGGAATAGCGGCTTTTTCCGCGTTCGGCCTTTCCAGCTTGAATTCCCCCCCTGCTTCCCATGGCACAAACGCTCCTCGGTGCTCTTGCCTTTCTTCTGCAAATTTTGGGGGTTTTGTGGTTTTTTTTTTTTTTTTAATTTTTTTTATGTTTTTTTTATTTTACCAAGACCGTTTGCCAGACCCGGCACTGCCCGTCCCCGATCCGGCCCTTGGGAAGGGGCTTCCTGCAAATCTGGGACCAATTCTCGGCACGGCGTCGGGGCTGGAGGTGGGGGAGATGCTGCCGGCGAGGATGCTCTCCCGAAGGAAGGGTTTCCCTCCCGCTGTTTGGTACTTGGGTGGGTGTTCGCTGGAATTTCCCATTGGAAAACTTGGAGGCGGGCGGTGGAGCGATCCCGGAGCCCGGTGTTGGGGCGTCAAATCCCGATGGAGCTTCTCGGGGGCTGCTGTTGCCCCTCGCTGCCCTCCCGGCATCGCCGAAAACGGGACCTGCTGCCTTTCGGGTGGGTGTCTCCCGTGGGTCAGCCTGGATTTACTTGTCCCCCCCCTGGAAAACCAGGGGGTGCAGGGCTGGGGGGAGGCTCTGCCTTGGGGGGATTCATCCCACTGGGGACAGAAACGTCCCGGGGTCCCTCGAGTGGCCGCGTGTCCCCTGTGGCACCGGTCCCATGGAAGGAGTCCCATCGCCTCCTCTCTCCCCCCCCGCCCTTTTCCTCCCCCCCACAGCATCTTCCTTTGGTTTTTATCCCAGCTCCTTTTTCTCCTGCTCTTCCACCATTTCCCTTCATTTTAAAAAATTCTGCACAAACCCCGTATCTGCGTTTTCCCCCTCCCTGTGGTGGCTGTTTGCCCGCCCCATGCCGGGGGTCCCCATTTTGGGGTGGGGGCTGTCCCCCATCCCCGCGCCACGCGGGATATTTTGGAGAGGACAGGGCAGGCTCCGAAATCCTTTATTCAGGGAAATTATTGTTATCCCAAGCCCTGCCAAGGTTCTTATCTCCGGGGCAGCCTCGTGCTTTGGGGCACCGTGTCCCTCTTGGAAATCCTCCAAGCTTTTTCCTTGGGTTTCCCGAGATCCTTCATGCTGGAGGATGCCGGAGACACCCGGCAGCACCGTGGGACTGGGGATGGAGCCGCGGCCGTGCCGTGCCGTGTCCCTGGGGCTGTCCCACTGCCACCGGCGCCGCGTTGCAGTCGTGCAACCGCTGTCGGATGCGGCACCAGCACTCAGCGATTCCGGCACCCGCTGCAAACGCCGGTCAGTGGTGCTCCCAGTTTGGATTCCAAGGGAGAATCCAAACCGCCGTCCGGAATAGAAATGGCTTTCGGCTGCAGTCCCCAGCCAGCGCCGTCTTGGTTTGGCCGGAGCCAGGTGGGCACACAGGGGGCTGCGTCCCCTGTTCCGTGTCCCCTGTGCCATGGCCCTGCCATCGCTGCCGTGTCCCCCGCACCGTGTCCCCGCTGTCGCTGACATGTCCCCTGTGCTGTGTCCCCGGCATCGCTGCCGTGTCCCCCGTGCCATGGGCCTGGTGTTCCTGCCACGTCCCTTGCTCCATGTCCCTGCTGTCACTGCCATGTCCCCTGCCCTGTGTCCCCGGTGTCGCTGTGGTGTCCCCTGCGCCGCAGCTCCGACATCCCTGCCATGTCCCCTGCGCCGTGGCCTCACCATCACGGCCGTGTCCCCTGCCCGGTGTCCCCGCCGTCACTGCTGTGTCCCCTGGGCCATGTCCCCGCCGTTGCTGCCATGGTCCCGGCATCACTGCTGTGTCCCCTGCGCCATGGCCTCGCCGTCACTGCCATGTCCCCAGTGTTGCTGCCGTGTCCCCTGCCCCATGTCCCCGCTGTTGCTGCCGTGGCCCCTGCGCCGTGGCCCTGGCATCGCTGCCGTGCTCATGGGTGGAATGAAAGGCTAAAACCAGGGATGGGGACGGGGAATGGGGATCACTCTCTGCTCCGGAGGTGGCATTGTGCCTGATGTTCGTCACCATGAATTGCCTTCGCCTCTGACCGGGGACAGGTTCCCGGCTTTCCCTGCCCGTAGTCCCCGTCCCTGCCGGAGCTCGGGGTCGGGTGTCCCGTTCCTGGCGGGAGGGGAGCCCAGCTGGGTGGGTTTTTGGGTTTTTTTGGGTTAGTTTTTTTTTTTTTTTCCCCTTAAACATTGTAATATTTATTTCACCTTATAAATCACGGCGCCCGGGCTGGTCGGTCCAACCGCCGTCTCTCTGGCTGCACCTTCCAGCCTTTTCCCATCCCGGATTGCTCCTTCTCTGCCTTGGCTCCCCCCCAGAGCTCTCGGCGGTGGGTGGGAAGCGGCAGCGGAGGGTGTTGGGGGCCCGGCGCGGGCAGGCGGATGGACGGACACACAGATGGACGGACGGCAGCGGGAATCTGGACTCCAGAAAACATTGCAAAGCTGATGAATAACAATAAATCACAATAATGTTGTCTTTTAAAATAGAAAGCTTTGGGATAAGGTGGCGGGCTGCTCTCGTCATTAAGACAGCGAGCTGGGTGTCAGCTCTGGATCCGCTTTCCAGCTCGTTACACGGAGACAAATGGCTTCTCCCCCCCTCCCAGCCTCAGTTTCTCCGCTCTAAAGGTGAGGATCGCTGCCAGGGGCTAAATGAAGCAATTAATATTTGTAGAGCGCACGGAGGGATTGCGAAGGACGGGGCTCTCCCAGCACCGCCTCCTCCTGCTCCGTGACGGCACCGAGGGCCGGGAATTTCGGCTGGGAGCCGGAGCGTCCCCCAGCAGCTCCACGAACGTGGCGAGTGGTGGTGGCGTCGGCTGCAAAAGCCCCTTCTCTGTGTCTGTTGGTCACGGGGATGGGCTGCAGCCCCCCCCCCCCCCCCCCCCCCCCCGGCTCCTTCTGGGCTGGTTTGGGGACACGGTGGGGACACGGTGCCCTGTGACAGGGACGTGGTGGCTCAGAGCCACGTATGTCACACGGCCGAGCGTGTTTGGCTTTATTATGGCATCCTGCGGACACGGCCCTTCGCCGGGGGGTTCCCTCGCTGCCCCATGCGTGGGCACAAACCTGGTGTCACCAAAGGTCCCTGGTTGACGCCGGGTGTCCCGTTCCTGGCGGGAGGGGAGCCCAGCTGGGTGGGTTTTTGGGTTTTTTTTTGGGTTTGTTTTTTTTTTTTCCCCCTTAAACATTGTAATATTTATTTCACCTTATAAGTCACGGCGCCCGGGCTGCCTCGGCAGGGAGGATTTATGGGCGCAGGCGTAGCCGCAGCGAGGGGAACGCTCTTGCCGGGGACACACCGGCCTTAATGTTTTCCTAATGACGGCGAGGGGAGACGTCTCACCCGGCTGTAAATCCTACGGGGGAGCGGGGGGGGCGTGGGAGGGGGGATGTCGGTCCCCAGGGTGGGATGGACCCGTCCCGGTTGGCACAAGGTCCGGCATACGCCGGCGGTGCCGCCCGGGGTTTTTCTCCCTGCTGGAAGGGGTTGCAGGGCTGGCACAGCGTCGGGTCGGACCGCGAGCCGTCTATTCCCGCTGGAAATCAGCAGAGTGAAATTTTAGGGGGTGGGGGGTGGGGCTCAGCCACCCCCGATGAGCTGAAAAAGGGGGTTTCCAAAGGTGGGTAGGGGTCCGGCAGCCCCGCTGAGCTGCTCCCGAGGGATGGAGCCCCTGAGGTTGCCATGGGCTAGCTCGGACTCGGGCCCGCTCTGGTGGCCCGTACGGGCACCGGTGGGGCCGGATCGTGCTGGGACGCTTGGGCAGCATCCTCACCCCTGGGGTGAGTGGCCCCCCCAGCCTCCGAGGGGCAAAATGAGCCTCGTGGCCTGTTTAATTGCACTTTGTGTTTGCGCTCAGCCCGGGCCGGCGGCTGGGAACGGGGTCTCTGCCCGGCGGGACCCCGGCACACGGGGGTGACGGCAGCCCCGGCCCCCCGGGGTGTTTGTCACTCGGTGTGGGGACACTCAAGGAGCCTGACGGGGGGCGAGACGGGTCTTCCAGCCAGTGCAAACTGCGGGGGGGGCTTCACCGTGACCCTCGAAGGCCGGTTTAAATCCCGGGAATCCCGCTTTCCCACCGCAGCAGCATCGGTGTCACGCCGGGGATGTGGGAAAGCCGTTAGCCGGCGGCTAACGAACGCGGCTCTGAGGGCGAGGGGCCAATGGGGCGCTGGGGGTGATGGTGAGGATGGGGATGCTCGGCCCTGGAAGGGGTGGGGGGACCCTGCCGACGCTCCCCCCCCAACTCCCCAGGGAGCCGGGCAGCTCCGGGGGGGGTTTTCCCTGCTCCGGCGCTGCCCGCAGCAGCACAAACGAACCAAGTAATTGGCAACATGGAAATATTTTGTGCTCATTAAGCAGCGGGAAGCGGCGGGTGAGGAAGCGGCGGGTGAGGAAGCGGCGGGTGAGGAAGCGGCGTTCTCCAGCGCGGGCGGGGGCTGCCGGCAACCAAAACCCCACCGACCCCCCGGCTGGAAAACGGAGACGGCGATTTTCGGCTGAGCCGGGACCGTGGCTGCGCCGGGGGCCGTGGAACCCCCCTGGGGCTGGGGGGCTGCGGTGGGAATCCCCGCGCCCCGGCGTGCTGCGGGGTCCCGGTCGGGAGCCCCATGTTTGTGGGGGGCAGGAGCAGAGCCGGGGAGCCAGGGGGGGCGGTTCAGAGCCGCCGTACGGGGGGGCTGGAGCTGTCATGGCGCGTTTTTTCCAAACTGCTGTAAATCCCGCGGATTAAAACTCGAAACGGGGAATCTCAGCGGCTGCCTTTGAGCACCCCGCAC
Source organism: Alca torda (assembly GCA_008658365.1). Lineage (NCBI taxonomy): Eukaryota > Metazoa > Chordata > Aves > Charadriiformes > Alcidae > Alca > Alca torda. The sequence continues at coordinate 4,344,026 of CM018096.1, forward strand.
CCTGGGGGGGTTTTGAGGGGGGCCCTGGGGGTCCCCTCCGCTGCTGGCGCAGAAGCAGGGGGGTGATCCGTGGGGTGGGGACCCAGCTGGGTGACCTCGTCCTTGCGAAGGCCGGTGGCCGCGGGGCCGGCTGCTCCCTCGCACCCCGGCACGGAGCATCCTCAGCCGCGCTGGTACCCGAGCACGTGCTTACGGTGGGGCCGGGGCTTCGCCATCCGTCCCCCCCTGCCCCGAGAGACCCCCGGCGCGGTGCGGGGAGCGCCCGGCGGTGCCGCAGGCGGGAGGAAGCAGCTTTATGGCTGTAGTTAAAGTGACTTTATGATATTGTATCTGAACAATTGCCGGCTATTATCTGGATCGATGCTGCGTGATTGAGACACCGGTTGATAACCCAGCCGGGGCCTCTAATCGCTTTTAAACTGCGCAGGGTCGTTCGTGCTTTCGATAAAACTCCTCAGCATTTTCTATTTTAGCTCTCTGTGTTCCCCCCTACCCCTGGGCGGGTTTTTCCCCCGGGATTCTGTGCCGGAGGGGGGCTCTGCCTGCCGCGATGGGTGCGGGGACACATCCCGGCTCCTGCCCCTCGAGTCACTGTTTGGCCAGGGTGGGGGCAGGGGCGATGGGACCCCCTAGGGGTGATGGGGGGCTTCGGGGTGCTCGTGGTCCCCCGGGTCCCATCCTGCTCTGGGGTGGGAGGAGGGGGCGAGGGGAGATTTGGGGGTCCCCGTCCCACCTTCGCCCCGCTGGCAGCGACCTTCGGGTGAGTCACGTCACCTCCGCGCGCTTCCTTTTCTGCCGCTGTAAAACGAGGACAGCGGTACCTTCCCCACCTCGAAGAGGGGTTGGGAGGCTTAATTAGTTAATGTTTGTAAAGTGCTTTGAGGATTAATTAATACTGTGACTCTTAATATATATTTTTTTTTTTTTTCCGATAGTAAAACGCCACTTAAATATCTCCGTGCCTGTCCCTTCCTGCGTGACCCTGTAAAGCAAATCTACCTGGGGACATCACCGGGAGCCGGGTGGCCCCGTCCCTGGCAGGCGTCGTCTCCCCAGTGCCGAACTGGGAGGCCACTGGTATTGGCAGGAGACCCCGGGGCTGGTAGCCCCCACGGTGGCCATCCCACCAGGGCTGTCCCAGAGCTTGGGCTGCAGCCCCAAGGGAGATCCCTCTCCTTTGCCAGGCTTTTCCCTGCTGGAATCAGTGCGTACATCGGGATTACGCCGCTGTCACCTCCCTGTGACGCCGCGCGTCCCTGCCCAGCCAGCTCGGCCACCTCTGGTGTCCCCATCCCCAGTGGGATCCCCCTTGCTCGAGGCTCCTGCGCTGTGGGAAACGGTTCCCAGCGAATCCCACCATCCCATCCAGCGTCTCGGAGGCTTCCGGAGCCGGAGCGGGGCTGTGGGGACGGGCCGGGAGGCGGCTGGGTCCCGGGAGGGTTGGGGGGGATGCTGCGCGAGCCGAAGCGCTGAGCGTCAGCGCCGTGCAGGCACCAGCCCGGCTTTCCCCGTTTTCCGCGTGAAAGCAAACTGTCGGGAGCGCACACCTGCCTGGGAAGCTGCTGGCAGGCGCGGGAGGGCATTTTCTGGTATCTTAATTCCCGTATGCCATTAGTCAGATCGCTGACGGGCAGGTTTGGTTTCCTCCGAGATGATTTCTCAGCAGCAGCTCTGCTCCGCCACGCGCTCCTGCCTCCCTCCTGCTCCGCCGCTGGGAGCCGCGGGGACGGAGACGCCGGGGACGGGGATGGCAGAGGGGTCCCGGGGATGGGAATGGCAGAGGGGTCCTGGGAACGGCAGCGGCAGAGGGGTCCCGGGGACAGCGGTGGCAGAGTGGTCCCAGGGACAGCCGTGGCAGAGGGGTCCTGGGGATGGGATGGCAGAGGGGTCCCAGGGATGGTGGTGGCAGAGGAGTCCCAGGGATGGTGGTGGCGGAGGGGTCCCAGGGATGGGGATGGCAGAGAGGTCCTGGGAACGGTGGTAGCAGAGGGGTCCCAGGGACGGGGATGGGGGAGAGGTCCCGGGGATGGCAGTGGCAGAGAGGTCCCAGGGATGGTGGTGGCAGAGGGGTCCCGGGGGCAGCGGTGGCAGAGGGGTCCCGGGGATGGCGGTGGCAGAGAGGTCCCAGGGACGGCAGTGTCAGAGGGGTCCCTGGGACGGCGGTGGCAAAGGCATCCCGGGGATGGTGGTGGCAGAGGGGTCCCAGGGACAGGGATGGCAGAGGGGTCCCAGGGATGGTGGTGGCAGAGGAATCCCGGGGACGGGGATGGCAAAGGGGTCCTGGGGACGGGGATGGCAGAGGGGTCCTGGGGACGGCGGTGGCAGAGGGGTCCTGAGGATGGTGGTGGCAGAGGGGTCCTGGGAATGGTGGTGGCGGAGGGGTCCCGGTAACGGCGGTGGCAGAGAGATCCTGGGAATGGCGGTGCAGAGGGGTTCTGGGGATGGGGATGGCAGAGGGGTCCTGGGGACAGCGGTGACAGAGAGGTCCCGGGAACGGCGGTGGCAGAGGGGTCCTGGGGACGGCAGTGGCATCCCCACAACAGCATCCCCAGGTGGCTTTTGGGGTGTCAGGTGTGACACCTGGGATTAGCTCAGCTCCGGTGCTGGGAGGGGATCGGGCACCTCTGGACCCGTCGCTGGTGGGAGGCGAGAGCCAAGTGTGTGTCCCAGCTCCCCGTACCCCCCGGGAGCCCAGTCGCTGGCACAAAACGGGGGCTTTTTTGCCATGTTTTGCGGTTTCCAAGAGGGGCTGGTGGGAGGGAGACTGTGAGAGGACGGTGCAGTTCCCAGAGGGGGTGCGTTGATGGGGTGCGATGGAGCCCCAGGGATGAAGAACCGGTGACAGCGGGAGCATCCCAGTCACTGGAGGGGACTGGGACCTGCGGTGGGGCGAGGAGGGGGGACTGGGGGGAGCCACCACCCTGGTACTGCTGAACGGAGCCGGAGGAGAAGGAGCATCCGGGCTGGAGGAGGTGGGAGAGGACGAGCCGGGAGGCTGCGGCACCGCTCGGTGGCTCCTGTCCCCGGTTGTCACCCAAGGCGGCGCGGAGCTGCGGCGCTGCGAGCAGGGGCACGTGCTGGGTCTCAAACGCCGGGCATCCGGGGGGGGTGGTTTAAGGCAGGACAGACTGACAGCGGCGACCCCCCCCCTGCCCGGACCCCGCTCCGTGCCGTTAATAACACCCCGGCAATTAAACTAGAACGAACGCAACGATAAAAATAACACGCCGTCCTTCCGCAGCGTGCTGCATCCCACGAGCTCCGAGGCGTTTAAAACCCCATTTAAAGCTGGATCCTGCCGTCGGAGCGGCGTGGGGCGCGGAGCGGGGTGGCAGCGGGGTCCTGGGCTCCAGCCCTGAGGATCTCCCTGCCGTCCCCAAGGTGGGAACGGCCCCAGTTTCCCTCCAGTCGAGCGACTGGTTTGCCAACTGCCAGGTTTTTAAAGAATATAAATTACACGAATTTTTAAATTTTTCTTCTTTCTGGAGTTGTTTAAGCCCCGGGGGTTGGTTTTTCAGCCTTTTTTCCTCTGTGATCGCGAAGAGCAGAAACGCGTTCTTTTAACGGTAATTGAGATTCTCGCCTCATTGCAGGGCTTGGAAGCCGCGATGGGCTTTAAATAACGCGTGAGTGGGTGAACTCAGGTTCTGGCTCTTCAGACGGGGTTTCGGAGGTTTTCTTGCCGTTTTTCCTCGCTCTGCTCTGAGGTCGGAGGGGCCAGAAAGCCACGGCCCTGTCCTGCGTGGGGACCCGCAGCCCTGGGCACCTTCCTCAATGCAGGATGTGACTTGGGGGGGGGTGAGACAGGGATGTGTGGGTCCTGGTGTCCTTTAGGAGACCCCTCGGGAATGGCTTTGGTGGTGAACTGTATCCAGCGTTGCCTGGAGCCACCTCCCAGCCCTTTCCCAACCCGCTCGCACCCGGACGTCGGAGCTGGGTCCTTCCAGGCTGAGGTTTGGGGGGGGGGGTTTATGGCTTTGCTACCGTCTGCCTGGCACGGGGGGCAGCCAGCCTGGGGGGGCACCCAGCCCTGCTTCAGAGGATGCTCATGCGGTCACCTTGGGGGAAACCTCCCACCTGCGGGGTGATGCCTGGGGTGACTCTGGGGACAGGAGGTGGCTTCGTCCCGGCCCCCGCAGCAGCCCTCGGTGGGCTCCTGCCCCTTCCGTGAGCCCCGGGTGCCCGTCTCCCGTTTTCCTTTGGCTGCGAGGATGCAGAGGGTGGCAGAGGGGAGCGCCGTGGCAGAGCTGGCGCTGCCGTGCCCGTGCCCTGCCGAGCTGCCCCGTCCCTCTGCCCGGCATGGCCACGCCGGGGGCAATCCCTATCCCGGCACCCGCGCTGCCCGTCCCCGCCACAGCCGGTGCGGGGCGGTGGAAGGGGCCTCCGAGCACTTTCCGGCTGGGGGGAAGTGGTTTCCGGCTGCTGGGGGAAACATCTGGATCTAATTGATGCTCCGTGTGCCGGTGGCCGGGCCGGACCCGCTCCTACCGCATGGCGTGACGGGAGTCGCTTTGCTGCGGAGGGACCTGTCCTGGGGCCGGGAGCCCTGCCGTGTCCCCGTCCCACTGGGAGACCCACCGTGTCCCCATCCCACCAGGAGCCCTGCCGTGTCCCCATCCCACTGGGAGACCCACCGTGTCCCCATCCCATCGGGAGCCCTGCCATGTCCCTGTCCCAGGACCAGGAGCACGGCCATGTCCCCATCCACTGGGAGCTCCACCAGGAGCCCCGCTGTGTCCCTGTCCCATCGGGAGCCATGCCGTGTCCCCATCCCAGCGGGACCCACACCGTGTCCCCATCACTCTGTGTCCCCATCCCATTGGGAGCCCCGCCATGTCCCCATCTCATTGGGAGCCCTGCCATGTCCCCATCCCAGTAGGGCTGATGCTGTATCCCCATCCCACCGGTACGCCCACTGTGTCCCCATCCCAGCGGGACACACACCATGTCCCCATCTGACCAGTACCCCCACCATGTCCCCATCCCACCGGTACCCCTACCGTGTCCCCATCCCAGCAGGACCCACGCCATGTCCCCATCTGACCGGCACCCCCACCATGACCCCATCCCATTGGGAGCCACGCCATGTCCCCATCACACCGTGTCCCCATCCCACCAGTACCCCCACCATGTCCCCATCCCAGCGGGACCCCCACCGTGTCCCCATCCGACCGGCACCCCCACCGTGTCCCCATCCCATTGGGAGCCACGCTGTGTCCCCATCCCACCGTGTCCCCATCCTACTTGGAGTCCCACCATGTCCCCATCCCAGCGGGACCCACGCCGTGTCCCCATCCCACCGGCACCCCCACCATGTCCCCATCCCAGCAGGACCCACACCGTGTCCCCATCCGACCGGCACCCCCACCATGTCCCCATCCCATTGGGAGCCACGCCATGTCCCCATCACACTGTGTCCCCATCCTACTTGGAGCCCTACCATGTCCCCATCCCATTGGGAGCCACACCGTGTCCCCATCCCACCATGTCCCCATCCCACCAGTACCCCCACCGTGTCCCCATCCCAGCGGGGCCCATGCCATGTCCCCATCCCACTGGGAGTCCCGCCATGTTCCTATCCCATCGGAATCCCCACCATCCTGCCCTGGATGTCCCCTTGGCCGGGTGGCATCACTCGGGGTTACCGGTGCCTGTCCCTAGTGTCCTGCCGCCCCATCCCAGGCCATGGCCGGGGGGGAGCCTCTGCCTGCCCGTGCCTTTTGTCAGCCTCAGAAAAATTGACCTTGAAGCGCGCTGGAAGAGCCCTGCAGCTAATCGTGTTAGGAGGTGTCTGACTGCGGCTCCGCGCGGCTCTACCTGAGCGGCATTAGCAAGGGGGACGCGTCGGACTCGCGGCGCCCCGGCTCAATAATTGATGCGTTTTTCTCAGCTCCCCCTTCCGTGAAAGGAAACCCAAGTGCCGGGAGGACGGCGGCTCCCGCGGGGTGGGGGAGCTGGGGTGCCGCGCGTGATGCTCGGGGGGGGGGGACGGCGTGGTGGGGGGGACCATGGGGATGTGCCGAGGGTGCTGTGACCCGCGGAGGTGGGAGCAGCCCCCTGGACGCCCAGCCCAGCCTCCTCCCCCCCCGCGGGCAGCACCGCTCCACCCGCTCTTTTTTGGGGAATCCCTGCAGAAACCCTCGAAAGCTGCGTTCCCGCGGGAGCACCGAGCATCCTCGCACCGAGCATCCCCCTCTTCTCCGCCAGCATCCCCGGTTCCGGAGCCCAGCACCGGCCCTCGCTGCCCCCACACAGCCCCCTTGGCCGCCCCAGCTCACCCCAGGGATCCCCATCACCCTCGGCCACCCCTGGGGGGGGACGTTGTCCCCTGGTGTCCCCGCACCGGGCAGAGCTGCCTTTGCCTTGATACAAACACCCCTCCCGTCTCCTCCCCTCTGCCTCTTCTGGGGTTTTTTTGGGTTGGTTTGTTTTTTTTTCCCCCTTTCCCTTCTTAGGAAAGCGCGTGGGGAAGGGGAGAAGATTTTAACCTTCTGCCTGGAACCAATTAAAAAGGTCTTTCCGCAGAGACGAAAGTGCTCGTGCACCTTTGTGTGCTGCTGACGGGGGGAAGAAAGCGGAGGCGGCCTTTGAAGGGGGAGATGGAGGTCTCTCCGCTGGGACCCCTCCGGGCTTTCAAAGCCTGTGTTATTTCTTTATTTTTAAATAGCCAAATTAAAGTGACTCCCGCTTCCTTTCCTCCCCGTTAGCGCATCGTGCGGCGAGCACGTGGCCCCCACCAGCCGGGGGTTGAGGGGGGGAGATGCGGCCGATGGGGCTGCCGCCGGTTGGTGCCACGCCAGGCACCGGCGCTATGGGCATGGGGGGGTACGGGCATCCCAAAATCCAGCCCGGGACCCCTCCAGGATGGGGCAGAGCTCCCCCCTTCCTCCTCCCTGGGCTTGCAAATCCATTGGCAGGAGGCAAAGGTGGCCCTCGAGGGGGTGCTGGGGGGGTCCTGGCTGAGCTGGGGCAGGGGCACGGTGGCCCCACGGCCGGGACGGTGGCCCCACAGCCAGGACAGCCCTCCCCCCCAGCTCACCCCAGCCCCCCAGCACGCCGCCCCTTGAACTCAACCAGCCGAACGGATGAGTGGGTTTCTTCAAAGGGACACCCTCCCCCCCTGCCCCCCGCCCCCCAACCCAAGACCTCTCGTCGTCGTCCCCCCCACCATCCTCCCCGCCGCCCTCTCCCCATCTCGGTAAGACGCGGGTGAAAAGGCGGCAGAACAAAGCACAGGAAGGATTTGAGGTGGTTTCCGCACAGACCTGAATGTGGAGTTGCTCAATGGAAGAGGAGACGCCGCCGCTTTCATCCCCGCAGCCGCCTTCGGCCGAGGGGGCGAAGGGGCGAGAGCTGCGCTGCCTCCCCCGCGGTCCCCCCCCCGCCTCTTTTTTTTTTTTTCTTTCTTTCTCTCTTTTTTTTTTTCTTTTTTTTTTTTTTTTTTTATATAGTCTCAGATTTATTTTTCCACAGTATAATTCTGAAAGACAGCGGAGTATGAATTATTCATTGACCCCTAACTGCCTTTGCATACAATCCTGGCCGGGGGAGAGCCCCCGTGTCGAATGCATTTGTGTGCGGAGCTGGGCCAAAGTGAATTGAAATCAATTTTTAAGGTTTTGGGGGGAGAATTGGGTGATTTTGGGGCTGGGGCTGGGGGGGGCGGCGCTGGAGCACGTGGGTAGACGAGTGGGACGGTGCCGGAAAGTTTCTGCTGGGGAATTATTCCCTTCCCAGAGCTGCCGGGTGGCGAGGCTGGGCTGGGGGTGTTGCCGGCATCCCGGGGGGGTTTCGGGGGGGGGGACGGGGACGGGGGTGCTGTTGGCTGTCCCCAGTGCTTGGCCACCGGGTCCAGGTCTCGTGTGCGTCCGGGGGGGCTCTGGGAACGGAGCCAGGCTGGCAAGGGGTGGCCGCGGTCGGGGGTCCGGCTTCGTCCGTCGCTGCCCACATGGAGGAGCCCATCGCGCTCCCCGGTCCTCGGTGCTGGCGCACGCGGCTCCTGGGTGAAAAAATTTAAAAAATAGCCTTTTTTTTTTTTTTTTTTTCTAAATTTCTCCCGTTCTTAGATGCTCCTTTAGCCTGGCTTGACGTGGGAGGCACGGCTGAGAAGGGGTTCCCCGAAGAGCAGGACGGCTCCGGTGGGGAGAGCTGCCTTCATCCCCGTCCTGCTGCCCCCTCCTCACCCCCTCTCCCCCCGCTGCCCCCCCCAACCCTGCGCCCTTCCCCGCGGGCACCTCGGTGGCCCGGTGCCACCGCCAGTCCCTGGCATGGCGGTGCCCGGACCTCGACGTCGGCCGCCAAAACCCGCCGAGGGGACGAGGGGGGGACACCCCCCACCCCCCCACACACACACCCTGGGCAGGGATTTAATCTGATTAGTCTTGGAGTGAATGGACAAAGTGAAAAGGCTTAAACCCCAGTGAAAGGAGCGGGGAGGTGCCGGGGGGGACGAACACGACTGTTGTGCCCTGGGAAGTGGAGACCCCGGCCCATCTCGCCAAATTAGGTCCAATTCGGCCAGGGGAACGCGAGGGGAGGGAATGAGGGAGGGAAAAGAGCCGGGCGAAGAAATACGTGTGGCTCTCTTGGATCTGTGACCCCCCCCCGGGTCGGTGAAGGTGACCCCTGACCCCCCCCGCCACGGCTGCTCACCCCCTCCCCTGCCCGGGGGTCGGGGTCCCCGCTGCCCCCCATCCTCGCACAGTGGCGGAGGTGCCAGGGAAGCGCCCCCCCCTCACTGTCCCCTGCACCCCACGGTCACCTTGGATGGGGTGAGGGGGTTCTTCCCTGTGTCCCCCGCCTGGGACCCACCATGTGCCGCCGAGCTGGGTGCTGGGGCGGCCGGTGGCAGCCCCTGGCCTGGTGCCGGTGAGCGGCGGCACCGCCGGACGCGTTGTGGTGCGGATGGCGTTTTCCTCTGGCAACGCACAGCGGGGGCTGATTCTGGGATGGATTTTTTTTTGGCTGGGGAGGGGAGACGATGGAGCCCCGATGGGCAAACCCGGCAACCAAAGCGTGGTGTGTTGCGGGACGGGCGGTTGCGGCCGTCGGCGTGTGCCGCGGGCTCGCAGGGCCGTGCCGGTCGCCATCGGCAGCGGCACAAGCAGCTCCTTGTGTGAGAGGAGGGTTGGGAAGACACGGAGATGCCATCGGCATGGCCGGGAGGGTCACCCAGCCCCGGGCATGGTCGCCGTGCCTCAGGGCTGGAAAAGTGGGAGAAAAAGCCTGGCCGGGGGTCTGCTCCCCCCACCCTGGTCCCCTCCGCGGGGGTGGCCGCCCTCCCCTCCATCCTCTTCTCCATCCCATCGATCCTGGTCCCCGATCGATGGGCGCTTCCCCGCGGGCGCGGGGCGGTGCTGCCCGGCCGGGCGGGCAGGCAGGCAGGGAGAAATGGCTTTTCGCAGAGCCTTGAGCCGGTTCCAGCATCGATCTCTCCCGCCAGAGAGAGCAGAGCCTCGTCACAGATCAATTAGGCCAGTCATTAGCCGTGCCCCAGAGCGAAGCCTGAGCCTCGGTGGTGAGCTGGAAGCGGGAGTGGGGGGAACGCCGGGCTGGGAGGAGGTGCCCACCCACCACCGCCGCTGCCCCCAGCGGGGCTGGAGGGGGTCCCCCAGGTGGGGATATCCCGGCACGCCGAGGCTTTGGGAGCTGCCGAGCACCTGCATCGCACCCCCGGCATGCGCGGAGCCCTCTGTGCCTCAGTTTCCCACCTCAGAGGCTCTACCCGGCGGCAGCGAGGGGCTGGGGGTGGTCCCGGGGGGGGCTGCGAGAGCCTTGTGGCAGCCCCACAGCCGGGGTTGGCCGCGGCTGCGCGGCAGCAGCATCCTCCTGAGGGGGAAAGTTTGTTTTTAAAGCGCTTTGGAGGCCGTTGGGGTGACCGGAGCTGGGCCGGGGAGTGGGAAGGGGCCGGGGACACCGTGGGGGCATCCCGGGAGATGACAAGTGACGCGCGGCGTTTGCGGGCGCCCGGGCGTGCGTCCGTCCCGGCTTAGGGAAAACAGCCCGTGGGAGACCCCCGCGGGGACCGGGACCTTGGCGAAGTCATTGTCCCTCTGCCGGGACGGACGCCAGGCAGCGCCGCGTGGCCCGGGCCACCCACGTGGTCGCGTGGGGGCTGGACGGGACCCCCGGCTGGGGACGGGGAGATGGGGAGCCCCGACCTGGGGATGATCACGGGCACCCCGGGGTGCGGGAGCGTGGGGAAGGGGAGGAGCGATGCTCTGGGGGGTCGTGGAGGGGAGCGGGACGAAGGTGCCTCTCGGGGTTTGGATTTTTAAGCCCCTGAAGGACCCGCAGGTCCTTGTCATCCGCGCGGGGACATGTCGGGCAGCGCTGCCGGCGGTTCCTCTGCATTTGAGCGACCTCTGCGACCCCCCCCCCCCAGAGACGGCGAGTGCCCCCGCATGGGTGTACGTGCCTCCAGGTGCCCATGGGGTGCCCGGTGGCTGCCGTGTCCCGAGGGCAGCGCTGGCACATCCCAGCGCCCATCCCGTCTCCGGCAGCTGGCTGAGCAGTGACCCTGGGGACCAGAGGGGACCCGGGGGTTGTCTGGACCGAGACCCTCTGGTCCCCGCCATCCCCCAGCCCCAGCAACCCCCAGTCTCATCCATTTCCCCCCGCCCGGCTCGCGGGTTTGTGCCCGGCCAGCAGCGCGGGAGGGGATGGAGGGAGCAGCACGGCACGGCGTTTGGCACCCAGCGTGGCACAGCGTGTGACATCCACCCTTCGAGCCGCTGCCCCCGCCATCCTCCCCGCCTTCCTTCGGCCAAAACCGCGGCTGGAGAGCCAGGGCGAACGCGGCAAACCCTCGGGACTGGGGAGGAATGACCCGGAGCGGGTACCGCCTGCGACAGCCGCCTGCCCCCCGGGGAGCTGCAGCTTCTAAGAAACAGAAAATAAGGACGGTTTCAGAAAAGCAAAAAAAAAAAAAAAAAAAAGAAAAAAGTTGCCCGATTACATCTGGTGAAGTGACAAATCTGCCAGGCAGGTGATTATTCTGTGTACGGACGTGCCGAACACAGATGCCGATAGGATTAAAGGGGAAGGGGAAGGGGGGGAGCTCACCCTGTTAAACCAACACCTGATAAAAGAATAAACCAGCCGGAGGAATAAATTGCCTGCGCTGCCAAGGTCGCGCGCTGCCGGTCCCGCTGCCGCCGCGCGGGGAGGGGACAGTGTCCGGGCTCCTCGGTGAGGTGGCCGGCAAAGAGTTGTGTGTGTGTATGTGTGTGTGTGTCCCCGCCGTGCCCGGGCACCCGTCGGCACTGCCGCAGCCCCCGCTCCCCGGTGCGCCCGTACCCGGCATGCCCTCGGCTGCCTGGTTGCTTTCCAGGCACGTCCCGGGCATCCCCTTGGGATGGCGCAGAAAATTAACAGCAGTTCAGATCTGAGGAACTTTATGACACGTGTATGATAGGACTGAACCAGGGCGTAATTGAATGACGGATGAGCTTCCAAGAGCCACATTTCCAGGGAGTAATGAAAAATAGAAGTGCTATTGACTAAAGGAGCTTTCGGCGGCCGGGCGGCGCGGCGCGGGATGAGCCGGCTGCCGGCAGGGGGAATGCATCAATACAGCAAGTAATAGCTCAGTTATTATAACTCTGGAAATGTCATTCAGGCCTAACCAGAGAACACTAGCTATTAACTAGCCTTAAACAGAAAGCGCCAGGCGGGGAGGCCGAGCTGGGAGCTCCCGATAATTATTTTACTTCTTTTCACGGCTCCGTGGCTTTTTTCCCGTTGCGGGCGACCGGCCCATGCGCGCCTCCCTGCCGCCGGGGGTCCCTGCGCCTGCCCACACCCGCTGTGCTGCCCGCGTCCAGCCGGGCTGGGCTCCCCGGCGCCACTGCGGGGCAGGGTCCCCGTCGCACCCCCGGGGTTTGCCCCTGGCCCTCGCAGGGCGGCGGGCAGCGGGATGCTGGTGACGCTCTCAACACCTGCGGCCACAAGCTCGGGGCTGAAACCCTCGTGAACGCATCCCTCCCTGCGTGTGCATCCCTCCATGCATCCCTCCATGCAACGCTCCTTGCATCCCTCCCCATATCTATCCCTGCATCCCTTCTCGTACCCCTCCTCGTATCCCTCCTTGCATCCCTCTCCACGTGTGCATCCCTCCTCGCATCCCTCCCCATGTGTGGATCTCTCCTCACATCCCTCCCTGCATCCTTCCCTTCATCCCTCCCTACATCCCTCCCCGTATCTATCCCTGTGTCCCTTCCCGCATCCCTCCTCACATCCCTCCTCGCATCCCTCCTTCCAGTCCTCCCCGCATCCCACCTTCCATCCCTCCTCGCATCCCTCCTCACATCCTTCCCTGCATCCCTCCTTGCATCCCTCCTCACATCCCTCCTTGCATCCCTCCTCATATCCCTCCTTGCATCCCTCCTCACATCCCTCCTCGCATCCCTCCTCACATCCCTCCTCGCATCCTTCCTTGCATCCCTCCTCACATCCCTCCTTGCATCCCTCCTCATATCCCTCCTTGCATCCCTCCTCACATCCCTCCTCGCATCCCTCCTCACATCCCTCCTCGCATCCTTCCTTGCATCCTTCCCTGCATCCCTCCCCACATCCCTCCCCACATCCCTCCTCGCATCCTTCCCTGCATCCCTCCCTGCATCCCTCCTCGCATCCCTCCTTGCATCCCTCCCCACATCCCTCCTCGCATCCTTCCCTGCATCCCTCCCTGCATCCCTCCTCACATCCCTCCTCGCATCCTTCCCTGCATCCCTCCCTGCATCCCTCCTCGCATCCTTCCCTGCATCCCTCCCTGCATCCCTCCTCGCATCCCTCCTTGCATCCCTCCTCGCATCCCTCCTTGCATCCTTCCCTGCATCCCTCCCCGCATCCCTCCTCACATCCCTCCTCGCATCCTTCCCTGCATCCTTCCCTGCATCCCTCCCCGCATCCCTCCTCACATCCCTCCTTGCATCCCTCCTCACATCCCTCCTTGCATCCCTCCTCGCATCCCTCCTTGCATCCCTCCTCGCATCCCTCCTTGCATCCCTCCTTGCATCCCTCCTCGCATCCCTCCTTGCATCCTTCCCTGCATCCCTCCCCACATCCCTCCTCACATCCCTCCTCACATCCTTCCCTGCATCCCTCCTTACATCCCTCCTCACATTCCTCCTTGCATCCCTCCTCGCATCCCTCCTTGCATGGCTCCCTGCATCTCTTCTCGCATCCCTCCTCGCATCCCTCCCTGCATCCTTCCCTACATCCCTCCTCACATCCCTCCCTGCATCTCTCCTCACATCCCTCCCCGCATCCCGCCAGCGCCTCCGCTGCCGGGCAGATCAGCGGCAGAGATGTGATCCGGGCTCGCAGCTGGGCCGTATCAGGGCCCCGCGGACCCCTGAGGTGTAATGGAAGCCCGGGGGAGAGTATCGAGTGAACCTAAATAGATTTTCTCCATTAACGCAGACCCATCATGCAGTTAGCAGCTCCTCGCCGCGGAGCGCTCTGGGGCTGCGGTCGCGGCGCCTGGCACTTAACGTGCTCTCCACCGGCGCGGCCGACATCTGCTGCCGCAGCGCAGCACCCACCCGCCGGCACCCCCCCGAGATGGGCTCCATCCCACCCCCCCGGGTCCACCGGCGCCCCCTCCCCGGCCCCACGACGGGCACCTTCCCTCCTGCTTATGGGGCCATCTGGCTTCGAGGTGGCCTTTTTGGGGGACAGCGTGCCCAGGGGAAGGATGGTGGGACACAGGGGGGGTTCCAAAGCCCAGCCTTACCTCCAGCGTCCCCCCCATCCCAGCCCGCCATGGGGGGGTCCCATGGTGGGGAGGGGGGACAGCGGGGAGAGGAAGAGGAGCGGAGAAGGGCTCTCATTCCTGCACACAGCCGCTACCTGCTTTGCAAGTCAGAGTTCATCATTAGCCAGGAAATAATTAATTGTTGGGCAGACAAAAGGCATCGCTCGGCCCCCCCAGGGACCCCGTCAAAGGGAGCTGTCAGGGGCTGGCGTGATAAATTACGGCTCCGCCGGCTCTGCAGCCCCTCATCGTCAGGGCTGGGGGGAAACGTCCCGCCTTGTCCTTTCCATGGGGGGTCACCGCGGGTCTGGCTCCCGCCTGGCGTCCCCCGGGGACGCCGGGATGGCCCAGGGCGGGCGAGGGACTTGGGGGGCGAGCGGGCAGGTCCCTGTCCCGTGCCACGCTTCTGCCCGCCGCGTCCGTCCTTCCGAGCCGTGTCCCTCTGTCCGACCCCGAGCGCCCGCCGTGGTGTCCCGCCGGGTGCCGGCGGCGCGTCGGGCGGCCGATTTCCACCTCGTCGGCGTTTTCGCGGTGATTGCGGGGCCAGCGCTCGCCACGGCTCCCGCCGATCAAATTACCTCGGCCGCGCTGGCCGGCAAACGCGCTCGGCAATCGCTCCCGCCGCTGGCATGAAATTTCCTGCGAATTAAAGTGTTGCAAGGTTAAAGAGTCACCCGCGAGCCCCGTCATCCCCCCCCGGCCACCGCCTGGGACCGAGACGCCGCCAGAAAATAAAGTGGCCGACGACTGAAATAATGCAGTAGTACGTCTTCATCCGTATTCGTTCGTGTGTCTTAAAGTGGGACGAGGAGGGCTCTCCTGGGTCGCTGCCGGACCCGCACCGTGCGGGATGGTCCAGCCCTGGGATGGGGAAACTGAGGCACGGCGGCAGCGGCTGTTGCACCGGCGTCGCGGCAGGTCTGTGCCGTGTCCTGGTCGTGGCTCCGGGGTGACACCAACGGATCCAGGGAGCACCAGGGTGGTTCGGCTCAGAGACCCTCGGGTGCCCTTTGCAGCCGGGGGGCTCGGGGTGCTGCCACCCATCCTGCCGCCGCACTGGGCCGGGGTGTGCGCCCCACGCTGAGTACGGGCTCAAGGGACCCGCAGGTGACGGCAGCGGTGGCCTTTGGGGAAGAGCGAGGTGGTGGCTGTCACCCGGCGGGGAGCATCTCCCTCCAGCAGGGAGGGTGCGGACCCAAGGAGGGACCGTCCCTCGCCCCTGCGACGGCGCTGCCACGGCAGGGAGGTGACAGCGGATGGCACGAGAGGCTGGCACCGTGCCGCGGGGCCGAGCGCCGATGGCCGCGGTGCTGGGGACTCTGCCTTAACGAGTGTCGGGGCTCGGCAGCGCTAACGAGGTCAGCCCCGGGGGCTGTTTACCCCGTCCCCCGGCGGGAGACCCCCGAACGGGCGCCTTGATCTGGCTGTCCCGGCGGGCTGCGGCGCAGAGCCGGCGCGGGCGGCGGGGGGCCCGGCTGTCGCCGGCAGATAACCCCCAGCGGCTCCCGTCCCGCGCCCGTTATCAGCGCCCGCCCGCGTCGCCAGACGTGTTAATTAGGGCGCTCAGCGTGAGCAGCCGGAGCACGTATGAGCACGCGTGGCCTCGTGCACGGGCTGGCACGTGTCTGGCGTCCGGCTGGGAGAGACGTGTCGGGCTCGATGGCTGCGGGAGCTCCGGCGTGTCTGGGGGGACATCCGTGTCGGGGTGGGGGTCTGCGGGACAGGGCGTGCATGGATGCGGCCGTGTTGGGCAGGGTGTGCCCGGGTGACATGCTGGGACGGGTGTTCATGGATGCACATGCGTCGGGCGGGGTGTGCATGGACGCACGTGTGTCGGGCAGGGTGTGCCCGGGTGACATGCTGGGACGGGTGTTCATGGATGCACATGCGTTGGGCAGGGTGTGCATGGATGCACGTGTGTTGAGCAGGGTGTGCACAGGACAGGGTGTGCATGGATGCACGTGTGTCAGGCAGGGTGTGCATGGGGCAGGGTGTGCATGGATGCACGTGTGTCAGGCAGAGTGTGCATGGGGAAGGGTGTGCATGGATGCACGCGTGTTGGGCAGGGTGTGCACAGGTGACATGCTGGGACGGGTGTTCATGGATGCACGTGTGTCAGGCAGGGTGCACAGGACAGGGTGTGCAGGGGCGCACACACATGTCGGGCAGGGTGTGCATGGACGCACACGTGTTGGGCAGGATGTGCACGGGTGTACATGTTTCGGGCAGGGTGTGCAGGGATGCACATGTGTTGGGCAGGGTGTGCACAGGACAGGGTGTGCATGGATGCACGTGTGTTGGGCAGGGTGTACATGGGTGTACATGTGTTGGGCAGGGTGTGCAGGGATACACATGTGTTGGGCAGGGTGTGCATGCACGCACACGTGTGGGGCAGGGTGTGCCTGGGGCAGGGTGTGCATGGATGCACGTGTGTCAGGCAGGGTGTGCCCGGGTGACATGCTGGGACGGGTGTGCGTGGATGCACGTGTGTCAGGCAGGGTGTGCATGGGGCAGGGTGTGCAGGGATGCACATGTGTCGGGCAGGGTGTGCATGGATGCATGTGTGTCAGGCAGGGTGTGCATAGGACAGGGTGTGCAGGGATGCACACATGTCGGGCAGGGTGTGCATGGATGCATGTGTGTTGGGCAGGGTCCGCATGGGTGTACATGTGTCGAGCAGGGTGTGCCCGGGTGACATGCTGGGATGGGTGTTCATGGATGCACGTGTGTCGGGCAGGGTGTGCCTGGGGCAGGGCGTGCATGGATGCACATGTGTCGGGCAGGGTGTGCCCGGGTGACATGCTGGGACGGGTGTTCATGGATGCACATGCGTCTGGCAGGGTGTGCATGGACACACGTGTGTCGGGCAGGGTGTGCATGGGGCAGGGTGTGCATGGACACACGCGTGTCGGACAGGGTGTGCAGGGGTGCGCACACACCGGACCGTTGCAGGCTGTGATGTGGAGAGCGCGGGCGGCCTCCCCTCCCCTCCCATCGCCTCCCCGCCGGATCCCGGTGCCCCTCTCACCTTTGCTGTCAGCCGCCACCATAAACACCTTCTGCCGCCAGCTCTGCCCTCTCCGGAGCCATCTGGCCGCCTGCTTTTGCAGAGCTCCGCTCGCCCTCCCCTCGCCCTCTCCCTGCTCCCTCCAGGACCCTCAGCCCCTCTGCCTGCTCCCTGCTGGCACCGGGGGGGCTCTGGCCCCCCAGCGAGACCCCTGCCCTGGCACTGCTGTGTCCATCCCGCTGTGACCGTCCTACCGTGTCCATCCCGCCGTGCCCATCCTGCCATGCCCATCCCGCTGTGCCCATCCCGCCGTGACCGTTCCGCCGTGTCCATCCCACCGTGCCCGTTCCGCCGTGTCTGTCCTGCCGTGTCCATCCCACTGTATCCATCCTGCCATGCCAACTCTGCCATGCCCATCCCACTGTATCCATCCTGCCATGTCCGTCCTGCCGTGACCATCCCACTGTGCCCGTCTTGCCATGCCCATCCCGCCGTCCCCATCCTGCGGTGCCCATCCCACTGTCCCCGTCCCGCTGTGTCCATCCTGCAATGCCCATCCCACCATCCCCATCCTGCCATCCCTGTCCTCCTGTGTCCATCCCGCCGTGCCCATCCCACTGTGCCCATCCCGGTGTATCCCTCCTGCCATGCCCATCCCACCATCCCCATCTCACGGTGACCATCCTGCTGTGTCCATCCCACTGTGTCCATCTTGCCATGCCCATCCCGCCGTCCCCATCCCACTGTCCCTGTCCTGCTGTGTCCATCCCACCGTGCCCATCCCACTGTGCCCATCCCGCTGTATCCCTCCTGCTGTGTCCATCCTGCCATGCCCATCCCACCGTCCCCATCCCGCTGTGTCCATCCTGCCATCCCTGTCCTGCTGTGTCCATCCCGCTGTGCCCATCCCGCTGTGCCCATCCTGCTGTATCCCTCCTGCCATGCCCATCCCGCCGTCCCCATCCCACAGTCCCCATCCTGCTGTGCCCATCCTGCTGTATCCCTCCTGCCATGCCCATCCCGCCGTCCCCATCCCGCAGTCCCCATCCCCCTGTGCCCATCCTGCTGTATCCCTCCTGCCATTCCCATCCCGCCATCCCCATCCCGCTGTCCCCGTCCTGCTGTGTCCATCCCACCGTGCCCATCCCACTGTGCCCATCCCCCTGTATCCCTCCTGCCATGCCCATTCCGCTGTGCCCATCCCACTGTGCCCATCCTGCTGTATCCCTCCTGCCGTGACCATCTGGCCGTGCCCGTCCCGCCGTGCCCCCGCGTCTCTCCAGGAGCGGCGTGGCGAGCCGCGGCCGCAGGACCACCGGCACTAACACAATTACCGTTACACTTCCCAGCCGCCGTCTCTCTCTCCCTCTCTCCGACAATGAATTTCTGATCTGATTAAATTTGCGCGGAGCCCGGCTGCGTGCACGGCTGTCTGCCGCCATCCCTGGAGCCGGGCGGGCGCGGGCACTCCCCTGGGAGGGCGAGGGGCAGCCGCGGCCGGAGACGCCCCCCCCCTCGGTGCCGTCCCACCGGAGAGGAGCGGAGCGGGCACCGAGGGCTGGCAGCGAGAGATGCTGTTGCATTCAGGATTCCAGAGGCGAGTGGCTCCTTGGGCCTCGGGAGCCGGGAGTCGCTCTTGCGGCGATGCCGGTGCCGGGGCATGAGGGCAATGGCCAGCCCTGCTCATGGCCGCGGCGCTGCGGGCACACGCGGTGCTGCCAAAAAACATGCGGGGAAGGGGCCAAGCACGAGTGGGATGCCAAGCGGAGAGGACGGGGCCGGTGCTGGGCTGCGGATCCGGCGGGGTCTGGGGGTGCCGTGGGCGAGCGGCTGGCACAAGGGTGACACCGAGGGGTGTCAGGGCAGGGAGGTCGGGGTGAGGGTCCCGGGCTTGGCCAAGCGAGGGGCATCGGGACCGTTCACCCGCCTCTCAGCATCTCACCGGTCCCCAGCCCCGTGGACTCGTGGCCGGCGGCGCTGGGTGGCCGCGGAGGCTGGGCTGCGGGAGGGGGAGCTGGAAGCGGGGACCTCTGGGCGCCGGGCTTTATTACCGAGTTTAACCTACAGCCTCCCTTACATGCCACAGTGCCCGTAACTAGCGCAGAGGCTGCTTTTATGTGCAAATGAGCCTTTTTTTTTTTTTTTTTTTTTTAATCTTTGACAGAGAATGTGCTGTGTTTACATAACAGAGGGCCCCGGTACTCTGGAGAGGGCCACTGACAGCGCTGGCAGGAGATGTTAAGAAAGATCTAACATTTCTGATCTCTGTTTAGCCAGAGGCGCTGGGAGGCAGGCGGGAGCAGCAGGGGAGGGTGGCTCTGGGGTGCCTGGGGGGGCAGGGGGGGGAGAATAGCCCGGCTGCCGCTGCCCCGGGGTCTGGGGAGGGCGCAGGGGTCGGGCTGGTGGGGACGGGGACCCGGGGACCATCACCTGTGGCAGCGACGGACCGGTGACGGGCAGGCTGCGGGGATGCGGTGATGCCAAAGGGTTGGGGACCCTTTGGGTTCCCCGTGCTGCGGTGGAGGCTGTAGAACCCTCTCGGGGGGTCCCCAGCCCCCACGGCCGTGGGGCAGAGGCTGCCTGCCCTTCCTTTCCCCTTCCCATCCCCTGGATGATGCTCCCCGAAGTCCAGGAGCATCCAGCAACTATGGGGGGACGGAAAGCTGGTGGCGAAGCCAAAAGCTGGTGGCAAAGCGCTGCCTTCAGTGGCGGTCCCTGGGGAAACGGGGCTCCCGGCGCGGTTGCCTCCGTCCCCTCCGGAGCTCCTGGTCCCGCTCCCCTTCGGGAGCAGCTCAGGGGAGGACGTGGCTGGGATAAACCGTCCCCGCGTCCCTCCCCGAGCCGCTGTCACGCTCCCGGGGCGCCGGCAAGGAGAAAAACTCCTCCTGCCAGGTTAAGTGGAAAAATGACCAATATCCTAAGGCCTGCCAGGTTAAAACGCATTAATTCAGGATAGTCCGTTAATGGCAGTATTGATTAGTCTCAGCGCTGGGCTAACGAGCAGCCATGTTAATGAGCGACGAGTGGTGTGAATCACAGCAGCAGCTGGTGCAGTTCCAGGGAGCTTTGGTTGGGGGGGCGGAAGGGGGGTGACGGTAGAGCACCCCAAAAAGGGGCTGCCCTGCGAGGACTGGCTTCGCTTGGCCGGGGAGCGGGTTCATCCTTCCCGGATAGGCTCTGGCACACGGAAAATAGAGCATTCCTGTGCCAAAAATACAGATTTCCGATGGACGCCTGCGTTTTTTTTTACCGGACAAGTGAGTGACCTCGTGAGCCCAAGGAAAACCGCTCTGTTCCACGCCGGCACGGCGGGATGCGTCCTCCCGGCTCGGTGGTGCCGTCCTTGGTCGCCAGCTCCCGTCTCCTCAGCGCCGGTGTTAAAAGCTCTGCCTCCCGCGGGTACGGCTGGCCCCAAACACGCGCGCTGGGAAAAGCTCCGGCTGCCCTTCCGTGGGAGGCGTGCGGACGGGAAGGGATTTCCAAGGCAAAAAGCAAAATTCCGCAGCAGGTTCCCAACGGGAATCGCAGCCTGGAGCTCGGCACGGGGCCAGGGAGAGAAGCAGCCCTGGCTCTTTCCTGAAAAGCTGCTCATTTTTTGAACTCTTTTGGTTTTTTTCTTCTGTTTTTTCTCCTTGAAAATACTTGAAAGCCCAAGTTTCTTTCCCCTTTTCCCACCAGGTCTCCCTTTCTCTGTCCCCCCCCTCCCCTGGCCCCGTTACGGTGCAGGAGCGATGCTCAAATTTGGCTTTTCCCACCGGCTTTTCCGTTTCCGTGTGTAACTTCGCAAAAAAAAGTAGAGGGGAGAAAAAAAACCTCAGTCTTTCAAGGATCGAGAGCGGTTTTGCTTTGGGGGGGGGGGGGGCTGTGAGTACCTTTAGGGGGGGCCCCGCAGTGGGGTTCCAGCCCCAGCCCGGTGCCGGCGAGCAGCGATGCGGGCACGAAATCCCACGGGAAGAGTCGTCCCATCCAGGTCACCGTCACTTGCCTGGTGCGCCCGCAGCCGGCCGGCGTGGTTCTGCCCCCCCAAATTAATCTGGTGAGGGTGCGTCTTGTGAGAGAAACGGCATCTGGCAACGGAGAGGGGACGGTGGCCGAGTGGTCCCTCGCCAGACGGCCATGGGCCGCGCCTGGCAGCGGGCAGGCTGTGCCACAGGGCCGCTCGCCGCAGCCGGGGGCTGCTTCGCCTGCATTTTCGGCACCGGTTTGGTGGGAAACCTCTCCGACGTGCCCTGTGTGTCCTGCGGGACGCGGCGCCGGCACTTCGCCGCCGGTTTGGCAGGCTGGCGCTTGCATTTAAACAAATTTTTGTTTTTCTTCTCTGTTATAAAGCCTCCCCTTAGCCCCGGGGAGCGGGGATTGCTGCTTTTTCTAGATCTGCAAACAGGCTGAAATAATAGCTCGGGGTGTACCCATTTATCTCCGTGTCTATCTCGTCCCGCATCCCATCTCATCCCGCTCTGTCACCCGGTCCTGTAATATCTCAGCATCTCCCTAAAGCAAAAGATGACAATAAAGTGTAAATGGGGAGTGTTGGCTCTGGAGCATAATGATGGCAATTTAGATGCCAGCCGTAATTTCCCCGCCGTTGCCCCAGGTAACGGGAGCCGCTGTCTCCTGTGGGAGCCCGGCCGAGCCGGGACGAGGTTACCCCCGCTCTCCCGCGTCTCATCGCGGGTTTCTTTGTCTTCTACATTAAAAGCAGGGAAAGGGAAATATCCATAAATGAAGGAACGAGCCTCGGGAGGGGCGGCCCGTGGGGATGGAGCTCCCTGGTCCTGGCTGGGCCAGCACCAGTCCTTGGCCAACGGCATCACTGGTGCCGGCTGGAGGGATGCCGGGGCTGCAGAAAGCGCTGGCCGGGCGGCGAGCGGCGGGTTCTGCATAGGAATTTGCATACATTACCCACAGCCCCTGCCCTCCCCAGCCTGCCGGGGCTCGTCCTGCCGCCGCGTGCTCCGGCTCGCCGAAACCGCCCGGTGGCCTTTGCCGCCCCCAGAGAAGGTTGGGAAAAAGCAATTTTTGGAAAGGAGTGAGTTTGGCCCTGGCCCCGCGCCCCGCGGGCACGGTGCCCGCCGGGGAAACGCCCGCGCCGCCAAAACCACCGCAAAGCCGGCGCCCGGCCGTACCGTTGCCAAATTTTGAAGGATGAGAAAAAACATAGCGCAAGAGACCCGGTTCTCAGGGTCCTTCCCCGCCAGGTTGTGCATCCTCTGGGTGCCGGGTGGGAAAAACGATGAGTCGGTTAAGGATGTGCTGACGCGGCAGCGCACCGTGCCCCGGGGGCTGCGGCTGGGGGTGACTCAGGCAGGCTGATGCCGGAGCCGCGCCGGGGCACGCCGGGACGGCCCCGGTGATTCGGGAGGGGAGCGTGCGTGTCGGGAGAGGCCGGCAAGGGCACGTCGGAGCAGGCAGGGTCGGGCAGCCCATGCACCATGGCCGGTGCCAGCGCTGCTGGGGAGGATGGGTGCTGAGGGGGTGCGGGGGGCTGCCGGGGGGGCCCTTGGTGCTCACACCGTGCTGCGCCGCTTGCCGGGCCCAGCAGCTCTTGGCACAGTTGGGTTTCTCTGGTTCAGGCGATAGCGACAGGTGGTGCTGCCCATCCCTGTCCCCGTCCCCATCCCCAACCCTGTCCCTGTCCTCGTCCCTGTCCCCGTCCCCATCCCCATCCCTGTCCCCATCCCTATCCCCATTCCCGTCCCCATCCCTGTCCCCATCCCTGTCCCCATCCTTGTCCCCATCCCTGTCCTTGTCCCTGTCCCCATCCCTGTCCCCATCCGCATCCGTCCCCATACCTATCCCCATCCCTGTCCCCATCCCTGTCCTCATCCCTGTCCCCATCCCCGTCTCCATCCCCGTCAGTCCCCATACCTATCCCCATCCCTGTCCCCATCCCTGTCCTCGTCCCTGTCCCCATCCCTGTCCCCATCGTTGTCCCCATCCCTTTCCCCCTGCCCATCCCTGTCCCCGTCCCTATCCCTGTCCCCATCGCTGTCCCCATCCCCATCCCTGTCCCCATTCCCATCCCTATTCCCATCCCTGTCCCTGTCCCCATCCCCATACCTGTCCCCATACCTGTCCCCGTCCCTGTCCCTGTCCCCGTCCCTATCCCTGTCCCCATCGCTGTCCCCATCCCCATCCCTGTCCCCATTCCCATCCCTATTCCCATCCCTGTCCCTGTCCCCATCCCCATACCTGTCCCCGTCCCTGTCCCTGTCCCCGTCCCTGTCCCCATCCCCATACCTGTCCCCGTCCCTGTCCCTGTCCCCATCCCTGTCCCCATCCCTGTCCCCGTCCCCGCCGCCGGCCATGGCTGTGCAGGGGCTGTCAAACGGCATTAAGCCCAAACTAACCTCCCGTCCGTGGGAGCCGTCACCGTCATTCCAGATAACTGTAATCGAGCTGCTGAATATGTAGCTGGGCTCGGAGTTTTGTAGTTGAGATAAATATTGATATTAAAGCTGTCAGGGCTGGCGAAGTGACGCTGACACCCGCTCTGCCGGTGTCTCGCCGCCTGACCCGTAGGATCCCGCTGGCCGTGGCTCTGCACGGCCCCGGCTCCCACCAGCGGCACCGGGGGGGGTTCACCCCATCCCAAAGAGCGGGGAGCATTTTGCGGAGCACCGGCCGGGCTTTGCTTCAGCGCTGAAGCAAAGGGACGACCACGGGCTCTCAGCCTCCGGGGTCCCCAACCGAAAAGGTCCCCATGTCCCTCTCTCCACACCTGCCCCGACCCTGGGGGCTCAGGGACCCCCGTACACCCCGCAGCCGCCATCAGGAGGACCAGCAACCCCCGCCCTGCTCCAGTTTGGGCCAGCACCGGCATTTCCAGGTGATGCGGTTGCAGCTGGGACCGGTGCTCCCGGCTGGAAAGTTCCTTGGAAGAGCTCGTGGGTTTATGCTTAGGGAAAAAAAAGGGTCCCTTGGTGGGTGCTGCAGCCCCTGGGATGGCACCCGCAGCCCGGCTGGCCCAGCAGAGCCGCGGCCGGTGGGCACGGGGACTCAAACACGTGGGAAATTCAAAAGTAAATGTAATTCCACCGCCACCATTCCCACTTTTGGGTTTGATCCTGACGGATTTTGCCTGACGCCGCTTTTCCCGCTCTGCCGGGCCGGCTGCTCACCCGCCGCCCACTCTCCTGTCCCTGTGGGGAAAAGGAAAGAAAAGGAGAAAATCGTAATGGGCATCCCTAAACCGCCACCGCCCGGCCGGGGCTGCGGGAGCCTCGTGCCCATCGCCCTGCGGTGCCCGTCCCTCCTCCCGCCCCGCCGCGCTCCCACTCGCTCCTTCTTTATTTTTTTAATTAGCCGAGTCGCTATCTGGCACCGAAGTGCATTCCCAACCACCGCACTCAGGAAACCTCATTAACACAGATCAAAAGGAGCTTTTAATGATTTATAAAGGTGCAGCAGTTTGGAGAAATTAAATAATTTAGGCGGTGTGTGTACGGCGGGTCCCTCAGGACCCGCATTACAGGCGTTCCGTGAGCCGCAAGCCCGAGACGCGCTTTCCCAGCTCTGCCCCGCCGCCGCGCTGGGGATGCTGCCGGAGCGCGCACGGCGCTGCACGGCCCCGCCGGGACCGGGGCTCAGCAACCGCCTCCGTTCTGCGGGGCGAGGAGAGACGGGGCAGCTCCCGCCGTGACTCCGAGCATCGTCTCGCTCCCGCGAGCACCGGGGCTCGGCCGGGTTGGGATGCTGGGATCCCCCCCCGGCACAGCCCGGCGCAGGTTTGGGAGGCAACGTGTGCCGGGGGGTGGCCGCGCTCGCTCTCCAGCCACGCAAAATATTTTACCGACGTGGTTAAAATACACCTTGGCACCGGCGGGGTGGTGGGAGAGGGCTGGAAGGGGGGTGTCCGATCCCGTTGGACCGATGCTGGATGGACCCAGGTGTCCAGGCGCATCCGTCTCCATCCCCTCCCGGACCCCGCGAGTGGGTTTTGCCTCTTTTGCCCCAGCACCGCGACGGCTCTTGAGCGGGGAAAATGGTTGTGTGACCAAGACATGGCCAAAATTCCCCTGGCGCGGGGCTCGCGGTGCCACCCGGCCGAGGAGCCAGGAAACCCATGGGAAAAACCATCTTAAACCTTCCCGGTGTGGAGCCTGTTGCCGGCTACGGAGAGGCCGGGAACCAGCCGAGCGATGGGATTAATGGAGAAAAAAAAGCTTAAATGGAGCCGGGCAGGGGCCATTCCCCACCAACCCCCCCACCACCCAGCTCCCAGGAGCCGCTTTGTGCCTATTTCCCTGTGCCTGGGGAGGGGGACACACACCTCTCCCGCCCCCACCAGGACGGGGGCTGGCGGTGGCCGCGGCGCCGCTAAATTTTCATCAGGTTGAGTTTCAAAAGCAGCGGGAGGGCGGCGGACGAGGTTGGGGGCTGGTTTCGGGCCGGGGGGGGGGCGGGGGGTGGGAGGGAGGGGTATGGAGTGAGGAGAGGGGGGAGGTAGGAGGGAGAAGGTGTGTGTCGGGGGGGGCGTTTGCTGCTGCGTTTTATTTTGCTCTGTAATAGGCTTATTACTCCCGCTCACGCTGTGACTATTTGAATGAAGGAGATTTCAGGAGATGAAAGCGTAAGGGAGGGGTTTTAAGTATCTCAGCGCCTGGGCCCCCGCAAGGACGGGTGCCCTTGGAGGCTGGGGACCCCCCCGCGGGACCCCCAGGGTCCATGTGTCCCCCGCCCCCCCCCCCGAACCCCCTTCCAGCCCCTCGCTCCTCCGGTGGTTACAAACCTCCTAATTCCCAGCCTCGATTTATTCGTGGCCGGTTTATACCCATTTGTTTATGTGCCAACACCGTTCTTCAGCTTAAATAGCTCTTTTCCATCCATAATATCTCGCCCCCCCTCCCTTCCCCCCCCCCCAGCCCGGCCCTGTATTTCAGTGAGCGCAATCATATCTCTTTTCAAGCTGTTCAGGAAAGAAAAAATCTGAATTATTTAACCCTTGGGACACAATGGCTGGTCTTGCGGGGTGTAGCAAGACCCAGAGATAAATAACGCTTTATTTCTGCGCTGGGTCGCTGCCCTTGTCGGGAGATTTTTTTTCTGGGGGGGGGGGGGGGAATCCTGCTGCTACCCGGAGGGGAAACTGAGGCACCGACCATGGTGGGGGGGACCAGGACCGAGGTTGGGGTTTCGGGACACCCGGGGTGGGGAGAGCCGGGGGGGGTTTGGGCATGGGCAGGATTTGCTCTGCCCCCCGGGGCCGGGGGGTGTCGGGGTGAGGATGACTCCGGGGTGCAGGTTTGCGGGACGGGCTCTCGGGAGGGGTTTTCCCATCCACGGTGAATATCCAAGAGGTGAAAACTTTGGAAGCCAACGGGCTCCCGGCACGGAGATGCCACCCTTTGGGTGCTATCGCGGCGCGGGGGCACGGGCAGGGTTTGGGTGCCATCGCGGCGCGGGCGGAGGGTAGGGGGGGGGAGGGCGACGGAGCCGCTTCGTGAGCTCTGATATTTTATTCCGGGCAATTTCACTCCAATGGATTCCCGCTCTGGCCGTGCAAAGGGGCAGGCGGCACGTGACGCCAGCGGGGGAAAATTATCAATTAAATGCAGACCGAGATGGAGCCAGGGGGTGGCGGGGGGGGGGAGCAGGGTGGGTGCCAGCAGCACCGGGCTCAGCGGGTACCGGGACCCCCGGGTGCTGCGGGGTGGGAGCGTGGCACAGCTGCCCCCGGCTCTTGCGGTGCTGCCGTGCGGGGGGAGCCGTGGCTGTCCCGGAGGAGGGGGGGTTTGGGATGTGCTGGTGAGGCCATGGGGTGTCCTTGGGGGGTTTCCTCCGTGCTGGATGGGGGGCAGCGGAGGGGCTGGGAGCCCAGCGAGCATCCTGCCTGTCCCCTGCCCTGCCGGCAGAGCAGGGCCCGGCTGTCAGGCAGCGCTAAGGGTAACGAATGCCCCTAATGAAGCACCCAATTAGCCAGGATCCCAGCCTTAATGGTAGCTGACAGAGCTGAAAGCTGCGAGTAGTCAATTGTCAAGTGTAACATCCCGGCGGGGTGAGGCGGGGAGGCTGCGCCATCCGTCTCTGTCAGGGAAAAACAAAGCTCCCGCGTTAACCCCTTTGGTTGTGGGCGAGCGCCGGCGGGGGACGGTGGCGGCGGTGGGCTGTGGCGTTGGCACCGGTGGTGGCATCAGCCCCATCCCATGGCATCAGCCCTCGTCCAGGACATCATCCCCAGTGATGGCATCAGCCCCGTGCCATGGCATTGGTCCCGTCCCATGGCATTGGCCCTGGTGATGGCATCATCCCTGTCCCATGGCATCACCCCCATGGTGGCATCATCCTCATCCCATGGCATTGGCCCTAGTGATGGCATCATCCCTGTCCCATGGCATCAGCCCCGTGCCATGGCATCATCCTCATCCCACGGCATCGGTCCCAGTGATGCCATCAGCCCCACCCCATGGCATTGGCCCTGGTGATGGCATCAGCCCTGTCCCATGGCATTGGTCCCATCCCATGGCATTGTCCCTGGTGATGGCATTAACCCTGTCCCATGGCATCATGTCCATGGTGGCATCACCCTCATCCCATGGCATTGTCCCCGGTGATGGCATCAGCCCCGTCCCATGACATTGGTCCCATCCCATGGCATTGGCCCCGGTGATGGCATCAGCCCTGTCCCATAGCATTGGCCCTGGTGATGGCATCAGCCCTGTCCCATGGCATCATCCCCATGGAGGCACCATCCTCATCCCATGGCATCGGCCACAGTGATGGCATCAGCCCCGTCCCATGGTGTGCATCACCCTGGCCATGGCACCCCCCATCCCTGTGCACCCTGGCACTCTCCTCGTTTCCCATCGGAATAACAGAAACCTGGATTTGCTTGAAACTGAGCTTTTCATTTGGCTTGAAAATGTGAATCGGTGTGCCAAAGGGGGTGGGGGTGTCTCTCCTCGCTTCCTGCAATTCCCGGTGGATCAAAGAGACGGGGATTTGCCCTGAGCCGGTGTCCCCGTGTCTCGAGGGCTCAATGGAGACGGGGAAAGGGCTCCTTGTCCTGCTCGCCCTGGGCTGGCACACGTCAGGAGCGGAAACCACGTGCGTGTCCGAGACGGGGATGCAGGGACCGCGGTGTGTGCCAGCCCGGAGCGGTGTGTGCCGGGCACAGGGCTCTGCCGCTCCCGGCGTCCCCTGGCCGTGCTTTGCCAAAGCCACGGCTCCTGCAAGCTCACCGCTGCTCGCCAGGAGCGCGCCGGACCCCGGGGAGCCGGCGAGGGGCCGCTGGCACCCGGCTCGACCCCGGCCGCTCGCCCTTCCCTGCCCCGCTGGAAGGCGTATTTTCATTTTTTTCTATTTCGAAGCAGACGAATTAGCGACGTGCCTCGTTTAGACAGTTCAAATCCCACTCATTTTAATTAGCGCGGCCTGGCAGCCCTGCTGCGGGTATTACACGGGGCGACAGCGCGCTTTCCAGGTGGCGGGTTTTTAAAATGCTGTTGACATTTTGCGAACTGAATGACTTAAACGATAACAAATTAACAGACGGCTGCGTGCGTGCGTGCGCGCGGGGCTGGCTCGGCGTGAGCCTCCGCCACGCGCCTCTGTGAGCAAATTCGGTTATCTGAGCGCGTCCGAGCGCCGGCGCCGCTCCCCGTGCGGTGTGCTGGGGTCTGGGGACGGTGACTCTCCTTGGGGACAGCTTTTGGGGGGGTGGAAAGCGCTGGATCCGACCCTGCTGCTCCGGTGCTGGGTCCTGGCACCGCTCCCCATGCGGTGTGTGGGGTCTAGGGACGGTGACACTCCTTGGGGACAGCTTTTGGGGGGTGGAAAGTGCTGGATCCGACCCTGCTGCTCCGGTGCTGGGTCCTGGCACCGCTCCCCATGCGGTGTGTGGGGTCTAGGGACGGTGACTCTCCTTGGGGACAGCTTTTGGGGGGGTGGGAAGCACTGGATCCGACCCTGCTGCTCCGGTGCTGGGTCCTGGCACCGCTCCCCATGCGGTGTGTGGGGTCTAGGGACGGTGACACTCCTTGGGGACAGCTTTTGGGGGGTGGAAAGTGCTGGATCCGACCCTGCTGCTCCGGTGCTGGGTCCTGGCACCGCTCCCTGTCGCAGTGTGCGGGGTCTCAGCGTGGTGACACTCCTTGGGGACAGCTCTTGGGGGGTGGAAAGCGCTGGATCCGACCCTGCTGCTCCAGTGCTGGGTCCTGGCGCCGCTCCCCGTGCGGTGTGGGGGGTCTCGGCGCGGTGACACTCCTTGGGGACAGCTTTTGGGGGGGGTGGGAAGCGCTGGATCCGACCCTGCTGCTCCGGTGCTGGGTCCTGGCACTGCTCCCTGTCGCGGTGTGCGAGGTCTCAGCACGGTGACACTCCTTGGGGACAGCTTTTTGGGGGGTGGGAAGCGCTGGATCCGACCCTGCTGCTCCGGTGCTGGATCAAGGCGCCACTCCCTGTCGCAGTGTGCGGGGTCTTGGGGCGGTGACACTCCTTGGGGACAGCTTTTGGGGGGGTGGGAAGCGCTGGATCTGACCCTGCTGCTCCGGTGCTGGGTCCTGGCACCGCTCCCCGTGTGGTGTGCGGGGTCTCGGCACGGTGACACTCCTTGGGGACAGCTTTTGGGGGGGTGGGAAGCACTGGATCCGACCCTGCTGCTCCGGTGCTGGGTCCTGGCACCGCTCCCCATGCGGTGTGTGGGGTCTAGGGACGGTGACACTCCTTGGGGACAGCTTTTGGGGGGTGGGAAGCGCTGGATCCGACCCTGCTGCTCCGGTGCTGGGTCCTGGCACCGCTCCTTGTTGCGGTGTGCTGGGGTCTAGGGACAGTGACACTCCTTGGGGACAGCTTTTGGGGGGTGGGAAGCGCTGGATCCGACCTTGCTGCTCCAGTGCTGGGTCCCAGCGGCACCGCAGAGCCGGAGTTGGGTGCGAGCGGTTACTGCCGGAGAGACGGGGCTCGGTGTGGGCACCCCGTTACGCCGGCACGTCCCGGTAACCCCCAGGTGCTGGCGGTGCGGTTATCCGCCCGGTGGTGCCAGAGGGACGTAAAGCCAACGCCAGCTGGGAGGAGGCGGTGGCAGCTCCTGTCCCCCAGCGAGCAGAGGTCGGTGGTGGCTCCCATGGCCGGTGCCCAGGATGGAACAGGGCAAGGACAGAGCAGCTCCATGAGCCGATGTCCGGCACCGGCGGCTCTGCCCGGCCGTGGGGTGCCCTGTGCCCGGCGCAGTGGCACGGACCCCCCTGTCCCCGCGTCCCCCTTAGCCCCGCAGCAGTGCGCGGTGTCATGGCACGGCCACGCTCCCCCCCCAGCGGCTGCTTCGGGCCCCCGGGTCACACGTGTCACAGAGCTGCCGGGGGGGGGGAATATTTGATCAGGCAGGAATGTAATATTTATCGGAGGGGGTGAATCGGCAGGGGGAAATGCAGACGTAAAGATGCACCGGCAAGGAAAAGCCAGGCCAGAGCCGAGACAAAGTCACCCGCTGCCTGGGGACACGCGGCCCTGGGGGTGACAACCCCGGTGCCCCCCCGACACTTGAGGGGACGGAAGAGGATCCGGGCTGCGGTCTGGGTGTCCCGCAGTGGCAGACAGGGAAGTCTGCTGCCTGTCCCATCCCTGGGAACAGGGGTGGGATGGGATGGGATGGGGACGGGAATGGGATGGGATGGGGACAGGGATGGGAATGGGGATAGGAATGGGGATGGGAACAGGAATGGGATGGGATGGGATGGGATGGGATGGGATGGGGACAGGGACAGGGATGGGGACAGGAATGGGGACAGGAATGGGATGGGATGGGGACAGGGACAGCGATAGGGATGGGGATGGGGACAGGAATGGGATGGGATGGGGACAGGAATGGGATGGGGACAGGAATGGGGATAGGGACGGGAATGGGATGGGATGGGAACAGGGACAGGGATGTTGACAGGGACGGAAATGGGATGGGATGGGGAGAGGGATGGCGACAGGGATGAGGATGGGGAAGGGAATGGGATGGAGGCAGGGACAGGGATGAGGACGGGGACAAGGCACAGCCCCCGCAGCCCGGTGTGGCGGCTGCCACCATCCCTCGGCCAGCCCTGCTGGGGGACAGCCGGCCGGGGGGGGTACGGGCCCCTCCAAGGCTGGAGCCCCCCCACCCCACACCCATCCCCCCAAAACCTGTTCTTAGCTTTAACCCCAACTTTGTCCCTTGTGACCCCAAACACGCGGCGCTGGGCGAGAGGGTGGGGGGGGACGGGGACACCGAGGGGCTGGGGGGGCAGGGGGGGTTTCTCCCACGCTCAGTGGGGCCAGGGGGAGCCCAGGACTCGCCACAGGATGGGGTGCGCCGTGCCGGGGGTCCCCACGGCTCCCCAGCACCCTCCATGTGTGTGTCCCCCCCCCAGCACAGGGTGACCCCTCCCCGCAGCCCCCGCCAGCGCCCGTCTCCGTCTGTGCCATTTATCCCAGCTAATCAGCTTTAATTCGGCAATTTGTCAGTCCGGAGACAGCCCTTGGAGTTCGTTCATTTGGGGTTTGTTGTTTTTTTGGGGTTTTTTTTGTTTTTTTTTTTTTATTATTTTTTTCAAAAAACATAATTATTGTTATTATTCCCCCGATAAGCCTGTTACAATCGCCTTTGCTTGGACTCTAGTAACAATCATTAAAATAAATCTTTTTTTTTTTTTTTTTTTTTTAAATAAAAGGCAGAGAGAAGAGGGTTGGTGGGGTTTTTTGGTTTTGGTTTTTTTTTTGTTTTTTTTTTTTTTTTTCTTTTTAAAAAATTCTTTGGGTATTGTTTTGTGCGCGTTTGAAAATTGTTTCCCGGTAAATCCCGGCCCTTTGTATTAATTTTACATTTTCAAATGTTACCTTGCCGGGGGCAGGGTTGGCACAACTGACTGGGGAAAGGAGAGAGAAGGAGAGAGAAAAACCCTTCTCCTTAATTAGCGTATTTCCCTGTGTGATCAGAGTGCTTATGAAGCAGGTAATGAGCTGGATGGGGGCTGGCCACCGCCGCTCCGGCAAGGCTGGAGGACCGCTTCCTCCCCCCGCCTCCCATCTTCGGTCCCCCCTTCCCATTTTGGGGTGCTGGGTGCCTTTTGGGTCACCCTCTGCCACCGCCGGCCGTTCGCTGCCATCCCCGCCTTCCCCATGGCGCGCTTGGGGCATCCTGTGGGATGAGTTTGAGCCAGTCTCAGCCCTGCTGGAGACTCAGGGGGTGTCGGGGAGCCCTGAGGCTGCTTTGGGGTGGCCGGGGTGGGGGGGGGGCTGTGGCCACCGTCCCCCATCCCACTCAGGCCCACGCTGACCCCTCCGGCCACTGAGTGCCCCAGGACCGAGCCACAGGGGTGCACGTAGAGCTGCTCCTCGGGATCCGGGAGCGCTGGCCCTGGAGCCATGGGGCGTCCCTGGTTGTGCCGAAATTGGGGGGGTGGGGGGGGCGGCGTCTTTCTGCTGGTGGGAGAGCCGCGCCGCGGGAGCCTCCAATTAATTAGCAAAGAAAACGAGCTCGACATGGCCCGGGGTGGGGGGACAGAAGCCAAGATGCCAGGTTGGCTCCGGGGGGAGCCGGGGAGTTTGGCCGGCGGAGCTTCACCGGCTGCCGCGCCGGTAGCGCCGGGGGGTTGCCGCGTCCCCCCACGGGCAGCAGTTTGGGGAGAGCGGGGGGGTCGCAGGGGTCACCCCGAGGAGCCGGTGAGGGGGGGGGGGGGGGGCTGGCTGCCAGCGTGCGCCGCGGCGTTCTCCAGCGCCGCTAATTCCTTAATCTGTCAGATAATCAGCGCCAGAAACGCAAATTACGCTGGGATTGCAGCGCACAGCTGCGGCGATGCCAACGCCGCCGCGGCGTCGCCGTGAATAATGATTTTTTTTTAATTATTTTATTCCGCCCCCCCCCCCCCCCCCCCCCGCCTCCACCGGCTTGTGATTTACTACCAAGCGGTGCCGGTTTATCGGGCGGAAAACAAAGAGGGTTAAACTGGTGGGATAATGGGGGGGGGGTGGGGTGGAGGAGAGCGGTGCGAGATTGGGCTGGATGGGTCACGGCCAAAGCAAGGTTTTGGCGTTGCCGGCGTCCGCGGGGGTTGGGATGGGGTGAAACGCGGCTCCCGCTGACGCCGCCGGCTTCTCCCGCAGGTTTCACCGGGGGGATTACACGGTGGAGGTGAGCATCAACGACTACCTGGACATCTACTGCCCCCACTACGAGGAGCCGCTGCCCGAGCGCATGGAGCGCTACGTCCTCTACATGGTCAACTACGAGGGGCACGCGTCCTGCGACCACCGCCAGAAGGGCTTCAAGCGCTGGGAGTGCAACCGGCCCAACTCCCCCAACGGACCCCTCAAGTTCTCGGAGAAATTCCAGCTCTTCACCCCTTTCTCGCTGGGCTTCGAGTTCAGACCCGGCCACGAGTACTACTACATCTGTGAGTGGGGGACGGCGGGGAGGGGAGGGGGGGGGAGGGTGCCCGGGGGTCTGGCCAGCGCATCCCGGGAATGTCCCGGGCATTTCCCTGCAGCGCGGACCGGACCCGGCGTCTCCGGCTCACGGGGGAGATCCCAACCGGCACACACCGGGTGCCGAAAGCCTTCTGCGGGGCTGAGTCATGGGCACGGGGTGGCCACCGGAGCGACCAAGACTTTTCCAGGGACCACAGGATGCTGGGAATGTGGTCTCATCCCCACGGGAATCCCCACCGGGCACCGGTAAAGGTGCTGCGCCGGAGCGGAGGCGCATCCCTGACGGCCCCGGGCAGTGGCCCTGCGTGCTCCCGTGTATTCCCGTGTATTCCCCATGTTCCCGCATATTCCCGCACGCTCTCGTGTATTCCCCATGCTCCCATGTATTCCCGCACGCTCCCATATATTCCTGTGTATTCCCCACGCTCCCATGTATTCCCGCACGCTCCCATGTATTCCCGTGTATTCCCCGTGCTCCCGTGTATTCCTGCACGCTCGTGTGTATTCCTGTGCTCTCCCACACGCTCCCGTGTATTCCCATGTATTCCCACGTGCTCCTGTATATTCCCGCACACTCCCAAGTATTCCTGCACGCTCCTGTCCGTGTATTCCCGTGCTCTCCCACACACTCCCGTGTATTCCCGCACACTCCTATGTATTGCTGCACTCTCCCGCATGCTCCCACATGCTCCCACGTATTCCTGCACGCTCCTGTGTGTTCCCACGTATTCCCGCACACCCCCATGTATTCCCGCATGCTCCTCTGTATTCCCGTGTGTTCCTGCACACTCCCATGTATTCCTGCACGCTCCTGTCCGTGTATTCCCGTGCTCTCCCACATACTCCCATGTATTCCTGCACACTCCCATGTATTCCTGCATGCTCCCGTGTATTCCCGTGTATTCCCCATGCTCCCATGTATTCCCACACACTCCCGTGTATTCCTGTGCCTCTCCCACACGCTCCCGTGTATTCCCATGTATTCCCACGTGCTCCTGTGTATTCCCGCGCTCTCCCGCACACTCCTGAGTATTCCTGCACTCTCCCACATGCTCCCATGTATTCCTGCGTGCTCCCGTGCTCTCCCACACACTCCCATGTATTCCTGCACTCTCCTGCATGCTCCCATGTATTCCTGTGCTCTCCCATGTATTCCTGCACACTCCTGTGTATTCCCGCACGCTTCCATGTATTCCCATGTATTCCTGTGCTCTCCCACACGCTCCCCTGTATTCCCGCACACTCCCATGTATTCCTGCACGCTCCTGTGCGTTCCCATGTATTCCCGCACACCCCCGTGTATTCCTGCATGCTCCTCTGTATTCCCGTGTATTCCTGCACGCTCCCATGTATTTCGGCATGCTCCTGTCTATTCCCGTGTATTCCCGCACACTCCCATGTATTTCTGCGCGCTCCTGTCCGTGTATTCCCGTGCTCTCCCACATGCTCCTATGTATTCCCGCACACTCCTGTGTATTCCCGCATGCTTCCATGTATTCCCATGTATTCCTGTGCTCTCCCACATGCTCCCATGTATTCCCGCACGCTCCTGTGCGCTCCCACGTATTCCCGCACACACCCCTGTATTCCCGCATGCTCCTCTGTATTCCCGTGTATTCCTGCACACTCCCATGTATTTTGGCATGCTCCTGTGTATTCCCGCACACTCCCATGTATTCCGGCACGCTCCCGTGCGTTCCGGTGCTCTCGGGGCTGCGCTCCGCTCTCCTGCCCAGCGGATGAAGCCCAAACTGGCCGACCCGCTCCCAGGAAAACTCTTCCACAGGGTGCCGGGCGCTGCCTGCGGGATCGGGTCCCCTGGGACGGTGCGGATCAGGCCCCTCCTTGGATTTCCGCCTCCAGAGCATCCGTGCTCAGGGGGGGCCAGGACAGAGGAGGGGGAGAGGAGCCGGATCGGCTTCCTCGGGAGCCCGCCGGAGCCACGGAAAAATAAGCCAATGGGGCTGGGATGAGGCGCTGGGAGTCCGGCAATCAATAGAGGGGGAAAATAAAAGTAAAAATAAACGGGAAAACGTGACCCCCAAGCACTCGACGGTGTCACGGGGGGGACAGGGACGCCTCTTCCCGCGCGGGAGCCAGCCGGCACGCTTATCTTCCTTATGATTTCTCCCCCTTTTTCCTAAAGCATCTGTTTTCGGCCCACTTAATTTGTTCCTTTTATCTATATTAAATTACCATTTCCCCCCCGCCCCCCCCCGGCCCCTTCTCCCTCTTCCCGGTAAAATGTCACTCGCCGAATAACTGCGTCTACAACTCTCTCTTATTTTATTTTTTTTTTATTATTATTATTTTTTTTTTATTATTATTATTTTTAATGTCGTTAGGGAGAGATTACACAGAAGTAAATGGTGAAGCTGATCGTTGCTAAACCGGTTAGAATTCCTGTCATGCGGAACATTAGAAATTACGCCTCTTTGAGGAACCGTATTTAGGGGACATGAAAGAAAAGAAATTACCTCCTCCTCGGGCTGGCAAATTGGAACGCCATTAACCTCGCGGGCACGGGGACGCGCACGTGCTCCCGCTGACGGGTCAAGGGCACGGGCCGGCCCTGGGGATGGAGCCGGCGGACGGAGCTGCTGCGGGATGTCCGCGATGCCGCTCGGCACGGCTCGGCGTGGCAGGGCACAGGGTGGCACGGCATGGCATGGCTTGGCATGGCATGGTATGGCACGGCATGGCACAGGACGGCACCGCATGGCATGACGTAGAATGGTATGGCATGGTTCGGCATGGCTTGGCATGGCATGGTATGGCACAGGACGGCTCAACATGGCTCAGCATGGCACAGCTCGGCATGGTGTAGCATGGCACGGCATGGCATGACATAGAATGGTATGGCATGGTTCGGCATGGCATGGCTTAGCATGGCATGGTATGGCACGGCATGGCACAGGACGGCACGGCATGGCATGACGTAGAATGGTATGGCATGGCTTGGAATGGCATGGCTCGGCATGGCTTGGTATGGAATGGCATGGTATGGCACAGGACGGCACCACATGGCATGACATAGAATGGTATGGCATGGTTCGGCATGGCATGGCTTGGCATGGCATGGCATGGCTTGGCATGGCGCAGGACGGCGCAACATGGCTCAGCATGGCACAGCTCGGCATGGTGTAGCATGGCACGGCATGGCATGATGTAGAATGGTATGGCATGGCTTGGAATGGCATGGCTCGGCATGGCTCGGTATGGCGTGGCACAGGACGGCACAGCATGGCATGACATAGAATGGTATGGCATGGTTCAGCATGGCATGGTATGGCACGGCATGGCACAGGATGGCACAGCATGGCATGACATAGAATGGTATGGCATGGCTTGGCATGGCATGGTATGGCACGGCATGGCACAGGATGGCACTGCATGGCATGACATAGAATGGTATGGCATGGTTCGGCTTGGCATGGCATGGTATGGCACAGGACGGCGCAACATGGCTCAGCATGGCACAGCTCGGCATGGTGTAGCATGGCACGGCATGGCATGACATAGAATGGTATGGCATGGTTTGGCATGGCATGGCTTAGCATGGCATGGTATGGCACGGCATGGCACAGGACGGCACGGCATGGCATGACATAGAATGGTATGGCATGGCTTGGAATGGCATGGCTCGGCATGGCTCGGTATGGAATGGCATGGTATGGCACAGGACGGCACCGCATGGCATGACATAGAATGGTATGGCATGGTTCGGCATGGCATGGCTTGGCATGGCATGGCATGGCTTGGCATGGTGCAGGACAGCGCAACATGGCTCAGCATGGCACAGCTCGCCATGGTGTAGCATGGCACGGCATGGCATGACATAGAATGGTATGGCATGGCTTGGAATGGCATGGCTCGGCATGGCTCGGTATGGCATGGCATGGCACAGGATGGCACCACATGGCATGACGTAGAATGGTATGGCATGGTTCGGCATGGCATGGCTTGGCATGGCATGGTATGGTGTGGCATGGCACAGGACGGCACCGCATGGCATGACATAGAATGGTATGGCATGGTATGGCATGGCTCGGCATGGCATGGCTCGGTATGGCATGGCATGGCACGGCATGGCACAGAATGGCATGGCTCGGCATGGCAGGGCACAGGACGGCACAGCATGGCTCAGCGTGGCACGGCTCGGCATGGCATAGCATGGCACGGCATGGCATGACATAGAATGGTATGGCACGGCACAGCATGGCACGGAATGGCATGGCTTGGCATGGCATGGCAGAGCATGGCATGGCATGGCTCGGCATGGCATAGCATGGCATGGTATGGCATGGCATGGCACAGGACGGCATGGCATGGCTCAGCGTGGCACGGCTCGGCATGGCATAGCATGGCACAGCATGGCACGACATGGCATGACATAGAGTCGTATGGCATGGTATGGCATGGCACTGCATGGCATGGCTTAGCATGGCACAGCATGGCATGGCTCATTATGGCATGGCATGGCATGGCACAGCATGGCACGGAATGGCATGCCTCAGCATGGCAGGGCACAGGGTGGCACGGCATGGCTCAGCGTGGCACGGCTCAGTATGGCATGGCATGGCACGGCATGGCATGGCACAGGATGGCACAGCATGGCTCAGCGTGGCGCGGCATGGCATGGCATAGCATGGAATGGCATGGCTTGGCATGGCATGGCTCGGCATGGCAGGACACAGGGTGGCACAGCATGGCTCAGCGTGGCATGGCTTGGTATGGCATAGCATGACATGGCATGGCATGACATAGAGTGGTATGGCGTGGTATGGCATGGCATGGCATGGCAGAGCATGGCACAGAATGGCATGGCTCGGCATGGCATGGCATGGGATGGCACAGCATGGCTCAGCGTGGCACAGCATGGCATAGCATGGAATGGCATAGCATGGCATGGCTTGGCATGGCATAGCATGGCATGGCGTGAGACAGCATGGCATAGCATGGCTCAGAATGGCATGGCACGGCATGGCACAGAATGGCATCACTCGGCATGGCATGGCATGGCTCAGCATGGCATAGCATGGCACGGCATAGCATGGCTTGGCATGGCATGGCACGGCATGGCATGGCTTGGCATGGCATGGCATGGCTCAGCCTGGCATGGCTCGGCTTGGCAAACAATGGCACGGCACAGCTTGGCATGGCATGGCATGGCTCAGGATGGCATGGCATGGAATGGCACTGCATGGCACGGCACTGCATGGCAGGCACCGGGCACAGCTCGCATCACCTTCTCCCTCCCCGCGTGGGGTTCAGTGCCAGGGAGGAAAAGGGAAGGGTGAAAAAAACACACCCCCAGGGAGGCTCCGCAGCGTCCCCGGCAGCGCCCCAAAGTGGCTGTGCCAGGGCTGTGCCGGGGCTGTACCGGGGATGTACTGGGGCTGTACTGGGGCTGTGCCAGGGCTGTGCCGGGGCTGTACCGGGGCTGTACCGGGGCTGTGCCAGGACTGTACTGGGGCTGTACTGGGGCTGTGCCAGGGCTGTGCCAGGACTGTACTGGGGCTGTGCCAGGGCTGTGCCGGGGCTGTACCGGGGCTGTACTGGGGCTGTGCCAGGGCTGTGCCAGGACTGTACTGGGGCTGTGCCAGGGCTGTGCCAGGGCTGTACCGGGGCTGTACTGGGGCTGTACCGGGGCTGTGCCAGGACTGTACTGGGGCTGTGCCAGGGCTGTGCCAGGGCTGTACTGGGGCTGTACCGGGGCTGTACCGGGGCTGTGCCAGGGCTGTACTGGGGCTGTACCGGAGCTGTACCGGAGCTGTGCCGGGGCTGTACTGGGGCTGTGCCAGGACTGTACTGGGGCTGTACCAGGGCTGTACCGGGGCTGTGCTGGGGCTGTGCCGGAGCTGTACCAGGGCTGTGCCAGGACTGTACCGGGGCTGGGCCGGGGTTGTGCCGGGGCTGTGCCGGAGCTGTGCCGGGGCTGTGCCAGGACTGTGCCAGGGCTGTACCATGGCTGTACCATGGCTGTACTGGGGCTGTGCCAGGGCTGTGCCAGGACTGTACCGGGGCTGTGCCAGGACTGTGCCAGGGCTGTACCGGAGCTGTACTGGGCCTGTGCCAGGGCTGTGCCGATGGCATGGCTGAGGTGGTGCCGCCGGTGCAGGATGCGACCATCGAGGGTTGCGGGGGTGCACGGCTCCCATCGCCGGGGGTGGTGGCGTGCTGGAGGGGGGGGACAGGGGTGACGGGACAGGGGTGATGGGGACACAACTGAGCTGGCGGCCCCTCTGCGCCTGCTCCGCGCCTTTATTTGGTGAAAATAAACGGAAGGGCTCCTGTGGCGCAGCAGGGGGGTGTCCCCCATGTCACCATCCGAACCCCGCCGTGTCCCCCCCCAAGCACCGGAGGGGGGGGGATGGTGGTGGCCCAGTGCCACTGGAGGGGACGGGGGGGGTGCCCAGCTCTCGCTGCCGGCTCTCCTGCGAGCAGCATCCCGATTCCCCCTTCTTCCAGCTGAAATTAAACTTATTGCGAATAACACTCTCTTCTCCCCTTTTATAATTCCAAAAAAAAAAAAAAAAAAAAAAAAAAGGAGAGAGAAAAGAAAATTAAATTCCTTTAAAAACATGTATATAAAAATCTCATTTTCTCATATTGAGAGGGGACTTTCACCAGATAATTATTGCAATTACTCCCTTTCCTCTCTCCCAAGGAGTATGATTTTATTCTCTGCCTTTATCCTCATTCCGCCTGTTCCGGGAGAGCCGGGCAGCCCTCCGCGACGGGGACGAAAGCCACAGGGGCCATGTCCCCTGTCCCCAGAGGGAAACCCCAGCTGTGCTGGGGCCACCAGGGACCCTTTACTGGTCTCACCTGGGACGGGGCAGCCCCAGGCTCCCTCCCACTATAAATTGGGGCAGGTGGGGGGGAGGGCTCTGTTGTGCTGGGGATGCTGTGGGGCTGCTCAGGCACTGGATGTGGCCCCCCCTGGCTCGGGGGGGGGCTGTCCCTAGAACGAGTGGGTGCTGCGACCCCCGAGGTGATGCCCGGGGGACCCTCCGTGGTGGATCCTTATGGCATCCATGGAGGGGTCCCTGCGGGATGTTCCGTGCTGCCGTAACAGCCGTGGCGGGGGGCTCAGCGGGCAGGGTTTGCCCACGCCGGGGGGAGGGCAGCCCCCCCCGTGGTGGCTTTTATGGTTGGTGTCACCATGTGGGGACTGTACCCCTCCCCACGCGGACCCCCCCTCCATCACCATGTGCAGTGGGGCTGGATGCGACCACCCATCTCCCAGCCCTGCCCCGGGCATCCCGGTGATGCTGCAGGGGGTCACGGTGTGCGTGGACCTTTTGGGGGGTCCCTGCTCTGTCCCCATGGTGGGGGCCGAGCTGCTGCCCCCCCAAACCCCCCCTAACCCCCCTCTTTCTCTCCCCTTTGCTTCTCTGCAGCCGCCTCCTCCCCGAACACGGTGGACAAATCCTGCCTGAAGCTGAAGGTTTATGTTCGGCCGACAAGTGAGTGAGCCGGGGAGGGGGGTGCCCGGGCGCGGGGGGGTCCGTCCTGCCCCACGGGGCGAGGGTGATGCTCTCGGTGGCCATGGGCAAGCGGGGACCTTGGAGGGGGACCCAGGTTCCCCTCTGGGTGACACCCTGATGGGGAGGGGGACGGTCGTCGCCTGCGTGGGGGACATTTACTGCTGGGTTTCAGATAGGAGGGGGATTGGGGGGAGGGGGAGAAAAAAAAATAATAATCTCTGCACAGTGGCTACTTTTCAGAATCAAATAACTCAGCCATTTAAAAAAACAAATTAATAATTTTCTTCTCCTGTTAACGTGTAATTAGCAAATGGCAGCAGCTCTCCCTGGGGAAGGGCTGAGTGCCTGCAAAATGTCACCATTTAAAAGGATGTCTTTCTTTTTTTTTTATTTATTTTTTTTTTTTTTATTTGCATGGCTTTAAAATAAAACCCGATATAATGAAACCATCTGTAAAAAATCATTCTGTTTTGTTCAGGACTAGGGCATAATGGGGGGGGGCGGAAATCTTCTCCCGATATTTTTTTTTTTTTTTTTTAGGATTTTAATAATATCAGGATTTTATTATGCCGATGACTTGCAGAGAGGAAGGGCCGCCTTTGCGCTGCCAAGGGCGAGGGGCTTTGCTCCGGGGGGCTGGGGGGGCTCCCCGAGGGCCGTCCTGTGCTGGACGTCCCTCGACTGGGTCCAGCCCTGCGACAAATCCCTGAAACCTCATTTACAAGCACCCGGCACGGAGCGGGGGGGACGGACCCTGGTCTCGGGTGACCCCACACAGGGACCCTCCAGGAGAGGAGGGGGGGGCACAAGGGGATGGAGCATCATCACACAGGACCAAGCTCTGCTTTTCCTGGCTCTGAGTCCATAAAATCCTTAATTCCCGTAACAAACGTGAGAGAGCCGAGCCCTGGGAGCCTGTTGACGGCTTTAGCCATGGCTTAAGGTGGTCCCCGGAGCACTCGGGGCTTCCAACAGTCGGGGTTTGGCTGTGGGACCACTGGGCTGTTGGCTGTGGTGGGCCGGTCTGTCCCTGGCCACAGCTGAGCCCCCCACCCCCAACCCCGGCCACTGCAGCTGATGCCCCTGGCACAAGGGCACCCACCTCAGGCTTGGGGGGGTTCGGAGGGGACAGGGTGAAACGCTGCCTGATCCCAGTTAGAGGGCAGGGACTGGAGGGATTTGGGGGGGGGGATCGGTACCCAGCTCTGCACCATGGGGGAGGATGCTGCTGCATCAGCAGCATCCAGACCCCGGGGTGCTGAGCATCCCCCCCCCCTCTGCCAGGGCAGGATGGGACCCCAGCCCCCGGGGTGCCGAGCATCCCCCCCCCCTCTGCCAGGGCAGGATGGGACCCCAGCCCCCGGGGTGCCGAGCATCCCCCCCACCTCTGCCAGGGCAGGATGGGACCCCAGCCCCCGGGGTGCTGAGCATCCCCCCCCTCTGCCAGGGTGGGATCAGACCCCAACCCCTGAAGTGCTGAGCATCCCCCCCTCTGCCAGGGCAGGATGGGACCCCAACCCCCGGGGTGCCGAGCATCCCCCCCCTCTGCCAGGGTGGGATCAGACCCCAACCCCTGAAGTGCTGAGCATCCCCCCCTCTGCCAGGGCAGGATGAGACCCCAACCCCCGGGGTGCCGAGCATCCCCCCCTCTGCCAGGGCAGGATGGGACCCCAACCCCCGGGGTGCTGAGCATCCCCCCCTCTGCCAGGGCAGGATGGGACCCCAACCCCCGGGGTGCTGAGCATCCCCCCCCCTCTGCCAGGGCAGGATGGGACCCCAACCCCCGGGGTGCTGAGCATCCCCCCCCTCTGCCAGGGCAGGATGGGACGCCAACCCCCGGGGTGCTGAGCATCCCCCCCCTCTGCCGCCAGCTCACGCCTCCTTCTCTCTCTCCCTCCCCTTCCGCAGACGATTCCCTCTACGAGTCCCCGGAGCCCATTTTCACCAGCAACAACTCCTGCTGCAGCCTCAGGGTCCCCCCCGCCGTGCTGGTGGTGGTGCCGGTCGTCTGGACGCTGCTGGCCTCGTAGCACCGAGGGCGACGTGCCGGGGAGCGGCTCCGGGGGGGAAAAGGAGCAGCCGGGGGGGGGGCCGGATCCCGGCCACCCCGAATCGCCTTCCAGCCCTGGCTACCGCGCTGCCCGGGGAGGTCGTCGGCGCGGGGGGGTTGGTGCTGCTGGGGAGAAGCTCGCCCGGATCGTGCCACCGCGTGAAGTCCTTGTCCCCACATGGCCACCCGCGCCGGGAAGGGTGAGGGGCTGCCCCACGGGATGGATCCTGGCTGCGTACACTGACATCTCCCGGCGCTGCACTGCGGCTCGCCGGGCTCCGGCCCTCCTTCTCGGATGTCGCTTTTTACATTTCTAGACCAAATATAGAGTTCCTCGTTTGGCTTTTTCTTTTTTTTTTTTTTTTTTTTAAAAAAAAAAAATTATTTTTATTTGTCGGGTTGTTTCAGTCCGGGCTTCCCCGTGGCAGACTGACCTGGCGCGGGGCCGGGCACAGCCCTCTCCCGCCGAGCCCCCAGCCGGGGTGGCCACGGCACCCTGCCGATGCCGGGACAGATGGAGAGGACGCCGGGACAGATGGAGAGGACGCCGGGACAGACGGACGGGACACCCACCATGGTGCCCACGGCTCCTTTGTCACAGACTCCTTCCCAGCCCGGCCGTGGCTCCGGCAGCAGGACGTCGTGGTGCCAGCCCTGCCGCGCTGCCCCTGCCACCCCCCGCCATGGGGCTGGGGGGCCGGGATGGACACGAACCCCCGGTGGGGTGACCCCGTCCCCACTGCTCGTGCTGTGGATGTCACCGCTGTCCCCGTGGGCGGCTCTGTGAGCAGCAAAGCAAACTGGATGCAGCCGAGGGGAGCAGCGGGGATGATGGAGGGCACGGAGAGCAGCAGGGACGATGGATGGCTGGCACACGGAGCACCGAGGACGACTGGTGGCACACGGAGCACCGGGGACGGCTGGTGGCACACGGAGCACCGCCGGGCGCTGGGAGCCGGCAGGCCGGGCTCGCCCAGCAGCCGGGATGGCTCCGAGGGCGTTTGGCCGGAGTTGGGACCGGAGCCCCCATCCCGGCAGGGCTGATCTCTGTGGGGCAGGAGCACGGTGCTGGCCCGCCATGGGCAGGTTTTCCTCCTTCCACACACAGCTCTGCACCGCGTCGTCCCCAACCCTGACACCGTGGGCGTGCGAGACCCCCCCCCCTCACTGGGGGGGGGTGTCCAAGAGCCGCGTGCGGGACCATCGCGGCGCTCCCCATGGTCGCCCCTTCGCCCCCCCCCCCCAGCTGCTGCTGGTGTCCCCGGGGCTGGGTTTGGGGATTTTCTCCTTTTCCTTCTTTGCATTAATAAGAAACCCCCCCCCAAACTCCCCCCCCCCAGGCTGAGGTTGGCCCTGACCCCAAGGGGTGGCAGGTCCCCAGGGAGGGGTTGCCCCCACAGCCCCCGGGGCCTGACCCCTCCTCGCCTTAAATCTGGGGCTGTCCCACCCCGGGGGGGGTCCCGTGCCTGTCCCGCAGAGCCCCCCCCCTACACTTGGGGGGGTCGGTGGTCCCAGGGGACGAGGGCGATGGGCTCAGACCCGGCCAAAGCACCTCCTTGCGGGCGCCTTTCCCAAACCCACCCCAGACCCTTCGGTGGGGTGGGGTGGGGGGGAGCCGGGGTGGGGGGGGCTGGGGGGCCCCATCCCTGTACATAGAGCGCTATACTGTGAGCGGTTTGTTTTTTTTTTTTATGTATTGTTGAGAATGAATTTTATGGAAGGGTTTATTTTATTTTTATTTTATTTTTTATTTTCTAGACTAGGAAGCTGAAATCTCGCAATAAAGCTCATCTCGACCATCCAAAAAAAAAAAAAACCAAACAAAAAAAAAACAAAAACAAAACCCACAATAAAAAAATTTAAAAAAAAAAATCACAT
The DNA here is from genome assembly GCA_008658365.1 of Alca torda. NCBI lineage: Eukaryota > Metazoa > Chordata > Aves > Charadriiformes > Alcidae > Alca > Alca torda. The sequence continues at coordinate 4,388,605 of CM018096.1, forward strand.
TCCCCGCTGGCCCGTCCCTGTCCCCGTGTGTCCAGACCAGGTTGTGGCTCTCGAAAGGCGAACGAAAGCACCGTGTGTATCCTGGGGGGGGGATGAGGGAGGGCCCTGAGCACCCACTGGGCTCCAGCAGCCCCCACCCGGTGCAGTGGGGCCTGGGGGGGGGGCGAGCGGCGATGGCAAAACCTGGCTTTTGGTCTGTGTTTTATATATATATAGATTATATATATAAATATCTATATTGTGTACGGCGACTGTGGGAGAGCAGCAAAGCGGAGGCGGCAGCGGGGGGGAGCAGGGTTTGAGGGGGGGGCCTCGCCGTGGCTGGGCTGTTCCCTCCCCCCCCGCCATGAGCACAGAGGGGGGGGATTGGGGGTGTGCAGCCCCATGGCGGGCGCTGGTTCTGCGCGTTGGCCTCCTGCCCTCGCTTCGTCCCTCCGCAACCACGCCGCTTTTCGTCCTCCCCGTCGTGATGAGGGTACCAGGGATCACCCCCCCCCACCACCACCACCCTCCCCGCCCCCCCACCCCCCCCCCCCAACACCCGTTTGGATTCTGTATTTTTTATAATAAATAAAAATAAATGTCGTGTGAGGGCCCTTGCTTTCGAGAAATGACTTTCCGTCCCGCTGCCATTCGGGCTGAACCGCCCCGTGTCCCTCAGGGTGGGGGTCCGGGCCCCGAGGGTGGGGGTCCTGTCCCCTGTGGGCACCGGGAAGCCACCGGCCGGAGTGGGGGGCAATGCCAGCACTGGGGGGGGGGCCACACTGGGCTCCATCCCCTCTCCCCCGGTGTAACGGGGCTGTGAAGCCAGACCGCTCTGCTGGGTGGTGTGTTAATTACGGGAAGGATTTAATTACCGCGTTAATGAATAATAATGGATATTAAATTAATTAATATGCAATTGTTGATAGTACTTAATTATTGGAGGCGATGCAGCCTGGCGGGTGGGCGCTCGGGGCTGGGATGCTCCGGCGTCTCCCCCGGCTGCTCGCCCGCCTCTGCCTCAGTTTCCCCCGTGCTGGGACGGTGTTGGGCCACCAAGAGGTGACATCCCACGGGGGGGGGGGCACCAAAGCCGGGCCAGGCTGCTCGTAGGTGGCACCACAAGCCCCCTTTGCCATCCCCATAGCAACCCCCACCCCTTGGCAGAGCAGGCCCAGCCGGGGAGGGGGGAGGACACCCCTCACTTGCTCTTTTCTTTTTTGTCTTTAAATACTAAATAACTTTTTTGTGCGGCCCGTGTTCATTCCCGGCATTTATTCCAGCGTAATTAGCAGAATAAGAGCAATCCGCTGTTAATTAATTCAGGCTCTTACAGCTGATCCGAGGCTCTGAAGTTTGCCACGAGAGGGTGAAAGACTAATTTTGCTTTTTAATCAGGGCCATCTGTGTGCCAGGAGCTGGGGAGGGGGGGGGGGGAAATACCAGCAGGGGGGCGGCTCTGCCAGCAAAAAGTGCCGGGGAAAGAGCCTGGCGGGGTACTTTTTACCCCCTCCAAAAAAATGCGATTTTTTTTTTATTTATTTTATTTTTAGCCCCCATCAGGACGGTTTTTTGAGGCCCTGACTCATGATTTTTTTAACGCTGGGGGGGGAAGAGGTGGGGGGGGTGGAAATAGGGAGTTAAAAATAGCAAAGTGGCAGGCGCGAGGCTGAGACGGATCATCGTTAGGTGATTAATTAATAAGAGCCATGGATTTTTAAGGCCTGAAAGGGATGATTTAGATCTGGTGGCACTGGCTCTCGGGGGGGGAGTTTGATGGAGGGACCTGAAGTGATGGGGAGTCGCTCCCCCCACTGTATCCCCCCCTGCTCCGGACACCCCCAGGTATCCCCCACCCTTCGGTCCTTGATTACCTTGAACCCGGGGCTGGGGGTCCTGCGCCCCCCCCCTTTCTCCTGCTCCGGACACGGTGGGGGGGGGTGTCCCGTGGTCCGGGGTCTCACCAGCCCCCTGCAAAGGGGAGAGGGGACGCGGAGACACGCTGGTGATTGATTGGAGCCAGGTCATTAACGCAGCCGCTAATTGGGGTCGGAAACAGCCACGGGGGAGTCGGGGGCAGCTCGGGGTCCCGCCGCCGGGGTCGGTCCCGGCCCGGCCGCCGCCGCGTCCCGGTATCGAGCGGGGGAACCGCGATCCCCGCGAATAACGGGAGCGGGGGGGGGGGGCGGAAAAAAGGGAGAGGTTTTTCCCGTCTTTTTCCTGACTTTTGAGGTGTCTGGCGCTGCTGGAAAACAAAGAATTCCCCTGCGCGCTGCCTCGGGAAATGAATCACCTCTTAAATCTCCGCTTCTCTGTGACGGCACATGCGAAGGAAGGGGAAGAAACGCCCCCCCTTCCCCCCCCCAGCCCCGGGGAGGTTCCCCGCCGGTAGGAGCTTCCCCCCAGCCCTGTGACCCCCCCCGAACATCCCCGGTCCCAGCTGTGATCCGGGTTTTGCTGGCAACGGGGGAGGAAGGGGGGGGGTCTGTCCCCCCCCCCCAAGGCAGCGGAGGACCCATTGCTGAAAGTGGGATGTGTCACCCCTGGGACCCCCCGAGCCCTGGGCTGCCGTGGGCTGGGGGGCGGGGGGGGGGCTGCAGCTGGGGCGATGCTCCCGAGCGCTGCTGACCCCGCAGGGGGAGGCGGGGGGGGGGGGGTCACGTATGGCTGGCGGTGCCTGAAATGGGTTTTCACGGGCCTGAGTCTCCTCTAGCACCAATTTTACACCGTGGGTGGGGGTTCAGGGTTGATGGGGATGCGGCTATATCTCCATCGGGACCCCAGGGCTGGGTGCGGGGGGGGCCGGGGCTGGACCCTCCTTCCAGGTGTTCAGTTGAGGGGCGGCCCATGGACCCCAGCTTCCCCATGAGCCACGATTCACCTGCTGAGGGGTGAAGGGGGGGTCTCTCCTGGCACGGCCCTGCTCCAGGACACCTTCTTCCCTCTCCTCCCCCTCCCAGCCCAGCCCGCGTTTGGCTCCGTCTCCCCCCAACCAGCTGCTGGACCCACATCTGGCTGCAGAGGCAGTTGCCGGCGCTGCCCCCTGTGATGCTGGGGGGGCTGCTGGGGTGCTGGTGGCCACGGGCAGGATTGGGTCACCCCCAAGGGCAGGTTTGGGAGGTGACAGCCCCGTGGCCGCCACCCTGAGGCGTCCTGGTGCTCCCGACCCGCTCAGGTGCGAAGGCCCCGGGGGCAGTTTGGGGGTCACGAGTCCCCACGGTGGCAGTGGCTCAGTCACAGTGGGCACTTTTCGGAGGTGAGCAGCTCCGCCGCGTGCTGCTCCTTGCTCCGTTTCAGCATTTCTGTGTTAATAGTTTTTTGGTTTTTTTTTTTCCTTTTAATCCCGTGAAGGCAGCGGGCGCACCGTGCTCCACTGGCCCGTGGAATATCCCGCCTGGCACCAAGTTACAGCCGCAGACAGCATGGGAGCCCGATCCGCAGCTTGCTCAGGAGGGTGTAGCCCCCCAGCCCCCGTGATATCATCCAGATTTACACCTCGGTGGGGCTCAGGATCCGGCCAGCAGCTCACCAGTTCTCCCAGCACCTCTCTGGCTTCCCTCCTCTTCTCCTTGCTCTGGATCCAGAAGCACATGGGCGAAATGCAGCCGGAGGAGGGATGCTCAGCTGGGCAGGCCCGATCCTGCCACGCTTTGCAGTGGGGTTTTCCCAATTTGTGCCGCCAAGGGGCCCATCCTGGTGCCTGCTCAGTGGGGGGGGATGCCACCCTGGCTCCCCCTGCAGCGCTGGGGGCAGCCCCAGAGCCCGTGTGCCAAGGGAAATGTTCACCATGAGCTCTCCCTGGGGGTGCTCGGGGCACCCTGAGCTAAAAATGATCCTTCTGCAAAGGACTGCTGGATTCCCAACCTTCCTGGAGCTGTGACCCCCCCCGGCTCTGGCCAGCCCACCCACCCAATGCTCCAGGGTCCCTCCCTGCGAGCCGTCCCATCCCCAGCATCTGCCTTCAATTTGCTCCTTTTAAACGAATCCCCGAGGCCGGGCTGCCCACCTCTCGCCGCCCTGCGTCCCCCCAGCCTTGTGCCGTGGCTTGTGGATGCTGCAGAGCTCAAGCTCCGGGTGGCCACCAAGGTTTGCAGGGTGGCCACTGGGGTCACAGCAGTGCACCCAGCTCCCTCCGCAGTGGGAAAGCGGCGCCGGGTGGGGGACCCGCTGTCCCCGCTGCTGTTTTCTGCTGCCTGGCTGTCACATCTGTGCTCCTGTCCCTCCTGCCACCCCCTCCCCGGCCTTATCTCCTGATGGGACAGCGACATACCAGAAATGTCCGCGTCCAAGTGGCGGGTGCTGAGACCCCCAGGAAAGGAACAGATCGGGGGTGTGATTGATGAAAATAGCGTGAGATGAGAGTGGGGAATTTGGCCGAACAGAGGGCGCGGGACGCCAGGCCCATCGCCGCTACCCGAGCAGCACCGCACCTTTGCTCCGGCCGATTGGGATGCGGGGGCCATGCCTGCTGTGGTGGTGGTGGGTGGGTGGGGGTTGTGCCTGGAGCCCCCCCACGCTGTCCCTCCACGGCCATCGATTTCCACGGAACGAGGCAGCCGGGTGTGTAATTGTGCACAGCGATGGCAGCTCCTTTACATGCCGTTCGGCGGGGCCCTGCTCGCAGGAAATGAAACTTTTTGGGCCACTAGACATTTAGTTTTTCTTCAGCTGTTAATTCCCCCGAGGAGGGGGGGGGGGGGGGGGCTGCCCCAGCCGTAGGGAGCGATGGGTGAGTTGACCTTAGGGGGGGGTGTGTCTCACTGCTCCTTGCCTGCACCCAGGTCGCCTTCCCTGACCCTTTTCCTCCCACCCCAGCGTGGTCCGGCTGGTGGGAGAGGGGAAGCAGGTGCTGAGCATCCCTGTCTCAGTCTCCCCCCAGGGCTTTGCTGGTGCTGGGGGGGCGATTTCTCCCCCAGACACCGAGCGAGCATCCATCCCCCCTCGGCGAGCTCCTCTCCCGCAAGGTAAGCGGCATTATATCCGGCCGGATTGCTCCAGCATGATCCTCCTGAATGTTGCACAGCATGTACACGGCGTCTTATGGAAAATACATGCCCCTGGGTGAGCCTTTTAATAGCGATGGCTCCCGCCCGGGGGGGGGGGGAGGGGGCCGTCTCTGCCACGGCGGTGCCAAGAAATGATTGAAAAGTTGGGGCTCGCCATAGGAAACCCGCTGCTGGGGGGAACAACGTGTTTTCGTTCCCCTGCCAGGTAACAAATGAAAAGAATTGCAATGAATGCTAATGGGGATGCTGCGGAGGATGCCGGGGCTGGGGCTGGGGTGGGGGGCCGGGGGGGTCCGGTGTTGGTGGGACCTCCTGGGGGACCGTGGTTTTGGAGGCTGGGGGCGGCTGTGCGGCAGACAGCACGGGGTGGGGAGGGGGTGCCACGGGGGAGGATGCTCTGTCTGTACCAAAAATCCCTTCTTTTTACAGCAAAACGTGGCTGGGGGAAGGCGTCACCCCCTCCAGGCCTCCCCTCGGCGGGATGTCCCGGCCTTGGGGAGCCGGTCCCGGCTTCTCGTCCCCCCCACCACCCCATCCAAGCCCGGTTCCATGCCCGGCCGCTGCCGAAGCTGGGAAGGGCTGAGCTGTTTGTAAATGCAACCGGTCTGGAAAGCGGGAGGGTAAACACGGATGAATAGCCTTCATCCACTCCAGTAAATATTTTATATCGCACACCAAGAAAAGACACTCCTATTTAAATGATTATAAAGGAAGATCATGTAGAGTTCTATAAAATATGTAGGGCTCCTAATCCCGACATCATCAAGCAAAGAGGACTGAAATCATATATTACCTTTTCAACAGCCTCGCCGGCTGCAGGGATACAACAGACAAATAAAAGTGTGTTTACAGCTTTTGGGCTCGTCTGGGGAGAGGTAAATCACGGCGGGGGTGGGAAGGGGAAAGGAAGCCGGAAATTAAGTGGCAATTTCTGTCCGTGGGTGGGGCGAATTTGGGGGTGCCGGTGTCCCCATCCCGCATGGGGATGCTCGGGGTGCGGGGATGCTCGTCCCTCGGTGGGACCCGGGGCGGGGGGGGTGGGCATGGGGTGCGGACCCCTCTGGGACGCTCAATGGGTTGTTCAATGGGTTGGTGCCGGGGGGGGGGGGCCGTGCCCCGCTCCCCTCCCCAGCGGGGCTGGACCGAGCGTAGCCCTCAGGGATGGGGGGCACCAGCAGCGTCAGGATCAGGCCCGCGGGGATGCGGCCCTTTTAACCTTGGGGCCGGCGCCCCCCACCCCCCACGCTGCCACTCAACGCTCCCATTGGGTCCATTTATTGAGGGGGGGGGGGGAATTTCCCCCCCCCCCCGCCCTTCCCCGCGGACCCACCCGCCGCCACCACCTCCCCACCGGCAGCCGGGGGGAGCCGCGGCCCCGGCAGCCGGCCCGCACCGGGAACGGGGCGGGGAGGGGGGGGCACGGCCGGGCTCTGGCAGCGGCGGCGGCGCTTTGGCAGGCGGCGACGGGAGCAGCAGCCGATGGGGCCCCGGCCGCCGCGTTATTAAGGGATTAGCAAATTGTCTTGGCGCTCAATTGTAGATAAGTGCCGCATTTTGTATTATCTTTTCACGCTGCACCGCGAAGGATGACAAAGAGACAACATGGGTGTCATGGCCTTCAGCATATCATTAAGGGTAATTTGTCTTGCGGGGAGGGGGAGGGCGAAGGGAGAAGGGGGAAGGAGAGGAGAGGAGGCGAGGGAGGAGAAGGAAAAAGCAGCCCGGGGAGGAGAGAGGGGATTAAAAACCAAAGAGAGGAGATTAGGAGTGAAATGCGAACCGTATTCAGAGGCAGCCAGGCAGGGAGAAGCAAATAGCCGAGGAGGGGACGGGCCGTCCGCGGGGGCTCAGCCCGGGGGGCGGGGGCCGGGCCGGGGGGAGAAAGCCCCGGGGGTTGGGGTGGGGGGTTCAGAGACACCCCCCCCCTCTTCTTTTCCAGCACAGAAGACCCCCCCAATCCGCCCCCAGCCTCAATCGCATGCATTAATCTCTAATAACAAGCAGCCATCCAGGCGGGGTCACAGGCGATAAGATGCACACCGGAGGACTCCAGCGAATCCATTTCCCCCTTTCATGACTGACTAACCATCGCTATCATCTCGGGGGGGGGGTCCCGGGGGGGGGGCTGGGGGCACGGTGGCAGCTCCCTGGTGCAACCCGCTCCTCGGTGCCACCCCATTTCTCAGGGGTTTTGCAGCCCCCCCCCCCCCCCACGCCCAGCCCCATCCTCACGCAGCACATGGCAGCCAAAGCCCCGTAGGAACCGGCAGGGGCTGCTCCCCCCCTCGCCGGGCAGCGAAGGGTAAGAGAAAAGTGTAAAAGCAAGAGGAAAACGTAGCAGAAAAACAGCAAAGCCCCCCCCGCACCACCACCCCCCACCCCCCCCCCCAGGCCCGGGGAAGCGGGGCTGAGCCGGCGGTGGTTTGCTCTATCGGTCAATCAATCAATCAGGAGTAAAGGCGCGGGTATCGATCGGGGGGAAAGGTGGTTTTTTTCAGGGAAATGGGAAATCTGCATGTGGAGACGGGCAAACGGAGCCGCTGATGCCGCCGTCGCTGCTCTGAGGAGCCGCCCACCCCGATCTTGCAGGAGGAGAAACCCTCCGACCACCCTCACCCACTCGAGTCCGGGCGCCCGAATCCCCCTGGGGCGGCGAAGGGTCGCTGCCACCCCCGGGGGACGCAGCCACCTGCGGGCGAGGGCATCAGGTGCCACCGTGGTCCCTTCCTCCGCCGGGGGGACCGGGCTGGCGGGGACGGGGCATCTCTCCCGCACCCCCCACCCCACCCCCATCCCTATCCCTCCCCTCCCCTTCTGATAATCCTATTTTTGAACCAGAGGATTAGGATCAATACTTCACTCCTAATGCTGCGGTAATACAGTGTTACACCGCCAGCGCCAGTTCCCTGCTGAAACACTTAAGGTAGTTTAAACCCATTTGTGCCGGGGAGTGCCGTGAATCCACAACGAGCTCCTCGCAGGGCCCAGGCAGAGCCCGCTGGGTGCCGGCCTGCCAGCCGCCCGCCCGCCTGCTGGCCAAATCCAGCCCTGGGTGGCCACAGCCAGCGAGGGGACGGTGGCCCTTTGAACCCCAGGACTCCTGGACTCCAAGGGGGGACGGGTCGGGAAGGGGCTTGGGTGCATCGTTGTGTCCCCTGCGACCGGACGGGCAGGAACTGCCCACGCTGCCTGTCCGGGGGCCACTGCTGGCCCTGCTGCTGGTGGCCAAGCCCTTGTGCAAGCAGCCCTCGAGCCCTCGTGCAAACGGTTGTGGCCCCCAGGCTCTGGGTGACCCCGGGTTTTGGGTGATCCTGGCCCTGGCTCAGGTTTTGGGTGACCCCCAGGTTTTGGGTGACCCCAGCTCTGGCCCTGGGTTTTGGTGACCCTGGCTCTGCCTCAAATTTTGGGTGACCCCAGCTCTGGCTCAGATTTTGGGTGACCCCCCAGGTTTTGGGTGACCCTGGCTCTGGCTCAGATTTTGGGTGACCCCCCAGGTTTTGGGTGACCCCAGCTCTGTCCCTGGGATTTGGGTGACCCTGGCTCTGCCCCCAGGTTTTGGGTGACCCTGGCTCTGCCAGCAGATTTTGGGTGACGCTGGCTCTT